>JALJVW010000197.1:10395000-10995000 GCA_024865655.1 Emberiza elegans
CAGTGCTGTTCTCTGGAATGGCTCCGTTTAGCAATACTCTGGCTGGACAGTTTCTGATAGAGTGCATTGTAAAAATTCTGTAAGAGAAGCACTTTTTGGGGTGATTTATTTAGTGTTGCCACTTATTTTTCTCAAAATCACAAGCTAGACAGCCTGACCTAAAGAGGCAATAAAGGAAACCTTAGCATTTGCCCTGCATGCAAAACCAAAGAAAGGCTATGGTGGTGGTCACTAAAAATCTGATCTTGCCACCATTGCGCACACTGGCATCAACCCAGCAAAGCACTTCAGTGCATGCTTAATTTTAAGCATACAGGTAGAGCCATTTAAACTAATGGAATCATTTAAGTGCTTTGCTGGATCAGGGCCAGCCTCCTCAGCATCTTGCAGTGTCAAGTACGCAGAGCAAGGGCTTCATCTAATTGCATCAGGCTTTAATTGACAAAAATCAAAGTAATGCAGCATTCAGACTGAGCCCATCTCTCTCAGGCTGCTATTCTAATCACAGTGAGTAGCACAGGGCTGGTTCATGCTGTCCCAGTGCCTCAAGTTGGATTTGATCCACCATGCCTCATCTCTGGCATAAGCTCTTTCCCAGCAACTCTTGTCTAAGTTTTCCATCCAGCACACTCTCATCAAAACACCCAATTTGTTCACCTGCCCCAGTGATCACACTACATAATTATGTAGTCTTTCATACCAAGGGTGTTCTATCACCTGCTATTTTCTCCTCCTGATATACATTCAAGATTAGGCTGTGCACTCTTTTAGAATGTGATTTTACTTACTTTTTGTAATTTTTCATGCATCTGTGGAAGTAAAAAAAAAATTAATTGGGAGAAATGTTTTGATGCTGCAGCAACTGAAGAGAGCAGATCACACAATGGACAAGGCTAAAACCTCCATAACCTGAACCATCCCCCTCCTTACAAATATAACTTACTATTCAACTGCCAAGCAAAGGAATACTGTGCCCACAATGACACAATAGTCTCACCTCTATTTAAGCTCTTACTTTGAAGTTCTGAAACAGAACATTTGAGAGAGGAAAAAAGGAACCAACACAACTAATTTAGCGTGGATGTAGAATTAACTTCTCGCCACAGTGTGTTCCTTTAAACATAGTTATGAAAGGGGAAAAAGTGACACATCTGGGAATTTGTCAGACTGCTGCATTGAGTTAATGCAATTACTGAAAAGGGGTGACTGAGAGGTGGGAGAGGAGTGTGGGCAGAGTACAGTGACAGTGAACTGAGGATGCTCTGCATCTGAACAGCCACACTCACATGAGCAAGGCCTTTGCCTTATCTGCTTTTATCCAAGCATGAAACAAGTGCAAGGCTGAGCCACAAGCCAGAAACAGAAGATACAGCAAACAAAATAGCAACTAAAAAGGATGGGAAGAAGTTTCCAGAAACTCAAGGGGAGTTTGTAACATCTTTTGTCATTGTATTTTTCCACAGTCACCATTAGAAAATAATCATCTTTAATCTACAGAGTATGAGCAGACCTAGGTCTGAAAGGCAAATTTCCCTAGCAAATAGGGAAATAGTAAGAAATACTAAAGAAATATTAACAGGGAGGTGGGAAGGGTTATGCAGCTGAACCTCGCAATGGCAGTACTTCTACAGTAGCTCTCTGAAACGTAACCGTGCCTTCAGAAATGCAACCCCATTTTCCTGTGCCTTCTGCAGGAAGGAAAATTCTGCAGTTAATTGCTCAGGAAACAGCTTTACACAACATCTAGAAAGAAAACTGAACAGTGACCAACCTCCCTGCAGCTGAAGGAGGCAAAGTCCCCTAGGTCTGTTTGTGTCATCTCTTTGTGCTCTGTGTTGAAACCATCCCATAACACAGGCAGGGAGGCAGGAATAATTCAAACACAGATAATATTTAACATATCAACACATTTTAGCTTGCAAAGAGGATTCATCTTCTTGCAGTCTGAAGAAACACAAGTATGGCAGAAATTGTGTTGAGTTTCTAAGCTGTTACTTTCAAAAGGAGGCAGGAGTGTGTAAGTCATGTGCAGCAACTTAAATGCTGCAAAATTTCGAAACCAACCTGAAATGGGTCTTTCTGAAGAAAGACTTTATCTGTCAGCAACTCTGTATATCTTTGACTTCTGTGACGCCATTTTTAGAATGTGATCCTTTGTATACACACTTATAAAAGAGGTAAAAAATAGTGAGCCTCAATGCAGGCACTGAACTGAACATGAATTTGGATACAGCAGCAATTTTGAAACTCTAGATTGCAGGTACACCTTCACATCTCACTGATAATACCAAGTCATCAGCACAATTCTGGGGTGGATTATTCCTGGGGGTGAACCCTGAATGAACACATGAGGTTTCCAATTGCCCTTTGCAGCTACCTCACATGTAAGGCTCACTTTCTAAAATGACAAATATAAAGACATAAAAATCAATTCAAGGAAAAACTAATTTTAAAATGTCAACAAGACCTTCTCTTAGCATTTACTCAGATCTCATATCAAGCTGTACAACTCCACAGTGGCTGTCTCTACCAGGGTATTTTCCTAAAAAAAACCCCACATTTTAGCTGTAAAGGAAATCAAACACCTTTTCCTTCTTTTTCTTGTGACTGTCCCATGGAAAAGGACTTTTAGTTATTAACTCAAAATTTAGCCTTTAATCATATCTGCTGAGAGCAGGGCTGAAGCTGTGATGCAATGCACAGCTTTCCTGCACAGCATATGGTATTTGAAAGGAGAGTAGAAGGGAAAAACGACAGACAGGAAAAGGTTCAGACTTCTGTAGCCTTGGTTTTGCACTGCGTGGTAATTATACTGAAGAATTCATGACTCACTTTGGTGCACTACTGTGTGCTGCTAAATTAGAAGTTTGGCAAGGACACCAGACAAATGATGAAATATATAATATTGGTTTCTCTAGCATAGCTCATCACTATAGTCTCATGGGGTTTCAAAGGGCTTTTTTTAGCACTCTGGGAAAACAAGGTCTTTTTTAAACATGAAAAACATATTGAATCAAAAATGTGCTGTATGGAAGTCAGCAGAAATAGGTAAAATTCTTCTTTTAAAAAATCAGCCTTTCAGGTAGTTTGAGTAATTGCTCTCTAAGACTTCTTTCTGAGTGTACACAGAGCATCTGACATGGAGACTACTAAAAGCTGTTGTGCATTAAAGCATAAGTGTGATATGGAGATGAAGCTCCTCCACTATATAACATTCATAAGAAAATGTTTTCTTTACACCAGCTTACAAATGTGTATTATCAAAATGATTTACAGAAAGGCTCCTCAGTCATTTGGCAACTGCAACAAGGCCAAGCACACTGGAAGATGTACAGATTGGGACAGCACTTAGGTTGACTCTTAAAGGCAACTCCTTTTCTCCCAAGGACTGCAGTCAGTCTGGAGTTATGCAGCATGTTGGAATTAATCCAGTTTTGCCAGGTGCAGCCAATCCCCCATGTAATGCTGCTCTAGTTATTCTGATTTGTAACGAGAAAGAAGTGGCACCAGGCATAAGAAAGAGGTACCAGCATTAAAAATATTTTGCTGCATGACCCAGAATTAACATCTCAATTTATCCAGATAAAAACCAAATAAAAAATACCCAGCTTCCCACTAGGGCAGGGATGGGAACCAACTTCTACTGGGCTTTCCCTATCTTTTTACAAGTTTACTGCAACATGCAAGTGATCATAAAGAGTTTCACAGGAGCCAGAGGGTTTGACCATGGAGAGAGTTAAGATGTGAGCAGAAATCCTCTGTGTGAAACTTGCCATTAACTTCGAGACCTCCCTGCACAAACCTGGCAAACTCTCAGAAATATCGGATGTTAGAGCCTCCATATGCTAAACCACCACTGCTCTGTACCATGTATTTTGTTTAAAGGCAAGCACAGAGATTGCAAACAGCTATTTTTAACTCTTTTCAGTGTACAGTACATCTGTTGTGTTTCTGATTTCCATTAAAAATGAGAGTCATTTACTGATCTGGCCATCATCCAGATTTCTACATGAAACACATGGACTAAGCACAAAACAACCCTGTTTTATGTGCATGGGTGCATGTATTGTATTTATTATCTACTACAGTGATCAGAAGTACAGTTAAAAATGCTGTGGGGACTTTGAAGGAACAGATATTTCACTTATCTTATTTCCTCAAAGTCTCTGGACTCAAAACCATCAAGTACAAGGCTGTGAAACCTTTCTTTATGTTTACATGCGGCTGGTGGGACAAAAAAATCCCACTGGCTTTGCTCACTGGAGAAGAGGATCCTGGGGCTGGGCACACAGCTCGGGGTGCAGCAGATACCCTCAGCACAGCTGCAGAGAACACCCAGCAAGAAAAGCCTCCAACAATAACGAGCTGCTGAAGGCTCTGCCAACGTGGACCTCAGCCAGTAAGTCAAGCAAATTAAAAGCTGCAATCATTTCTCTGACAATTCTCCAGCAAAACTTGTCCCAAGCTTTGCTTCCCTGGTGAAAAACAGAGGATGAGCAGCGTGCACCAGAGGTCAGTGGGTTCACACTATCTGAGACCAGCAAAGGGAGGGAATTAAAACGCTGTGAGGGCATCACTGAGTGCCCTGGCAGCAGCCTTTTAGGAGCTCACGCCAAAGGCTGCTGAAGTCAACTGGACTCTCTTTGTAGATGCCACCAGCTTTAGGTCACATCTCATTGCAGGGCTCCACTGCCCTTCTCTCTGCTGATTTCAAAGGCAGCAATGCAGCATTAGAGAAAAGAGGGACTTTCAAAGAAGCACTGAGTTAGGGCTAGAGAGGTCACACAACACAGCACTGCTCTTATTGAAACTTTCAGAGGAGAAAATATAAAGAAGTTCATTCAAATTTGAAAATTAATTCCAAGGTCACTGTCTGGGCAACCTTTCAGCATTTGTTTTTCATTCTTGCATGTACAGAAAACCTTTTTCTAACCAGGATCCCTATGAAATCAGCAGGCCCAAAACGTGAACAGCCAGATGTTCAGAAAAAGGTGAAATCCAAATTGTGTATTTGATTTCTGATGTGATTACATAACCTGTCCTGGAGGAGAGGAGTTGATACCCCGAGCTTACACAAGTGACCCAGATGGAGCTTTGCTCGTAGGGCAATTCCTGTTATTATTAGCACAGGCACATCTGGCTGGCCAGGCCAGCCCAGCACAGCCAGCCCCCAGCACTCACAGGTCCCAGACCATCACCACCATGGAACTGTCAGCAACTGGGGCAGCTCCAGGGCTCATCTACCTCCTGTGATCATCACCGCAGAGATGCCACTGCTTCCCCTCACCTCAAGCAGAGCAATCACTCCCCACGTGCCCATCAGGTCAAGTCACTTCAGAAATGCACATTCCCAAATCTCTCCTCTTTAAGGACAAAGCTTAGGATGTTCTCTCACTGTGATTTATTCTCCTGGCCCTTATGTGCTGGCTACATATGGGAATAATTTCACAGCCATTTTCAGATGATGCAATGAGATTAAATGACATGGCCATAGTAACAAAGAGATGGCAACGTTAATGCAGACTCTGGGAAAAGCTCCTTGTTTTTTAACTCTAAATACGGGTGTACCATTTCTTTCATATTGTGTTACTCCTCCATGGCTGCCAGACTTGCCAGACTGACAATAGCATCTTATGTTACAAAACCTACAGTTTAATTTAACTTCAGTGGCCTTCAGAGGTTAAATTTCCATGGGAAATTACTTCTAGAGAAATATGGCTTGCATATGTTTGTGCCAAAAAGCCACTTCTGCTGCTTTTCTTCACAACTGTGATCCGTGCATATTTTATTTTTTGAATCATGACTCAGACTAAATAAAAGTTCAGCTTGGGTTTCAAGAATGCAAATGCAAATATTCAGCATCCAGGGTATTTTCCCACTATTGGCATTAGCCTGCCCTAGCTGAAAGAATGGCACCTTTGGAGGATCCAGCTGGCAGCAGTCAGAGTTGCCCCTGAACACTGGGGTCTGGAGAGCAAAGAAAAGGGGAAAATGATTTTCTATTAAAAGACCAGCAGTGACTGCCACTCCTGTGTCTCTCACCTCTTTAAGGCTCAGTCCTTTTTTCTCTCCTCACTCTCCTTTACTGCAGTTTGTTCCTCAGCCCTTCCTGGCTGTCAGGTGCCAGCAAGTGAAGAACAGAATTCCTTCAGATGGCACCTCCTGTGCGGTACAGCCAGGAGCACATTTGCTGTCTCCCCCCATTTCCTGCTGCCACAGCAGGAGCAGACAAGCAGCTGCACCAGGGCACAGCCTCAACAAATTTAATGGTGGAAAAAGAGGCTCCAGGGCATAGAAACTGCCAGTATTTCCCTCTGGGGTAGGGTTATATATTCATTTTGCATGGCAAAGTTTGAGTAGACAGGGGTGGCTTCAGTGGGAAGCTGCCAGAAGCTTCCCCTGTGCCCAGTGGAGCCAATGCCAGCTCCAAGAGGGACCTGCCATGGAGCCCATCAGCATCTCTGGGATCCCTGTTTAAGGACAAGAATAGCCCCACAAAAGCTCACAGCTGCAGCCAGGAGAGAAGGGGCCACACAAGAGCAACAACCCTGCAGACACCCAGGTCGGTGAGGGAGGGGAAAGGGGTGCTCCAAATGTCAGAGCAGAGACTTGCCTGCAGTCTGTGGGGAAGGATCATTCCCTGTCCCCTGTGCCACTCTGGGGGCAGCAGGTAGAGAGAACAAAAATGAAATTGATCCTGGGAAGAAAGGAACCAAAATAAGACATTTTTAAGATTTTATTTAATTACTCATTATCTTCCTCTGATTTGACTGGCAAAAAATTAAACTTATTTACCCAAGTTGAGACTCCTTTGCCTGTAACAGTAATTGTTGATTAATCTATCCTTGCCCTTATCTCAGCCCTCAAGCCCTTTGTTATATTTTGCCTCCCCTGTCCAGCTGATAGAGCAGTTTTGGTGGGTACCTGGTGTCCATCAAGGGTCAATTCACCACAGACTATTTGTATTTTAGTGCAAATAAAATTGAACTCTGAACTGTTTTGCAGCAATGTCAACATCTCCCTTCTGTGGATAAACCAAAATGCCAGATCAAGTGTGGAGGGGAAGGTTCCTTTGCAAGGGAAATGGTTTGGGTCTAGCTGGACCCATGATACACAATGGCCACTTCACCCCCATTTTGCCACAGGTTTGTAGTACCAAACAGGTGGAAAACAGACTGATTAACCTCTGTGACTTTTGTGCTGCCTCTGTAGTGGGATTGCCCTGGAGTGTGCTTGGGCATCTGCTACATCCCCAGAGCAGCCTCAGCCCTCACTGGGGCTGCTGTGCCCTGAGCACCCGTGCAGGGGGCACGTGGGGACCTTCTGACCCTAATTCATGTGCTGACCTCCACATCAAGTTTCCAGCTAACAGGAACATGACAAGACTCTGGAAAATGGCATTTTCCTTGGTGCAGAAAGGACCCTGTGGACCGCAGAAGTGCTTCATGTTCCTCTGCACCACTCTGTAGCAGATGGGACCAATCACACATTGTCAGACCTCCATCAAAGACTCCTCCCCATCCTTCACCCAACTGTCAGGAACACCCCCAAGTCCTGCCCAAACTCCAGCACTTTCCAGTGCTCTGCCCTTTGCCATCTGCAACCCCCACCCACTCCTGCCAGGGGCACACAGCAAAGCCTCCAAGCAGGTCTGGACTCCCCACAGCGCTGTTTCTGAGAGATCCTAGAGGCAGGAGGCACAGCCTACCTGTAATTATTATTAGAAGGAACTTATAATTATCTTTTCTGGGTTGAGAAACAATAAAAGAAAAGAAAATGAAAATTATAAAGGAAGTGCTCGTATTGCACTACCAACACCTACGCAAATGATTCTCAAAGCTGCTCTCACCGTTTGTTATTCCCTTGTTTCATTATTTTTCTTTGTCCTTCATTTTCAGTCCTCCTGTATAAGACATTTTGCTCTCTTGCTTCATAATTTTGTTCTTTAATTTATTTGTCTCTATTTCCTTTCGTTCTTCCTTTGATCTTTATCCTTTTAACGTTTGGGTTTTTTTCAAAAGCTTTTTTGTAAACTCTGCCAGTTTCAATGTGCTGTCTTTGATGCATTTTTGAATTTGCTGCTGCTCCTTTGCTCTTCATGCAACTTTTATTTTTCTTGCTGGTTTATTTGTTATTTGTGGGACAGAAGCAATCAGATGCCAGCAACCTTATTGCATCACTGCACACTGTAACTACAATATTTAATTTTCACTTTTTTACCCCTAGAACTTGACTTGCCCACCTCAACTACATTTGTAGACTGGAATTGTAAAGTGGGCCCTATGGATGACAAGCAAAACACATCTGTGGCCTTACAGGGAGGTCTCCAATGTCATTGATTTGAGTCTTACAGAACTTAGTCCAGCAAAGTGGTGATCCTTAGTGAGTTGGGAAGGAAGTCTGCTCACATTGACGGTGTTATTCACTGTGAGCTGAGCAGGACCTCTGCTCCTGGTGATGGAATTATGTGCAAGGGCTTCACCAGCCTCCCACTTCGATCTGTTCAGCCCTTGAATATCAAATTTCTGTTGATTTCAGTGAGCTAACAAGGAGGCCAGGCAGGTTTTGCTGGCTCACCCCAAGCTGAGGGAATCAGATCAAACTGAAAAAGGCTCTTCCCATACATCAAGGCAAAAAGCTTTGAGCCGTGGCACTACCCCTTCAAGGATCTCAAGCATGAACCCTTTCTCAGAGCTACACCAGTGCTGAATGGAGCAACACCTATGAAAAATGCACAGAAAAGTCCCATCCCTGTGCCCTGGCTCACCTGCCAGAAGGGCATAACCTATATTTGAAAAGAGCAAGGGAGCTGCACACCCTTATGTTATGAACAGAAAAACTAATAATTTTTAGTATGGAGAAACAAGTTACAAATAGCTAATTTAACCACTTTTGCTACTAAAGTGTTATCTGTGTTATGTAAATTACCAGTCGTTCTCGCTAATGACTCCTTTTGTATAAAGGCCTTTGTAACGCTAAAGGTGTGAGAGAACTGCCCGGGGCAGGGACAGTAAGGGAGAAAGACGAAACTTGTGAGGCGGGGGATATGCAAATTAAACTGCAAATTGACCAGAGTGCATTGAGAAGGGGCGACCTCAGACGTGCCGAAAAGAACCCCAAAAACGACGAGCCAAAATGAAATTGAGAAATTAGAGTGATGTTCACGTGTGAGGAACAAGCTACTGAACTTACAGAGACACTCAGAACCTTAGGAGCCCCTCGCCCTGAGTGCAAGAGGCATCCAAAGCCGGGACCCCCGACCCCCGGAGAGCAGCCGAGCAAGATCGGGCACGCCCACAGCTCCTGCGAGGAGACGATTTGCAACTCTGCCCCCAGGGGACAAAGCTGTGACTCATCCTCCTCCTGCGAGTTACCTGGGAGAGTCGACGGAAGCTGCAGACCCGTCGGACTACCCCTATCCTGAGCTGATCATTTTTTAATAAAGGCATTAAAAGGAGAGAAAGTCTCCTGCCCTGTTTATTTCACCTTACACCACAAAATATGAGCATAGCAGAGCTTTGCAGCCACTGTCACTACAAGGCCCACGTGCCCTTGGAATGATCAGCTCCAGTACCAACAGCAGATACGGCTCCTGAAGGAGGATTCACAAAAATGAGTCAACACATCAACATTTGTATGTATGGCAGTCGTGTCTGAAGGGTTCAGATGAGATCTGGGCCATCCTAGCCCTGCTCTAGCTGGCTGTGCTTGGGCGTCTTGTAAAATATTTCAGAAAACAGCCATTGCATTGGCTTTTACCTCTTCTGCTTGTTTTCCTATGAGAAAGGACAGAAATCAGAGCAGACAGCCATGTACAGAGCACTAATCCAAAAGATAATGGGAAGAAACTTTGCAAGGAGAGAATTCAATTCACTTTATAACAAGCAAATGTTCATTTCTCACAGTGACATCCAGAATGAGCAATGCTGGGTTCCTGCAGGCTCAGCTCTTTGTATAAAGGTTGTGATATTTTGTCAGCAAGGAAAACAAAGGTGCTGGGATGGGCTGGTCAATAATTGACTGAGCCTTGTTACTCACTGCAATCACTACCTTGTCACCATGTCTCTGTCTCAAAGTTTCAGTTAAAACTAGCGAATCACCACATTGAAAAAGACTTCTTACCTTGGAAAAAAAAGGAAATTACAATCACTGACAACAACAACAAAGACTTCCTATCAGGCTTTGTCAAAGGTCACTCAGCAGTTAAGTCCATTTACACTGTGACTTCTATCAGCTGTGAAGAACACAGAACAAAGGGAACACCAATATTCACTCCTCTGGCTTCAAAAAATTTCCATGGAAACCTTTTTTATCCCCCCTTTCTTTTTAAGTTACCTCAATCTTCAAAGAACCCAACAAGGACAAAGCCTGCACTGGAAGCCACTTTCACTTTGCATGTCTGACATTCGTGTTTCCAGCCCACCTGAGAGTCATAACCTTGACACATTTCTTGGCAGCTGCCTGGAGTTTCATCTTCCAGCAGTGAAGGTAAGTGAGCAACTCCTTCTGCCCCTGGATTACAGGTGCTGGGTATGGATATTATCCCCACCCTCCTTCCAGCCTGGATTTCACCTGAGGACACAGCTCTCTTGCTGTAGGCTCTGCACAAACTCAGAAGACACCCTGGCCCAAAGCACCCCTCTCTGAAGAGACAGAGCAGATAAATCAAATCTTATTACTCCAGCCCATATGTGGAAAACCATGCTGGTCTCTCAACTAAATGACAAACCCAAAGGCAATTAGGTCTGATTTACAAGGGAGTCTATGGCAATTATGCCTCCAGCCCAGGCACCTAAATTGTCTCAATTGTCTCTGGTTTTGGACCCACGCCTTGGAGAAGCCCAAGGCCTGACGAGAAAAAATGGATACAGAAAACAAACTTGCCCCCAGCACCCTGACACATTCCCAAACTCATAGATCATCCCTCCCCCATAACAACAAAAGGGCTACACACCTCCAGCCTTCAGCAGCAAATGCAAAATAGCCACATCTAATTGCTAAAATTTACTATTGCAACATATCAAAAAGAGCAATCCAGAAAGCGAGACAGTATTAAAAAAAGCCCTTAGGGAAACAAAAACAGATTAACACTAGAAGAGCAGAAATCACTGACATCAAAACAGTTCCAAGAAAACCCATCCTGCTGATAGCAAGGAGGGAGAAAGACCCTCAAGAAACACCACCTCCCTTGGGAAAATAACAGCAGACTCCCCACATCTCCAGCCAGCCCTGGGCCCACCCTAATTCAGGCTAGAATGGGTTAATCCTGAGCTGCACACCTGGCACTGGAGCAGCTGCCTCAGCAGGGCTGCAGCAGCACGGGGTGCCCTGGCAGAAGGGGCAAGGAGCAATTCATCAGAAAGGAAGCTCCCACCAAGCCAAGGAATAAGGACACTGCCAGCTTTAAGGGGTTTCATGACTCAAGGACTCACCCCAAGTCCCAGTGTTTCAGACCTTCCTATAAAGGATATTTTTAGGATTTTGAACTTCTTGTGGGGTTAAAGTCAGGAGTATGAATTATTCTCCAAAGAAGCAAGACCTAAAACACCACCATTTTCCCTGTTTTAGTGGCTTTTATTAACAGATCTCAAAATGCTCCACGGTATCCTCCCCATCAGAGAAGGAGACAGAACTGAAGCAACTTCTCAGAATCACATTGGCAAGGAGCATCCAAGTTGGGGAGAATCCTGGTGTCTCCCAGGGGCAAAGTAATTCACAGCCTATTAGGATACACTGACTAGTTGTAAGATTCTCCCACGAGGGTTTCTATTAGTATTTTAATTTCTATTTCAGGCTGTCACGTGCTTAAAATGTCTTGTGGTTTGCTCTCAGTTTCTCAGGTGGCTCTTTTTTTAAATGATCTGATTGAAAAATTAGCCATCCAAGAGGAAAAAAGCTCAAGTTGAGGTGTCAAAACACCCATAAAAAACAAAATTAGACTAAAAAAAAAATAATTCCCAGAAAAGATTCTTCAATATACAATTAAGCTGTTCATAGTTCTGTATGTACTCAAATGGGTCCATGTGTGAGTGCACACTGCAGTAGGCAGAAGCTTTCTGTGTGCATGGGTAGTTTGTTTTAGCAGCAGGATGCATTTTTTCCTGGCATAAATCAGGTAGCTTCCTCAATTTCACTGAAACTGCAAAATTATTTTATGTGTAATTTAGCAAGCCATGTTTTCTGTGCTTTACAAAGATTCATGCACTAACTCAGAAAGCCCACAAGGAACACAGGCTATTTGATCACAATTATTTTTAGAGGAATTAGTTGCTGTAAGAAGATGAAATTATGATAACTCAAGCAGTACATGCTCTTATGTCATGCACATCAAGATAATTTGTTTTGACTTGGTCTCGGGGATAATTTTTAGATAAGAACACAACCTCCTAATAACTAATTTTCTTTATACCATCCTACCACTCAGGAAGGTAATTTCTCAGCCCCTCTGTAATGTAGCTATATGCAGGATCACTGCTCCACTTGAATGCCTGCAGCAAATGTGATCCCTCCACAGGCCCAACCCCATCACTCCAGCAACAAGAAGAATTTTGTTCTTGCGTGGCCAGGAAGCTCTTTGTTCCAAACAGTGGAAGAATTAAGCATTGTGGCCCAGATCCTCAGCTGATATAATTAGATGGCATTTCATTGAAACCAGGGCCAGCTGATACCAACTGAGGAGACAGCCCTTGATCTGCGGCAGCAACAGCTGAGGAGTAACAAACAGGCAGGGAAAAATCTTCCTGTTCCACTGCCTTGATAGAATAACCAGCTCAGTGCTTCCAGCAGCTTGATCAAGAAATCCCTGGGGGTTTAGATCATCCAGAGTATTGTATGCCAAATTAAAGAATTTAATTCATTATCTCAAATTAAAGAATTTTCAAAAGGAAAAGGCTGGAGCTGGAAGCTTTGGCTTTCTGAAATCAGGTGAGGCTGGTGATGCATTTCCACACAGAGCCCCCCTTTGCCCTGGGGATCTGACAGGAGCAGTCCCTCCTTTCAGCTCTGTTGAGCTCCAGCTTGCAGCTCAGTGCCCCTTCAGGCAACCTTGGCAAAGCCACCATGGGAAGGAGCAGGTGACCACACTGCCTCTATGATCTGGGAGTGGAGATTTGCTCAAGATTCATTCCAAAAAAATACCAAATACCTAACAAAACCCTGGGCCAGAAGGCAGCCAAAAGAACATTAGTATGCATTATTGAAAAAATACCAGCACACCACTTGAAACGTGTGCTGCTGATTCTTCATACACAGAAAAAGCTGACAGTGAAATCAAGCTTATGGAACCACCTCCTGTTCAGTACCAAGTGTATTCCTCAGCAATAAAAGTGATTTTGGCAGTGTGGGAGGTTAATATGCAGTACCCATCAGAGTGCCAGTGTAATCTGTGTTTATAAGGCAAAGCACCAATAAATTAGGTCAGCACATGAATCTTCAGAGGGAGGAAGGAGAGGGAGAGCAGGAGGAGCACCCTGGGCAGCAAGGCCACAGGGGCCAGGCAAGGCTTGTGATGCCCTCAGGACTTCCAGCATCACAGACAGAAGCTCTCAGGAAGGAAAATCCATTTTGCCATTGGAAGTAACAATAAAAATATTACACTGATTCAAAATGTGCAATCAGGCCTGACTTACAGCTTGCCCTGCTGCATTCAGGCTTTACATCAGGAGGCTGTAAACCGTTATAGCAGAAAATAATAGCTGGGGATGTTTGCTCACCCCAAACCATGCTTCATTTATTTACCTGAACACACTCTCACGTACACTGACCATTGTCACTGCTCAGCGAGGCAGGCAGGCAAAAATGGGGAAAATAAACATCTACCCAGATTTCAGCAGCAGATAAGGTATAATTCATGCACAGAACAATGAAGAACAATGAAGAAATGACATATGACAGTAACCCCTCCTGAATTCTTGATTGTATTATCAAATAAAAGCAAAGGTAGAACATGCAAAGAAGTGCTGAATGCCAATTTCTAATACCAAATTAAGGAGCCTGTTAGATCCAAAGCAGTCCTGGCTTGTGATTGTAGCAATTCAATGTGAAATTCCCAATAACATTCAAGTACTTCAATAAAAGAGAGGAAAGATTTTAATTCAGTGACCAAAAATAAAATAAAGAGTTGATGTGAATGACTTGATTTCATTTATATTATTGAAATGAGCTGTATGCAATGACTTATTGATGTCATAATATTCCATTAGGAACTTATTATTTTCTTGTTTACATAATGCCAGCAATTACAGGGGTAATGCTGGTCCAACACGCAGCACAGCAGAAATAGAAAGCTCTTTGCCATATACTGGAATTCCATATGAAGGTGCAGAGTTTAGTGAAGGAGAAATATTTGAATATTCCTTACTAAGACCAAGTTAACTTGGAAAATTAAATGATAAACAACTATCTTCTACTTCTAACTAACAGCTGCCCAAATCAGGCATGATTACAAAGACCCTGTGGTTCCATGCACACAAGTTTGGTACTTAAAAGCCTGTTTGAACAAAAATCAGCATTTACCAAAAATTTGGGGGTTTTATCAAGTCTTGAAGGCAAATATTTGAAGCCAGAGAAGGTAACTTGGATGTAGACATTGCACTTGCACTGGAAGGGAAGGGGCCAGGGCTCACAGTACACGGGCAGGGATGTAGGGACACAAATCCCCATTTCTTCCCTTGCAGCAGAAAAAGAGAACCCTTCCCTAGCAGGGGTGGATCACTGAGCCCCCAGATCCCAACACAAGCACAAACTCTTGCACCAAGCCCACACTTGCCCAGGGCCAGCAATGAGGTTGTCCTGGGAGGCTGCACCAGCCTTGGAATACCTCAGACCTGGTCCCTGAGCCTGCCTGCCACCCAATCTCCAGGCTGTCCTGACCTGCAGCCCACTCCTGACTCCTCCCAGTGGTTTCACACACCAACACTCCGTGGCTTCCTGACCACAGCCACCTCAGCCCTCCCAACCCAGCAGGTCCTTCCATTCCCACCCCCCTGCCCAGAACCCCAGGCTCTCTGCCAGCCCCATGGAATGCAAATGTGATGTTGGCAGTAATTTTGTGTCCCCAAACTGATGATTTAGAGAGGTGAGAGGGCACAGTGACCCCAGGACAGGAGCAGGGCTGTGCTCTTGTACATGGGAAAAGTCTGTAAAAAACAGGTGGGCTGGCATCCTCCTGTGTGATGGGATACGGGGGAACCCACAGGGTTTGGGAAGAGCCAGCTGAGCTCTGGTTTCATCCCCTGGGCTTCACCAATCAGCACAGCCTAGAGGCACAGAGGGGCTGGAACACACTGCTGGTGCTGATCATTACCAGCCTTCAGGACAGGGGAAGAAAGGCTCAGGAAACAAGGAACTATGCATTTCCCATCATCCAAAGCAAAGTTACAGGCTCACTCTCTGCCAGAGTTCACCAACTGGCCAGTGCATCTCATTTCACAGATGACCAATCAGGTCTGAAGGCATTTGTAGATACCAAAGTTGAGAAACAAATGCAGAGACATAAGACAGCTCCCTTTTACTCTTTTATTCACATCTCTGGGGCACTTTGGTCCACACAAAACTTGTCCACAAAGGCCAGTTACAGAAGAGAATACAGTACAACTATCAATCTCACATCCTGAGATAAAACTCAAGTGTTGAAAAGGCTCAAGGAATAAACAACTTGTGGAAGACAGGGAGATTCAGTTTGCTGGCAGACACGATTTAGATGAAACCATATTTAACTGAATAGCCAATACGCACTAAAGGTCACACTGATGAAAACAAAAACATGTTGTTTAGAGGAATTAGTTACTTTTCCCAGTATTGTCATTTTCACCTCTTGAAAGTCATGTAATTAACTACATCTAGTTGCTTGCATTGTATTTCAAAGCCAGTCTCCCTTTCATTACACAGCTCTTACACAAGGAGTTACAACATGTTTGACACAATGTTCTTTTACTGTAAAGTAAATTCAAACAACTTCAACTCAAAGAGCTCATTTAAGTAATTTGCAACTTTCTTCTCAGACCTGTTCAGTTTCACCCTCATCTAACACCACAGGCCTTAGCTTTAGTAGGGCCAACACTAAGAAAATGTAGCCAAAATTTGCGACCTACAAAAAACCTACTGTGCCTTGCTAAAGGAGATAATGTGTTATTTTATCTAGCCTCACTTGAAGTGCTACAAACAGCTCCCCCAGAACTCCTTAAAAAACCACAGTAGAGTGTAACTTGAGTGATACACAGGGAACCACTTACCCTGCACTCACCCCTTGGTGGCTTCTTGCCCTCCTCCATCAGCCACGGAGTCAATTGTCCAGACAGCCTTTGTCCGAGCTGATCTTGGTGAAAAAAGGTGAGGAAAGCCTTGCTTCTGGCTCTGTAGCAAAATGTTTTTCTGTGACTGAGTACAACTGTACTTGAAGGATCTGTACCTCTGAACCCTGGGACCACAAGGTCTCTCTAGGACATTAAGTTTTGTCTCTCCACAAAGGTGCAGAGCAGTCCATAGGATCATGACCCTGTTAGGTCTTTTTTTGTGGGTTTTGGTGGGTTTTTTTGGTTTTGTTAGGTTTTTTTTTTTTTTTTTTTTTTTTGTTCATCAATCTGTTTTTTCCTGTTGGAAAGTCAGTGATTTCCCTTGTGCAAAACAGGGTGACACTGTAACACTGCTCGGATGTGCTTCAGAGGAGTGCAAAGCACGGGGCTCTGCAGAGGTCTCAGTAAGGGAACCGTGCTGGATGGAGCCTGGTGGGTGAGGAAAGACTTTTTGAGGAAAGGAAATACTTTGATGTGGTTTAATGCAGGGGAAAATGGACTGCCACATTCAGCATTGAGATGATTCCGTGGAAAGGTGGTGGTGGGTCGGGGTGAGCACTTCATCTTTCTCAGTCCTCCTACAGCCCAACTCAGCAGCTGTTGGAGCCCTGCTATGGACCACAGAATCTAGGGCAAAGACAGAAATCTGGGTTCCTGCCCGATTCTGCCAGTTCTGAGCATCCCCGCCCGATGACCTGAGGAACCAGGAGCAGCTCGTTCCTTCCTCCAGAGTGCCCTCGCTCTCGGGCCGCTGCCAGCAGCGCTCTGCGGGCTGCGCTGCCCCATGGCCACCCCTTCCACAGCCCGCTGGGCCAGCAGGCACGGAGCCGGCAGGAGGGCGGGCAGCTCTCTGCCGGGTTATCGCCCTGCGGGACCTCGGGGCGGGCAGAGAGGGGCAGCGGAGCCGCGGCCGCCCGGGCTGCCCTTGCCGGGCGGGGGGCGAGCGCAGCGGGCAGTGCAATGCGCCACTGGCGCTGCCAGCCCGGGCACACACACACACACACACCGCTGCTGCTTCGCTGCGCTCTTCCTGCCCATTCCTCCCTCCTCTACCGCTTCTCTTCTTTTCCCCTTTATATATATTTTTATTTTCCCCAAACCTTTGTGGAACAGACGCCCTCTCCTTGCCCCAGTTGGAGCTGCAGTAGAATGAAAAGGGGGGAGGGTGGGAAGGAGGGAGGAGAGGAGGGAAAAAAACCCTCTTTTGGTTGAGGTTTTCCTGTTACTATCACTGTAGCGTTTATTTAGCCAATCTCCTAACTATGACGTGAGGAAGGCAGGAATCATGGCTCGCTCATAATATTTAACACACCCACTGAAAGCTGGAGCTGCAGAGCTACTAGTCCAACCAGTCTCCAGAATTCAGTGTAGCTGAAAGAGGTTTTCACTCTGCACCTGCCAAAGATCGCTCCCCCCTTTTCTTTCTCTCCCCCCTTCTCTCTTCCATTCTCTCTCTCTTTAAAAGAAAGATCTGTAAGACCCAGCAGAGATCAAAGACCTCTTCGCTAAAAAGAACCTCTACTGATTTATATTAGTTTCTTTCCTCTAATCCTTCCTTCTCCCCCCTCTTTTTTTTTTTTTTCTGTGCCATATTTAACCTTTATGTTGCAGTTGTGCCATCAGACAGTTTTGCAGCCAAAAAAAACCAACCCAAGCCAAAGCACAAGCCCAGCTCGGATACAGCAGCCACCCAGACTCGATCTCAGTTGAACTTACTAATCTCTCCCAAGCACTGGACGCGATGGATGAAGAAACTGGAACCGCTCTAAGAAAATGATTTTCCAGCCAATGTTCTTAAAGAGTCTGAGAGAAGAGAGGGAGCAAGAGCGAGCGGGGAGCGCTTCTGCTGCATCACTGCTCAAATCCAAGGGAAAGGAGTCAGCGTTTCCAGCACAGCCAAATAATATGGATGATTTTTTTTCTTCTGTCGCCTTTCCGCACAGGTTTTCTTAATATTTTTCTTTTCCCCCTCCTCCTCCCCATTTTTTAAAAAATTTTATTTCATCAGCGCCTGTATCTGATGCCGGTTTCTCTCCGAGAGCCAGTTTTCCCTGTTTGTTGTGATCCCTGTAATAAAAAGAGGGAGAAATCGTGAACAGATGGCTTTCTATATTACCATGCCGCTGGCATTGTTTTCCTGTTGATTTTAAAGGCTCGGTCCGGAGCTCTTTTTTTTTTTTTTTTTTTTTTTTTTTTTTTTTTTTTTTTTTTTATATTTTTTTTCCCTCCCCCTCCCAAGTTCTTGATGATACTGAGACATGAGGACCTATCGGGTTTAGCCTGTTTATTTCCCGGCGCCTATGGAGGTAACTTTATTGACTTGATCGCTCGCTTCCCGACCCGAGAGGAGCACCCGGGGGGGCTCTGTCCGCCGCCTCCCCTCCCTCCCCCTCCCCCGGTAATTCATCAGCCGCCCCGGCCATGAAAATGCTCCTGGTCCGCAAGTTCCGGGTGCTGATCCTGATGGTGTTCCTCGTCGCCTGCACCATGCACATCATGATCGACCTGCTGCCGCGCCTGGAGCGCCGCGGCCCCGAGGGCCGCCCGGGCTGCTCCTGCCCGCCGCCCGCCGCCGCGCCGCCCCGCGCCGCCGCGCCGCGCTGGCCCAGCAAGCACACGCTGCGGATCCTGCAGGACTTCAGCGCCGAGCCGGCCTCCAACCTCTCGTCGCAGTCGCGGGAGGCGGCGGCGGAGCGGGCGGCGGGCGGCGGCGCGGGCGGCGCGGGCGGCGGGGCGCGGCGGCGGCGGCGGCGGCGGGGAGGGCGCGGCGCTTGATCGGCCCCGGGGCGCCGCGCCCGCCGCCCCCCGCCGGCAACGCCGCCCCGCTGGCCGCGCTCTTCGAGCACCCGCTGTACCGCGCCGCCCTGCCCCCGCTGGCCGACGGCGACCTCCTCTTCAATGTCAACAGCGACATCAGGTTCAACCCGCGGGCGGCCGAGCAGCCCGACTGGTGAGTGGGACCGGGGGTGGGGACGTGGCGTGTCCCCCTTCCGTGGGAATGCGGGATTTAGGGTGTCGTGGTTCTAGGGTGGAAGCGGGCAGAGGGGTTTCGGGGTCACCGGGAGAAAGAGCAATCGTTCACACGCTCGCCGGGCCGTGTTCCTTCGGAAAATAAATGCCCTGAAATACAGAATAAACACGGAGCGTTTCGGGGTCACCGGGAAAAAGAGCAACCGTTCACAGGCTCGCCCGGTCGTGTTCCTTCGGAAAATAAATGCCCTGAAATACAGAATAAACACGGGAGCACGGCAAGGCTGGAGCGCTGAGGCCAAGGGGTCGGTCTGCCCCATCTGCAGCTGCAGGCGAGGAAGATGCTGCCAGAAGAACTGTGTGAGCAAGAGGGTGAGCTCGCAGCGAGCCTTCCTCTCCAGCACCTTCCCAGTCTCCCACCCAGAGGTGAAGGGGCTGAACAGTGAGGCCAGGCAGTAATACATTAACTTTTCTCCAAAGCAGGCTCTAGTGCCACAAAGGCATTCATCCTGGCAGGTATTTCCGCTTTCAGGATGTGATCTGTGCTACATTTTTCATCCTCAATTAATTCCCAGTGCCCTGCACCTCCGCTGCTCTCCAGCCTTCAAAGCAGTCAGTTGCCTCTGTGAATCGTATGCCCTGTTGGCTCCTAAGAAATGCTGAGAAATTCAATGACTGAAAAATCAAAAGGGTTGTCTAATACAACAGCACCCTCTTCCAAACACACTGACATTGTAATGTTTAAACAGCTGCATTGTACCGTGCAAAAGCTCTGTCAAGCTGCAGAGCAGCCAGCATGATCTAAACCTTTAGAAAGAGAGGATAAATAATTCTGATTTCCGCCCTATGAGCATGTGAATTGTCCAGGCCCGTTCCATCTAATAATCCTAACTGACTGTGAAGGGAAATAACCTGGAAAGTTTGGGGTTCTCTGAAAGAAAAAGAAAGAAAGAAAGAAAAAAAGTCACAAATGCCTGAACATCTGGAGATGACTGTAAACACAGAGAACTCTGGATCAAAATATGGGTTAGTCTGTTCAGTAGGCGAAGAGTGAAATCAACATGATATTCACAATGCAGCTGCCTGTTGTACATATTTTCCTTAGTGGCTGCAGCCAAGGCTCACTGAACTAAAGTGAATTTTAGAAGGTAGTGATCATTTTAGTTAATTCTTTGCTATACTATGTTCCTACTGCTAAGGAAGGGGCAAGATCAGCCAGTTCTTCTTTAGCAGCCAGTTCAGAGTGATGCAGCTTCTCTCATTCTCCCTCTTTAAGAAGGAGCAGGGAGGGGTGCATTGGGCACCACAGCTCAGGTTCTGCTGAAATCTTGGTCCTTGTTGAATAAAGGATCAGGATGACGCTGGTATTTTGAGCCAGATTTGTAAAACCTGTGTGCCAACATAATGCAACCTAAACACAAGGTAAAACTTGAGCTCTGTGTTTCCGCTATAGAAGGGCCTCTGCCAATGCTCAGTGGTGCCTCTCTGAGTTTAGCTCCTGACTTTCATGGGTGTTAAGTCAGGCAGGATGAGGGGAGGTGGGAATCCATCTTCCCACTGGCCCCAGGTGAGAGCAGGCTCCTGGCGCCGGGAGGAACCCGGGACCTCTCTCCCTTCTGCGGCGCTTTGCCTTTCCAAGTTGTCACATTCTGAAACCCTGTTCCTTGATAAGTGCTACAAACTGTAACATTATTTCCTTCTCCTCAACTTTGGGTTTTTCTTGTTCTCTTTTTTTTGTTGTTGTTGTTTTTGGTGGTAGGCAAAATGAAGATCATCACGAAGAATTTTTGCCAACTGGAGAAACCTCCATAGACTCCTACCCAAACTGGTTAAAATTCCACATTGGCATTAATCGGTACGAGCTGTATTCCAGACATAATCCTGCAATTGAGGCTTTACTACAAGACCTTGTCTCCCAAAAGATAACCAGTGTTGGTATGTTTGGATATATGTTATTTTTTTATCATTATTTTCTCTTTGTTCAGGATGTCACTGCTGTTTGAGTATTAATATTCTGCATGGCTTCTCTCCAGCATCCCTCCAACTTTGCTTTCCGACTTCCCTGCTCATTTTCCCTGCTAAAGAGATAATTCCAGCTCTGTATTACCTGAATATTTGCCAAGTCTGCAAGCAAGGCAAACCCCATTCGTGTCAGAGATCCTTTAGTCACGACCAGGCTGAAAGTGCCCTCTTCAGTTATTTAAAATAAATACGCTGACAAAAAAAAAAAAAAAAGGGGGGGGGTGGCAGAAAACAGGCAGCATCTTGCACGAGCTAGACTTACATTACTGGCTGATGATTATTTAGAAGGCTGTGCCTGGCAGCCCTGCCCTGCCAGGGGAGGAGAGGCTGCGGTGGCACCACGGGCTCTGCGGCTGCAGGAGCTGCAGCTTCCCCAGGCAAGGCAGGCAGCTCCAGGCAGGGCAACCTCCTGCGGAGCCGAGCCCAGATCTGTTTGCTCTGCCTCTAAATCCTCAGCAGGGATGTGCTCGTGTCAGCCCGTGGCTCTGGTTAAACAAGGTGATGCCGTTCGGGGCTTTTCTGCAGGGCCCTTTAATGGCAACGTGTGTCTTCTTGAATTTAGCTGTGTAGCTGCGCAGGGAAAGAAATGTCACAACCTCAGATGAAAGCCCTGGGATACTAAACAAGTGCACACCCCGTGGTTTCCAGAGGCAGGGAGTTGCAGCACAGGCAGTGGTTTCCATCCACCAGGCAGAAAATGGAGTTACTTGTGCTGACCACAAAGTTGCAAAGTCCCTTTCAGAGGGATGAAATAGCAGGAGCTCTGTGAAAGTGCTGATGGTGTGTTGGCACCGTGGGATGAGGTCAGCAGGTCTTTAACCCTGCAAGGCAAAAATTCCCCTGGCTTCAGCAGGAAATGGTCTGGGCAAGAATAGCTCAAGCAGCCTAAGGTTTACAGTTTCCATTGTGTGAATCACAGCAGCTGCTGAGCGGGAATAAAGGAGATCCTTGGTCATCAGCAGGGTTCAGCAGCAGGGCTGATTTAGCTGGTTGGGATGGAGTAGGTGTAAAATGCAGGATGCCACAGGAGCCCTTCAGCTCCGTGTGTGCTGTGCTCAGTGCAGTGCTCTGCTGGAGCAGCGCTTTGAATAATGGAGTTTGTGGTACCCAGGTGCCATCCCACCCGTTGGATTCAAGGGTCCAGTGGACTTGTAGCTCAGGAAAGAGGACAAACACGGGCTTGTTTATTAACCTGTGATGGGTTTTCTGCCCCCAAAAGTCTAGATCAGATTCATTAAGGGGGTCATGTTTGCCCATTAAGCCGTGTGTTTTCCCTTCCCAGCTCAGAGGTGACACTGCACGTAGCAGCAGACTACCCATGCTCTTCTGTTCTGCACTGGAGGGTGATGAGGGCACTATATGGACATAACCTGGGTGGTTTTCTCCAGGACAGCCCTCACCTTTCCTGACCTTGCCCCTCAACAGCCACCAGTTTTTGGAATATTAGTGGCATCTGCAAATGGGGACTGAGCCAGCACTTGGTAACATGTGAGTGAGCATTGCTCCTTGGGCACATCCACTGGGGAGGAACGGATGCAGCCTGTGCCCATCCCTGTCCCCACAGGGAGTAGCAGTGCCCAGGCTGTCCCCAGAGGGGCAGAGTGATGCCCAACAGAGCCAGCCCTTGAGGTTTGCACAAAGTGCAGTGGCTGTAGCAGTTTGTACCACATGGCTGCTGAGTATTGATCTTTGCTCACCTCCCCAGAAATCCAGAGCTCAGCTGCACTGTCTGTGCAGGCAGAGAGGTCTGCAGCAAAGCCAGCAGTGCTCAAGCCATGGAGTCTGTCCATCCTGCAGAGCAGAGGGGTGGCTGAGGTGGATTAGGGACGTAGAAGCTGGTGGGAAAAAAGAGAGGTACAAGCAAAAAATAGTAGTTCAGTGCTCACTCTTCACTTGATCTTCTGGGCTTGGTGTTCACTTGTGCTTCTGGGCACGTGGCTTCCCCTCTGCCTGATTCAGCTGGCCTAGCAGCAAAGAATTATTATCATAAAAAATGGGAGCGAGATCCTGACCCTGGTGATGTCAGTGGAAGTTTCTGCCATTGAATTCCCTGGGGCCATGATTTCACCTAATGTGTCATACAGATGTATCATGGGCTTTCCATTAATTCTGGTCTTGATGGAGCTTTCTGATCAATGGGGGGAAAGGGCCATGGGAGCACAGAGGAAGATTTATGGTTGCTATTAGCAAGTCCCTTTGGGATTGTCTCTGTTAATGTTTGAACAAGGCTCTTAAGAGCATGGTAGGGCCTCTTATGCCTCTAACAAAAACACAGAGCCATGGTTTCTAGCAATGAATCAGGATAATTTCCATAAATTAAACCGTGAGGTGTATTTGGTATTGTTGTTGGCCGCTATGGAAACTGACAGGGAATGATTCTTACACATAAATACCAGTCTAAAATCAAGTATATGGAAGTGGAAGGGGACTTTTGCCAATATAGAGATGGCAGGATTTGAATTTTGGTGTTAGCATACACTGCCTGACCCTGTGGCGATCCAGGAGCTTTGTCAGCTTGCAAAGAAAGAAAGATCATATTGCTAATACACATTTTCAAATTATTTTTTGCACAATGCAACTTCTCTTATGTTGCAAATTCTTTGGATGTTTAAAAATACATGTTTAAAAGTAATTCCTGCCAGTTTTCAGCTTTACTGCAGAGCAGCAGAGGGATTCAAAAGCATGTAAGCTGATTAATAAAGAGTAATATATTTGACCAAAGGACATTTATAGGGCTGTTACATTCTTTGCATATTCCTGCTTATCTTCTAATTAGCCTTGGGTTTTTTTCCTTTTGGTCGATTTTTGCTGGGTTGGTTTTTTTCTTTCCAAGGCAGCTGGAAAGATGTCAAGTTAGGAGTATAAAATAAATTGAAACCTTGATAATGCCTGGTCTTCAGGCTCCTTTTAGCAAGCAGAACAATTAAATATACAGGGTTACATGCTTTAGGTGAAATGGGATATGGCTTTATCCAGTTTCTTCCCAGTGTTCAGATTTACTTTGGCTCTAATAGAATTAGATGATTTGCCTGATACCTGCAGTAATTAGATCCAAACTGCAGCAAAGCAGCTTTCTTGGCCACGCTGTGATTTCTCTGCTCCCCCTGCATTATTTATGGGTGAGAGTGGGGAGCAGACTGCTCCCCCACATCTGCCAGGACCACTCACACCGCTCTGCCATGTGCAGGGGGGTTTTAAAATGAAAACGGTGGCAGCAGCAATTCCCAGGAGCAGGGAGCACCAAGGTGACATTTTCTTGGTGTTAAAGTTTAAATGGAACAAATCCCTGGATGGGAGGGAGCATCCCATCCCATCCAGCTCCCACAGTGACACCTAGAGCTGGCCCGGGAAAGAACAGGGTTACCCAGGCCTGGCCTGGGATTGTTTCTGTGCCCTGCATCTATATATACGCACATTTCCTATTCATTTTGTTCAGCATAAAGGGATAGCTCTTAATTTGATTTAATTCACTGAAAATTTCCTCTTGCCATAAATAGGAGCCTGGAGAGAATTGTTTTTCCACTGAGCACTGAAGCCTGGCTTTCAGAAGCACATGCACAGGCAATTGCACATTTCCTTTGCCTTTCATAGCTGCTTATGGCATGCATAAATAACCATAGTTAGCTATTTTCTTGCATATTTACAAGATGTCTGTGCATAATTGTGGCAGCACTATCAATAGTTTAACACCAGCCCTGGCATGGGGCATTGGAGGGGCACTGTGGGCTTGGTCTTGCTGTCCAGAGGAGATTCCCTGGGAGCAGAATAGATTTTGTAATTCCTCTGAGGAGCTGGGACTTATTGTTTGATTCTTTAGTTCTGTGGTTGTAAAGAGAGCTGACTACCTGGCTGAGGTAATTTGTGAATCTGTGATGCCTTCAGTTGGTGCAGGCAGTAATTAGAAAGCAAGTGTGTGAGATTACTCACACTGGGAATAAAAGCTGCAATTACCTGAGGTGGACTCTGCTTCGAGGCAGGGAAAGAAAAGAGAAAAGGGAATGACAAGACTCTAAATATTGAACATAAATTCTGGCTCTAAAGAAAATCGTGAACATCTCATCCAAAGGAAAGGAAGAAGTGCTTTTGAGAACTTGTGAAAAACAATGAAATGCAGCATCTTTGATTTACTGCTTAGGGAAACAATGAATCTGCCAAGAGCCAACAGATTGATTTAATGTACAATTCCAGATGAAAGGAGGGGACTTAAAATGTACAGCAAAGCCTTAGAATAATTTCACAGATCTCTTCCCCTGCAGAAATCTTTCACTTTCTTGACTAAAAGTCCAAAAAGTCCTTTAGAAAAAAAAACAAGTTAGCAGAATTGGCCGAGCAAGGACAAACTAAGAGATGATGAGGGCTTGAATTTATTTTTAAATATGTTCTTTACAGCTTGTACAGGGCCATGTCTCCAGCCTGGGGCAGAGCATTACTTGTTAAAGCCAATCAACATGTTTATGTTAGATTTAAGCTTGATCTATAAATAGGAATCCAAAATGGATCTGAGCATCCTCTGTTTCAGATGTTAACTGCATCCCAGGCTGTGACTGTGTCTCACTTCTCAGGCATTAGCTCTGCATAATTAAATACATTTTAAAACGTTTGTTGGATGCTGACCAAAAGAATCAGGAAAAAGTTCAGAGATCCTGTTGGGACTCTCTCTCTCCACCAGAAAACCATGTGGTTTGGACAGGCTGGTAGCATCAGGGCTGCCGTGGAGCAAAGCAGAGGAGCTGGAAAGCCAGAGCAGCTGGAATTCCAAACCCCTTTGGGTCCAATCCCTCTGGGCAGCATTGTCAGTGCCAGGCAGCAGCCAGGAGCCCTGAAGCATACAGCTTGAAAAGATGAGAGAAGACAGCTGGGACACCTTTTGTACTGGATGGGGTCTCAGGGGGGGAACCCAGGACTTGTGCTGGTGAGGTGACAAGGTGGGGAAGTCACACATGGCAGGTGACCATGGCAGCAGGCTCAGGGATGTACATGGAGTGGGGATTTTTGCAGGCTTGATCCAAAGTCTGCCACAGAAAACAGAAGGAATCCCACCAATTTCACTAATCTTTGGACAAGAGTCTAATCCCAAACATTCAAGCAAAAAGGTATCTCAGGGAATTTTTTGCAAAGCCTCCTGAAGTTAGGAAGATTTCTGATCACACCCTAGAGCCCTTACACTGGGTTAACAGGAAAGGTTAATGCTGCTTTCCATTTCCTTCTATTTGGAGGGAAAAGTGAGGCTTTGAATTGCCTGAAGATGAAAAGTAACGATGGCATTGGGATTTGTTTTTAGCAGTGTGCCAGTACATCCAGGAGCTGTGTGAGACTTGATTTGAAGTACCTGCTGTGAGCTAGCAGGTTTATAAAGCCTTTACAGAGCTGTTTGTGACCTATGGTGTTACAGTATATTAAAATACTTCAAAAAAATAAAAGGTGAATTTAGAGTGTGTCTAGTGGTTCCTTTGGAGTCTGCACAGCCTTGTGTTGCAAGGCTTTTGTAAAAATCCCTGGAGCTGCTGATCACAGCTGTGACAGACTGCAGTGGCGCAGCGTCCTGCACTCCTTGGAAAATGGGATGTGCTGCTCCTGGGCGCTGTGCATTCCTCAGGAATGGCCCTGTGGGCAGCAGATAGAGGCACCAGGATGTCTCCAGATGAGCAAATGATGCTTGTTTGGGACAAACCCCCAGAAGATGACAGGCCACAGTGGCCAGAGGGACATGTTTAGGAAAGGGAGGAGCACAGCTCAGAAAAGCAGATGAGAGCCAGTGTGCAGATGTGATGCTAAATTAGGACAGGGGAAGTGATCTGACCTAGAGTGCATCATCTCCAGTGACATCTGCTCTTCTCTGGCATTGCCACCCCCAAAATTTGGGCACCCTGGGCTGCTCCAAGGCTGGAGTTTGCAGGTACAGCAAGGTTTGCAGGTGCAGCTCTTGTTGAGCTCAAAGAAATGGTCCAGGCTTAGGTGTTCCCCCTCTGCAGGGAGTACAATGTCAAAATCCAGCCTGGATGTGGAGGGTGGCCTTGCCTCAGCCCCAGCCTGGCCAGCACAGATGTGGCTCTGGAAGAGCAAAGTGGGAGCAGCTGCAGTGAGCCTGGGCAAAGGTGGAGCTCTGGCACTGGGGGGAAGCCAAGGGACAGCTCTGGCACTGGGGGGAGGCCAAGGGGCAGCTCTGGCACTGGGGGAAGCCAAGGGGCAGCTCTGGCACTGGGGGAAAGCCAAGGGGCAGTTCTGGCACTGGGGAAAGCCAAGGGGCAGTTCTGGCACTGGGGGGAAGCCAGGATGGAGCTCTGGCACTGGGGGGAAGCCAGGATGGAGCTCTGGCACTGGGGGGAAGCCAAGGGGCAGCTCTGGCACTGGGGGAAGCCAGGATGGGGGCACTGGGGAAGCCAAGGGGCAGCTCTGGCACTGGGGGGAAGGCAAGGGACAGATCTGGCACTGAGGGGAAGCCAGGATGGAGCTCTGGCACTGGGGGGAAGCCAAGGGGCAGCTCTGGCACTGGGGGGAAGCCAGGATGGAGCTCTGGCACTGGGGGAAGGCAAGGGACAGATCTGGCACTGGGGAAAGCCAAGGGGCAGCTCTGGCACTGGGGGAGGCCAAGGGGCAGCTCTGGCACTGGGGGGAGGCCAAGGGGCAGCTCTGGCACTGGGGGAAGCCAAGGGACAGATCTGGCACTGGGGGAGGCCAAGGGGCAGCTCTGGCACTGGTCATTTTCCATGCTCCATGTGGGTTCCACCCTGCCCTGCCCTGAAGCACAAGGGGACACAATCCCCACCAGTGCCCCCTCTGCTTGCAGAGCTCCAAAGCAAAGTGGAGGAGCCAACAAAACTTGTGTTGGGGTGAGGCTACTGGTGCAGGCAATTATGGCAATACAATAAGATGGATCTGAAAAGATGAGGGAGATGCTTTTGTCTTACTTCAGCTCAGTTCCTTCTGACAGGAAACCAGGCTTTTGTGTCTCATGGAAGAATTATTCTGAATTGTTAATCTTCTTCATGCATTTCCCTGCTTGGTGGTGACATCCTCACTGTTCAGTTTGGCTGCTAACAAAATCATTATCTGTTGAGTGGCTTTAATTAGCTGAGAAACCAGTGCTTTTAGTGCCTGGAGAATGATGTGCTGGAACTTCCTTTTTTTTCCCTCTTTGCATTGCTGTGGTGGCAGGGGGGGTAGGTTAGTGCATCTTTAGGGTCCCTCCCAAGCCAGACCATTCTGTGATTCCATGTTTCTAGCTCCAGCTGCCCACGCTAACCAGGGCTGCTTCCAGAGGGCACAGATGGCCCCAGGTCACCTCAGGCAGGGTTTGGGCTGGAAAGTTTCTGCTGCTCATGGTCCTCAAGCTCTGAGCTGGGTACGAAAAAGCCTTGTGCTCCTCCTGCCCTCAGGTGCAGCTCAACTGACCTGTCCTGCACAGGGGAGGGAGTTTAATCCAGGAAATCCCTCTGCTTCTGCTTTACCTGGTCAGTGCAAATTGCTTAATGCCCTTTAATTTCTAATTATTTATTTGTTCCTTTGGGATAAAGTGGAAAGGCAAGAGAAGGCTAGGATCAGCAAAACAGCAGGAGAGGAGGGATTTTATTCTAGGAGAAGTGTAATTACACTGACCAGATTTGCATAGTATTTTCTTGCAAAAAAATATAGGTTATAAGTGCTGAAAGAGAGCTGATGACCTATCAGTGATAAGGCACAGAGATGAGTAATTAAAAAGATGTGCAGCTAATGGCATTGGTTAGAGAAAAAACATGTACAGCTGCATAGGTGGAACAAGGGCAGCCCTCAGCCAGAATTTACAGAGCAAGATAACTTGACATTTATGTAGCTCTCCAGTTGACATGGCTTTTGTCAGAACTGCAAAGAAAGGGATTGATTATCTGATGATTCTTAGGCAGCATCTTTAAAGGACTGACTCATCCACACAGCCCTGCTGGCCTTCCCAGCACAGAGGTGCATTTAGGAGTCAGGCTAGAGGTCATTTCATTTATTAGGAAGCTTGTGATTGAGGCAGCAGAAAAGCAGCTGTTTTCTGAAGTATATGTTTATCATTTTTAAGTGGCCTTATCATCAAGTAAAATGCATTTTTATGAATTCTTATATATATTATTTTAAAAATCATAATTTTAAAAACCCTTTAATCCAGCTGTTACTGTGACATTGTCCAAGTGTTTCAGAATGGTATGAATGAGTATCAAATTCCCATTAGCTCCCCGCTGAGAGACGAGCAAAGTCACTGTCCTTGTCACCTTCACTGTCCTCTTGTGCCCTCCCAGCCAGGCCAGGCTGCTCTGCACAGCTCTGCTCTCATGTATGAACCACCTTGGGATCCCTGCAAGGTGATGGCTGGGCTTGGCTACATTTCCATTGTGCACAGAGGAGGGGAATTTACATATCTCTGCTGCTCAGGAACAGTTATTAAAATCACAGCAGAGATCAGAGATTGCTACAGTATCTGCTCATGCTTTTAATTAAGGAACTGTCTGCTGTGCACTGGGCTGCACATCCCAGCTGCAGCTGTCTCTGAGAGCGCCCCATCTCCCTTCCCAGTGTGAGTCCCTTGTTAAAAGGGACTCCAAAAGCAAGAGATGGAGAAAACAAGACTCCAGTTCTCTGCTCCTATGGGTACTGTTCATCTGGGGTGCTTACAGAGCTCATGGTGGCCAGAAAAAGGCAAAAATTGTCAGGAAATACAATCCATGTTTAGTGCTGGCCAGCACTCAAAGCCCTTCCCTGCACTCTGCTGAATCATCTGCTGCCCAGTTGGGATGGCCCTGGTCACTCTGATGCCACAGTGCTGAACTGATACAGAGAAAACCAGACATGATTTGGTTTCCAGGAAAATGAGTGCCAGTAGATCCTTGTCTCATTTTAAAGCTGTTTTGTGTTTTCCCCACAGCAATGAAATCAGGAGGCACGCAGCTGAAGCTGATCATGACATTCCAAAACTACGGACAAGCATTGTTTAAACCAATGAAGTAAGTTTAAAAAGTCTGTGACTTAAAGTGGAATTGTGGTGGAGCAGCCATTTTCTCAGCTGTTAAAATTTCCTGTAGGATCTCCCAAGGTTAGTGTGTGTGGTTCCTGAGCCTTGATGCTGAGCCTGGAGCTTCAGGGTCTTTTGATCCTAGGCTGGTCTTGGGAAGAGATGCTGAGGAGGCTTCAGAGACATTACAGTCTTCTCAGGAATGTTATTCACTCTGATCTCTGTGAAATCTCCTGTCATAAATACAGGATGTTTTCAGCATTTCTATCTTACGTGAACTTATTCCACAGGTCTGAGCTTTATCTAGTGTCAGTGCTCCTCTGGAGCATGACCAGACAAGAGAGATGATTCAGAGCAGCTTTGGGAAGAGCTAAAGAGTATTTGTCTGATAAATTAGAATTTAATCAGTTGATTTATTGTTGTTTGCATTAAAGAGTTGTATTAGTCATTTCATTGGGTCTATGCTGAGTCTGTGAAAATGAGTTTATCCAAGAGTGGTACTGCAAGGTAATGACTCTGGAGAGAAAGGGAAGGACCAGGATTATGCAGCCTTGATTTGTGCCTGCCTGGATCCCATGGAGATGAGAGAAATTATTCAGATACAAAACAGTCTCCTGAATCCTGACCTGTATGTTTGTGTTGTAAGAAGGAAAATGACTCTGTGCTCATTGTAGAGGGTTTAGCAAAGACACCCAAGGCTGCAAAGTGTTTAATGGAGCTGTTCAGGATCTGTGTCAAGGGTACCACTGGAATCATAAATTCATTCCCTTTTTCTGTTCCCACTGTAGGGAAGTTCAGTTAATTTCCTCTAAGATGATCCATAGAAGTAGCTGAGAATGGGAGGTTTGGAATATGTATTAGAGATGTAGTGGGGAGCACAGCTCAGGGGGGAACTGCTGGTTAAAGGCTGAGAGATTCCCTATTCTATGGCAGATTTTGCTGTAGATTGACTTCAGACAAGTACAGATTTGACTTGATTTTATTTGACTGCCAGAAGGGTCAAAAAATTGGTCTGACCTTCCTTCAACCCAAGTTAGAGCAGGAGCCCTCCCTATGTGCCTCTATCCTGGGAATCACAAGAAAATCCTGTGAACTTCCAGAGAGCACAAGGCATTTCTGCAAAGGCCAAATGCCTCTGTGTCATTTCCCAAATGGCACACAAATCTCTCCACATTTCTAGGGGCTTGCTGGCTGCCTGGGAGAGGCTGGAGGAAGCACAGATGATACTGGCAGCTCAGGGGGAAGGTGGTAGCAGAGAGCATCTGCTCCAGCACCTGCCCTTCCTCTCCCTGTGCTCTCCCTGAGGATTTAGATCACTGGGGCATGAGCCCATCCCCTTTATCTGCAGGTTTGATGCATACAGGCACAATTCCTAATCTTGTCTTGTCCCACATGCAAAACCAAGAGCCAGGGGGATTATTCAGGCTGCCTTTGAGTATTTGGCAGAGTCGTGGTTGCACGGTTGGATTTTCACATAGTGTGTGACATTCTCCTTCTGCATCTCCTCAGATGCAGATAATCTCAGCCTTTGTCATTGGTATGACATTGTGATTCTGGGAGTGCTAATGAGGTCAAATCAAAACACTGCACAATGCACAGCCCCAGCAAGATGATGGATGACAACAGAGCTGTAGCCAGGTTCCTGTGTAGAAGCAATAACTACCACCCATTAGAACAAAACCAGAAAATGGTGATGTCTTAATCATTCCCTTGGCTTGATTTGAGGGGCAGCAACACTCCCTTTTCTCACTGCTCTTTGCACTGCATAAACCTCTGGAAGGAGCATTCAGCACCTGCTTTTCCAGGCAGCCCACCTTCCAGGAGCAACACTGCTGCAATTGTGCTGAGTGTGGCTGAACACATTAGTGATTTGGAATGAGGGTGTTTGCAAGCATTTGTCTTCACCCTGATAACAGGGAACAGGGAGCCAGATGCTCATCTAGCATAAATCTTCCTAACTCCTTTGGCATCTGGTCCCACTGGCCTCTTTCTCCACCTTATGGACTGTGGTTGATGAAGTTCTTGGAGAGGTTTGCAGCATCATTTCTTTATACAGAAATAAGCAGCCTAGAATAAAATTAAAAAAAAAAATTTAAAGGCTTTAAATCTATGAGACTTATGCTTGTAGGGTCTTCTTAAGGCCCTGGACAGTTTCCATGATGTTTCTTGTGCTTCCCCTTTTCTATAGGGTACCCCTTTTATCCAGCCTCACAAAGCTGGATGTTCCTTCCCAGGACAGGAGGCTGTAGGTAGCTCAGAGACATTTCTGCTCATCAGGGCTGGCAGACAATTTTTTTTCAAAGTAGTTTATTTAAGAGCCATAAAATGTCATCCTGGCTACTTCTGAGATGAACTCATTGAAGGAAGCCATTGGTGGGTACTCAGGTTGTCTCCACCTGGTGCATCCTACACATTTCATTTATTTCTGTGTTATCAGCTCCATAGATTTTCAAAGCAGCAGGAATTACACTTTTTTTTCCTCATGACTTGATAAACCTCTTCAGACAAGCAACCTCCTTCCTGAACCCCAGGTAACACAACTATTAGATAGGACTGAGGGTGGGATTTCAAGCCTGATCCCCAGGAATATTGATAATCCTGAGTTTCCCATCCTGCCTGAGATCTCAAATACTGAAAGCTGATGCTGTGAGGTACATGGAGGGTATTCTGTAGACATGAGGCCAGTTCCAGGCTCTGCTTGGATTTGGTTTGCTGGAATTGCCTGGGAAACTGTTTTTGCCACACAAAGCTGTGCTCAGTGCCTTCCAAACTGCATTAATACCTGTTGGAGTGGGATTGCAGCAGATAGCAGAGACCATGCCAGCCCTTCCCTGACGCGGCTGGGCATCTGCTCGCGGGAGGGGAGCTCTCCAGAGCTCTGGCAGTGCCTTCCACAGGGCAGCCACAGCAAAATGTGCTCCCTGGAAACCGGCTGAGCACACTGCAGGGCTCCTCTGGCTGGCTCTGCCCTTTCCCAGCCTCCCAGTTCCACACTGAATTTATCCAGGGAGCAAGCCAGCTCCGGAAGAGCCCAGGCAGAATTTGGAGATGGGGAAAGGAGAATCAGCCTTTGGCATCTTTTGTGCTCTGTGTCTGACGTTAACTGACAGCTCTTCATCTGGTCATTGATTCAGGCTAGTGGAGCAAATGAGGGAAGTGTAGCAGTCAGGGAAATGTGATAGCAGTAAATAAAGCCTGATCAGCTGCAATTATTTTATTTATCCATGGCTCTGCATCTTCATTTCTGAAATAATTGCCCATAAAGTATTGCAGAAGAAGCCAAATCTATTTATAAATCCTATGGCCCAGTAATAATAATTCCAAATGCATGATAGAAAAAGCACGTATTTGCTAAAACTCCAGGGAAGATTTAATGTATTTGCAATGCATCTTACAGTTAATGTGTATTTTCATTTAGCTCATAACAGTTCAATCATACAAAATTATTACCATATGGGACAGGAAAAAAATAGCAACCTCCCCTCCTCCCATGATTAGTGTACCTAACTGTACTAGTACTGTACATACAACATAATAACATTTATTTCCATCACTGCTGATATCTGCAGTTGCAGCTTTCTGTATGACTTATCAGGTAGGGATGGGTAGAGCCATAAATGTCAAAAGATTTTTGGCTCACTTGTCCAAAAGGAGCATTTGTAGCTTTGTAGTTTTATTTGGTTTCCCTTTGTTTCTGCTGGCTCATGGAGTTAAATAGCTGGCTCAGCCACAAAACCAACACACAATTTTTTTTCCTCCCAAGGCTTTATTCTTGAAGAGGGAAATTCTGCTCCAGCAGAGCCAGCATTAGGATTCCTATTGCACACGCTGGTGCCAGGATTTTGAGAGAGGTTTTTACAGTTCCTCATGGAAAAGCCAAATAGGATCAGATAGAAAATTATACCTTGTTATTGGAGTTGTGAGAAAAGTGTCCTGTGGTCTGTGTTTAGGAATAACATCTTTCATTCCCATTTTTATAGACTGCATTGTACAAATGTGTGCAAGGGGTACTCATTATAAAATCTTTGAGGCTTATTTGTTCCATTCAAAGAAATACTACTGTATCTAGTGAACTCAGTTTTGACTGAACACATAAAAGCCAGTTCTGCTCCAACTTTAGATTTTACTTGATATTTTTAACATCTTCTTTCTTTTCTTCTGATTTTACAAGTCACAGTACAGGATTAAAAAGAGCCACATGACTGTTTCTTCCAGTAGATGAAGTTTGCAGTTCAAGTCTTTAATAAAGTACAGCCAATTAATCTCAGGGGGATAGCAGGCCAGAAGAGGATTTTGGGGTTTTGAAACCCAGTCCCCTTGAATCATGAGCATTCATTAACTGATCAAACACTGCTGACTGTGTTATTTGTAACTTTGACTCTCCCTGTCCCTCCTGAAACTTGCTGCTGTGGAAATAATGCTGCCCATGGGAGCATCTCCATGTTCCTGCAGCCTTCAGAGCCCTGACCCATCCCAGTGCCAGCCACCAAACTGCCACAGTCTGGGGCAAACTGCTTCTCTGCTGAAACAAGCACACCCCCCTTTCAGTGCTGTCATGTTCCTGTAGCTATCTCGTGGCTCAAAGACACAGCTGGGCTGAGATCGAGCAGCCAAGGCCATAGAGAAGCTAATGCTGTCCCTCAGGGGTGTGGATGTGACACCTGGGGCTGTGGTTCAGTGGTCACCACTGTGTGCTGGGTGTTGAGCTGGGAGTTGGGCTTGGCAGTGCTGTGTTAGTGGTTGGACTCAATGATCTTAGGGGTCTTGCCCAGTTTAAATGAGAATATGATTCTGTGATTTTTGTTTCAATTGGCAAAGCACAGCTTTTCACTGGCTTTTAGATGTCATACTTAGAGTGACAAAGGATTAGCAACATTCTTCAAGTTTCTCTTTGATTTGCTTTTAGGACTGTTCAACAAATAATGCATCCTTTGATAGGGATATTAAACAGTCCAAACAATCCTTGTAATGCAAACAACTGTTAATCACTTTCACTTCCCACAGTTCTATTCCCTGTCTGAAGTTGTGGCTGTTGTACCTGGGAAGTGCAGCCTCCAGGCTTGATTATCATATCAATTAGGGCGGTGTAATCCTTCTGCTCTGGTGGCTCTGCTTCCAAGCCAGAGGAGTTGAAATGAACTCCAGGATGGAGGCTGCTGAAAGATTGCTTTCCTTATTGCATTGCATCTCATGCTGTTTGGAGGAAATACGTTTTGCCAACCTGTTACATGTGAGCTGGCAGGCATCCAGTATAAACACACTGTTATAAGTCAACATGGCAATTAAATCAAATTGCAGTGTTTTCTCTGAGCTGCTAGAGAAGTGAGATGTGCATCCGGTAGCTGCTTGGATTCCTTGCAGGATTAGCACGTTGGCACTCTGGAATGTGCTGTGTGACACCCAGCTGATGGTCACTGGTCAAAGTACAGCCCGGGCACTGAGGTTTGTCCCTACCAGTCACTGCCTCTGTGCAAGGTGGGTTACTGGAGAGCTGAGGTTCAATGAACTGCCTGGAAAGGTTGAAAGTGGCAATCCCAGCCTTCAGTTCATGTAGGAGTATTTTAAAATTGCCAGGAATGCTCTCGTTATATCACAAAGAGGAAGTGCTTTCATTGCTGCTGCAAGGAATAATCAGTAATCAGATATTCTATGGACCTCATCCATGAGATTTGGGGCTTTTTAAGGGCATTCAAATCCTTGACAGCCAAATCCCTGCTGAAATGTTTACCTGAATGAGACTGATAGGCACATTTGATTGTACTTACATCAGGAATAAATCTGGAGTTAACTGGATGAATTATATCCTTTGATATTTAAAGTGCATGAGATCTGAATGTGGTCCTAAATAAGGACAGTGGAGGATGCTGTGTAGTATTTTAGCTCTTTAACTTTTGGTATATTATGCATGAACTGTTTTTCTCTTTTATAACTAATCCTGTTTATCAGATCAGACTTCTTCACTATTTCAGTGCCAATTGTGTTTCAGGACTCAGCAGTGCCTCTGGTCCAAATCCCATTTATGCAGATTGGAAAATTTGTGGTGACTTCAAGGGGAGCTGGATCAGGATTGAGGCTGACTGATGGCCCTGGACAGCAGTGAAATCCAATCTCCACCAGTGTGCTCTGCATTTCCCCCTGCCACAGCTCACCAACTGCTGGTTGGAATATTGACCAATCCCATCCAGCTCAGGAGCAATTTGTTCTTGAATTCTGCCAACAAGTTCATGGAATGACCCCAGAGCCCATGTCTGCAAGCCCAGGTAGCTCAAAGGTTGTCTGTTCAGATTAGGGTCTGCAGGGACCTGTGACAGCAGATTTCACCGTGCCAGCAGCCAGGAAGGGAAGATAAACCTCCTTCCCTCTGTGGGCAGCAGCTCTGCTGTGCTGGCCCTGGATTATCCCCTCCTGGAGCAGGGCAGGATCTGCTCTAAGCCAGGACTGGGCAATGCGAGTCCCAGTGCTGGGAGGGACCAGACCTTCTTCCAGCAAACCAGGGCTGTGTGCTGGGTATCACCATCTCCATGGGGTTCAGCTCCATCCCAGCACTGGGAAGCCGCCATCCACCACTCCTGGTGAATTATCCCCAAAATCCTTCTCTCCTGACTTCCCCATGGCATCTTCAGCTCCTGACAGAGAAGACTTTGCTCTGCAGCTCACAGAAATGCCAACACCACAATCTCTGTCTGGGGCTTTTTGCACAGCCGTCCATTTTTCCTCAGCTTTTTTGCTGGGCTGTTTTTGGCAGATGATAACAGGATGCTCAATATCTCATTTTGTTCTGGTCTTACACTGACACAAATGGGCACAGGTGCTGTCTGTACCTGCCCCTTAACACTGTCTGAAGGGAGACCTGAGTCTGCAGTCACATTTTACAGTACAGAATTGTCTCTGCTTGATTAGCTGCCTTCTAGGTACTCATAGAATCTTGCTAATTAATCTTTGGGAACAAAGACATGATGGTGTTTATTTTTTCTTTAAATGCCAGTTATTGAAGTAGCTAACTTTTCTTTTTTTTTTTTTTACATTACCACAGTATATTAGAAAAGAAGCTTCTTCAGTGTCTGATTTTAATCAAGCCACTTCTTCACTTTAATTTTCTGCATAACAAGAAGTGCAGTCCTGTGGCTTTGTCTTTTAATCAGAGAGGCACTTTAGCTCCTCAGTTCCTTACTTCACACAGTTTACCATGTATCAATGGTGCAGAAAAGCAAAGAGCTGGCATGAAATGCACACTCTGTAATTTATGGCTGAGGAGCAGGGCTTGGCACACAGGGGACTGGTGGAGCACTGAGGTAAGATGTCCTAGTAAATCTAAGCAAAAAAAAAATTGTGTCCACAGTGTTTTCAGTGGGATATGCAGATACTGCTACCCTGAAACATTCCATGGGAATTTGTCTCTGTTTCTCTACAATTTATAATCCTTAAAGTAGTCTCCAGAGGCTGAAATTCAGGGAGGGGAAAATGATTTGTGCAAGACTTGTGGCATAAACCACAGGCTGTTTTCTCTCTGGAGCAGCACACACGGCTTTGTCCTGAGGATGAGTTGCACCATCCTCATCTCGCCCTTTGGGAGGAGTTATTTTTGGATGTTTTATGGAGCTAAATTGCTCTTTCTCTGCCCCTGGTCTTTATCTCACACAGAGATAGCTCTGGGGATCACCACCGCTTTGGAAGAGGCAATTGGGGATTTGGCCACTTGCTCCAAGATTTGTTTGAAGTTTGTCAGCTCATTTAAGCCTCAGCATTTCTACAGGTTTTTGAGTTAGGGCTGCTGGCCATCCAAAGGGGCAGGAGATAAGCAGCAGTGAAATGGATCTGATGAAACAGCAAGTGTAGGACTGAGGACCCGTGCCCAGCTTCTCAGAGGTCACCAGCTCAGACAGCACAGTTCTGTGGCCTGTGACAGTGCAAAAATGGTGTGGCATTCGGGACAGACCCACAGCCTGTCCTGCAGGTCAGGACAGGAAGGGTTTGGCAAAGCTCAGGAGAGAGGGCACAGCACAAATCCAAATGACGCCCTTGGCATGGTGCTGTGGGTGACTCACTGCTGTAAATCAACAGAAAAAGTGTGTTTCAAATAGCCATAATAGCTGTTAATAACACAGATTTAGGGCACACTGAAAGTTCCTGAGTTTTTTTTTTTTTCCTTTTCAGTGTCTAGTTCAATAGTCTTAGTACATTTCTTCTTAATTTATAATTTGTCACCCTGCTGTAGTGTTCTGCATATGGGTAAATACAAGTGAGAAAGCCTGAAAGACTCATTTGCATGTGAAGAAGTAGCAGAAACACGGAGTGAGTAGCATCTGCAAACGTGTGGGAGCTGGAGAGTAGCGGGGGGACAGCAAAACTGTTGTAAATAGAAGCAGCTTAAAGTGCAGGATTATGTGCTATGGATAATAAAACACCCCAAGCCAGCACATAAGCCAGATACTGTTCTCAGCAGCAGCGTCCAACTGATCCTGTTTGCACTTCAAGGCCCTTTTTGTAAACCTTGCTAATTGGTATCCAAATTCTTCCTGCCAGGGTGTTCACCTGGCCAGAGGACATGTGAGGCTGGCCATGGAGACCTGTGACAGCAGAAATACTGCACACAGAACCTCAGCTACACACAGGCTGTATATGGATCTTAAACTGCTTTGATTAGCTGGCACCAGCAGCAAAAGAAATGGAGATGTTAAATAAATCTGTAGGTTGAATGGCAAATCTGGCAATAATTGGTATAATTTTCTTTGGTTTCCAGTATGACTGACTTGCATTTAGTTTGAGTCTATCTCATGATACACAAAAAGGGAATTTTGACCCAGTATATTTGTGTTTTCCTGTGTTCTGTGCCTGTTTGAATCACCACTCTAAGATAACCCAGCCAAAATTTTGAAGCAAACCTCTTTTGCATCTAATTCTTTAGGGAGTTTATTAAGCAGAAAATCTGATTCCCAGGGCATAAAACCCAGAGATTTTCCAGCCTTTCATGTTGCAAACCCAGGTTTTGTGTCAGGGCCCTGAGTGAGCCCCAGCCAAGAGGAGGGAGAGCAGTGCTGTAGTTCTGAGCCAGCTCTGCCTTGTGGGCTGGCAATGGCAGACAACTGACAGCAAAATCCTGGTTTTCTCCATAGGATTGAAATGTGGGGCTAGGGGTTGTTGGCAGTAGAAGGATGGGGTGCAGCAAGGAGCATTTCTGCCAGCCCTGGAAAAGGCGGGGACAGCAGCTGTCCCTTCAGCTTGACCTGGTGCCACCACGAGGGCAGAATCTGCTTTTCCCATTACCTAATTTTCCTATTCCCAGAGCCAGCCCCAATTTTTTTGCAGCCTCTCAGGTACAGGAGCTGGGTAACTGGGATTTTAGCCCAAACCTTGCCCTTCTATGCTCTGCCTGACCTACTTGTCCCAGCCCGTGGGGAGCCGCGGGGGTTTCTGCTCCGCTCGTGCTTCTCTTCCAAGAGTCAGGCTTTTGTGCCCAGTGCTATCATGGTGCCTTGAAGTTATCTTGGCATACTCTGGGTATTTTGGTACAGAAGCGGGTTTTTCTGTGCTTCAGTAGCACTCAGGCCACTGCTGCTTTGCCTGGAGCATGGAAAAGCTCTCGTGCTGCAGCGTGGAGGGCAGCGCCAGTCCAGAGTGAGCCCACAGCCCCGGGCTCTGTGAGCACAGACAGGCCCTGCTCTGCTTGCAGTCACTGAGAGATGGATTCTGCAGCAGATCCAGGCCACCTATTCAAGTCCAGGTTCTTTTGGCACCCGTGAAATTGTCTGACAAGTTGTGAGCGGGCAGGGTGCCATGTGAGCAGATGGGCTGGCTGTCCTGGCAGCCAAGAGCCTGGGATGCTCAGCTGGCAGAGGGGAATGGGAGCTGAGCTCCTCGCTGCTCCTGTCCAAATGCCTGTCCCTGTTGAAGTTACCCTGGGAAGAGCAGGCCCAGGGGTGTCTGGCATGGGCATGGGGCGTTTCACAGCAGGGCTGATACCCCCACATTCTGCCCTGGGCTCCTGCTACTCCATCACTGAGCACAAGGCAGTTTCTGAGATGCTTTCAGCCCAAGCTCCCCTCTGGGGACAGCTGGCACCTGCCACCATCCTGTGTCCTCCAGAGACTCACCTTGAAGGCGACAGCATAGCAATTATTTCTTTAACTACCACTGCTAGGTGGTTTCCTGTGAGAAGTGAATCCTGAGATAAAGGGATTAAAACATCCTCTTGGAGGCTTCAGAAATTGTCACAAACGCTTTCTCCAGGGAAGGCCTCAATGCTCATCACCCTGAGGGGCAGCTCTCCTCACACAGGCATGCGCTGCATGATGATTGACACATCATTAATTAGCTGTTATTAATTACCCCCATCATCTGAAGGGATGGGGAAGGAATTCCTCACAGGGCTGGATGCTGTCATTTCTTTGAACACTGGAGTTCCCTGCTCTGCTGCATTCCCACACCCATCTGGCTTTGGGACTGAAGAAGCTCATAAAGAAGGCAGGACTAATGAACAGCTTTTTACAGGCCCCCATCAACTGCCTTCATTTCCTGGCAGCCACAGTTCAAACAAGTTTTGCAGTAGAGCATCCATTTGTATCTATTACTCGGAGTTTAGAGGAGGAGGAAAATGGAAAAAAGAACAAAATGAAGAATTGGTTGTTGCCTTTCTGCCTCCCCTTGTTGCCTGCTGTGTAGGGTGTGATGCTGTGAAGGATAAAGGATCTGTCCCTGATACAACACCGATTCCACATGTCCCATCCTCCTGTTGGAATGGTTGTGCTGCATAAGCCCAAAATTAGGACAGGAAGCCAGTCCAGCCTCTCCTTGTTTACTCCATCATGATTCCCTCCCTCCCCACAGCTCTCCAGCCCCAAACTGTGCTGAAGGGCTGAGCTGCCCCCAGAACAGCAGCACAAGGGACAGTTCTTCCCCTGCTCACTTCAGCTGGGCTTTGCTGGTGCCCTTGAACACTTTATTTTGCTCTCATCATCTTGAGCCAGCCCATACCTTGTGCCAGTTCTGCCTAGTGGCCACTAACAATGTCCCTGTCAGGCAGCAGCATGATTAGAGCTTTATTTCACTCATTTTGTCTGCATTTGCCTTTCAAGGAGCAACAATGCAGCGATTCTGAAGTCTAAATGTGGCCTAAGGGCAGAAATTGCCCTGTTTGCCCACAAACACCAGATTCCTGGGGTGATGCCAGTCTCAGTAAGACACCAGTGGTGCTGATAAGCCAATAATCAGAACCACTGAGCAGTGCTTTGCTGCTGTTCTGTCCTGTGTGCAATATTGCTGACCCTACACTTCTGCTGTTCTGTGCTGCATCCTTTGGCAGGAGAAAAACCTTCCCAGTGATCAGAGAGGTACCTGGGCTGCAGGAGATGCCCAGACCCCGGTTATTCTTGGCGTGGCTGGCTCCTCTTGCTCAGGGCTGTAAATCAGCACTCATCCCTCAGTTCCAGGCCCAGCAGTATCAATCCTGCCCTTCTGTGTCTCTGCAATTGGGAACAGCCTCCTGTTGCTGACATCTGAATCACATTTTTAACAACAATTTCCTTTGTTATACAAAATGATGCCAAAGCAAACAGTGGTGTTGGAGGCTCACTGTCTGGTTTAAATAACACAGACCTTTAAATGGATGAGGACTATGAATAATTTTAATGTAGATCCTGGGTTTGTGTTGTTTACTTGCTTGTTTTTGAAGGATTTTTTAAAATATAATTTTCCCTGGCAATGTAAGATTGTCACTCTTGCAGTAGGACAGTTTGGAAAAGCTCCCTGATCCCTGTTTGCTAATTGTACTCTTATGATATTGGATTCTCTCATCTTTCCCTTCTCCTAAAAAATGTATTGAATTGCCTGATATTGCACAAATTCTTTATTGCAATGTCTTCTAGATTTAAAAGCTACATGTATTGAAACTATTTTGGGGTTACCAAAGCTATTTAATATCTGTGAACTTAAGGAATGTATTTTCTGGCACTCAGCAGTGACCCCAAAGCCCCAAAGAATTACACTCAACAGCCCTGGATTTCAAAGCCTGACATCACTGTGAGCAAGGAATACAAATCCATCAACAGGAGCAGGATTTTAATTGCTTTTGAATGATTCTATAGAAATCTAAAATTGCTTTATGGGATGAAAAAAAAAATCCTGATTTTTGTCCGTGAAGAGTTTTTAATTCTGGCGAATAAAATAAGTGGTTGCTGGAATAATACAAGATTTTTTCCCTCTGACTGTGTAGCTGTTCCTACAGCCCCTGCCTGCTGGGATTTTATCCTGGAGCAGTGAGACATCAGATTTCATCAGATATTACACGTGGCAATTGCCAAGCCAGGAGAGGCTGTTTGGTGGCTGGAAGATTTGTGCTTCTATTGCTTTCACTGTTTAAAAATGAGACCACCTGCATCCTTTTGCAATGTGACCTTCCCTAGCTGGTCACATGCTGTGTTTTCTTTGTGATCTGATCTGATTTTAAGGGTAATCAAAAGACCAACAGTGCTTTAAAACCCAATAATACCTTAACTCTTCTCTTACAGTTTTCCTTTATTTATTTTTTTTTCTTTTTTTTTTTTTTTTTTTTTTTTTTTTAATGAAAGGAATGAAAACCTTTGCAGACATTTCTACATCTGGCTTAGCTTCTAGTTACATGCATCCTCAGGGAGTGCTGGAAAATATTACTTCTCCTGTTTAGAAGTAAATGAGTCATATTTTCCAAAATAGTTTTCAAGGAAAGGGATATTGGAAGTTGTTTGTATTTTCCTGTTTAGTAGACTTAGTGAACACTTAAATCTGGTCTGCATCAGGAGAGGAGCAACCCCGGGGTGTGAGTGGTTCCTTTGCCCTGGCAGATGGCAAAAGCCTGCCCAGGTGGCGGTGCCAGGGCAGAATCCACAGCTGAGCCCCCCAGGGATGGGGCAGCCTGAGGATCCTTTCCCTGTCCCACCCTTTCTTGGGTGTGGGGTCAAATGCTGTGGCACTCCTGGCCTGCAGAGGAAATAAAATCTGCTCTCTTGTCTCATCCCAGCCTTTCCGTGTGTGAATCAGCTGGAGGAGTTCCCTTGCCCTCCTTGAATTATTCAGGATGTCCAAAGATACCCAGGGCGCCCAGACTGGAGACCACAGTGGAGGCTGAGACCCTGAACGAGCCTCAGCCCAGGCCAGGGCACAGAAAAGTTTCCACATCCCCCATGTCCCCCCAGAGCAAATCACTGATGGGCTAAGCCTTCTCAAAGGTGTCCAAGGACATCAACAGACATGGCTCGAGTGGGGCCACAGCAGCACCTCATACAGAAATAACATTTCCTTGACCAGGGATGGAAAATGTTGCTGAACTTGTTTCAGGGAAAACAAAACAAGACAAGATAATCCAGTATATTATATTTTATTTAGCATTATGTTTACAAAAAGGTGTTTGTTTGCAGCATCTGATATTCCTCCCTGGTATTTTCCTGGCATTTGAGGCTTCCTATTGAGGGCCTTTAAATACTTTAAATTATTTTCAGAAACAAAACTAGCCATTATTGTATTTTTGAAACACAGTAATTTTGTCCTTTCTTGCCTAACCACCTATCTTAAAAATACTTTTTAAACAATTACCTTTAAATTGTTTTGCCTTTAAATTGACCATAACAAACCAGACAGATCTCTTCAGCATTAATTTTCCACCTAGCTGAAGAAATTAGCTCTTGCTTTCTCCCTCCCACCTCGAAGCCGCGCTAGGATGGTTACCTGGATACCCTGCCTGTAAAGGATGTATGTGCTGAGGCAATTTAAATAGCCTGATTTGTCATCTAACTGCAGACATCATTAGCAAAGCATTATTTGGCTGGAACACTGTAGGCTGAACATGGATAACTCCTCTGTATTGAGGAAAGACTTAATTTAACCACCCTATGACCAAATATTGTCTGTCTTTAATGGGGAGCTGCAGCAGGGCTGGTGTGAGGAGTACGAGAGGGATCTGGGTGGGAAGTTATTTTCCTGTGGTGTATAACTATTGGGAATTCATTCTGCAGCAGGAGGAGGACAGCTGCTTTTAAATTTGTTGGTTTAGAATCTACTGGTTGGTTGATTTTGGGGCAAGGAAATAATTTTTGTGTCAAGGAGAGGAAGAAAATATGAGCCTGGCTTTTCCTTTTTGCTAGGTAACTTTTCTCCTTGTCACAGTCCCCGTTTCAATTTATTTCTCTGGTTATCATCTCTGGTTTTAAAATGGCAATTCCATCAGGATGGAAGGATCCTTATAAGCAGGTTTTTAAAAACAAGCTGGTGAAGTTACAATGATGTTTTGAAATATGTGACAGAGTGTAAAGCAGAAAATAGTGGCCTCCTCTGATAAGACCTGCATGTCAAAAGGCAGAAATTGGCATTTCCTTGGAATCTGCCTGTGGAGCATGGTCAGGGATGTAGTCTGGACATTACAATAAGGAACATATAAAAACAAATCTGTGTTTAAGGAAAAGTCCTTTTTTAACTCTCAGATCACTTTTTAGTTTAAGATTGAACATAACATAACCATTTTACGGCTCTAACTGAAATCAGGTCATTAATTATTGAGTCCTGTATGATTTGAACAACTCAGCTGGAGTCTGGTGATCTGTCAGGTTCCTCAGACCTGCAGCCTCCCATCGAAGGCAATTCTGCAGCTACAGCTGAATTGCAGAAGCACCACAGTTGCAGAGCTGCCAATTATATATTCCTGAACATTCTTCTTGGCAAATCAACTCCCAAATCATGTTCGGAAATCTAAGTCTTAAATGAAGCACGGCTGCAAAATATTCTGCTGATCTATGGTGCAAGTCCTTTTTCTTTAGTCATAATTGATGTTACAAAATATTTTATGGCTTCTGTCATTAGTATTCCCAACTGGCTCAATCTACAATTTATCTCATGCTGTAAAAAATGCTAAGAATTTTCTACTGATTAGCAGCAACAGTAGGGCATGCTTCAACATTTATCAACATGGGGTATTTTTGGGTGGTAAGGAGTCTTTTGTCTTTGAATTATAATGTGTCTAGACATTCTATTTTTGTTACAAATCTAGCAAAATGAAGATGCTTTTCAGGTAGTAATTAAATTCTTTCAGTGACATAAAGTCTACTGTGCACAAGGCTTCAGGATAATGAATATATTTATTTCCAGAAGAAATGGAGTATTTTCCTTGCCATTTGTAGGACTCAGCGTATAAATAATGCAGGCCATGCTGTGCTGATTTTCAGTTCATCCCAGGAAATTATGCCATTAAAAATGCCACAGTTCTTTCAGGCACACACAGACACAGCAGGTAAAGGGAATATTCATGTGATGAACAGTGACAGAAGCAGCATTAGCTAATGCATAACCTTGCAAAGCACCCCTTAGACAATGAAATTGTTTGCAGTAATTATTGTGTGGAATGAGACTGTTGTTTAACTTAACATCATGTCAGCCAAACTGTGATCCATCAAAGTGGCTCTGAATTTGTAACCCAGGGTTAGGACTTGGAAGTGCAAAATAAGGTGAAGGGAAATGAAGAGCTCCGTAGCTTCTCCTGCCACCCCAAACACACACAGTCGATGAGCGTGGTGAAAATGGAATTTCTTTTAAGCAGTTCTGGAAATGCAAGGTCCCCATAAATTCCTCACAGCCTTGCTTTTGTCTGGGAGCATATGTTGCTTTTTGAAATCTGCAATTCTGGTGTTAAAACCTCCCCTGTACAAAAGCAGCCGTGGCTCTTGCAGTGCTCAAAGATCACTCGGTGTGTGAAAGCAGCATCGTGTCTCTGCTCACTAAGGTGAGAGTGGTTTGTGTGGTAGAAAAAGGAAAATTTGCCATCTCTCATCCGTGGGCATTACTTATGCATAAGCAGAGCTTTAGTACGTGTTGCAAGTGGAAATCAAGAACATGATGTGCCTGGAAGGAGTTTATCCCACTATTTATGGGCTGATCACATTTGGAGCCAGAACTGGCTCGGTTATTTTTAGTTCAATAACGTTGCAGTAGTAGTCACATTTATAAAGAAGTGAGAAAATTCTCCTGCAATTGACAGACCTTTCTCTCTGGATCCCATTTCCACCCTCAGTGTCCCCACGCTCCGTGTCCCAGAGGAGGAGCTGGCTGCCACGTGCCTGTGCGACTGCAGGTCAAGGAGTGGCAGCTCAGACACAGATTTAGACTCAACAAAGCAGCTTTGTGGGTCTTTGTGCCTTTCCTCCTTCCCTGCCAGCCTGCTTGAACCACATGCTCTGCTCTGGAGGTGGACCATGGCTGTTCTTTGGCACCCCAGGACAGGTTTTCCCATCCCTCTGAGGTGATACCTGCATGGAGTGCGGGTGTTTGCCCAGTGGTCTTGGAGAAGGTACAGTTTTCAGAGCTGGAGTTGGGAGGAACTGGCACAAAGGAGCTTTGTGCAGGAGGGAATTCAGCTGGGCATGAGGCTTGCTGTGAAAAGTTTTGGCTAGATTTCTCAGAATAGTTCAGAAAGAAGAAAAATCTCACTGACTTTGAAAAAAAAATGGCCTCAATCTTATTTCTCATTTTTATTTTCATGATAAAAATCAACAATTTCAAGCTAATGGTCTTTGATATTCCTCAAGGAAGAAATTCCAATAATTTTAAAGATGCAGATGTGGTACATAGGTACTTCATTAGCAGGATTGAGTCATGGTTCCTTCCTTCTTACAAAGAAAAGGAATTAAAAACCATTAAAAATCATGAAATAATAAGGGAGAAGCATATAATTTAATATGGTCATCTATTAAAAATGCACACTGTGCATAAATAATTAGACATATCAGCAGGGAATCCACAGCCATCTAACGACTAAGTTGCTTTGCAGTTGCCATCTGACCCCTAGATAAGTGGAAACAATGTCTTCATTAAGCTTACAGAGCTGAATATTAATCATTAGCAAAACCAGCACTGCAAGATGAAGGGGAACTCTTGCTATGTCCCTGGGAGCTGTGTGCATGTACCCAATGGCAGGATTTAACTATTAAGGTCATATCAAAAATAGATCTGCTATTTGTCCACGGGGCTTACTGGTCAGCTACAAAGGCAATCAGATTTAGGATGTCATTTAAAGACTTATTGCATGTTCTGGGAAGAAAAGGTGTAGCTGGAAATATACCCTAAAAGACTTCACTTCATTTGTGCTCTTATTTTCTCCTCTGGGTGAACAGGATTAAGAACAACTGAGTGTTTAATTCTTATAGGATTTTATGAAAACAGTGGGTTTTTGGGTTTTTTTGTTTTCAATGTTCTCATTGCTCTGGCCTCTGCCCCTGCCAGAGCTGGGTGGTGGGAGCAGGAGGTGATTCCCTGACAATTCTGGGACACCTCATCCCATGCTCTCAGACTGCACTGTAGGTGTGAAGGTGAAATCCCTAATTTGGAGAATATGACATTGTGACATCGTAGCACCAGCATATGTGATGCTGGAAATCAAAGGCTAGAGCTAATAATTTTTAAGATGTGACTAAAAATATTTGTATATGTATAAAAAAAGGAAATGTCAAATTTAATCTGTGCACCTTTGGGTCATTTTCCTCGTTTTCCTGGAGGTGAGCAAGGAACCCACTTTATTTTGTTGCTTTTGGTTTCTTCTTCCACCTGTTTGAACCACTAAGCTGATTCAGTCTGGAGGTCCTCTGGCTGTCTGTAACTAATCCTGTAATACTTCCCTGACATTCATATTGATGTTGAGCAGTCCTGTCAATACAATCACTGCCTGTGAGCTGCATGGAAAACAGCACACAGGAAAAAAAAAGGAAAAAAAAAAATCAGGTTTAATTCTTGCCAATATTTGTGATAAAATGAAGATCTTACTCAACTTTATTGGAATTTACTCAGGCATTTGGTAATAGCAGCCTATTGGAGATTGCTTAAGGAGGGAACTTGAGTGACCCGTAATGAAACACAACAAGAAGGTTTGTGTATTCTTTGCTGTCTGAGATCTCAGGTCCTGAAAGTGTCAGACACTCACTGTGCTCTAGACAGAGTGGAAATTCCAATATTAATTTAATATTCTTCAGCTCCTGCTCTTGCTTAATCCTGCGTTATCCTCCTTGATATTGGCAAGAGCTGTGGAGGATAGCATGGGTGTATTCAAACTAAATGCTAAAACCAGAGGTTATGTCTTTGGTCCCCCTCATCCAGGCATGGATGAGAACAGGGTGTTTGCTGTCACCGGGGGCTCACTCAGTTATTTGGTCGAGTCTGCATCTGCTCCACAATCCCTTGGAGTCAACAGGGAGCTTTTCCCATGAATTCACTGCCCTTTACATTTAAATACATGCAGGTCATGTCCCAGTTTATGAACTGGCTTTGTCTTTCCTCATCTAATTCACCTTGAACTCATGGGAAACTTTTCACTGAGTAGAAGGAAAGTTGGACCAAACCCAGAGGAAAAGCAGTAAGTGCTGCAGGAATGGGACAACGAAGTCCAATGGTAAAAGCACACAATTGCTTTGTTCTGCCATTTACTTATCCACACAGTAGGAAAACTGAAATACAAGTGTCCTTGGCTTTGGGAAAAACATCATTCTGTCTTTGAAACCAAACTGCTGTGGGCTGTGCACACGCACAGCTATCACGCTGTACATACAGTAGATAAGCTTCACATTTTGTAGACATTTAAACACATTTAAAAATGCAAGGAGAGGTAACCAGACATTCACTGTTAGAGAAAAGCAGCTGCATGTCATAAATGAGCTCCATAAAAAAAGAAAAAAATCTGGCAACAAATCACTTCACTAAAGCTTTTACTCCTCATCTTTTGCATAATTTTCCTCTCGTCTCTTGTCCTCTACTCTTGCCTGTTTTTTTCACATGTTGTTTTTACTGAGCTCTCCTTTTTTTTATCAACCCTCTCACACTTTATTACAATCTCCCCTTATCTTACCAAACATCCTCAACGTAGATAGACTTTAAAGTTTAAATCAGCTGAAACTAATGTCTAAGAGTGGGGCACACCTGTTTCACATTGACCACTGGCTCAGCACAGCAGAGGGAAGTGTTCCCTGTGTCTGCCTGCACACACACACACAGATCCCTCTCTTTATCTCTGCTCCAGCTCTGAGTGGGTGCATTTTTGCAACCCACCAAGCGTGAATATTGGTCTGCACCTCGAGCGTGGGAGTTCACCGAGTGATTGCACTTGATGGGAGATGTTTATATAAAACAGTGATTGCCCTGAGCAGCCAAGCCAGCCTCAGCCTTCCTTCCCTTGCAGTGCCACAGAGATCTTTCCCTAACATCCTTTTGCTCTTTATCTTTTCATAAGGAATATTTTTCAGAGATTTCAATAGGTCTTTTTTTTATTATTATTTAAGAGGAGAAGTTTAGGCCAATACTTAGCCCTTTTGAAATCCTTCATCCGCTGCCATTTTAAGTGATTCTCCTCCAAACCTGCACCTCCATTTTTCCCCTAAAATGCTGTGTCTATAACTGGGATAAAAGGAGGAGAAGGATGATGCTCCCTGGCAAGCAAGGACTATATTTGCAGCTCCGCAGCAGCAGGGCCCACATGGAGGCCAGGAGGTTAAAATCCTCCTTCTCAGCGGAGGTGGAGAAGAGGGAAAAGATGCTAATATGGTTTGATTTTCCCCTGGGAATAACCCAGTGACTCCCTGTGGGCTGCAGAGCATGAGCCCACCCTTCATGCAGACAGTTGTAAGCTTAAAGGACCCTAATGTTAATTTCCAGAGTAATTTGTGACTCATGTGGTGCCCTTAATATAAAGTGTGGATTACCAGAGAAGGTTTCCAGCCTGGAAAAGGAGAAGTTTAGAGAGAAAGGAAAGGGGTTTTTTTATAGGTCTGTAAAACAGTGTGATTATTCTGTGAAAAGGCTACTAAAAAAGCTTCCAACCCAGTATGCTCTTTCTCATGCAGTAAATGAACAACCAAGGATGAGGAAGATGGAGTTAACTGCATCAAATTTAGCCAGGAAGTGAAAAATTTGGGTTAATACCAAGATAATCCACTACTTCTATTCTGTTCTACTTGAGAAGTTAAGGCATCCTCTGACTGAGGCTGAGGAATGCTGTTCCCAAGTAGTTGAGAGGTTTAGGAGCACCCAGGAATATTTGCACTTGTAAGTCACCTTGGCAGCCTGCAGGCAGTAACCCCTGAGAAATGCTCAAAGTGGTGATATCAGCACACTGCCAAACATGTAACCCTCTGCAGATGGAAATAGTCCAGGTGGGAGATGTGTGGGTGAGGGGGAATCAGCCTCAGAGGTGTACTGATCACCTGCAGGGCTTTGCAGGGGGATGTGCCCAGTGCCAGAGCTCAGCTGGGGCATGGCCAGCAGCAAAGTGCTGCTCCATATTCCTTCTTCAGGCAAAATTCTGGCTGGCAAGAAAACACATCAGAAAATGAGGGGTTACCCACGAACTGCAGAAGCAGCTGAGGGCAGAGAATAAGTTGGGCACTCTTCACAGAGATTGTGTTTGCTGGCAGGAGTGGTAATGAGGCAGGATTTAAAATAAAATAAATGAGGAAACACAGAGGTTGCATGGTTTGCTTTATTAGAGCAATGAAATAACCACACCATATCAAAGCAGCTCCCTTTTCCTTTTGTAACCATGAAGCAGTCTGAGGCAGGCAATTACACCTCCTTTCCAGCTCAGAGAGGCACATCACCCTTTGCCACAAGTTAAGGAATGTTAACAGCAGCAGGAAGGCAAGTTCAGGGGTGTGAGTGCTTTACTGGGAGCTCACACCTCCCAGGAACTGGGAACACTCAATCCTGGGGAGCAGTTATCTCACAGGAACCACATGCCTGCTGTCCTCAGTGGAACAATTATTTAAGAGTCACAGGATCTGAGATTGGAGCAAGCTTGAAAAGCAAAACTGGGTGAAAGTCCCCTCTGATGGGCAGAAGGATGGGGCACCAGTGCATCCTCTGTGGGGCATTCTCAGAGGAAATGATGTTTGGGGGCCAGGGCTGAGCTGTCTGCTGGCACTCAGAAGCTCTGGGGTTTGTAGCAGGAGGTTGCAGAAGATGCTCTGATCCCCTATTTCTCATTTTGTATTGAAACTTTGATATACACAGCTGTTAAAGCAGCTCTACAAATAGAATTTCATGCTTTTAAAATATTGGTGCATGCACTATATAGGTTCTGAACCATTGATAATTTTAATGGTAGTTATTTGTCTGAAGTCTGGGGCACTCAGTGCATTCAGTATCCAGCAGCTCTTGAATGGTAAACTGGAAATATGAAGCCAAAAGTGCTTGAACTTCTGCATGGGCAGGTGGGAAGGGAGGAGGGAGTGCGCCCTTAGTTACTGGTTCTGGTTACTGCTTTCGGGTCCTTGGGACAGCACAGCTTTCCTACACAAATGCAGATATATAGGTCAACCATGGCACAAAACAGTGAAATCCCAAAAGATTTTTCACTTTTATTTATTCTTCTGAGCCATAGGTTTTATTCCTGTTACATGATCTTAAAAACTGCAACTTCATGAGTGAGAGGGAGACACGGGGTACAGAAATTCAAACCTTCCACTACAAATTGGAAGAGGAGCCTGGGCCAAATGTGCTGAATAGAGAGTGCAAACACTGTGGTGCTTCTAGAGGGGTCAATACAAAGTTCAGACAAATTTTGTTCTGGAGAGGAGAATGTTGGGTCTGTACATTGTGCTCATGCAAGCTGCTCGTACTGCCCCGTGGCCCCTCAGCACATTTCTCTACCTGGCACAGCTCAAAAGGCATCTCAGGAGCACAAGAGCTGAAAAGTTGTCTGAGCCTTTCTAGATCTCTTTGATTTTGCCTGTGTGGGGCAGGAGACATGCAGGAGTGTGTTCCCTGTTGATGGAGGTCCCCTCAAAAAGGAAAGAAGCCCAGAAGTTTCTCTCCTCCATTAGGTGAAAAAGCCACCTCATAGGCCTGGGGGACTTCACCTCAAACTTAAGGAGAGCAAATGGGACAGAAGGCAAAAAGTCCTGCCTGGGCAATTTACTAGAAAAAGAAGAGAACAAAGAAACGAATGGCTTTTGTGAGGTGTTTTACCAGGAGCAATCTTGCATCTTGGCTCAGTTTTTCTCTGTTTGTTATTTTGCCTTTTATTAAACCTTTTGTTTCCAACACTGCAAGCAGAAGCCATCCTGCTGATTTTTGTGCCTCCAAAGGTAGCTGAGCTATCTTGGGTGTGTTACAGACCTCTGAGAGCTTATGAGACCTGGCTTGAGGAAGTTAATATAACAGAGACCCACTGAAAGGCAGGATTTGGGCCTCATTTTTCACTTCTAAGGAGTCTTGATCCCACCAGGGAACTGCAGGCCTCAGGGCGAACCTCAAAGGCGCCATTTGGGGCCTACCAAAGCCTGTGGCCAAACTGACTTGTGCTTTTGGCAGAATGCTTTTTGGGAAACGATTTTTTCCCCAAAGGAGTTGTTGTCATGGGTGGAGAGAAGGAGAAGGAGAAGGGGAGAAGGAGAAGGAGAAGGAGAAGGAGAAGGAGAAGGAGAAGGAGAAGGAGAAGGAGAAGGAGAAGGAGAAGGAGAAGAGAAGGAGAAGGAGAAGGAGAAAGGAGAAGGAGAAGGAGAAGGAGAAGGAGAAGGAGAAGGAGAAGGAGAAGGAGAAGGAGAAGGAGAAGGAGAAGGAGAAGGAGAAGGAGAAGGAGAAGGAGAAGGAGCAGTTCTGAGTGTGGCAATGGCCAGGCTGAGTGGCCAGGGCTGCTGCAGGGGTCTGGTGCTGATCTCTGGCTCGTTCCTGCAAAGTGCTGAGCACAAACAGCTCTGAGGAAGGATTAATTCTGTGCTTGGCTGTCAAGGACACACACAGTTCACTGGCTAGATGTGTGCCCAAAGTTAAGCATGTGCTTAATGAGGCTCGAGTGCTTCGCTCAGGGCAGGGCTGAATCCTTAATAGCTCCTTGGTTTTGCAGCTTTTTGCTGAAAAATGGGGCTAAGATTTTCCTGCTTTCTGGGAGATTTTGAGGACAAACTTACTAGTATTCATGGTTCTCGTAATGATAGCTAGGAAACTCATGAGTAAAAAGGAAGAGATTATGTATCAATACATCAGACTCACAGTAATTACTTTTTCCAACCTATAAACCTATTGTGAACCCAGGAATTTCAATGGGCACATACACCATGTACAGTGAGAAGAAAAAAATCCAAAAATCTGAAAGAAACTTGAGCTCTGCTATGCTTCTAATATGTTTAATGTTATTGTTCCGTTAAATCCCCACCCTTAATGACCCCAGACATATTAAATAACATTCTCAGGGCTGAAGAAATGCTTCAGACTTCTAATTTTACACATATTTTTTCCCTCCTGTGCTCTCAGACCTCTAGAAGTGTTATATATTGAAAACCCTCTGTAGAAAATACTCTGCAGTCTTTTTCCTGAAGGGAGGCTGCAGGTAACTGGGCTCACATGGAGTTCTGTTTGCTCTTGACAGTTTTTCAAAAATAGTTTTTGCAGCTGTATCATTTTTCATGTTTGCAATTTGTGGTGAGCAGACAATGTATAGTGGAGCCTCAAAGGGATAAAACAAGGGGAAAGATGGCAGATAGCATGGGTTTGGCATGGCTAAAATGCTCGCACCACTTTCTTAAGAGCACAAAGGAGTCTAGGCCATGCAGGGAAAATATTCATGGTGGTATAATTTCTTAATGAAGATGTCTTTAAAAAGACACAAAATATCCCTGCAACACCTCATTAATGACATCTCCTGCTTTTTAATTGCTGTGAGGATTTTTTCTCCCTGCTGTGACAACAGCATTGACCATGTTAACATTGGCACTGGGAGCTCTTTTGTTGTGCTGTCAAGTACCTTTTAATCTTTCAATTCTTGTATGTCAAGTCAGGTTTCTACCTCAAGGATGAACCAAACCTTATTTCTGGGTCAGGAATTTTGTTTTATCTGCAGAGTAAATTAGTGACAGGAGCTTCCCAGAGCTTGCCTTTCTTTTCACACCGTGACTCATTTGTTTTTCTGTGCAAGCCCTGCTTGTTCTGGATGATGGAAAAACATTTCTACCCAACAAGCACTGCCACTTAGCCACTGTGCATCAGTGTTCATCTGCTCTCTGCATTCCCTATTCTCATCAGCATCTCAAGGAGGGAGGCAAAGATGAATTTCAGTGAGTCCCACCTTTGCACCCCTGTAATTCCTGGGGGTGTGTGCTGCGTCCTGTGCAATTCACTCCAGTATGGATTGTAACCCTCCTGCTGAGCTCTCTGGGCAGGGGGAGGCTTCTCTAAACCAGGGTGTGAAGACCTGAGCTTCTGATTTTGGAAATACACACTTCAGTCCCCACTGCAGCCCATAAAGCAGCTCTGTGTGTCAATGCCTGCAGCAGGAGCAGCCCTGCAGTGGTTGTGAAAAGCAGCTTTATTTCCCTTACCCCAGCATCCTGGGGGCTGCTTTCCCATAATAACTGAGACCAGCCCCATAATGCTGGAAAAACTCATCTCACCTCAAATGTTTTTTAAACTTGTGTCCTTTCCAACATTATGCCTGCCTTTTACATTTAAAGATTCCTTAAAGAAAGGCAAAAAAGCACCTCACTAGTGTTTGCAGGGTGCCGGGGAAATACAGGCAAATGTTACAAAGCATGATCCTGCTTGTCTGGTCACATCATGTCCAAGCCACAGCAGGCAGTGCTAGATATTGCTGTATGTGCTGGATTATACATTAAATGCCTCTCTGTACATCCATCTGGAGCTGGGTAGCACTGGAGCTCTTCCCTCTGGTTTTGTAGGGCTTCCCTGCTCTGTAACAGCATTTCATTAATGTGGCTTTCTTCACAGCCACCTCCTAAACAATAACAACAACAGGAATAAGAATGAATAAAAATAAGAATAAGAATAAGAATAAGAATAAGAATAAGAATAAGAATAAGAATAAGAATAAGAATAAGAATAAGAATAAGAACAAGAACAAGAATAAGAATAAGAATAAGAATAAGAATAAGAATAAGAATAAGAATAAGAATAAGAATAAGAATAAGAATAAGAATAAGAAAAAGAATAAGAATAAATAAGAATGAGTAAGAATCACAACAGCCTGTGAATCTAAGCTCAGCACCCATCTCACCCCATCTCCTCAGCCACATTCCCAGAGGACAGGAAGGGGACCAGTGACACCGAAAAGCACAGGTGGGGAACACATCCTGACAAATGTGCTTACACTAATAGATTTTTTTCCATTTGCTTTTCCCGTGGTGACAGTCAGCTACTTACTGGGCAGAGCTGGAAGTGATATTCTGAATTGCTGAAGGAAATTCTCCCAGTTGATCAAACTCTTATGTGTTTTGTGCTGATCAAAGATTCTCTTCATATCTTATGCATTTGAAAGCACAAAAGAATGAATGAGAAAAGAGCTATTCTTCTGAGCTGGTAGACAATGAAATGATGATTGGTGAGATTATGCCTTGACTTTACTGTCAGCACAATGTCAGTAAAGGCAGCAGTATAGAGAAGGTGCATTTTGAGATATTAATACCACTAAAAGAAACAGAAAAGCCCCCAAAGAGAGGAAAATGTCTGGGTGTGTTATTATTTTTATACTTTAGTGGAGAATAAAATGATTTTTTCATATTCTCGGTTCATATTATTTGCCCTGATTATTCATCCCTTCATATCGTGTCTGCTTGTATAGGCAGGAGTGGTAACACAGTGTTTTGCAAAAATCTGCTTTTATATTTATTAATTCATTTATTTATTTATTTTTCTTTATATATTTAAATATATTTATATGTAGTAATCTAGTGCATGGGATGGCCGGAACATTCCACTGGTGCTGCTCCTAGCAAGGGACTGACTTTTCACAACCTTTTTACAAATGCCCTGACCTGTGCAGAGGAATTAGAGGCTGCTTCTTTGTCTTCTAGCAACAGTGCTGGTTTTAATGGCAAAGCCTAAAATAGGTTTTCAGGGCTCTGGGTTGGTTGGATTTTCAGTGAGTTAAAAATGAATTAATCGTGCTCAGTAAAGAAGGGGCTTCTGAGCTGAGGAATCTGCAGGGTGTTCATTCCCAGGTCTTGGCTTGGGGATGCTCTTTTCAGGAATGGGAGCCAGTTGCTCTGGTGTGTTTGTCACATGTGTGCCCCCTCAGAAAGGCACTCACATCAGCTGCAGCAGGTGTCTCTGGGATGGTTTTGCCTTGATCATGGAATGAGGGGAAAGAGCAAGGCTGGAAATAAGCAGGGGAGGGAGGCCAGCACACAGGAGGGCTGTAGCTGTGTGATCACAAAAGTACATTTTGAAGATCATGTTAAAGCAATGTCTGTCAAGAAAGGTTTAGCTCTAGCTGATCTCGCCCTGGGGCCTGGGGATGGGCTAGGTGACCTTCTGAGCCTCCTTTTGCTTTTCCACCAGAAACAGAAAGAAAACCCACCTCAATACACTGTGTCCCTGTGGAATTTTGTACCTTCTTCTCCCCACTGTCCTTCTGTGCCAGTTAACAAGATATTTATACATACAAATGTGCTTTCAGAAGCTTATTGTTATTCTCTGCATAAGTTTATGGTTTATATTAAACTAACTGGTCCTTGAGCATGTGCTGTTGTCAAGCTCTCTCTGTCTGCTCAGAGAAAAGTGCTCTGGGGCTGGCACACAAGAGCATGATCTGGGTATTTATCCTTTTGGCAGTTTGCTAATTATTCCTATTGCTATCACACCCCTGCTCGTATTTCTGTCTCTCTGCCACAGTAAATATTCTCTCATTTTTCCAAGCTGCAGAGCTGCTACTTAAACTGGAGAAGCCTGAATATCCTGCAGGGGCCCATATTGTCATTTGGTTGATAGCAGTGAAAGGGGCCAAACATCCTTTCTGCACCACTCAAATTGCATGTCTTTGCATTCCTGTGTTGGCCACTCATTTTCTGGCCCATATTCTGCTCTTGTAAACAGCTCCTATGGTCCCTGGGAGTGCTCTTTGCAGCACAATGCTTTGATAAAGCCAGAGCCATCAGCTGCCAAGGCTCCATAAGGAGGCAGAAATAGGCACCAGATATCTCTGCTGCTGTAGATGTAGCTGCATTAGCCGTATCATTTCTCGTCCTAAGGACTTTCTAAGCCATTAAAATGTATTATAAAATTAAATGGTGTTTTCCCCACCTGTTCTAACTGGTGCCAAGCGCATTGAAAACCCTCCCAGAGGATACAACTCTGCATGCAAAATCTCAGTACCCTCCTAAGGACTGCAGCAGCCTCAGACACCTTTTTTTTTTTTTTTTCCCATGGGCTGCCTCCTTTACTTAGAATAATAAGCTTTAGATGATCTCAGGGCACTCTAGATCCTCCTGCTGCACAATCCAATTTGACATAAGTGTTGCATGGAGGGGAGGGAGGGAGAAAATCTTGCAAGCAGACACCGGACTTTCAGTCTGAGTTTCCCATTAGTACAAAGAAGAAGTTCACCAGTGGGGGCTTGGGAGATTTCATGCCTGTCTGTGCTGGAAGAAAGGCTCTCTGGAACTGATGGAGCATCTGTGCTTCAGTGGTGTGCTGGATCAAGGGGCTGCTTGTGACTTCCCAAGTCCATTCCAGGCCATAAAATCATTGAAACTGCAGCAAACTGCTGAGTGGCCACCTTTCAGTCTTGCAGTAACTATCCTTTTAGTCTGGTATTAGCTGTATTTTATCATTTAGGTAACACTGTGTATGAACTGGTAAGCCTGCAACTGGGCTTCAGGACAGGTATTTAAGTGCTCCACAGGAAGAGAGGAAAGCTGCTTTCCAAAGGAGAAGAATAGCAACCTATAGCTGTGGGTGGACCCAGTTAATCTCCTGTTATCTGTTCTGATAGCCAAATTATGCTCCTGTCAGTGTTAGTCCTGTCCCTGCCAATGCAATTACAAAGCCTCACTGGTTTATATCTCTTAGTGAGTTTGCTGCTGCCCAATTCCCCTGGCTGGGTCAGGCAGGGGCTCTGTCTGCAAAATGGCCTGACCCAAGCAAACCTGCTCCCTGCTGAGCTCCTTGTCGTGCTCCCTAATCATTCCCTAATCCCAGCAGCTGATTCCCCTGATTACGTGTCAGAACACGAGGGTAGCCTGTTTAAAAGGAGCTGTTTTCCAAGCAGAAGCACTTCCTCTCCTTAGCTCAGGGATGTGGCTCTGCCACAAGAGGTGGCTCAGAGATGGCTCTGGACTGCAGCATGGGAAGACAGCGTGTGTCTGTCAGGATAACACTTAGCTCACTTTGGGCTCTTTGCCCTATTTTCTAGCTTTCTGGCTGCTGTACAGATAATAGAACCCCTCCAGAGCAGAGGAAGTCTGGCACTGAGCAGGATTCTTTCGAGTAATGCACAGCCCTGGTGGGTATTAATCCTGGTAGTTTAGGCAGGTGTATGTTAGTGATCCTAGAAACTAAATCCAGATTTCCATGGTGGAGGTTTAGTTTTTATAATACTATTTTCTGAAATACCAGAGTGTCTGCAGAGCCTGCAGTTGCCCTGTGGTGATTTGGTTCATGGACAGCAAAAAAAAACTCCTGAGAAGTTATTAATGTTGAGGCTGGGGGACCGAGTAATTGGCAAAAAGAAAAAAAAAAATGTTTACAGAAACATTGAAGAGAAGCTTGAAATATAAATATGAATAATTATTTCTCAAGCTTGAGGAAGTAATTTCCAATTATTTTTGAACACAAATCACTATGTTGATTTATCCAAATACTACTGAACACCAAACCAGGTCCCAACCGAAGCTAGAAAGGAGCTGACTCACCAAATTTATTCATGACTGTTCATTTACCAGAGCAGCTTTCTCTCTTCTGTTTGTAAGCATGACTCACTTCTATAGCCACCAGATCAGATCACAGTTGCATCTTGTCTTGTGTCAACACAAACGTGCCCCTGTCCTGTTTAAAATCATTCTTTGCTTCCTATGTGTTTTCTGAGTTGTGCCATGGTGGGAAAATCTTCATGGGCTTTGATTCCCCTTAGTTCTTCCTTCTTCCCTACACGTGTTCCCGTGCTGATTTGTCTTTTCTTCATGCTGTAATTGGGCTGGTGCCACCGTGTAATTTTTAACTGTGTGCAGTATCAACAGACCTCCATCTGTCTCTCCTCCAGAGCTTTGCAGCCTGCCGTTATAAATATCTGCCAAATCCTTCTCCAAAGAGAGGATCACCAGATTCCAACTGTTTGCAAAATAAGAGCTGCTGCCAGAAATCCTCTCCCACCGTCTGCAACCTGTGCAGAACCTGTCCCTGCTTGGGGTGGGAAGGCACTGCTGGCACTGAGGGGCTCAGACTGGAATTCATTGTCCCTCAGAAGTTGTGGTGGTCTCTTGGCTCAAGTATCTCATTATATGTGTCATTTTATTAGACAACAACCTTCAATACCCATCTGATAACAAAATCAAACTAACTTGTATGTAGGGGTGGGGTTTTTTCCCTCTTAAAATGTAATTCTGATTTAAAACATGCATTGGTGTGGATCAGTTCCAGTGTTGTTTTAAAAGATGTTTTACTTCACCTGGAAGGGTCTGGGAGTTCATTCCCCTTTCCCAGGCTGTCACTTAGGGGCTGAAGACTAGTTACCATGATCTAACTGGCTGGACTTGCTGAGAGAAGTTTAATCTTCCACCTCTCTATATTTTTACATCAGAATAAATCATTAGAATTAGCAAAAACCAGACTTGATTCGATTATGTACAGTTTAAAAAAAGGCAATTTTTAACATGAAAAAATAAAATTATATGTCAATGCAGTTAAATAAAGTAAACATTCTAGATTATGATGTAGGTGCCCTTTGACACTTGAAGCCATTCTCCTATCAGTCTGTTAATGGCATTGGTTCAGAGCTCAGTGAGGCTCACGTGGCTTTGTGAGCTCAGTTGTGTTTCTTGGGCTATAATCCACACACATGTTAAGGTTTGCTGGTGGTGTGGCAGCTTGCTCTGCCTGGGCAATTCCCAAGGAACCTCTTCAGGTACTGCTGCAGACATCAAATTAAAAATAAATGTCTGTTTGAGTAAAAACCTGCCTAGTTAATATTAGATCCAAGAAACCAGGTTTCTGTTATATCCATGGAAGATTGAAGTAAGTCAGCACAAAGGATATTTCAAGGTTGTTTCAGGAGAGGGTTTCATGTTTGGATCTGCTGCATCTTAGATCTGGAGAGCTCTGCAGAGGAATATAAGGAATGTAAAGCACCTTGGGGGGTTGGCAAATCCTCCTTCCAGTCTACTTTCTGAATAATATGGTGTTTTCAAGAGGCAGAGAAGTGGGTACCATGTGTTGGACATGGGCATGGACCATATGAAAAGTTGCTTTTTGTAGAGGGAAGCACCTTAAGCACTCAAGAAACATGGGAGCTTGTTACATGATGTGTCATCAGGTTCAGAAAATACTGGTATTTCCAGTGTCTAGATTGCTCTGTGCATTCAGTGTCTATTTTTGAAGGTTTTAGGGCAATCAATCTCATTTCTTTAGGAGGGTGTGAAACCACTTAATAATACATTATGACAGCAGGAAAATATGTACAAACAAGCCTGAGCCTGCAGGACAGCTGTATTTACTCCCAAATGAAAAATATCCTCAGCCCTTGCTGGGGGTGGCAGGGAGCACAGGGAGCAGTGAAAGGGAGCAGGGGCTGGGGCAGGGCTGTGCTTGCAAGGCTGAGATCCAGCCCCCAGCTCAGTCAGATTTTCTGCAGCAAGATTTTCTCATAAAGGAACAGCCATGGTTTCTTCTAGAGTGCCCAGGAGATAAAAAGCAGATGGCATTGATTAGCTAATTAGTAATATTCTCTGCACCTTATCTGCCGTGCTTGATGTGTGTAAAGTTTGCAAAATCTTGGGGTGAGGATTTGTTGAAGAAATCAACCCTTTTAAAATCTGGAGAGGAGGGAAGGTTACATACAAATATATAATTTTATGGCCAACAGAAATAGGTTAATCTTTTTTCTTTGGATTAATATTCAGGGCTCATTTCCTTCATTTTTTAAGGGAATGTGCACAGTGAGCTTGCAGCTCTCCTAACTCTTGTCTTGACTGCTTAGCAAGAGGTTCTGCTCCCCTGATGCCTCTTTGTGGGTGCACTCCTTCTCCTTTTGCATTTCTTAAGGAGACAAAGCAAAATACTATTTTATTTTTTATGCCCGGCTCGCTTTTAGCTTGTGTCCTTGTGAACCTTTTGTGGCCACAGCAGCTCTCTGGCAGGACTTGTGCCAAGTGTTGGCCCCCTCCATGGCCACTGCTGTGACACTGGTCAGTGCCATTTGCCAGAGCATCACTGGGGTGTTTAAGGTCACTCTGAACTTGAGTTCTGTTGGACACAAGACAAATACCTTGATGTTGTTCATCATTTGGGGCAAGATAGAGTACCTTGCCAAGATGTTAATGTAATAAAAAGGAATGTCTGAGAAAGGCTATCAGGCTTTCAAACCCTGCTGGGTGCACAGCAAAGTCTTCATACAGCCAAAAACCACAGGACCTAGCTGGTTTCTCCAGCAGCTAGAAGAGCCCCAGGTGGGTTTGTGGGCAGACAGCAGCTCTGGTAGTCACAGTGGTGGGTAGACACAGCTTCAGGTCCCCAGCAACCCCAAAATTAGGACTTCAGGGGAGGTTTGAGCTCTGCACCAGCACAATCCCAAAGCCTCTCCTGCACCATGGTCCCCATGCAGGAGCTGTATTTTATTTGCCAGCAGGCAGCACGAGTGACGCATGAGCTGTCAGCTGGGCCACCTGTGGCAGCAGGGAATGAGAAAGAGCTTTGTTTTCCCCTTTTGGATAGCTGTCCTCCCTTGCAGATGCTCTGCAGGCAGCTTTGCCATGCTTATCTCCCTCTGAGGATTTCAAAACTGGTAGAGGTGGGACCCAGATGTTGCATTGGTCAGCTGCTTGAGCTGTGCTCCATCCAAAAGGACTGGAAGATGCTTGAAGGGAGACAGAGATTTTCTCCTCTCTTACACAGAGCTTTGTATTTTCCATCTGCTGTGGTGTGGAAGCCTTCCTATTTCTAGCCTTCCTATCAAAATGACATTTTTTATTGGTTCTTAAACTGAAGAAACAACAAATTCTGCATCTTCTCTCAAGCACGGTCTTGCTAATGTTCTTTGAAACATGACAAGTGTTGTGGCCATCAAACTGCAATGATCCTGTTCCTTCTGAAATGAGAAAAACGTGTCACTTTTGGCTCTAAGTAATACAAAGGGAGAGGCATATTCTAGATGGGAGCTGCATGGCTGCCAAAGATGAAAGAAAAATGTTATTACTTTTGGAAATTTCATAATTACAGTTAATGATAATTTAATGAAATGACATTGTCTTCACCGCTATCGCTAATGAAATGTTTGAGAGTGATAAAACAGATCTTGTTAAATAGAGCGAGAGTTTGGAGTGGAACAGCTTTGTGACAGCACACTGCCTGCACAAGTCTTGGATTCCTATTTTTTTGTTAGAGTAGCTCAAAAAAAGAAGATTAAATGAAGGCTGCATGGCAAATAATGCACAAATGAGGTATTTAAAGGTCTTCCATTAAGCAAACAATACTGAACTCCTGAACAGCATGTTGATGACTGAGCACTGCTCCTTAGGAATGCTAACCCTTCATTAAAACACTTCCCTTGTTTTCCTTTGCAGGCAAACCAGAGAACAAGAAACGCCGCCTGACTTTTTTTACTTCTCAGACTATGAGAGACATAATGCAGAAATAGCAGCATTTCATCTCGACAGGCAAGTGGAACAGATTTACATTAAAAGGGGAAATATTGTGATAAGTTGCTGCACTTGGCCATTCCTGAAACTGAATTACTTTTCAAAAGGGGAAAGTGGAACAAAGGTGGGCAAATGCCATGAATAAATGAAATGGCAGATGATGAAAGAGTAAGTTAATAATTAGGAAATGCGACTTACTCTGGGAATGAGAAACCTGGCAATAAGTAATTCTCAAAAAGAAAGAGAATTTATATTGAAGAGAAGCTGAGAAATAATTTCCCTTGTGATCTTGCAGTACATATGGAGAGGACCCATCTCCCAGGGAATGTGTCACGTTAGTGTGACAGGAGCCTGGCTCACCCCAATTAGCTCCAGGGCACAGAGATCCAAAGGAGCCAAGGGGAATGGTGGATTCAGAGAGGAGTCCTTGAGATGAAAGGGAGTTCTGGATTCACAGCAGAAAGCTGGGACTGTCCCACATCAGGAGCACATTTATGCCACAAGTCAGTGGGAAGGAGAGAGCAGTGGTGGTCATCTCATGCTCCTGTTGCTGAAAATGTCCCCCCTCCAGAGTTAGGGCAGGGCTTGGTGGATACCCCAAGACTGCAGCCCGCCCTGTCTGCCCAGATGAGGGCTGGGAATTACTAATTAGTGATTAGCAGTATGTCTGGAAACTATGGCATTTCACTGAAGCATCTTTCACACTGTGAAAGGCAAGAAACATCCTTTCAAAAGCACAAAGCTTTGGGGCCACAAATTATTTGGTGTTTTGTGTAGCATTGCTGCCTTCTGGAATGATGGCTGGGGTATGGGAATGTGTTGGTGGGTGGCACAGAGTAGGTTTTCCAGTAAGAGCCAATCCCGATCAGATCTTCTCTATTTCATTGTTGTTGACCTTGGTGTTGATCCCTTCTGCTTTATATTTTTATATTGCCGTTTTAAGCAGATGGTGCTGTAGGAAAAAAACATCAGTGGAGTTCCTACGGGGGGTGTGTTAAATATCCACACACGAAGCAGGAAAAGCAGTTGCTACCCAATGAAGGAAATCTGAACAGCAGACAGTGGATATAAAAATCCTGCCTATGGGGAGACTTTGTATGGGGTCTTTGCTCTTTTACTGTATCTAACAGCAGTGCTTCACAGGGAGGCTTTATGATCTATGAAGGCGGGGGAGTTTGGGGTAGGGAGAGACTCTTCTCCCAGCCTTGCCTGTGGGAAGATTTTTGGTCTCAGGGAGATTGTTTAGGTTGGTATAAGGGTATTAAAACAGAGAGGAACAGAAGGAAATAAATCAAACACATACTAAGGCTGTCAGAAAAAGAATTATGTGGTGTTTATGGAGGAAAGAGGCTGAAATCCCATTCCCCAACTCACTTAAAAACTGGTGAGCAAAATGCATGTCATAACAATCATGAAGTAGCACAAAGGGAAAAAATAAATTTTTGCTGTCTGTGGTCTTTGGAATCATATGTATCTTCATTTTTATAATGGAACAGTGCCCTCCATACTTTCCTTGTGTTTTACTCCATACTACATAGGCAATGCAGAGCTCATCATATTCAGGACATATTTTCTAATACATTACATGAGGAATTATCCAGTTTAAAGTGATGGGCTTTATACTCCTTAAAGCCCACAGATAAATGTGCCTTCAGAGTGTAATGAAGCTTCCTAAAACCTGTAACTCTCATTACACTTTAATCCTTTCCATAACCCACGTCTCCTGTGCCTCTTGCAGGATCCTGGATTTCCGGCGCGTGCCCCCGGTGGCAGGCAGGCTGGTGAACATGACGAGGGAAATACGAGATGTTACTCGTGACAAGAAGCTGTGGAGAACGTTTTTCATCTCACCAGGTAGTCCTGGAAATAACTCTCTCTTTCTCTCTATCCCGCTGAACACGTACTTAAGGAAACGATGTGTAGATTGCTTAATTGCTCAGATATTTCTAATAAAACTGTCTTCTGGAGCTTTGAATAAAAATAAATGTGGAGACATAGCTTACAAAGAAGACTTTATTGTTTTGAGTTGAGTGCCTTTTCCCCTTGACAAATTATCTGCAAAGAGAGGCTTTTATGTTCACCAAAGTGTATTCAAAAAATGTTTTATGTAGAACAGTTTCTAATGCAATTTTTTCTGGTGTTCTCAGTTTATCTAAACCCTTATTACCCAGCCCATTAGTTATTCAGGGGTGGTTTTTTTCCCCATTGCAATGTGGTCTGTCACTTCTGTTGGTCAGATGCATTTATTTCTGTGTTTTACTGGAGTACCAAACCTAATTTCTCAGAGCCATTCAGGTTTTATTACAACAGGAGTTTGGAGAAAAAATCAGGAAATAGATATGTAATATATCCTGCTTCCAGCTCAAATTCTCTGTTGGGCTAGAGGTGACCTGAATTGTTCCCAGTCCTCGCTCTTGCTTTGAGGGCTGACCCAGAAGCTGATTCCACTCACTCCTCAGTCTTTCACAACATTTTGTGGACCTGGTCAAGGATGGAGCTCCACAGGGTGGGAATTTTACAAGCACAGGATGAAACCCTATCCTGTTCACCAGAATATACAACTGCAATAGGGAAAGATGGGCAAAAGGTGGGAAAAAGTGGTAGCATCTCTTATGTGGGCCGCTGAGATGGAGAAATTAAGGCTCTGAGTTAAGGCACAGAAATGTTGAAGATTGTTCTTACATACAGAATTTACAGGTTGTAGGTTCAATTTAAAGCACAGTGCCATATTCCAGTAGTTTGATTCATATTTTTCAGCTGTGTGCAAGTGTGCTTTGCTGATCTGAGGCTGTGACTTGTGTAAGAGGCAATCTGGAGCAGAAACCTCTGGAGATCTCTCCCTTGCTCTGTGTGTGATTGGCCAGAAGCTGTTTATCCCAGATCCCTAAAGTCGAGATCCAAAGACTTAATTACAGTTTCTCCCAATGTAACTGTAATTTATTGCTGTTAGCTAGAAACCAGGGCCCTGTCATTGCCGTGCTTTTGCTCTTAAAATGTTTATCACACATTTCTGATCCCCAATAAAGTCATTATTACGGCTGTTATTTTTAGCTTCATATTTATGTTCAGTTCTGCAGGACACAGTTGAGCAGACAGTTATTTATTCCAGGAACTTCACTTGTAAATTACATTATATAATTGCAGAAGGTTTCATTCTACCCAGCATTATGAGCGCTCCAATTTTACATGCACAGTTACAGTGACAAGGCATGTTCACCAAACCTGGTGGACACAATATTTCTGCATTTGCTTACTTGCTTTCCCTTCTTCTTTGTTTCGGCTTGATTTTTGTAGGTAAATACATTTAAAAATGGCAAAAAAAATATTTTGGCTGTGCACAAGGTGCTTTGGCTCACTTTAAACATAAGCCATTTTATTACTATTTTGGCAATTAAGATGCGGATTAATAGGTTTCCTTGATTTTTAGTGTTGCTAGGTTATATTTCAAGACTTAGGGATGAACTTGAATGATTTCTGAGAATTACAAAACTATTCTCAATACAGAGCAGCTTACATCAGCCAGACCAGGGCAATACAGAGTTAAGGCTGCCACTTTGGATGAAGATCTTTATCTTGCCATTATGAAATTCCAGACATCCAAGCATAATCCTTTATTCAAATTTATTTAGAGGTCTCAGATAAATTCAATTAAAATATTTGATTAACTATGAATCAGGCTTTTCTGGAGAATAAAATGCTCAAGCAATTAATTTTTCTTTCCATTTTACATTTCCTGAATCAATATACTTTGGTTAAATCATGTTGGTTACTTGTCAGAGTTCTTCCCTACAAGTCCCCAGCTTAATTAGTCAGATTCTCATTAACATATGCCCAGCCTCTGTCTTGTATTTCATCCTGACCTTAAAAGGCAGGCGTTAATTAATGCTTAATGAAAAAATAACAAAGATCCTAAATTAAGCTTTTAGAAACAGCTTCCTCCAGCCCAGCAGGCAGCTCAGGCAGCAGATTGAGGGCAGGAAAGGAAGAGAAGAGGGAGGTGCTGGGGTGAGACTCATGGTCTGGGGGGTGAGGATGAAGAGGGAACAGGGAGCCTGAGGAAGGCTCAGGGGCTGACTTGCCCCTCTGGCAGATGAAGGGCAGCTGAGGCTGTTGGTTTGGAGAGAGAGAGCTGCCTCCAAAGGTGAGGAACTGAGGTGAGACCCTCCAAACCCCTGCTGGCTTTGAGGGAGAGCTGCCTCCAAAGGTGAGGAATTGAGGTGAGACCCTCCAAACCCCTGCTGGTTTTGAGGGAGAGCTGCCTCCAAAGGTGAGGAATTGATGTGAGACCCTCCAAACCCCTGCTGGTTTTGAGGGGAGCCTCAAAGGTGAGGCTGAGACCCTCCAAACCCCTGCTGGTTTTGAGGGAGAGCTGCCTCCAAAGGTGAGGAATTGCGGTGAGACCCTCCAAACCCCTGCTGGTTTTGAGGGAGAGCTGCCTCCAAAGGTGAGGAATTGATGTGAGACCCTCCAAACCCCTGCTGGTTTTGAGGGAGAGCTGCCTCCAAAGGTGAGGAATTGAGATGAGACCCTCCAAACCGCTCTGGTTTTGAGGGAGAGCTGCCCCCAAAGGTGAGGAATTGAGGTGAGACCTGTGGGTACGTGCACAAACCAGGCTGTGCACCAACTTTAGCCTGTAGAGGACCCTCTGGGACTCCGTTTCAGGTGGCTCTGTCACTGCATCTCCATCCCCAGCCACGCTCAGTGACAATTCATGGCCATGAGGACACTTGGTGTTTGCTGGCAGAAAATCCCTCTCCATGCACACATACACGGCTCTTAAAATGAAACGAGCATAAGTGAAATTGATTTTTTTGGAAGATGCTCCCCTTGAGCTGGGAGCCCATGGGTTGCACCCTCAGAGGGTGATTATTGTTAATATTAATCAATCACTGTTAATATTAATCAATCACTGGACCATGGAATTCACTGAGTTGCAGGGGGCCCATCAGGCTCAGTGAGCCCAGCTCCTGGCCCTGCTCAGGGCACCCCAAGGATCCCAGCCCTGTGTGGGGATGTGTTGGAAGAAACCTCACTGCATTTCCACTCCTGGGCCACCTCCCTTGTCCCATCAGGTATGGAAATCAGGGAGCCACACACAGCTTCAGAGCTCAGTGCCCAGCAGCATCCCTGCTCCCATGGAAAAGTGACAATGGCTGTGAGCAGGCAGGTCAGGGGATGCATTAGGCTGCACTCAGAGAGAAAGCAGATTGCAGAAAAGTGCACTTTCAGGCAGTTTGGACTTAAACATGAGAAATGGAATTGGGTCAGTAATTATTTAAATTAATTTTACGTCCTTTGCAGCAAGGCAGACTGCAGTAGCCCTGCTACTTTTACAAATGAATGGTAATTTGCTAGGAAAAAAGAGACATATTAATGATGTCAGCCTTCATTTTGGAAGTAATTGAGGCAGCAGCTTAAAGAAATCAATGTTACACAGCTAGTAAACACTATGTTTTTGTTCATATTAACCAATTCCAAGGGATTATGGATTTTTTTCCCTCTCAGCATACAATAGCAGTTCTGAATTACCTATTATTTTGAGCAGGTAAATGGAAGATCTTTTCATGCATTGCTGTAGTAAATATTCAGGATTCTTTCCAGTACTCCAATTGCACATGCTTGCTAAATGTCCTCTATTAATAATCATGCAAAGCTGAATAAAAGAATTGCTCTGCCGAGCAATTTGCTTCAAGGTATCCCCCCTTGTTCCTTTTCTTCCTGAGAAGAATTATTGTTCAGATATCAGGAGGATGCACAGAGTATTTGCAGATGAGTACACAGACACTCTGGTTCTTAATTGTTGTAATTAGTTGGAGTTTCGATCACCAGACCATGATTTTTGCCTGCATTTCCTTACAAATCACATCCATTCCTCCTCAGATAATGAAAATCAGACACTGCAACGTGGGGTTCTCTTGTCTCTCTGGTGCTTTGGGGAAAGGATTTTGGTTTGTAGCGAAGAAGTGTTTTACATGTTGGAAATGCTCAGCACTCGGACATTCCAGCATGTATAAACATCCCTCCCTGTCTGGTTTGCCAGCACTGCTGTTGTTGCCATTCCTGCCCACCCTGCAGGAGCACAAATTCCCGGCTGTTGCTCCTTTTGCAGGTGTACTTATGCAAGAAACACCTTTATCTGGTGAGAGGAACATATGGTTTGGGCAATTTTAGTGAGAGGAGAAGGACCGTGCCCCAGTAGGAAGCTCATCTCCCCTTTCTCTCTGATTTTTGCTTCGGGAAGCCAAACCCTGCTCTCAGCATGGGATTGCCATGAAGCGCTGGGCTTGTGTCTCTAGCTGGAATTGCACCCTCAGCCTGCTGTGCAGAATGTGGGTCACCTACTTAGGTTTCAAAGAGCCTTGCTACAGCACCTTGAAGTCTTAAATGAGATCTGTGGTTTTCTATATTTGGTGCCTCCTTTTCTTTTTCCTTACATTTTTAAGAAACCTTAAAAATGAATGTTTCCCCAGATAATTCAGGCTGCTTCATCTTACTGCTGGTATGTAAGGACTAGGGCAGACATAATAAAATGTCTGTTCTGTATCAATCAAGGCAGTTAATTTCTTCAGCCTGAGATTCAGCATCCTTTCACCTCCACTATCCCCAGAAATTGAACAGGAACTGCAGGGAGTAGGTACCACAGGTCTGAAGCCATGGGGGGAATAACTGCTGGCAGAAAAAGATTTACCATTAAATGTAACCTGTTAGTGAGAAATACACTCGTGGTTTTACTGCAAGTTCACTGTCTTGGTGGCAGGACACATCTTGCCATTGCTCAGGGCCCTGGATGCTGGGGCAGGCGATGGGGCTCCGTGGAGCATCAATAGCTGGAAGATGCTGGCAGGGATGAGTGGGATGAGTGGCAGGCAGCACATGTGCTCACTGCACAGCCCTGCAGCAGCAAACAGCAGAGCCCCCAGCTCTCCTCAAGATTTACCTGGATACCAGTGTGATTACTGATTAGCCCCAGTTGCTTTCATTGACAATACAGAGCAGGGTTTCATTGTTCCCCAAGCTGAATACAGAAGCAAACTGTTAAACAGAGTATTTATCTTCCCACTGAGCAAAATGCTGTGTTTAATACAACTCCTTTTTCTTGAAAGGTCAGATTTACATAGTGAGCAGCAGAGGCTGTGATGGTGTGGGGGGTGTTTGCTGGGACTTTTGCTCTTTACAAAACTGATCCTGGAGGAGATAAATGAGCACTGGCTTCCTGCTGCCAGGTGGAAGTCAGGTCATAGAAACCCTGGAAGATAAGTTATCTCAGGCACTCAAGATAAATCTGCATGGTTCCCTCCCTCCACAGATGAGGGGGTGATGCTGACACAGCTGAATTGAAGACCAAGCCCCACTGCAGCTTCAAATCAGCAGAAACACAATTTTTAAGAGAGGATATTCTGCTTGGTAAAACACTTAAATTGCAAACTCAGAAGTACAGATATGTTTGAGTGATCCCTTCCTTTTGTAAGTTCTGTTCTTCCTTTTCTCTTCCCTGAAGAACTTTTCTTTTCCTTGAGTAATTGTCAACAAGCTTTTTGACCACAGAGTAAATATTTGTGGACTTAGCCAGTTTATATTTAACTGCTATGATCCAGCCCTATAAATATAAATATACAGGTTGGGTAAGTTGTTCCTGAGCATGGATGGATGGGTGGCCCTTGTGAGTCAGCCACAGCAGGCTGATGCAAAAAGGCTGTCTTAGGGTAAAGTTATCACAACTTCATGGACAAATCGGGTGGCCATCAACAGAGAAAGCTGGGACAGATTGTCAAGTAGCAACACATCAGCCTTGCAGTATGGTTATTCAGAATAATTCCATGGTTTAACAGCCAGCCCCAGATAATGCAGCTGATTAATCAAAAGCATCATGAGACCTTTTTTGCTGTTCCATGTTCCCCTACCTCTCCTTCCTCAAACACAGCTCCTTGATGTGTTCCTCCCTCCCTCCTGTCACCCCCAGAGTCGTCCCTGTCCTCCTGACTCACATCTCCCCTGGCAGTGCCCCATCTCCAGTGGGCACTCTGCTGGATGCGGGTTTGGCCTGGGATGTCACAGTGATGTGCAGGGCTGTGTGCTGCAGGGCATTGCTGCCATGCAAAGCCACACTTACCTGTTGTATTTAACATATTTCATAAGTCCTGTACCTCTCTGTTGTTGTCTTGTGGGCAGCAGATCTTCACAGCTCAGGCTCTTCCTTAGTCAGGGCTCCTCCAAGGCTCTGCCTGACTGGTCAGCCCACTCCCCTTTTATCCCAGTTACCTTGACAAACCACAGCTGCAGCCCAATGAAGGACATCACAGCTGCAGCCCATCAAGGATAACTGGGACCAGCCAGGGTAAAGATATTCAAATACAGTACACGTATATAATACATATATTTAAGGCATCCTACACTTACCTTCCTGTGGCAGGCAGAACATCACCTCCTGCTACTCCCAGCCCTTCCTGCTTCATTTGCACTGAGCCTGCCCAGAGGGAGAGGAGCTCAGAAACAATATTTGAATTTAGAGGCCTTGTGGGGAATTAGGAAGCAATGTGACTTCTCAGCTTCATGCATTACCACGAGGAAGAGGCACAGTCTTCCTCTAATGACATTTTATGTGCATAAAGCAATGCCACAAGAGTTGTAGCACACTGGCAAGAGCAGCAGTGTGCTCCTATTCCTGTTCACAGCCTGGTGTTGGTGGGCTTTGGGGATGAGCTGCTCTCTCTCACCTTCAGTGAATTCCTGTGGGCAGGATGTTCTTGTAAAGATGTGGGTGCTCCTGTTGGTACAGAAATATGTGGTGGCAGTTTTGGGGGGTTTTAAGGTAACACACAGTCCAAAACCTGCTGCAGATTCCTTTTCTGTGGTTGTTGGAGTAATGTGAGGTGTGGAGGCAGGAATTAGTGTTTGAGATGTGTGCTGACAGCGTTATGTCCATGCTATTTCCACCTTCCATGCACACCCCCACAGGACTCTGGATGGTAAATTATTCTCCTTGCAAAAACTGCCAGTTCTTCTCATACCAGCGAGGAAATGAATGAAATGTTCTCTGGTCTTAGAGAAACAAGCCAAGATTTTGAGAAGTGACTTAATTTTGGGCACATGCCACTTGTTCAGCTGTGGGATTTGGGGTTCCAGCCTGGGGTAGCAAATAGCTCCCGAGGAATGTATCAGTCTGGGAAAACAAAAGGAGAAAGGACAGGATGAAAAGAAAAAAGTTTGGGGAATATAAATAAACTGGAAATAGTCACAAAGAGCTTTGCACAGGGCATGAACCGAGCCACTGAAATAATGTCTTTCTAGTGTTTTCAGTGGAGGAAAACTATGTTTGGTAACAGGGGTTTGGATTTATTTCTGCTCCCACATACATCAATATTTTTATGAATTCTCAATACTAATTTAAGGGTAGGCTTTAAAACTCTTTTCCTTTCTTTGCCAGCCAACAACATCTGCTTCTATGGGGAGTGCTCCTACTACTGCTCAACAGAGCACGCCCTGTGTGGGAAACCAGATCAGATCGAAGGGTCCCTGGCTGCTTTCCTGCCTGATTTGTCCTTAGCAAAAAGGAAAACCTGGAGAAACCCTTGGAGGCGTTCCTACCACAAGCGCAAGAAAGCAGAGTGAGTAGTGGGGAGCAGAGCTGCACAGGGTGCCAGGGAAATAACCCAGTCCTTGGCTCCTGGGAAGGGACAGGGCACTGCCCGTGCCAGGAGCTGCCGTTTGCAGTCCTGGAACCAAATTCAGTGGCACAATTCCCTCATGGGACAGGTACCCCCAGTGGCATGGACAGGATGCAATGGGACCTGTCCAAGTCCTGTCAGAGGGAGGAAGGTGCACTGCTCCCAGCAGCCCTGAGCTGTTTGCACTGTATCACTGATGCTGCAGCTAGTCTCCTAAATCCTGAAGCAGACAGCTTTCAGTCCTGTGATTTTCTTCCTTTTTCATCAGCCACAATCTTCCTTGCTTGCCTGCATTGCTGGAATGTGACGGTGGTCACAGGGGGTCTTTGGATGAGGGAAGAGACAAGGATTTGCCTCCATATTTCAGAAGGCTTGATTTATTATTTTATGATATATATCACATTAAAACTATACTAAAAGAATAGAAGAAAAGGTTTCATCTCAGAAGGCTGGCTAAGCTAAGACTAGAAAAGGAATGAATACCAAAGGTTTGTGGCTCGGACAGAGAGAGAGACAGCTATGCCGTGATTGGCCATTAATTACAAACAACCACATGAGACCAATCACAGATGCACCTGTTGCATTCCACAGCAGCAGATAACCATTGTTTGCATTTTGTCCCTGAGGCCTCACAGCTTCTCAGGAGGAAAAAAATCCCAAGGAAGGATTTTCATAAAAAGATGTCTGCGACACTGGAATTTGCTGCCTCTACCTGACCCTGCCCTCAATCGAACATGATAAATGTAGATCTTTGCAAAATAACATTTTTTGTCATTTTCAGTAAGCTTTGTATGTCTCATAAAATATCAAAATATTGCCTTTTCCAGATGGGAAGTTGATCCAGATTATTGTGAAGAGGTTAAACAAACACCCCCATATGACAGTGGGACCAGAATTCTGGATATAATGGATATGACAGTTTTTGATTTCCTAATGGGTATGTTTCATCTCTTTCAAAAATTAAATGCAACATTTAATTAGAATAAGAACCATTTCTTTCTGCACTGCTCTGCATAGCTCAGCAGTTTGCTAAAGCGTGGCTGAAGCTGCATTTACTGTATGTGCTTTTCTAGATGATTATGGGAAAATGCAGATTTACATGGTTATGTATTCCCATCAGTGCAGATTAAAGGAACAAAGATGTTCAGAAATGCAGAGTGGTGATGAATGCAGGTCAGGCCAGTCTCCTTCACAACAGTGAAGGGTTTCACAGTTTGCTTTAGTGAGTGCTTTGCCCCGGTGATATATGGCTCCTGGATGCACATGCAAGGACTGCTCATTACTGGTGCTTCGTTTCCATCCTGCAGGAGTGTTCTCTGCAGGTTCTCTATAAAATGTCAGGGCTGGGGGGGGAAGAGGCATTGCTTTGTCACAGAGGCAGCTGTGGATTGTATCAGGATTTTTTCTGTCTATGTAACCTGATCTCAATGAAAAAGTTATTTACAGCCAGGTACTAGTGATCCATTCCAAGCCTAATTCTCATTCTCATGTGAAACCTTTGCTGCTGCAGCAAATACACCTCTAAGTTACCAACCTACATCCTTGATCCTTGGGCACATGCCACCATGGACACGTCCTGTGCCATTGCCCCCACTGAGATTCCTGCACTAGGCTGCAGCAGGAGAGGCCAGGTGACAGCTCAGGAGCCATATGTGGCATCTATAAGTAGCTCAAGACCCCTGCCAGGGAGACAAAATTCATAGCTTGGCAGCAGTGCTCTGCACATTGGCCTTAAAAAGCAGCTCACACACGGAGTGCTGTGCAGCTGTGCAGATCAGCACCATCCTGGTCCATATTTTACAAACATGAAGCTGTTCTGGCTCCCCAGGCAGCCAGCCACTGGGGCAAAGTCCTTGCCAGAGGAAAACCAGGATGTTTGGTTGGGGCTCAGGAAGCTGAATGCAGTAATAACAAAGTGATCAGGATTAACACCCCTGCTCAAAGCAGGGCATTTTCTCCTACCCTTGCACATGGGAAATGTACCATGTCTGGTTCACACACCCTGCTGAGCCCAGGCTGCAGCAGCAGGAACACAGCTGCCCTACTGGTGCCCAGGCTCCCCAGGCAGCTGAGATGCTCTTGGCATGGAGGGGGGGTTCCTTGGTGTACCCCAGGAGGTGTTCATGGAGGGGGGAAGGTTGGCTTTGCCTCCTGATGGGCCTTTTAGAGCTTAAGTGTAAAAGCCACAGAGAACTTGAAAAGCTGCCAGAGGTTTGTCAACCCTTCCAGTATCACACGCTTTGGGGTGTCTGCTGTAGGAGCAAATGAGCTCTGTAGGTTTGATGCTTTCTCTGCTCCATTTTTGGGCAGCACTGGGCTTTTGCATTGCCCTGACCTGCAGGCTCAAGCCAGAGTGAGAATGGTCTTTTTCTTCTCTTTGTCCCATAGGTAACATGGATCGACATCACTATGAAACCTTTGAGAAGTTTGGAAATGAAACTTTTATTATCCACTTAGATAATGGAAGAGGGTAAATACCTTTAATAATGTTTCTGGGTTAAAGGAAAAAAAAAAAGTCAGTCTCTAAAACAGCCTTTGTTACATTCTTGCTCTTATCTTTAAATAGGTTTGGAAAATATTCCCATGATGAACTTTCCATTTTGGTGCCTTTAAACCAGTGCTGCAGGTATGTTTTCCCTCTGGAGGTGTTTCATGGTTTGTACCATTGTTTCCACTAACAGGACTGAAAATTTTTTATTGAATCTTTCATTGCACACTGTGGAGAGGAGGAGACGGAGTGATCCTGCCCAGCTAGCCCCGAGCATTGGCACTGCCACATTAAATGCTCTGTGGGATTAGGACCTTGCAGGAACACGGCTGTGAGACATTGGGAGAGAAGCTTTAAGACAAAATATACATCCCATGGAAGTCAAGTGACAAAATCCCAGCATGTTCATGTGCTTCTCAACAGCTTTGCCATGGCCAGGGTTTTCAGAGGGTGACATTTAGGGTTTCAGCTCTGCAGGGTGAGCTCTGTGTTGGTGGGGGCTCTGGGCAGCCCTGCAGGGCGAGCCTGAGGAGCCTCTGCTGCTGTCACACGTCCCTGCTCAGTGCCACAGTGCCACAGGTGGCATTGCCAAGGTGGACATGGCCCTGTGAATGCTGCACCAGCTCCCTTGGTGCCTTTTCAGGTGAGGGATGTGGGGCTGCCTGCTCTGCCCCTTGGATCTGTGCTCCAAAACCTCTGCACCCTCTAAGGGCCCCCAAAGATCAGTGACAGGTGACAATGCCAGCTGCTCACTAGGACTGTGACAGAGCCTGGCTCTCCTCACTTCAGATCACAGAATAAGGCTCTTACACTGTTACTGTAATTCTGGCCATGAGCCTTTTAGCACTGATGAGCTCAACACAGTGGTGGAAATAACTGATTTGCATTTTTTTTCCTCCTTTTCTTAGAATCAGGAAATCTACCTATCTGCGATTACAGCTGCTAGCCAAGGAGGAGTACAAACTGAGTCTCCTGATGAAAGAATCTTTGCTAAAAGACAAAATAGCTCCAATCCTGTACCAGCCTCACTTGGAGGCGATGGACAGGCGGCTGCGGATTGTGCTCAAGGCTGTCAGTGACTGCATAGAGAAGGATGGCTATGACAACGTGGTGGAAAATGACTTTAACACTGATGTTAACACTGTTACCACTGAGAGGTAGTGAAATGGCAAGACTACGTTTTTACCAGCTGAGTCAAGAAGATTCAAAGAAGGAAAAGAAACAAAAGAACAACAAAAAAATAAAGTCTTGCAAAAGACTGTGTATGCTACTTTGTGAATTCAGTGAATTCAGAAATGAGATATAATTGTTCCCAAAGTAGGTAAAGTGTAGACTCTGCAAAGGATTAGTTCATTATGAAAAATAAGTCTAATGTGATGCTTTTCATTAGTTCCTGAAGAGAGATTATGAAAAGATTCAGAAAATACTCAATCATGGACAGACAGCAGTCTGACAGCAGAACACCTCCTGTCCTTTTTGTATAGAAAGGAGGCCTTTACTTAATATTTTGTATTTATATATGGTATATCTATGAAACCCCAGACCTACCTTCCAAATTTAACTAAGAGGGACAGCATAGTTTTGTGACTCACACTTTATTTGTGGTGACAGTCCACTTAGTATTTTGTGTTAACCCTTTAAGTGCTCTAATCCACTGTATCTTATTTAAATTGAATGCTTATTTTCCCCCCCAGCTACTCAGCATTTAAAGGGTTAAGGCATTATGAACTTTTAAAGGCAAAAAATAAAAATAATAATGATAATAATGATAATAAACACAGGGGTTACCAGAAGGGAATTTCACTAATTGTGCTTTGACAGGAATACTTGAATGTTGGTTTTACAAAGTGATGTAAAATGACAAGTTGTACTATTTGTCCATAAGGAGGTGGCAGCTCTTATCTTTCTAGACTATCATAGCTGAGCTGCTCCTTTTCAATTTTGCTTTTGATAGTTTTGTGTAAATATATACATATATGGGTAAAAAGCTGCTTTCAGCAGCTCTAGGCTTACTTTTGCAGCATTTTTGTGGAATTGTTTGCAACGTGGTAAAAGTGCAATAAAGATATGCAAAATGTGTAGCCATCCTGTCTAAATGGATTCATTCATCTTGTTCAGAGCAAAGCTCTGTGCACCAGCCAAGTGTCCCAGAAGTGGTTGTTTAAATTGTCATCCCCTTTTGTAGCAGCAGCAAATGGAGCTGGAGCAGGGAATTGGTGATTAATTGGTGATCAATGCACACTGCAATGCCAGTAAGGGCTGGGGTGTTGAAAAGGGTTAATCTTTCCTATGAAAGCATTGTTTTGACTGTCATTTCAGCATCCCTTCCTCTGGCAATTATGGCTGTAGAAACAAGCTGTGGAGCAACACCTCTCAATGATTATGCCTTGACTCACTGCCCAGAGGATTTAGAAACACCAATGGCCCGGACTTGTGCTGCAAAAACCTTTGCCCAACCTAGAAAATCCCAGCCTAGATTATCTGTAAACATGGTATTCTTATCCAAATAGCCTTGAATCATGCTTAACTGCATTCATTTAAGATTTGTGGAGACTTTCAGCCCAGAAGCAAGCTATAAATTGAACACGTGGCTGTATTTGACTTGTGAAAACATGGTGTGGTACAGCAGGAATCCCTCATCACTCCTCTGGGTGAGGAGAGACTTTATTGTGACAGCATTCATCACAACTTTAATTCAAAGCTGCCATTTATTTCATTTGATGTCTTTTTTTCCCAGGGATTCATAACCATATACTTTAAAAGCCAGGTAGACTAAAATGTAGACATTTCAGCATATTAAAGTTATGAATGAGAGAAAAAGCTGCTATATGGGCTCATTCACTTCTTAGGTTGATATATTATCACTAAAAACCACATGTATTTTATATTTTATTGCCCATTTCGAATTCCCATGGTTCTCACATACATGGCATACAAAGACAACAGAATATCTCAAATTGTACAGCTGTTCATGAACTTGGAAATTTTCTGGTTTATTCCATGGCTTTTTTTTCACCTTTGAAGACCCACCTATGATGACAAGGATTCCTCTGCAACACAGCACTGGAACTGCAGTGTTCTCTCCCTATTAGCCAAAAAAAAAAAAACCAACAAAACCAAAACATGGAAATATAAAAAGGTGAAATGGGTGGTATTACCCTTGGTCTATCTTCAATGCCTGGCTGTGGTTTTCCTGCAGGTGTAGCTTTTTTCTCACCATGAAATTGTGCCAGGACAGCAGAGGAGTGATAGAATCACCTTCCCAGGGCAGCTCTGCTCTCTGCTTCTGGGCTCAGCTCAGCAAACCTGGTTTGCTTGTGGAAAGCAGCCCTCGGCAGCCCCTTTGTTCAAAGAGGATCAGCTCAGTGAAGGTCTTGGCTCTTTAGAGGCTGGGTGTAGGTCAGGGGCTCCTGGCAGGGTGGTTCAAGCTTCTCTCCCTGCAGAAGGCTGCCTGGTGCTGTCAGGGATATGAACTTACTGTTATGGATCTGGTTCTGAATTTCTACAAGCAAAATCAGTAGTTTTTTATAGATTAAGTGGTTTTAGATATGGAATAAGTAGTGTTTGTACAGGGTGTAAAGAATTTAAGGTCATTAATCCTTGCCACGTTGTAAAGAGTTCTGAGGGCCTCCAGTTCCCTTCTCCTGGACTTTGATGCTCCCCCTTGTAAGCTCTGTGCTGCAGCTTTCTAGATGTATACAAATTCTCCTCATTTCTAGTCTTAAATCAGGCATACAGAAAAGCTGAAGGGGAAGCTTCTCTTCGGCATGAGACATGCAGATACCTTGGAAGGATGGAGACCCTGGCTCACATGGAGGAGAGGTTTCCTTTCTCTGGTGCCTCTGATGAGAAAATGGGGTGAAAGAGCCCCACGTGGGCCATGCAAGTCTGAGCTCAGCGCAGGGTGCTCAGGAGATGGATGGCACGAGCTGAGCCCAGACCCCACCTGTGGTCAGGGCAGCTGAGGACACAGCTCACCTGGAGGATACTGCAGGGCTGGAAGGGATGATTAATTCATTAATTAAAAGGCTGTGCAGTTACTTCTCAGTATCTACCAGGAAGCTCTGGTGTGTTTGCATTCCTGCTGCCAGGCAGCTGGAGCTTTGACTCATGTTCATTTTCTAGGATTTTGGGAAGGGAAAAAAATAATTGCCTTGTTCTGCTATTCCTTTTTTTATGTGGGCAGGGGTGAGTGGGCACAAGAGACAGGAAACCAGAGCCAGGGAGTGAACTTGTGGCTCTGCCTTGCGGTTCTTGGGGTAACACAGCCCTGAGGAGGGCTCTGTACAGCCCAAGGAGGGGCAAACCCTCACTTTGGGGTGCATCTGCATTGCCCCAAGACACAGCTGGTCTGAATTCCTTCTGGAAACCTCTTGGGTTTGCCTTTAGGCAAGGATGTTGCTCTCTGGCTCTGAGAGGGCTGTCTTTGTGTGTTTGGTCAGTAATCAAAAACTGAGGAGGATTAGTGTGGCGTGGTGTAACATCTCTTTAGGAGCCCTACATATTTACCAGACAAAAATGTTCACTCTAGGAAGATAAATAAGTGTCAGAATTCAATTGGTTTGTCTCTGAATCTCAGAAGTTGGTGTAGCAGCAGGGCCCAGACAATTAACACACTGAGAAATCTGAGATAGCCTGTCAGGGGCATAATGTGTTCAGCACAATAAATACAGTATGCACAATAAATAACAGATAAAAAAAGATAATATATTTCTAAAAGCACCTAATTACAACAGTATCTGACAGCACAGAATAGCTTACCGTATTCTCCTGAGTAATTCAGAGGAGAGCTTCATTTGTTTTTGTGGTTTTTCTGTTATTTAAGCATCAAAGGGAAATAGCAAGCAAAAAGCTCTCATTGTTTGAAGTAGGTATCAGTGTTGTGATCAGCAGAGCCCGTGATGTATACGCTAGCTGGAAGCCTGAAGCAGATTGCAGTGTAAGCAGCAGCAAGATGTGCTGTGTAGGAGGAGGGAAACTGGGATTTCAGCCTGGCTGCTGCCCTTGGGCACTGAACTGAACATGAACTTCCAGTGGGAGTTCCAGGCAGGAGCATCCAAAGGGTGTTCTGGTTCCATCTGCTGGGCCTGAACGGGGTGCAGGTCCAAGGGGGACACCCTGCTGTCCCCTGCAGTGTGGCATTCACATCCTCTGGAAAATCCCTTCTCCCAGGATTTTTCTCCTGGGAAGCTGAGAAGCTTCAGAGAAAAGGAAAACAATTCTCATCTCATTTGCTTCTCCTGTGTTTTGCTCCTTTGGAATGTGTTTGGAGATTGTTCACCCACAGGTGATTGTTTTATTGGATTCTGCTGTGAGTTGTTTTGTCTCTTTGGCCAATCTGGGCCAAGCTGCGTCGAGACTCTGGAAAGAGTCAGGAGTTCTCATTATTAGCTTTTCAGCATTCTGTAAATACCCTTTCTGTATTCTTTGGTATAGTATAGCATTCTTTAATATAATGTAGCATCATAAAGTAATAAATTAGCCTTCTGGGAACATGGAGTCAGATTCACCATTCCTGCCTTCATGGGGCATTCCCAGCAAATACAATAGTGCAGCAATGGCATTGTCCCCTTTGTCCCCTTGGCACATCCAGGCCCCCATGACTGCCAGCAAGGCTCTTGTGACCCCAGCCTGAAAGTGCTGAGTTTCCAGCTCAGAGCTGGACGTACACTAGAGCACTGATAATTTGCTTCCTGAGGGAGCAAACCTTTCTTCTAGCCCTGAGTGTATAACCACAAAGTTCATTTTACAGAAATTTTTCCAGCTATCAGTTGTTTCCACGGAGTTTCTTGCCCATGGTTGTTTATTTGGGGCTCAATACACAGAAATAATTGTGCACAAGGAAAATTCTTTTGAAACTAAATTGAGTGTTTGGAGGAAATTTTGAGTGTTGTGGGATGAGTTTTCACATGGAATTTCAGGTTATTACCAGTTGGAAGCTGATGGATTTCTTGAGAATAGTATTTTATGCTTAAAGTCTTCATAGGTAGCCTCCAGCCCTAACTCTGTCTGACCAGATCAAACTCAATTATCTGCTCCCTTCTCCATTTGCATCAGTAAAGTACCACTTCAATGCTTTTGGGGGCTGGCTAGAAAAAAATTAAAAGCAATTCAATTTGGTGGGTCAAAAGACTCGAGAATTGAGGTCAGACAAGTTCTGGCCATGGTTAGAAATTAAGCATCAGCAGAAAGGAGGCTGTTGATTTGGCATTACCAATTCCTCTTCCCCCAGTGCAAGGGCAGAGCAAAGATTTGTGTCTAGAAAAGAGCTGCTGCAATACCTGCTGCTCCATCTTTTTAGACATATTAAACATTTTCCACGGTTTTCCATTGATGTGACTCTGATGTAATTATGATGACCAGCTAAGGGGTTTTGAGCAGGATGGGGGGAATGCTCACATCTCTATCCAATCTTCTCTGTGAGGATTTGGGTGCTGGGAGATCAGTTCCTGTCTTTCAAATGACCTTACTACACAATCAGCCCCATCACCTATCACAATTAACTTGTGCTCAGCCTTGAATCTTGCTCAGGTATGGGCCCAAACCCAGCAGCTTGCAGATGGAATCAGCAGCTGGAACCAAAGCAGAACATCTCAAAATTGGAGATGTCAGGTCACAGCACTCACCACTTCCGTGAATGTGGGAATCTGGGTCACGTTGTGCCTTGGCCACAGTCATGAATTTCATTAGGATCTCATCATAAACTCCTCTGACACTTCTGGAGAGGTGCTGGCTGACGGACACGTGCACAAAACCACCTATGGCATCTGCTAGTTGACCTTGGCATAACTTTAAAATACATCCCAGGGTGCCTTAAGACAGAGAATTGAAAATCTCAGCCCCCCAGCTGCTGTGGCTGTGCCAGCACCAGCCCTGTGTCAGTGGAACATGGTGATCCCTGTGCACCTGCTGGAGCATCTTGGTGCCTGCTGAAGGTGCCATACATCAAGGCAGGACAACAATCTGCCAGCATCTTCTGACTCCTCATGCACACATAAATGAGAAATGAGAGTTCAAGCTGTAAGCAAAATGTGAGGAATGCAGCTGAGGGAGCTGGGGGAAAGAAACAACCGAAAAATGACAGAGGCAAGCTGATGGTCAAATCCATCCTTGTGAACACCAATACCTAAGGAGTAGCACTTATTGCTGTGATCATAGGCTGAGCTTTGGAGATGGAGGACAAATCTGGTTGTAAACTAAGCAAATCAGGCTATCCAAAACTGCAAAGTGCTTTTCTTGTAGCTTTTCCTGGTAGTCCTTCACCATAACAAATTTATGCACCAGGAGTCTTTGCCGCAGACAGCATTTATAAATAGCAATGATAAAAAGCATTTCTGGTTTATCCATTGAGTGAAGTTTGCATTGTTTTCTAGACCAAATCAGAACCCTTTCTGCTGATTTTTTAAGCAACTCCTTCCTAATCAGTGAAGTGAGTGAGAGTTTTACAAATGTAGAATTTAGGTGCATTATCTTCCTTCACTGCCCCATTTACAGATGAATGGTTTCTCTGACATTCCCATGGCTTTCTTAGTTATAAGCTTTAATTATTTATTATTATTGTTTATCTTTTCCCTCTATTTCTAGGTGTTTGCTTCACTGATTTGCACTGGAATTCCATATTTAATGGTTGTGGGTTTTGCCTGAATAAACACCAACATTCATTATTCATAACTTGAGGCATCTATAGCCAACTCTTTTCATTGTAATTAGGGCTTTTTTTAAGTGCTGGAAGTGAACATTAGTTTCTAGTTTTGCAGCAGTTTCCTTCTGTTGATGGTGCCTTCACTTTGAGACATGTCTGGTAGACTGAAACAGGAGCTTGTGTGATAATCCCTGGAAGTGCTCCAGGCCAGGTTGGATGGGACCTTAGGAACCTGCTCTGGGGGAATGTGGTCTAGGGATGTTGGAACGAGATCGTCTTGGACATCCCTCCAATCCAAACCATTCTAGGATTCTGTAGTACCTGTGAAATCACTTATTCCTTCTTAAATTTATCAGGAGGGATTGTAAATGTTGTTGGCACAAGCAACCCCCTGGTCTGGTGTAAGAAATAATCCAGTTTCATTGATTCAGCACCTACAGATCCTCCTGACTCCAGCTGTTGTCTTGGCACTTGCACTGAACCTTTTGAACTTCCAGCACTGCTCAAACACCAGAGTCTGTGTGGGGTTTTCCCCTGATTCCTTGCTGTCCTGAAGGCTCCAACAGCTCCTCAGAGCAGGGCAAACAACAGGAGCCTGCAGGTTTGATGCAGGAGGTGGAAGGAAGCTCTTCTTTCAGGAGAAGCTCAGCTAAGGTTAGAAAACGTGTCATGACTCATGTTTCAGTGATAGCCAAGCGCTGGAACAGGCTGTCCAGGGCAGTGGCTGAGTCACCATCCCTGGAGGGATTTAATGATGAGGTTCTGAGGGACATGATTTACTGGTGGACTTGGCAGTGCTGCATTAATGGCTGGGCTCAATGATCTTAGAGGTCTTTTCCAACCTAAACATTCCTGTGATTCTATAGCTCTAGTGGAAAAATTGGTTTTGTGCTGTTCAGGATGTGTGGTCCCCACTGTGCATTTTTTCACCTATTAAAGAGGCAATGGCAGAGCCATCCCATGAAGCCTGAAATTAGGAATATTTTCCTGTTACAGGACCCAGTCTAGTGAAGTTAATGGAAACCTTCCCAGCTGTTTCAATTTTCCTTGGATCCAGCCTACAGCAGCTGCAGCGATACAGAGCTGCTCACCTGAGCTTCTGAGAAACACCCTGAAAATAGACATGATAAAATTACAAGTGTTTTATTTGACTTGGTGCTGGTATATGTGGTTCCTGCTTAAAGAGTATTGCCATAGCTGTTCACCTGGGTTGCAGTTTTGCAACAGGAGAAAATAGATATTCCTTACCAAGGAGGGAGGGTAAGAAGTCAAAACAAAAAAATATGGACAACATCATCCTGTGCAGTCCCCAAACCAGCTGGCAGGCTGCTGCATATTTATGACAACATCTCACACATCCTCACCCTTATTAGAGCACCCTACCTCAAGCCTGTGATAGTTGATTAGCATTTTGAGAGGCTCAGACACTATTTTTACCGGGTCTCCACACTTTGCACCCCAGACTGAACGATTCCAACGAGGAGTGTTGGCAATTTGCAGGGATGTTGCCTGTCTGAGAGCATCCCACAGCAGCCTGAGAGAGCTTCACAGACCCCTCTGGTGCTAGGAATGGAGGTGAACTGGCTGTTTAGACTCTGCTTCAGCCAAAAAAGCTTCTTACTCATTCATGAGCCTTCAGGCCCCTTTGCAGCAATTCAACCAAGCCAGCACAACATGGAGCTGTGGGTTGTCTGTGCTGCTTGGCCATCTGAAGCTCCTTCAGAGCAAAGCTGTAGGGACACAAAGGCTATGGAAGATGCTCAGGATAATTCATGGCCTAAATAAGATTAAAAAGTTACATAAAACAAGGAAACATGCTTAAATGGGAGCGTTATTTAAATAAAGTCAGCAGTGCACCAATATCAGTGAGTTTTTAAGAGCAGCTCCTACTTCCACAGCTTCACCAGTATGCTTGGCACACCCTGCTCCCCTATTCCCAGGCACACGTGGGTGTCCAGCTTTGGCTGGGAGTGAAGTCAATAGAAGGGTTCCAGCAATTATTCTGGTTATGAATCACACCTTCTCACCAACGTCACTTGGAGGAAAATATCCTCTCTGTCAACCTGTTAGCAAGACTGGTGCTACAAGCACGTCAAAACCCAAGAGCTGGTGATACTTTTCCTGGAAACCTCTAAATCACAGCATTCAGGGGTGTTGGTGCACATCCTGCAGCTGTGGAGCAGGTCTGTGGGAGTTACATGGGTCGCCTACCATGGAGTTACCACTACAGGAACATCCTGTAGGTGCTCTCCTGATGGGTTTCTGGCATCTGAATTACTCTGGGAAATAATGTATTTTTAGAACTATCCTCTGAGTCATTAAAAGGGGAAATAAAAGCTCATTATTTGGTCCACTTGAGCAAGAAAAGTTGCTTTCCTTTGAGGGAAGGATCATGCCCGAGCTCTGCATACATCCTGGAGTGGAGGCTGGTGTGGGCTGTCCATGTCTTCCACTGTGCTTTGGACTTTGCTCATCTGTGAAACCATGACATGGCAAAACATATTTGAAAATACAGCTAAGGGCCCCTTCCCTTGCTGCAGCATGGACCTGGGGGCGACTGGATAAACTCCCTCCCTGCCTTTCTCAAGGCATCTGCCCAAAAGCATTTCTCTCTCTCTCTCTCTCTCTCTCTTTTTCAGGGAATTTACTAGAGGGAGCTGCATTTTCTTCTTTCTCTGCAACATGTTCTAATTTATAGGATGAGATTTGTGATAATTGAGTTCAGGGCTGAATGCTGAGCCTTCCCCATGGCCCCTGGTGTTTTCCTGGGAACAAGATGGATTGCCCAGTACACTTCACGCAAAAGAAATAATGAATGAATAAATAAAAACATGAATAACAGCATGGCTCATTTTGCCTATATCTTAGCAAGAGGGAAAGCTAATTCGTTAAGTATCAGGAATGTGCTCATTATGCAAAAATGACAGAGCAGATGCACATATTCAAAATAAGTATATTAAAAATCTCATTTTAGCTCCTGTAGGACAAGTGCAATTGCAAAATTGGGTGCAATTATATTTCTCTTCCCACCTATGGTGTGTTCTCTTTTGAATATGTATTTATTTGAGCTGGTTGCATCTAGAAGCATGGAGGTTCCTGTGATTGAAAAAGCAAATTATTATCACTACCAGCTTGTGATGCTTTACATCAGAGCCTGGCTCCAAGGTTGTCTGAAGTGACTACAGAGGCTGTTTTTGAGTCCAGCTGGCTTTGCATGCAGGCAAGGGCTGGTATCCTGTGCAGCCATGCTAGGCATGTGTTAATAGCCACACAAAAGAGGACACAATGCAAGTGGGGCTGTTCATCGTAACTATCATTTAATCCAAATAAAATGATGAACTGATAATTGGATGTCCTTGCCGTGACTGCCCAGAGCCAGAGCCCCGCGCAGGGTCCCTTTCATACACACAAATAAATCAGACAAGGAGTCTGCTGTGGGCAAAGAGATTAATCTTTGGCATGAGCATGAACAATAGTGGAAATAAGTGTTGCTCGTGAGACCATTGCTCTGTGTCTGGCTGCAGAAATGTGCTTGGTGCTTGCCAGTGAAAGGAGCTGCTCTTTCCTGCCCCTACAGTAGCATTAAAGATTGTTAAAGTTCTGCATGCCCAGATTTATGAAAAGGCTCCAGTGGGGAAAACCTGACTGGGTCCAAGGCAGCTGCTTTCATAATGTACAAACTTCCACTTCAGCAACATAAAACAGAGGTGGAGGTATGAAACCAAACCCAAACAAGGACAGGGACTTTGGGAAGAGACCTGGAGAATGGACCCACCCAGGCAAGGAAGATGGACAAAGTCTTCCATGGGAATTTAGCTGCAGGAGTCATCCTACAGTATTTTTTTCCAATTGGCAGTAAAAGTAGGATTTATCTCCCTAAATGCCAATCCCTACACTATCTGGAAAAGCCAAATCTTTTTTTAAAACTTACTAGAAACAGGGCTTCAAAGACCAAAAGTCAGATGAATGGTAAGGAAAAGAGCTTTTCCTTCACAGGGAAAAAATTAGTAATAACAAGAAGGTGATGCTGAAAATGCTCGTTAACTGAACTCTTTCCTAACATCTGACCTTACAATATTTTAACTGAAAATCCTGTTCATTCCTGCCCAGCCTGCCCAGCTGTGGTGCCCTGGCAGTGATGCTGCTGTCACTGTTGGGGTGTTTGGGGTCCTCTGGTACTGCCCTACACGGGTGACATCTGATCCCACATCCATCCTGCACTGAGCAAAGCGTGGATTTTGTCTGCTGTTTTAATCTGCTTTTAACTGATGCCATCTCCCTGATTCCCCTGGAGCAGGCAGAGCTCCAGCAGCATCAACCAGACTGGATCTCCACAGCCCCTTCCTGCCCAGCCTGACCTCAGGGAGCTTGGGCTCCTGCACGCACCAATTCTGCTCCTGCACACACCAATTCTGCTCCTGCTCACACCAATTCTCCTCTTGCACACACCAATTCTGTTCTGCTCACACCAATTCTCCTCTTGCACACACCACTTCTGTTCCTGCTCACACCACTTCTGTTCCTGCTCACACCAATTCTGTTCCTGCTCACACAAATTCTGCTCCTGCATGCACCAATTCTGCTCCTGCTCACACCAATTCTGCTCCTGCTCACACCAGTTCTGCTCCTGCTCACACCAATTCTGCTCCTGCTCACACCAATTCTGCTCCTGCTCCTGCTCACACCAGTTCTGCTCCTGCACACACCAATTCTGCTCCTGCTCACACCAATTCTGCTCCTGCTCCTGCACACACCAATTCTGCTCCTGCTCACACCAATTCTGCTCCTGCTCACACCAATTCTGCTCCTGCTCACACCAATTCTGCTCCTGCTCTTGCACACACCAATTCTGCTCCTGCTCACACCAGTTCTGCTCCTGCTCACACCAATTCTGCTCCTGCTCCTGCTCACACCAATTCTGCTCCTGCTCACACCAATTCTGCTCCTGCTCCTGCTCGCACCAATTCTGCTCCTGCTCACACCAATTCTGCTCCTGCTCACACCAATTCTGCTCCTGCCGACACCAATTCTGCTCCTGCTCACACCAATTCTGCTCCTGCTCCTGCTCGCACCAATTCTGCTCCTGCTCACACCAATTCTGCTCCTGCTCCTGCACACACCAATTCTGCTCCTGCTCACACCAATTCTGCTCCTGCTCCTGCACACACCAATTCTGCTCCTGCTCCTGCTCACACCAATTCTGCTCCTGCTCACACCAATTCTGCTCCTGCTCCTGCACACACCAATTCTGCTCCTGCTCACACCAATTCTGCTCCTGCTGCACACACCAATTCTGCTCCTGCTCACACCAATTCTGCTCCTGCTCACACCAATTCTGCTCCTGCTCTTGCACACACCAATTCTGCTCCTGCTGCACCAATTCTGCTCACACACCACCAATTCTGCTCCTGCTCACACCAATTCTGCTCCTGCTCACACCAATTCTGCTCCTGCTCACACCAATTCTGCTCCTGCTCTTGCACACACCAATTCTGCTCCTGCTCGCACCAATTCTGCTCCTGCTCACACCAATTCTGCTCCTGCTCCTGCACACACCAATTCTGCTCCTGCTCACACCAATTCTGCTCCTGCACACACCAATTCTGCTCCTGCTCACACCAATTCTGCTCCTGCTCTTGCACACACCAATTCTGCTCCTGCTCACACCAATTCTGCTCCTGCTCCTGCACACACCAATTCTGCTCCTGCTCCTGCTCACACCAGTTCTGCTCCTGCTCACACCAATTCTGCTCCTGCTCCTGCACACACCAATTCTGCTCCTGCTCACACCAATTCTGCTCCTGCTCACACCAATTCTTCTCCTGCACACACCAATTCTGCTCCTGCTCACACCAATTCTGTTCCTGCTCACACCAATTCTTCTCCTGCACACACCAATTCTGCTCCTGCTCACACCAATTCTGCTCCTGCTCACACCAATTCTTCTCCTGCACACACCAATTCTGCTCCTCCTCACACCAGTTCTGCTCCTGCTCACACCAATTCTTCTCCTGCACACACCAATTCTGCTCCTGCTCACACCAATTCTCCTCCTGCACACACCAATTTTGCTCCTGCCCACACCAATTCTGCTCCTGCAGACAGCTGTGCTGCCAGAGGAAAGGAGCTGCTGCCTGCCCAGTCAAGGTGCTGTCTAATTCATGTCAGCTGAAAATCTGCTTTTCAAGCTTTGCTGAGCCAGGATTAATTGGAGCTTGGCGTTGCAGGTTCCCACTTGGCTCCATTTTGTCAGTCACATATTATGTGTAATCTGAAGCCAGCTATTTTTTCTCCCATTTCTTTTGCTGGTCCAACAATAATTCTCTTACCTTTTCTCTCTCTCCCTCAAGCAAACAAGTTAATGACCACGTTTGCTGTTAATTATCCCTAAAAAAAGTGCAGCTCCATAATTTGAGAGTTGGAATGTCTTTAATTTAATGAGAAGCAAACTTAAAAGAAAAAAGCAGACCAAACAAAATGTAGGATTTTGAATAGTACAATATTCAGCATCTGTGTCTCTAATTTTATATCTGGAATGAGTGTTGAAACCAGGTGATGGGTACCAGTGAGACTCTACAGCAAGAATGCTGGTTACTTATGTGAAGAGAAGAATCTCTGACAGATTATTCTGGGGTTATCATAAATATATCCAGAAATAACAGAAGACAAAATTAGCTGCAATTGTTAACAGAGAACCCTGTGTGGAATAGGAAGGAAAAAAAATCCAAAAACCAAACTGTGCTTCTGGGACTATTTTTACTTCTACAAAGAAGACTTTTATAAGATCTTTCATCCTCACCATCACACAAGAGGAAGGTTGTCTGCTTTCCAAGGTTTAACGAGCAACACTTCTGAATACTGCTGTGGACTTAGAGACCTTCTAATGAGTATGGTGCCAGTGGAAAGCCACTGCCGTCCAAACTGAAAGAAAATATTACTTAAATAGCAGAAAATTTAACATTCAAGACTGTGCCTGGGAGATCCAAGAGCCCAGCCCTGCACAGGACCATGAGGCTGACACAGACTGCAACTTCAAGATATTTAATTGGGGCATTAATTGGGTATTTAATTTAGTTCTGCCCCATAAGGTGCCTGGACCCTGTGTTTGGTTCCTGATGGGGCTGCTGGGCCAAGTCCTGCTCTTGATTTGTACCTGGGCACAAATCGGAGGGGATTTGTCAGAGGGAAGAGATCAAGGTGGCAGAAATCTGAAACAGTCTGCTCTGCTTCTCAAAGGGTGAAAGGAGGAGACAAAAGTGCAGCTGAAATCAGTTTTCTAAAAGAAAATAAACCAAGATAGGTGATTTTTGGTTGTTTTTTTTTTTTTTTGCAATCTATTCTTGATTTACTTAATTAGTTGGGACCAGAAGCAGCAACACAAATAGAGTGTGGCATTTAGATGGACAAAAAGCAAGATGAACTTAACTTCTAATTAGACCTCCTGTATGAAGACAAAAGACATTTTCCAAAATAGCTAAATATTGTGCTTTAATCCATAGTTAGGGCAGGATATTGCCCCAGAAGGTCATGAAAGTAAGAAGACATAGACAGGGAGTGAGTTTTTTTATAGATGGGTTTTTTTAAGAGATCGTTAAAATTGTCACTAGAAATTTACTGAAAAAGACAAGTTTGTGGGCAGAAGAACCACAGAATGAGGAGAAAAAATGCCACAGGAAGGAAGAAGAGTAATTCTAGGAGTAAACAGCTACTTTTAGAAAATACCATCTGTCCTGAATATGAATTTGCCATATACTATGACTCAAAAGGTTTTTCCATTGAATTCCCAGCTCGGTCTTTGTTCAAAGTTGAAAATCTTAACCTTACTTAGATAAGGTCGCATCCCATCATTAATGCATCCCTTCATCTGGAGCCAGGGTTACTGGGGAGGAAAATCTCCATTTCCAGAGTTCATCTCGACTGCCCCTGTGGTCTCATGGTGTCACTGGGTTTTTCACTTCCATTTGTGCACTCTGGAGCCTGGCAGGACCTGTATCCCTGGGGAAGGGTGTGGAAGCCTGGTCCCACTTGCTAATGCACCTGGAAGATAGAGCAGCATGTAAACACCAAGAGTAACTTCACAGCAGATGATAAAAACATGATATTTTATCATATTACAGCTGGCAGAACATGGACAACAGGCAGGGAGGGAGTGAGCTCTGCCTTTGGTGTGGAAAAGATCCTGGGATGTCCAAAATGCACATGGGAATGGACTATTTTAGGTAAGAAAAATATGTTAGTAAACAGCTTCACAAGCCATTTATATTCAATCTTCTAATTACCCACAAACACTGGAGGTGGGAAGTTGTCTTCTGAAATATGTTATTCTCCATCAAAGATTGTTTTCTTCAGGGTTTTCTGTGATATCAGTAGGAAATCAGAAAATGAGAGGGAAAACAATTAAACGATATAAACATCAATCAAGTTGGAAAACGGGCCTAATGATTTGATCCTTTGAGGGAAGGAGGCAGGCTTTCATCCCTAAGTCCTAGGAAACTCTGAAAGGATGAAGAACAGAGCAGCGAAGGAAAAAAGCCAGAGCCAGTTGAGGGTTACATGGGAACAAGCTTAGACAGAGACTGTCCCCAAATGGCCCTGTTAGGGACAGAGACTTTTCCCCTGCATTTTCCATGGAAAGACTTTCCTTTGAATAATAAAATGGAGTTCAGGACAAAACCAAGCAGGAACATCTCGGGACTTCTGCTGGTCACAGTGACCCCAAGATACATTAGAAATTCTCTTTTCTCAGCCCAGCTGTTGAAGGAGTCAGAGCTCTTCTATTCTCATTCTCAAGGTTGTTTATTGTTTCTTATCTATAAAATTCTTCCCCTGGCCAGCTGAGGTCTGTTCATCAGGTCAGACAGAGGCACACTGATGCCCTCAGGGTGGTGTTATCTTTTTATACTCAAAACTACATGTACAATATTTACAATAACTTCCCAATACCCAACACCTATGTTAGACAGTGAGCTTCTACTCTAAACCAATCCAAAAGTGCCAACATCACCCAGAAGATGGAGGCCAAGAAGAAGGAGAAAGACTGGACACACCCAGATTCCTCCATCTTGCCTCCTGAACCCCCATTCTAAAAACCCAAAAAAATCTATTTTTCACCCCTTGACAGACTAATTATTATTCTACTTAGACTTTCCTGGCTTGCAGGTCCTCATATAAGGTTGGTAATTTTTTCCATGGGTCATAATCAAAATCACAGGTGTCTTGGGCTCTGTGCCGAGGTCTCTGAGCCCCTGGCAGGGGTTCAGGCAATCCAGGACAGCCAGAGGGATGTCCTGAATTCCGACAGGAACAAAGAGTTCCCTTGGGTCCAGCCAGGGGTAGTTCCCCATGTCCTTGCAGGGGCAATAAGGGGATTGTCCCTGTCCCACCCTGCACGTCTGGAGGGGCCCAAACTGCTGATGCCTCCTGTCACCCACCCAGGCCAGCCCCAAAGAGAAGGGCAAGAGGGGTGTGTCACACCAAGAGTCTCTTGTAGTTAATCCTGGCTTAACGTGGTTTTTAGTAGAGCCCTTTTTATCTGAACATGGTAGGGGACAATGGATCCATCGGCAGAAAATGACAGCGAGGGTGAAAATGCTGGGTTTGGTGAGAAAATAAAGCAGCAGGTGCTGTTCCACTGTGTTTGAGGTAAAAGTGACCTTGTCTGGAGATTGCTGAGTGTGGTGTGGCACATCTGGGACATAGAGCTTGGCTGATTCCTTTAACTCTGGTTTCACTGTGCTGGAACTTCAGTGTTTTCCATTAATTTTCCACCTAATTTATCCAGACAGACTTGTGATTACAGTTTTTTCTTCATTTCTTTGTGTCAACTCAGCAAGTCCTGCTCTGGGGCTCTGCTGCTGAGCAGCACTTCTCCCCACCAGTGGCTTTCTGGCTTTAAGGGGATTATTAGTGCAAAAAACACATCCTCCTTACATTGATGCAATGGGCATTGCAACACAGCCTCATTGAGTTTTCCAACACCAGCTGCAAACATTTTTCATGCTGGTGGCCACCCATTTGGGCATTCAAAGTCAGATGTCCATGGAAATTCTCCGGCTGCTTCCTATCAGCCTCACCCTCTTCCCTCCTCCTGCAGAACTGGAATGGGGATGCCCAGGGCTCACTCTGTGGACACACACACATGGGCTGTATTTCATACGAGCACTGTCCCTCCTGCAAACCCTGCTCAGCACAGGAGTCCAACCACAACCTGCTCCTGAGCAGCAGCACAAAGAACAAATGATGTCTTTCAGCATGGATGGAAGGAGGGAGGGAACTTCAGGGAGCCACTGCTGCTCTTAATTAGCAGTTATCTCCAGCAGCTTTGTCTGATTAATGCTGCACCTCATGCTGTGCCTGTAGAAAAGGTGCAGGGAAGGTGCTTGGAAAATGCTTTGTCCCCCATAATTACTGTGGAGGCTGGAACAGTGGGGATCTCTGTCAGAGTAAACATCTCAGTCCTTCCCCCTGCTCAGCTCTGTGCAAACACCACGGACACCACCAGGCCCTGGGAGCTGCTTTGGGTGCTGGGACATGCTGGTGCAACTTCCAGGCCACACCAGGCTGCTGAACTGGTTTCAGAAATGTGGGGCTGGGACATATGGGTTGAAAATTGTGTCCTCTCCACCACAGATCTTTGGGCATAAAGGTGCAGGTAATAATAGCCACCAGCCACAAATTTGGAGATCTTGTCAGAAAAGGTGTTTCACCAGCCCCAAACATGGCATTATTATGAACAGGAATGCAGCAACATTTCCCAATCAAAGCTGAATTACACAAAAATTACAATAATTTCATGGCTATCGGGACAACTCTATTCTAAACCTAGCTTCCCTCTCCTTTTCAGTAAGCTCACTTAATTGCACATTCACTGCAAAGTAAAGAAAGGTTTTAAAGTAAAAATATCAAACCTTCTTCAGAAACGAGCACTGGTGAATTATGAATGAAGGCATGCAGTGCTGAAAGTTCCTGCTTATACATTTTTAAATGTAGCCTTTCACTTCTGATAATACTTTTAAAAACCCACTGGACTGGAGCTCACATTCTAGCGCAGAAAACAGCCACATTCTTTGCCACCACGTTCCCTGATCTGAAGGAGCCACAGCTGCTCCAGTGCCCCTTTGCAGCCTGGAGAAGAGGCAAGGTCTGAGCAAAGGTCACTTCAAAAGGGCAGGAGAGGGAGGATTCATTGGAAATAGCAACTGCAAACTGAGAAGAGAAAGCAAAGATTTCAAAATTTAAAATTAAAAACACACAAAAATTAATTGAGACAAATTTTCAGCTTTCTGTTTGGACTTATTGCTGTTTTGACATGCTGGTGTGGACATGCACAACCCTTACCAAGCTTGAGATAAGTAAATTCAAATCACAAGAACAAGGGGCAGAAGAAAACTTCCAGCTTTTCCCTTCCTCTCGTGCACTGTCTCCATCAATCTTTCCTCAGAATGATTTTCACAGCTCCAGATTTAAAGGCCAGGAAGAGACTTCAGACCAGATCTAAACCTGATCTTCCTTCTGTCAACATTTCACCCAGTATCCCCAGAGTGACCCCATAATTATATGACCACAGCAGTTACCTGAAAGGCAGCTCCAGTTGGTTTGAAACCACAAGGAAATGACAAAGTGATGATTTGCTCCCTTGGCCATTCTCCTCTCTGTTCCACCCCAGTGCCTCCCCTCCAGCCTGAATGTGTCACTCCTGTGCTGTCCCCTCTCACCACGTTATACAGATCCTGCAGTCACATCCCCTTGCAGCTTTCCTTTCAGCTTCAGCTTTTCCAGTGTGGCAGTGCCAGTCTCTGCTGAGCCCCTCTCAGCCCTCCCAAACCCCTCCTTGCATGAACAGTCCCAGCACAGGTATTTACCAAAACCAAACCTTCTCCTGTCTGCCTTCTCTCCAGTCAGATCCCACCTAGGAAACCGCCAACTTTGTAAATCTAGGCCTTATCTAGAACATTCGTTTTCTAATTGATTAGTATTAATTATAGTCCTCTCCATGCATTTTATCTTCATAGGATTCACTCTTCACCTCTTGGATGACAAAAAGTCCCACGAGCAGGAATGGCTGGCCTGCTTCTAATGCTGGTGTGGCAGCAGCATCCTTGTAGTCCTGGAGTTTACTGTGTCCAAGCTACCCAAAAATGATTTATCATGGGCCAGAGATTTCCTTGGCCACTTCCTCTGAGATGCTTAGTTGTGAGAATAATTAAATCTGATTTTTCCTCTAGCAGATGATGCCTAATGTTTCCTAGCTGGATGGACCAGGAGGTAACAGCCAAGGCTGTGTGAGAAGAGAGTGGCTTTCCAAATACAGAAAGTATCTTCTGGATGCCTCTCCCTTTCTCATGGCTGCATCAGCTTCTGTATCTCTACCTAATATTAGGCCAGTGATGTTGCTAGGATATGTTTTTACTTGCAAACAAATACCTTTTTTGTTTTTCTTAACCCTTCCTGCTCTAGAATTTTGGATCTATATCTTCACCTCATTTATTTTCTGTACCAAATGGCATCCAGTCTGAGCTGGCTGCTGCCCATACCTTCACACACATTTTCCCATGTGGTGTAGATTGCTTTTTTCACTCCAGCTGGTGAATGTATTTCATCAGAGGATCAAAAGCAGGCTTTCACCTCACATTGCTGTTTTCTCTCTTAGGTGAAGATTTTACATTTTAAGAATTGGCATATTCCTATTCCCATTTTCTTTCCTTTCTCTTTTGTTTTTTCCATTATATCCACTTGGCAGTGATCAGCTTAGTGAAATATCTCCTTTCCAGCACAGCATATACACAACTGGGTTTGTTCTCATAAATTTGCAGTCAGCCACCTGTGCTTCCAAGATAGAAGCACCCAAAATAATTAAACCAAGTTTTGTACTCGGGTCTGTGATTATTTGCCAGTCTGACCTCCAAAACACATTGCAATTCCTTACACAGAATCCTGGTTTAAAGGAAAAAAATTAATAAAAAATTAATATAGAACATTATAGGTAGAAACTTAAAGTGCAAAATGTCTCAAGGCACAATACAGTACAGTGTACCAGGTTTTACAAAATATGCATAAACCAGGTGGATGAGGCTCCCACTCCTGCACTTAAGGGAATTACCAGCAGTGCAGTGTTCCAGTTTTCAGCCATTAGCAATATGCCCTCCTGTAAATGCAATTAAAAAATCTCTCCCCAGGAAAAAAAATAAAAAGAAAAGAAAAAAAGAAAGAAGAAAAAAAGAAAAGTCGAAGCAAATTATTGTCTTCTCTCAGATTTTTTATCGGACTGCACCATCTAGAGGGCAGCAGCAGCATCACCCAGCTCGGGATGGTTCCAGTGTTGGAGACATTGCTCTGTCCCACTGCACAGAAAATACTCCCACATCCCTGCTGTCATCAGGCAGCTCGGCAGGAACACAGGCTGCTGAAAAGATTTTCCTGTCTTTGTGTGAATTGCTGTCAAGGTGAGCAAAGGACACGGCCCTGGCCTGGGCCCACCACCTGGAGCCAGCAGCTGTGTGTGTGCTCTCATTAAATTCACATTAAGCTTGGTAGTGACCTCTCATTTGGCAAGGGAGGTATTTCCTACTTTGCAGTGTGCCATCTGATATATCAAACCATTAATCAGTTTATTATCAGGTTATTAACACCTCCAGCCATGGCTCAGCACCAGGTCCTGCATTTGGGTCACAACAACCTCTGCAGTGCTGCAGGACTGGGGCAGAGTGCCTGGAAAGCTGCCCAGTGAGAAAGGACCAGGTGAATGAACATGAGAAGGTGTGTCCAGGGGGCCAAGAAGGCCAATGGCACCTGGCCTGGATCAATAGCTTGGCCAGCAGGACCAGGGCAGGGATTGTCCCTCTGTGCTGGGCCACACCTCAAAGCCTGGATTGAGTTTGGGCCCCTCATGACAAGAAAGACATTGAAGTGCTGGAGCATGTCCAGGAAGCAGGGAAGCTTGGCAAACCCACCAATCTCTGCCTCTGTGATGCAGAGATCAGTGTGATGTCCCAGACAGCCAGTAAGTCCAAATTCAGCTTTCCCATCAGCTAATAAAGAAATCATCAATAATATTAATTCAATAACAGGCTCAAGTGCTGCTAGAACTGTTTGAAATAAGCCTAGAGATTGAGGCAAGAAACTTCCTGATGCAGATAGACCAAGTCTTCATGCAATTCCCATTTCTCATACAACCAGGCTGACAGTGAATGGTTGGGAGAGAAGAAAGAAAATGCAAAAATAAATGGCTAGAACAGTTCTGGTGGCCTTCATTTTACAGTTCAATAATTTTTAGTAACATTCTCAACCTTGCAAGACCTTGATCCTTCTCCCCTCTCCTCAGGGAGGACAGCACAGAAGCTGAGTTAAATCTTTCAACGAGTTTTACACAAAAAGCTGTTGCTTTTTTGGCTGTCCAAGGGAGAAAAGTTATGAGCAAGCACCAGGGGGTCTTTGGGCAGCTGTGCTTGGAAAAAGGCTCCCTAAAGGTTTCAGTTCTACTCCTGTGCAGTGAAACCGAGCCAGCAGAATCTGGGTCCTTTCCCTCCAAGGGATTAAGAGGGATTTGCTCCTGAGCAGTGAACAGCAGCTGACCTGGAGGAATGTCCAGTGAGGGAGCCTCTGCTCTTGCTCAGCATGGTAAGCACGGAGTAGGATGGAGCTCCTCTGATACCCTGGCCTGGGACACAGCTGAACCCTTTCTGGGGATATTTTTGTGGCGACAACCTGTTCCAGTGTCACAGTGCTGCCAGGTCCTGAATGCAATTTGATGTCGCAACTTGAAACCAAATTACTTCTGATTACCTCGTGCAATGCAGGTTTTTAGGATGATTTCATTAGGTCCACTGGATTAGCTTCCTCAGAATGGACAAGTTAGTTATTTCTTCTGAATACTGAGCAGTTACAGGAGTTTAGCCCCTTTGAATTGTGTTAATAACCCCCAAATGGATAATCAGGTGCTCCTAATTGGAGCACATTCCCATTCCAGCACGCCCCCCTTTCCCCTCTATCTCTTCTCCCACCATAGCACATCTTGTGCCATGTGAGCACCACAACCTGGGGGAGCTGATGCCAGAGTGGGGGAACAGGATGAGGAATCTCTTCAGCTGAGTGCTCTTCTCCAAAGGTGTTGTCTTTCCCTTAGACACCTCCAGGAAATTCAGAGGTTTGCAGCAAAATACACTGACAAGCTGCAAGAGAGATGTTTGTAAGACTCAGACTGCTGCAAGATGGAGAGGTCAGTAAGACTGAGCTGGCTCAAACAGCTCTACAGTGTCCTGAGGAAAGCTGGGGACACCCCTTCAAACTGGGGAGCGGTTGCTCTTCTTCCAAATAAAGATTAAGTTCTAAACTGCCCAAATCAGATATGAATGCACTGGGGTTGGAGCCAGGCAACAAGTTTCAGATCCAGACTTCAGCAACCAAAAATAACCTTGGGAAACAATCTTCTAAACTCCAGGAGTTAATTAAGAACATGTCTATCCCCATTCATGTTCCAGGGGAATGACTCTAAATACATTTCTGGCTCTCTGCTCAATGCTGTTCAGCCCTGTACCAAACAAACATAAAAAGCTGCAATTGCTTTTTTTCCTAGAAGATGCTTTGCCCACAAAAGATAGAGATATTATCCACAAAAAACTGGGATGAAGTCTGCATGCTCCAAATTTAGAGGGTTTTGGGATCCAAGATTTCTACTGAGTTCTATTTCAAAATGCAAATAGGAGTTCATGATTCAGATACCCTTTCTACAATCTTCTCATCCTGGTGCCTGACTTTCACTTCTGAGATAAAATGAACAAGAAGATGTGTTCCCTCCCAAGCTCAGTGAGTGCAGAATAGCTCAAAGCACATGGTATGACCCCTAAACCTCCCATGCTCCAGTTTTCTCAACCACCAGGGCAGAGTGATGCACCACCAGCAGATCTCTCTGCAGCACATGCCAGAATAGGATTCTCTGCTTATTTTAAGTGAAAATTTGCCTTCTTTGCATCCTGCTTCCTAGAAACCCTTTTCCCACCCCAGTGTCCTTTGTCAGCACCAATGCATTTGAGCAATTTTCAAGTTTTTTTCTGCTTGCAGGCTGCTGCCACAGCATAAATGGCCTTGAGCAGCCCAGAGCCCATCTCAGGCAGCAGAGGAGCTGCTTCAGGCCTTTCCCAAACTCGCTGAGGAAATCACAAAGAGCCAACAAGCCCAGGTTAAGTCACCAAAGAACTCTGCTGTTGGATACTGGTGGAAAAGGCAGCTTGCAGACTGGGGTCACTGGTCCTGCAGATCACTGCTTATCATTTTAGCACGGGCAGTGTATCTTGGGTGGAATAAAACTGGGGATATGAAGTGAAATAACCAGGATTTGTACCATTGCTTCCTTTCAACCATGCAGGGTGCTGGGCAGTGGCAATGCATGATTTGGAGAGTCATTACATTCTCATTCTCCATTAGGATCTGAGCATTTAAAATCCCTTTTGGCTATCTTTTTATATTCCAAATTGACTGGTATTGAACAAAACAAAATAAAACAAACAAAAAAACCCCCAAAAAAAACAAAAAAAAAAAAAAAAGAAAAAAAAGAAAAAGAAAAAGAAAAAGAAAAAGAAAAAGAAAAAGAAAAAGAAAAAGAAAAAGAAAAAGAAAAAGAAAAAGAAAAAGAAAAAGAAAAAGAAAAAGAAAAAGAAAAAGAAAAAGAAAAAGAAAAAGAAAAAGAAAAAATGGTTGAAATAATGGTTGGAAAATATGGATGAAAAGGAAAATATTGTTGAAATAATGCTTGAAATAATCCATATCTCACCTCCACCCACTGATCACCCTGCTGAGGACCAGCCTACAAATGGAAACCCCAAAGTTCCTCCTTCAGAGTATCATTAGCAACAGGATCTGCAATTAAATATAGACCCACTCCTTGTTGTTTCCTGGTGAGTGCCTTTGTCAGCACCCACACAGCTCCTCCTGCTCTGCTCCCATGCACCCAGCGGCTGCCACGGTGCCAATTCACCCCGCTCCTCCGGGGCTCTGTGTGCCAAGTGCAGCTTTGGGCGGTTTGGGTGCCCTCGGAGTGGTGGCTGCAGACTGTGCTGGGGGCAGCAGAAGGGGCACAAAGCAGCTCTGTTGCTGGTGGGGCTTCATGCTGCAAAATACCACATAAAATACCAATTTCAGCACAGAGCTGGGCTGCAGCTGTAGGAAGAAACGTTGGCCTTTCTTACCTTTGGAGGCCACTCACTGCTATTGGAGCAGGTGAGCACAGAAGATGTTGGGTTTAGGAATATCTTCCACAAGATATTCCTAAACAGTGCTGACTTGGCTCCCCTGTGATTTCCCAGATTTTTTTTTTTTTTTTTTAGTTTTGGATCATTCACAGCCAAATAGAGAATCCCCGAATCCTTGAAGTTTCATAAATTGCTGTTTGCCTGGAAATTCACACCAGCAGCAAAATACTATAAATCATCTTCTATTATTTCCCTAAAAGCATTCTAGCCAGAGCTCAAGAATTAGGACCATAATTTCTAAATTCAGAACTCCTGAGAATTATTCATAGGAATTGAGGAACAACTTGGAAAATAAGGAAGATAATAAAGAAAAATAAACTACTCTCACAAATACTCATTAACAGAGAGATGTGCTTGTGAATAACCAGTCCTTCACTTACACACAGCCAAATGAGCTGTTGCAGGAAAGGTTAGTCAGAAAATACACAGGATTTGACTCTCAAATAACAAAATCTACCCTTAATCAAGATGTGTGGTTTACTGAGAACTTGCCTATATATTTCTCAAAGTGCTGTATACCAGATTAATGGGAAGAAGCTGAGCTTCCATTAAAATACTTGGCTTCTTGAAGGTCCCATTTTGTTAAATTCACCTGCCTGAAAATTAAAAATTTTTAGTGCTACAAGTTGGCTTCAGCCACTTTTAAATCCAAAAGAAATTTCAAACTGAAGACTGATGAAGAAAAGTAATCTAAAGTCAAAACTCAATGAGAAGAAGCAGAAACAAAGCTGGTTTATATTTATGTGAAGAGTCTTTTTATTACACTTAACTAGCTCAAACATAAACCATGACTTCACAAACAGGCACACAGCAAAGCTCCCAACCTTGCTAAATTCAGCAGCACTGAGGACGAGCATTGCTCTACAAATACTTTCACCTGAAATTACTGATGGTGAGGATGCACTTGAGGTGGCAGAGATCAAAGCTTATTTCTCTTTGGACTCTGCTGTCTGCATCAGAAAGCCTCTCATAAGATGAAAAGGATGGAATAAAGCAAGGAGGGAGTTCACACCTCTTTAAGGAGCTATCAGCAGTAACCTCAGAATACAATGTTAGCTCTGGTTCTCTGCTGCAAGTGGCTTTCATGTGGTGGAAAACCAAATACTTGAAGGATGATAAATGATGAACGGTGAATGGTAATTCTAATTCAGAGGAAGAGAAGGCAGTTTGTGTCTGGCTTTGAGGAAAATGCAATCCCGTGTCCCTGACACATTAACCATCAAGTGTTTATCCTGGAAGGAAGTTGAATAGTTTAACTGGTATTATCAAAACATGAACTATTTTCTTTTCAGAATGAAGAAAACCTTTGATAATTGAATTTACTTACAGGGTGAAATACATCAAATTGGAATTATGAGTGAGGAGGGTTGAGTTATGCAAAAGAAATCATATTGGTAATGGTGAAATATTATTGTTGCTTGGTAATTAAGACTTCAGAATCAGATTACAAAATGTGATCCTATTATAAAGATGGGGATTGTGGCAAACTGGACTCTCCTAGGAGGTTTATGCATCCACAGGTTGCACCTTATGGAGAAATTGGAAGGGATTATACCTAAAGAGAAACCAGCACATTGAGAACCTGTGGGGAGGTAATCCTGCACTCAGTTCTGAAGGAAGGTGGTGTTCCTGCCTGCCATCCCCTTGCCCTAAAGAAATACCAGCACTTGCATAGGGACCAGTTCCCAGTTGCTTTTCCCCTGCCAGTTTGATCTGCATTGTTTTGGGATTGTTCATGCAACTCCCAGAAAACCTCTGCGTGGGAGAGAGCTGTGAGTAAGTGAACTGGAATGAATTACTGCTTTCAAAGGAAAATAAAATCAGCAAAATGCAGTGCTGCCTCTCCCTATCCCCCCTGCTCCCTGAGGTGCAGGGTTTGTGACAGTGAAGGTGTCAGCAGGGTCCAGGAAGGGACAGTGAGTGACCCACCCCTGCTCAGCCTCTCTTGGCTGATCCATCAGGGGATCCTTGACTCCAACTGAACTCAGCCTTGATTCAAACAGGCCCTGCAGGGTCACAGCTGCTCCCAGGGAACAGCTCTGGTGGCTGGAGACACAGACAGTGCATGGGCTCCAGCTGCTCAGAGCCCCCTCCCCATCCACCCACTGCATCACCCCATCCATCCATCCATCCATCCATCCATCCATCCATCCATCCATCCATCCATCCATCCATCCATCCATCCATCCATCCATCCATCCATCCATCCACCCATCCATCCATCCATCATCCATCCATCCATCCATCCATCCATCCATCCATCCATCCATCCATCCATCCATCCATCCATCCATCCATCCATCCATCCATCCATCCATCCATCCATCCATCCATCCATCCATCCATCCATCCATCCATCCATCCATCCATCATCCATCCATCCATCCATCCATCCATCCATCCATCCATCCATCCATCCATCCATCCATCCATCCATCCATCCATCCATCCACCCATCCATCCATCCATCCATCCATCCATCCATCCATCCATCCATCCATCCATCCATCCATCCATCCATCCATCCACCCATCCATCCATCCATCCATCCATCCATCCATCCATCCATCCATCCATCCATCCATCCATCCATCCATCCATCCATCCATCCATCCATCCATCCATCCATCCATCCATCCATCATCCATCCATCCATCCATCCATATCCATCCATCCATCCATATCCATCCATCCATCCATCCATCCATCCATCCATCCATCCATCCATCCATCCATCCATCATCCCTCCATCCATCCATCCATATCCATCCATCCATCCATATCCATCCATCCATCCATCCATCCATCCATCCATCCATCCATCCATCCATCCATCCATCCATCCATTCCCTTCCCCATCCATGCACTGCATCACCATGGGGTTTTCATTCCCTTTGCACTTGCAGGTCCATGTGTGTCCATTTTTTGCTCCTTTTTTTGTCCAATTTGTCCATTTTGTCCATATCAGAGAATGAAAACTCCCAGATTGTCTGAAATGTGTGCAAGGCAGATGGGAGGAACAGCTTTGGGTAAGTTCAAATTTGCTGGTTTGGATTTGTCAAGTGCTTCTGTGAGCCCAAGAAAAATTCCTTAAAACAACGAATGTGTGGTAGAGAGCTGACAAAGCACCACAGACCCAGCTCTGGCCCTCAGCTCCTGAGTACCTAAATATTGCTATTTGTGTCTGAGCATTGAGCTTGATGGCCCTAGGAAAGGCACCCTGCCTGTGGGATAGCTGACAGGAATCTCTGAGGGATGCTGGTACCACAGCATCAGACCTTTGCCCAGCTGAGAATCTGTTCCTTTGCTCCAGTGCTGCTCCTCCACACCTGGCTGACTCTTGCCCCTTCTCCTCTGGAATAATTATGATGGCTGAAAATAAATGTGTGGGACAACTCCTGCCAGTTTCCACAGTTTAACAGCACATGGACATTTGTGTGAAAGTGTGAGCCAGGATGTTTCTAATTCTCCTAATTCTCTTGACAAAATGGTTTTATAAATAATCAGGCCTTAATTGTGTGATTCCAGTTAATGCAGAGGGAGTTAATTAACATCTGGAACAAGTTTCCTGGCCTGAGTTATTAGCTGTGTCTGGTGCAGAATCAAACAATGTATGAAGGGAGGCCTTTAGCCAAATGATTGTGGACAGCTGGAATGAGCAATGGCCAGAGAAGGACGAGGTGGGGCAGCTGTGCCAGGGCTGTGTCCATGTCTGGTAAACAAGCTCACACTGAGCTGGGGTATGAATGTGGTGCCAGCCCAAGAGATGCTCTCTCTGTGGCAAAGAACGGGCATCACCTCTCAACTCACCCTCATTTCAAACCCCCCAGCTCTTCCTTCTTGACTCCAAAAGCCCCATGGATCAGGATTTCAGAGGCTTTCATAGCTGAGGCAGGAAAAATCACACTAATATATAGGATAGATTACATATTAAGAGGAAATTCTTGAATGTGAGGCCCTGGCATAGGGTGCCCAGAGAAGCTGTGTCTGCCCCATCACTGGAAGTGTTCAAGGCCAGGTTGGAAGGGGGTTGGAGCAACCTGGGATAGTGGAAGGTGTCCCTGCCCATGGCAGGGGATGGAATGAGATGAGCTTGAAGGTCCTTTCCAACCCAAACCGTTCTGTGGTTGCTTGGCAGGTCTCTGGTGCAAGCTTGCACATCCCCTCCTGTGTTTCTATCTGCAATCTCAGACAGAGGGATTTAATTTTGTGCTGCTAAGAAGGAGATAAATACCAAATCACAAGCACACAAACTCTGAACCTCTGTCCTCATGTATCCATATCAAAGAGAGAAACAGGGATGCATCTTTTAACCACCAACACCCCTCCAGCAAAAAGGCTGGGCAACCCAAGGACAGAATATAAAATTTTAATTGTTCTTTTGGGTCAACCCAAACAATTTGGTAAAACCAAAAGTGATTTTTAATTTTTTTTCCAAATATTTATAAAGCTTGTAAAATATTAAACCCATTACATTTGGGTTTAAGTAGAAAATGTGTTTTAAAAATTGCAGAATTTCACTTAATAAGTGTCTAAAAGCTAGAGACTTGTCCACATTCTCCCTCCACTGTCTCTGAAGCCATGAACTCCTGACAGCAGAAGAGTCACAACACTAGACTAGGTAGGACAACTGGCTTTTTACCCTGGGAATCCTCCTTTTCCTAATCTTCACTGCCAAAACACAACTGAGAATCTCCAGAACTGGATTCTCACATATGCCTTGTGAATCTCCTCATCCATCTAGGGCAGGGATAATATGTCTGAGTGTCTGTAGTTGCTCACTTATTTTCCACCTCTGATGTGATGAATTCTCAGTGAAGGTTTCTTATCCACGTTCCTGTTTTGGTAGAAACACGTGCTGTGTTTTATGCATGAGCTCTACACTGTGGCAGCTAGGAGGCATACAGATGAGGAATGCTTTTCCAGATAACCCCCTAGCTAGGAAATATAAACAATTCTCACTGAACTCCAGCAGAAAACCACAAATTGCGGTGGAAATTTTATTTCCATGAAGTTCTGCATGTGAACACAAAGGAGAGGCGGAAGGGAAAGGAATTCAAGCTGATGGATGTGGGTGAAGCAGAGAGACATTTAGGGTGAAATTCAGGTGGGCAGTGAGGCAAGCCTCATCCTTTTCCTAGGAAAAAGGGTCACCAAGTTGAATGCCATGAGATATCTCATAGGGAGAGCCAAATACCCATCCAAGTTTGGGGAAATCTCCTGTCACCCTGGTTTTTTAAGATTTTCTAAGCCTTCTGATGTTGACATTCTTGTAGTGAACTTTCTCACACACTTTCTGTAAATAACTCATTGTTTTGCATTCCTTTATGGAGGAGGAGAAAGTTGATGGACTGTTGGTTTGACCAGTGTCATTGGAGAGGTGGCACTGTCACCCTCCAATCCACTGTCACTTTTGGAAAACTATAAATGTTGGAGTCAGAAAATAAACTTCCCTTTTCTTCACCTTGAGAACAGCGGTGTGCGCTTGTGTTCTTTCATGTCCTATAGTGACAGTCTCCTTCTCCTCATCCCATATCAAAATAACCACGAGAAAAAGTGCACAAGGACCTGCATTCCCTCATTCTCTTCCATGTCTCTCTTTAGCAGAGAGACAGATCTTGTACTAAAAAGTGCAAAAAAGAAAGCAGTTTACTGCTGCTGTAGGTTGTTGTTGAGGGATTCAAAGCCTGCTGAAGGACACCACTGGTTTCCACTGATTTAAACTGAAAGTAGATTTAGGTTGAATAGAAGAAAGAAATTGTTCCCTGTGAGGGTGGGGAGGCCCTGGCACAGGTTCCCCAGAGGAGCTGTGGCAGCTCCATCCCTGGAAGTGTCCCAGGCCGGGCTGGATGGGGCTTGGAGCAACCTGGGATGGTGGAGGTAGAATGAGACCATCTTAAAATGTCCCCTCCATTCCAAATAATTCTATGATTATACGATGAATTTTAAAGGTTTGGAATGAAGTCCTAAACTGCAACCAAGTCTGAGAAGCAGCAGAAGTTGTGCTGCTGGCAGACACCAGTCTACACCAGTACGAAGCTGGAATGCCAGCATTCAGTCCCAAACACTAAGGTGCTCCCTGTTATTCTATTATCCCATAATGAGCAGTAATTCAGCCCTGTTTGGATTTATGACTTGTCTGAATTTCATGTACCACTTTCATGATCTCTGTCATAATTACAAAAATTGCAAATAAACTTTTAATATCAATGTTTTAAAAAATTAGTCAAATCTTTCATGGCATTTTTATTGCCTATTTACTATCTCAAATCAAATGGTTTACAACTCTGTGTTCTGAAAATATACAGCATAAGAAAACACTAGCCTGGCAAAATTATGCATTTATGATAATGACAGGGGTGAGTTATAGTTGCTCTAGTTAAACTGTAATGGCTGCACAGATGCTGGGAAAAAAACTATTGTACAACATGTTCTGCCACCATAAGCATGGCACCTGCTCACTCCACCATGGTACATACAAGAGCATGTTAACATCTCTTTATGAATTTTACTTTCAAGGATTATAATTGGACCATAAACACTCACTTGGGAATAAAATATAAGCATGCAGGCTTTAAAAATTACCTTGAGAAATATTCTGCCAGTTTTGCATATCTGGATTTCAGAAGCAAGTTTAATGGTGATCATGTATAATTTGTTTCTGATCTTGTAGGGGTCAGAAATGGTTTGTGCTCTTCTTAGGGTCTGTATGAATTTGCAGCAGGTGAACGTAGTGGTAGTTACAGAGCCAGAAACCAAATCCTCCAGCTCCAGAAGTGATAGTGTCCATCCCCAGATGATGTGTGACACAAATGGCAGTGGCAGGAGTTTCCTGTGTCCTGCCAAGCTGCCCCTGCACCACCCACCCATGGTCCCACTCACCCCTGAGGTGATGCCCAGGGACACCAACCCATGATCCGACTGCTTTTGCTCAATTTAGCCTCACAAACAAATTGCTGAGATGGAAGTTTAATCCAAGTGTATTCCCCACTGGAATGGGGGAGGAATACACTGGCCATGAGCTGTAATGCACATTGCAGATGTGCTAGAGATGGACGAGTGGGTCGCGCTCAGCCCTTCAAGAAAATGCAGGAATAATTAACATTACTACGTACACGACACTACAGTCATTTGCTCTAATTCCATTACAGAAAATTTCACCTATTAAATGCTGTTCAGTAAATATGTGAGGATTTTGGTCAAAGTGTGCTGACTTTTCTTAAACTAAGTTTCATAAATAGAATGCAAATAACTGAAAAAAGGATGCTTAGAGATAGGGTAAAAGCAGTTAACCAACACAGTTCTGCTTTTTGAAATTGTTGTAAATCAGAATTAAGTCCTTTTTTAGTCTTTAGTCTAAGTTATTGGAATTTCAGTGAGGTAAAACACCTCCAAAGAGAAGAACCACTGCTAAAAATCAAAGTGGACATCTACTTGTGTCAAGGATAATGGGTTTTAGGGAGGGAGAATCTTCCCATGTCTGTGACTTGGCTTCTTCTTTACTTTAAACCTTCTAGTCCAGCTGGACAGAGTATGAATGAAGATCAGACATTATATATTTCATTTTCCTCCACTGAATCTCCTCTATCTTACACAGTATTAAAGCCCTGCTAATGCCTTAGGCAGCAGTAGCTGACCCTTTGAATTAACACCTCCTCTGCAGTGGATGCCTCATGCATATGCCTATTGATGTATTTTAGAGTGGAGATAATTTTTATTTTGCCTATCTGCTCTGGTTTAATGTTACCAAGAAAACACCTCATCTATATGTTTTTCTCATGCCATGCATTTCCCTCTGTGCCCTGCTACAATGGTTTGTTATATTCCACACAAAAAGCCTCCTTATGTCCATCTTTGTCAGAACTCTAGGAGCCACTAAAGCATCATTTTAAAGGGCTCTTTATCACTCAGATGAATTTTCCCCTAATTGTATCCTTTAAATCCAAAAGGGGTTCGGGGACATACTTTGTATGAAAGATGCTACAGAAAACAGAAGTTGCATTGCTAGTGGTTCTGCTTTTATATTTTCATCCAGGGAAACTCTCTGCACACCAATTTGCTTTCTCTTTTCCAAAACCCATTTCCTCCTGGGGCTATTTCTGGGGACAGAGCTGTCTTCAAATAATTTAATTATCATGTGGCACACACCTTTTAAGTCCCCCCTGAAATGGTGCATGATGCCTTTGGTTTACATCACTTGTTGGAAAACACTCCAAAGCATTGAAAAACTATTAAATTGTTACAGTATTGGATGCCAACACACAGGGCTATTAGTCTAATTCATCCTTCAGATCAAAGCCCACACAGGCAGCTCTCCTGCCTACAGCTATTTTCCTTTTACTTTCCTGCTTGACAGTAGTCCCTCATATCCCTCTGTTCTACTTTCTTTGAACATACAGATTTTTCCTTTAGTCATGGAAATATAATTTATGTCTATTATAGTGCATTATAGATTGCAGATCAGGACAAGCGTGCGTTACTGCCTGGAACGTCTGTTTATTGTACGTCGGTTTTCTAAAAATAAATAATTAAGAGAGGGGAGAGAAAAACCCAGAGGGGGAGCACACGGGGGCTGTGGGGAGCTGCGCTCCGTTCTCAAAGTTTAATTTCCAAGCAGGGACCTTGAAGCATGATTTATTAACATCATGCTGTTTGCCTTTGTCACGTTGTGGATGTGGAGGGGGAGCGCTGGCCCCTCTCCAGCCGGGACCACCCAGCGAGGGGAGCGCGGCTACCGGCACCGCACAGCCCCTGCTCTGGATGCTCACCCCGATTCCCAGCGCCAGCAGCCCCCAGCAGCCTGCCCGGTGCCACCCTGCTGGGGAAACAGCGAGGACAGCAATAACAACACCCCCCAAAAAATAATATCCGGACAGACGGGCTGGCTGGGACGCGAGAATTGCAAAAACAATCCCCACCCCATCACGGAGAGTGAGCGTGTGCACGGAGGAGAGGGAGTGTGAGGAGGGGGGAGAGAGGGAATGAGACAGACAGAGGGGAGGGAAGAAGGGAGGAGGGAGTCCAAGCTCTGAGAAACATCACTCCATCTCTCTCACTCCACAGGAGCTGAGCAAGGAGCAGGACGATGTTTGACAACACGCAGTACCCCTATAACTGCTTCAATTACGATGGGGATGATTATCCTACCTGTAGTTCTGACGAAGAGAAAAAATTCACCAGACCAGCGTACAGGTAAGATGAAGTTTTTCCAAGTCCCCCTGTCTCTGTGAGGTTTCTGAGCTTTGGGCTGGTGGGATCACAGGGGCCAGGTGTGTGAGATGGGTCTGGCCCTGCTGCAGGCACTGCACTGGGCAGGTTTCCCCCCTTTCTGTGTGTGAAGTGTTCATGATTTGTTTCCTCCCATGAGGGGTCACAGCAACTCTGGCATGCCCTTAAGCTTCCAGATCTCAGACAGTCTCCAACCTCCAGGACCCCTGGGAGAAGGGAATTAAATGTTTCAGTGTGCCAAGGGGTGAATTGGATGCAGAAAACCCCAGTGTGGTGGGGAGAGGCGCAGTGTAGGTGCTCACGGGGACACCCAAGGTCCTTTCCATGAGCAGGGCTTGTCCCTGTGGCAGTGACTCTGAGCCTGCTCTGCCTCACTGCAGCCTTCCTGCTCAGGGAAACTTTCCAGAGGGAGTTGGAGAGGGGTGTGATCCTGTCCTCTGCACTGAGAGCCTGGCGCTGACCCTGCTGTGTCACCTGGGGCTCAGGGAGGACAGGCAGGGACCACACTCAGGACTTCTCTCTGGGACACCCCGATTCAGGGCACAGATCTACCAGGGGAATTTTGGAAGCAGGATAGAGGCACACATGTACCCGTGTGGTCCTAAAAGCTGAGTCTGTGAGTAGGGCGATGGTGTAACAGCAAGTTTTCCTTTTTCCAGCTACATTGCCTTAATTGCAATGGCCATCCAGCAAAGCCCTTCAAATAAAGTCACCCTCTCTGGCATTTATGACTTTATAATGAAGAAATTTCCTTACTACAGATCAAATCAAAGAGCCTGGCAGAACTCCATCCGACATAACTTATCGCTTAACAGTTGTTTTGTGAAGGTAAGATCAGTTACTGTGTATTTACATACACACTGTGCATGGCTAAAAAAATATAGGCAGCAATAATCTCATCACTAGGAAAGAAGGGAAACAAACAGCTGAGCTGCAAATCACTTAAAATCTCTCTGAGTTGTCAATTAGAGAGATAAGGACTATATCCTTGTCTGATGTATGCTAATAGATAACAAATTGAAGAGGATGGGTCTTACATCTTACTCATATAATGACAGAGAATAGGCTTAAAAGTCTTGTCATATGTGTTTACACCATTCTTAAATGTAAATGAATGCAGATGCTAAACAGCAGCATCTGTAACACATACAAACACTGAACTGCCTTTAAATAAATACAGGTTCCCAGAACAGAAGGGAATGAGAAGGGGAAAGGAAACTATTGGAGCTTTGCAGCAGGATGCGAATCCATGCTGGATCTCTTTGAAAACGGGAATTACAGGAGAAGACGGAGGAGGAGGAATGTGAAAAGGGAGCACAAGGAGCAGAGACCGAGCAGAGCGAAAAGTCCTTCATCCCCCAGTATCTCTTCTGTGGACTCTGCTTTGAACAACGTTTCCTCTTCTGAAAGTAAACATGAAAGAATCGAACCGGGCCCAAAACTTCTGGAGCCTTGTGGGTTTGCTCCAAACAGCGTGACCAGCAGGCAGAGCCTGAGCAATTCCTCCTTAGCAAAATCGGATTCTGAAATCAAATTTAGCATCGATTACATCCTCTCAGCCCCCGACCCTTTGCCTGTCCTGAGATCTCAGTACAACATGCAGGAAAATAAATATCACCTCCTGGAGGGCCCTCATATTAATCTCCAGTTCTGGACAATGTGATGTTATTTATTGGTGGTAACAAAGTCTGAGTCTCAGTGTGTTCACCAGCCTCATGTCACTGAAAATCAGCCGCCTGCCTCCTCGTTTTCCTCCCAAGCAGTGCTCAGAAAGGGTTACAGACTCACCACACCAGCTGATGCCCTGTCTGTACCCAGGGAACTTTGCTAAGATTAAATAGCTGATACCAATATTGGTTTTCACCATGCTGAAATTTATGAAATTCTAGCTTTATTTTCTAAACTGTCTTGGACATCATTTAGCACCACAAAGAATTTCCTTTCTCAAGCAGAATCCGACAGAGAAGAGACTTGCTTATCATCTGCTGCTTTATTAAAGACAAAGTGAATTTGATCCCACTTTCAGTGGTGGAAATTAGGATTAACTCCACTGGAGTATATAGGTCAGAACTTAAGCTGATCTAAAACAGTGTAATTCTGTCGACTTACACTGGCTGGGAATGTAGGGGGGAAAGGGGGTGGAAATTTGTTTCTTAAAAGGAATTATAGAAAATTGCCCTGTCTTCCCTGATTTCTTTCTTTTAACATCTTATTTCAAACTGTTTTGCAGCTTTAATTCATTGTTCATTAGGAAACATAGTTGTTGATAAGTATTTCAAGTATGTTTTCGTTTATATTCAGGGCAGAATTGTTTAAATTGTTGAAGTGAAGTTTTATTCAAAATAATTCCAAGAGATCTAATTGCAAGGATGCTGAGCTCTGGTACTGATGGGTAATGTGACAGTCAAAGAGTCTCTTAATGCCTTGGTTAAAAAAACCCTGACACTTCTTCCCTTCCACTATCAGAAATCTTCCTGAGATGCTGCAGAAAAGTCCTTAACCATATTTCATTTAACAAGTGTGAAGGGAAACCTGGCACTGCAAAAAGCTCTGTCGAGTGTCGAGCAAAGCTAAAATTCCACCTACCTGCTTTGAGACAATTTGTATATTCCCATTAAACAGATTTTTATTGATCCTTCTTGCAAGCAATTACCAAAGTGGTGCTTGATATGATTTCAGCTAAACTGGTGAGATTTATAATTTCCAGATATCAATGTTAGCTCATGAGCTCCATTTCTGAGAAAGCCACTTCATTATCATTTACATGCAGTGGGACGTTTTGGAACAGAACCTGATGGACAATGATGAACAGTAATGAGCTTTTAAGGAGTTGCTTTTATACAACTTGGTCACAATGAATTGCTTCCCAGAACATAAACAGTGTTAGCAAAGGCTCCACAAAATCCTGGCTTTCACTTGGCTTTTGCAGTCTTCACCTACTGCAGAGAAAAGGAAAAAAAGACAAGAATTCTGATGGTTTTAAGCAATTAAATGCAGAGATAAAATTATCTTTGCAACAGGAACTGAAGGTAAATGAAGGTATATGAGATAAGATTCAGCATAGAGGTATGCTCAGGCATGACTTGAATTTTTATGCAGAAGCTTTGACATTTCACTAAGTTATTTTACATTGTGTCTAATATATACTGTACATTTATACTATATATTCTTATATATTGTTATTGAGAAAGGGAGCAATATCACTGCACTTATATGTTGTAAAAATGCATGATGTATGTTGTCATGATGCTGAAACTCCTGCCATATACTTAAAATTTACCACCAGTGGTATTTCACACTGATTGGTAATAAATGCCCATTTTTTGGAAAACTATAAAACTTGTTCTCTTCAAGCATTTCTACAGCATGCAAAAGTCTTTGCTTCTTCTTCAGAAAAGAGAAAATGGAAAATCATGTCAATTACATCACTGCATGTCTTCCAAACTTTGGAGGGATGATTTCTTGAGACAAATTCTGCCTTCAAATGGGAGCTTTCAATTCTCTGTGAATCAAAAGTTATTCTGGGGGAAAATCTGAAAGGAAAATTTGACTCTTTGGACCTGATTGATCTGCTGTTTACATTGATATTAGAAAAAGAAGAAAACCGGGTGGGGGGAACCGCACAGATGGATTCTCATTTGAAGAGGGACAAGAATTTGCTCTTTTATTGTTTATAATATATTATATTTATAATAAATAGGTGTGGGAAGAGCATGTCCTCACTTAGTGCTTCAGTGTTTGCATGCACCCATGGTGGGTGGGTACCTGTGCACCTCTGGGATCCTGCCTACAGATAAATATTCCTGTTTTATACACAGATCTTTTTTTCCTGATTGTTTTAAACATGGCAGTGCTGCTGTTGGGCTGATAGTTACGGTACACACCTGCAGTATGTTTGAAATACATATTTTCTGCTGTGAAACATGCAAAAATGATTGTTACTATGTGTTCTTGGTTGATGCTGTTAACAAGAGATAATTCAGCGACAGCAAAAGTTCCTCCTCAGCAACACCTGGGTAAGGTGAACATTGTGGAGAAGCAGTTTATGGCTACTAATCAATGGAGAATTAATGCATTAAGAAAGGCAGAAATACACCCAAGTGGATTTACAGCAGAGATCCAAAGCCATTTTCTGTAAGATGAATTAATATTCACAAATAGCCACGTCCTTTGCTCACAGTAAAGTGCCTGCAAGGAGAGACTGTCATAATTTAGTTCCCCTAACATATAATCAAAGAAATTTGTGTACAAATAGGTGTTAACATTTGTTTTGCAAAGGATATCAATCATATTTCAAAAAATGAAGGGACATATTTCAATTTACCCAGTATATTATATTCTGACGACTCCAGAAAGGTTTCCAGCAGTTAAAGTGAATGGCATTTAATATAGAACAACATAACAGGGGTGAGGGCTAGACGTGACCTTATTCAAATGTCGTAGCCATTACAAAGCCATTCCCAATGTAATTATAATTAAATACTTTATGCCTTTCTTGCAAATCCTCTGATCGATCATTGATATTAACATTAATATTGTATTACCCCCGAGCAAATATCTCCCACACAAGTGTTATGGATCACCAGGTTTCCATTAACAAACTTGTGAGCTATTGCCATGTGCTGGTCGTGGATAAATTTACGTAAATTACTTTTTCTCAGGGAAGAGGGGGGAAAAGTCCAGGTCTCTTTCTTCTCTGAATCCAGAGCTATTTCTTCAGCTCCATCACAGCCTGCCAGCCACTTGCATAAAGAAAAAAAAGGAAATCTCACAGGGACATCCCTCTTTGCCCTGCGTGGAAGCAGGTGGATATTCTCCCGTTTGGCATTGGGGTTCAAAGCTGAGGTGGAGCCAGGGATGAGCAGTGCAGGGCAAGGCTCTGTACCCTCCAAGGCCATCAGCAGGCTGGGCGGGCTGGGAGAAGGTGTTGGCTCAGTTCCTCACCTCATGGCACCTTCCTGGCTGCAGAGAGAGCCCCGGGATGAGCTGTGGGTTTCCTTAGCCCAGCAGAGGGACAGAGCCTGTGCCCAGGCTGGGGTGAGGCAGGAGGAGAGTGTGGGACAGCAGGGGCACAGGGAGGGGAACAAGCCTTTAGAGCTCTCCCTTCAGCATCATGAACACCTCTGCAACAAGGAGAGCTATTTCCTTCCCTGCAAAGGGAAAATGAAAGGTTTCTTTCTGGGGAGAGGCAAGGCTTGGCCTCACTGGGGAGGCTTGTTTGTTTATCCTTCTAAAGGAAGGCTTCCCATGACAAAACAGGGATTTTGATGGAGCCACGCCAGGTTATTATGCAGAGATTTCACTTCTAGTGAAGTGAAATCTACGACAATTTAATTTCTTAGGCTTTTGCCATTGGTGTCACAGAAGTGGTTTTTGCATGACAAAATGAACATCAGCCTCAGAATGAAGTTCAAAGCACTTGGGCAAGGATGCAAGGATGCATCTTTTCTCCCCCAGTGAAGAGAAGACAGACAGCACCCAAGGCAGGCCAGGAGCTGACCTCACTTACAGGACCTCTTCCTCAGCAGAACCCCTGCACATTATGGGAGCATTGATGCCATCTAGGATAGCTGAAAACAAACCTTTTCTTTGTCAGTAAAGCCAAGTTCCCCTATTTTTCTGCCAATCAGAAAGATCCTATTAGTCTCTCTTAGCTGAGACCTATTAACTCCTCATTTAAAGAGAAGCTGTGCTCAAAGAGCATTTGAAGGTCAACCCACCCTGGAGATCTGGCTCTCCCCATGTCTCTGCTTTGTTGTGCTCCATGCCATGAATTGCCACTGTGTTCCTCAGCCCCTCAGCAGGTTGGTTTCTTCCTCAAAACCAAACCCTGATTTCTGCACTGTTTTCTGGCCACAGAGGGTTTCTTTTTTTGGCTACCACTTGCCTGTTCAGGTCCAAATCTCGTGAGTCTTTCCCACTCTCTAGCAAAAGAGAAGATGCAAGGAGAGGGGAAAGGGTTTGGAGGGAAGAACCTCGGGGAAACACTTTTCTGCACATCTTCCAGTAGTACAGAGCTGATATCTCAAGGGCTCCTGGGGCTGTGTGCCAAGTCTGTGCTGGGAATTGAGGGCAGCCATACCCAAAGCCCAGCTGCACTCAAGCTCAGGGAAAATGAGGGAACCTCCACCACTCACCCCTGAGCACACAGAGACCTGAACCCTCATCTCTGGCAGTGTAACACAAATCCCTGTCTGTGATCAGCCCTTCAGATCCCAAAGTCAAGACATGGAAATCCTGTGCTGCTGGTTCCAGCTGGCCTCTCCCCTCTCTGCCTCTTCTGGGCCATGTTCTCCTGCCTTCTGTGAGGGTGCAAATCCTTACAAATCTGTTAACTTTGGTGTAATTACCTCTGGAATTGAAGCAGCCCGTGTGAATCCGACCTTTGCATATTATACCCAACATCTCCCATCTCACAGTCCACAAAACTCTGCCAGCCCCTCCTCTCTTAGACAGAATTCTCAGAGCAACAAATGGTCCTAACCTCTTTATTTTGCCTTAGCATGAGCTTCTAATTGCTTTCACCAGAACGTGGGTGCCATCTGCACTGCTCTGCACAAAGAACCTTGTCTCTGTCTCTGTGGCACTGGCAATGTCTTTCTTTTTGCACTTGGGGTCATTAAATTAAAGAACAGGGTAGGTCCAAGTCTTATGGAACTTCCACTGGAGTCTTTTTTACCCGGAGAGCAAACATAAAATAACAAAGTGAGTTGTGCTCCCTCCCACCCTTGCTACAGTGGTTGGAGGCAAATCCAACTGTGAGAATTTTGCCTGAGAAAGAACTGCCGGATTTCTCCCACTGTGAAATCCAGCTGTTAATTCAAACAGAAGGGATGGACCTGACCAGATAGGCCAACTGGCTTGTTTCCATCCTAAAGTCCATTGTGTTCCACAAGTTCCTAAATTTATGGTCATGAAGGTCTTCCAAGCCCTGTAATGAAGTATGGCATGCAATGTTTTTGTTATGGAATGTGGGCTGCAAAGGAAAAAAGAAGGTTTGAATTTATCTCTCAAATGAAGATCCTGGAATCTCTCAGGATAAACAAGCTAAATTAGGAAGAAAAATACACCATGTTTCTCACCATAACTATGGAACTGAAAATAGCACTTGCAGAGCACTGACAGAAGAAGAAAACTAGAAGTTGCAGTAAGCCCAAACCAGACCTCTTTTTGTTGTGTTTTTCTGTGTATTTGCTGCCCTTTGTAGCAGTGAATGAACCCTGCTATGCCAGCAACAGGAGCCCCCTTTCATCTTTTGGGAGTGGTTCTTCTGACAGAGTATTTCAGAAAAAAACTTTGCACTGCAAAACTGAGCTGCTGGTCTCCATCATCAGCATTTCCATTGGGCACACACCACCTTGTGTTGCTCTGAGCAGGATGAAAACGAGGTACAGAAATGCTCTTTGCCTTGTCAGCTTGCGTGGTGCAGCTCAGTGCAGCTCTCTCAGTGCTCCAGCTCCACAGACTGAGTGTTCTGCACAAAAGCTGCTCCCTCTTTATTTGAGACATGGTAAAGAATTAATGGGCTTGAAAGTTTGTTCAGTTTCCATGCTGGTATCAGTGGTTCTAAACAAAAAACCAACCGAAACCAAACGAGGCTTCCTGAGATTTGCACAGTAAAGAACTCTGCTCTGTCCCACAGCCATTAAAGCCTTTTGTCAGCCCTGCAGTGGCCCCAACAGCCCCACTCTGGATCCAACCGCCCCCCAAAGCTGCACTTTCCACAGCTGCCGATGGTGAAACACTGTCATGTTCTCCTTGTGCAGGGAAAAACATTAGGATAGAACCAGCTTCCCCCTTGGGCCCAAAGGCTCTGCTGACCATTAGCCATCTGTCCCAAGCAAGATCTGCTCGAGCTGAAAATGCTTTTGGAGGATTCGTGCCGCAGATATTTAACCCTGTGACAAAACTGCTCCCCATGTTCCCCTCTTTGCTGGAGGCACTGCACTCTGTTGGTACTGGCTGCACCCTCTGCTGCCATCCCCCCCTTCCAGCACAGCCTCTCTGAGACTGCAGGAAAGAAGCAGCTCTCCCCATAAAAGTGGATGTGGAAAATAACAGGTGCAATGAGCTGTGTTTCATGATTAATCTGTCTCAGGCTTTTCCGAGGCTGAGAGCTGTATGAGCAATTATCAAGCCCTGGGAGGCACTTCAGCCCTAATCAGCCCATAACATTTTTCTGCATTGGAGCATCTGGGACTGGCTACATGGCTGGAATCCTGACTCTCATGAAATGAATGAGAGTTTTGCCACTGGGTTCAAGGGATCAAAACTTCATCTTCTATTACCAGGGCCAGAGATTAATCAGATTAAAGGCCATGTGGACTGCAGAGAAAATTAAATACCTTCTAGCAGTTACTTGGTGTCTTCTCAAGACAAAATAGCTGCTTGCTTCCACAGGTTTCTTTGGCTCTGTCTTTCAGACAGACAAAATACTTCCTGAACTCAATGGGAAATGTGTCCAAATAGGGAATAAGTTCCCCTAAGCCCAAGGGCTGAACACAGCAGAACCAGATGTTGGCATCTGGGGTGAGATTCCTGGTGCAAAGATGTTTGTGTGCTCTTTGAGAGCATCTCTGTTCTGGGGCTGGTGTGCACACTCAAGTCAACAAGTCACACTAGCTAATATCCAGACTCAGGATCTCAAATTTTCTTTCAACGGGAAACTGTCCCAAGGTCTGCCACAGTTTGGCAAAGGCATGACACTGCATTACTTTCCATTTTGTGTTGCTGTTGTTGAAATTACAGGAAAATAAATATTTTGGAGATGATACATTGTGTATCCCTAATAAATACCAAGGGTATTTAATATAAACTATGGACACATGGTTTGCTTTGTTGTTCTAAGTAACTGTTTCCTTTTAGCCAAATGAAAAGCCAGTTGTGCTGTGATGCTGCAGATTATAAATTAGCAGCTCTCATATGGTTTTGTGCAATTGTTTCTTGAAGAGCTTTAGGCTACTTCAGACAAAAATTTCAAATAAAATGTGAATTCATTGAACTGTAACTCATGGTATTAGTTTTATAATAAACAAAGGTAGGTCACATAATCATGTCATGAAAAACAACATTTTAAAATTCAAGCAGCAACCTTTTAATCCATTTCAGGTTCTGATCCTGAAATCGAGAAGAAGCTTGGCTCTTTGTGCTTCCCAGTGCATGAAACCAAGACAAGCCCGTCCTGGGAGGAGAGCACACAGATTTCTCATCACCCAGGGAAGAAATGGCCCCAAGGCAGCAGCAGCAGCAGTTCCCAGCCAGACCAGGAGGGTGGGTCAGGCCAGGAGGGGCTGAGCAGGTCCTGCTCCCACTGCTTCCTCCACTGCTGGGGGCAGCTGGGGAACAGCTGGAATCCAGGAATCCAGCCAGCCAGGCTGGCTGCAGGGGAAGGCAAGGAGCCCCCAGGGGCAGCAGTCTGAGGGGGACCCGCCTGACTTCCAAGCTCAGCCACACAAAGCACCGATGTCAAAGTATCTGTGCCCACGCACGCTGCCCCTGGCGTGGCTGAGGTGAAGCTGTTCTCTAGAAATGTCCCACTTGCCTTTAAGGAAACCTCATTTTTGGGGTGGGAAACACATCTTTTCCACAGGCATTGTGTATGGTTTGATAAAGATACCATCTGTACCACACGGGACCTGCATCTCCAGGACCATCTCTTAGCCTTGTCTCACCTGAATTATCCCCCAGCAGGGGATGGATGGGACAAGCCCCATGAAACCACATCCTGTGCAATCTCAGCTCCCAGCGCCCTGTTCTCTCCCCTGTCCCCTCCCAGCAGGTGACAGCAAAAGGAATACAGGGCTGCTGGGGGTGATGTGAAGGAGCACAACACCCCCAGGGCTGGGACACACACCCAGGTGCCACCAGCAGCTCCACCAGCACTCACCGGGCAGAGGAGGCTCTGTAACAAAGCCCTCTCACCTGAAACACTCCTTCTTTGACAGATGTTTATTTGAGAGGAGCCTCAGCTTTTTCTTAGTGGGTATTTTCCAAAATAAAAATGAATAGTCAGTGTCAACTCTGTGCTACAGCATCATAAAGCTGTAGCCTGTTACTTAACAACAGGCAGGGGAAAATTAATATACCTGAATATAGATCAATTTTTTTCTTTACTTCTAAGCCTGCCTGAGTTTGAACCATTTATACCGTGACAACAACATGGGCTGAATTTGGAGAAGGAAGACAATACTGGAGCTGAAAACCCAACTGAATTTTTTCCCTATCAGGAATATTCCTACTAAAACAAGTCAGTTTTTTATGTCCTGGCTCTACAGCCACGTGGGCATGTGCACAGCACATATGAAATTGATATCTCTGTCTTAATTCAGGGCTGCAATTACTGGAGCTGAAGTCTAAATTTTTCCAACCACCAAACTCCTGAGCTAAATGACTGTACAGCTACTGAAATTGATTATCAGGCTTCCTGTTTCCTCGCTTGTGACCCAGTAGTATTGACATAAACTACAAGGAAATTGCAATCAGCACTACTAGTAGCAATAGCTGGAGGCAATTGCAAGAGAAGTATTGCTGGTGGTGGCACATGGGCTCCTATATTAGATTTAGCCATACTCTGATTATAATGCACTTATTCGTTTTCTAAGTTACAGCCAAGAAAACATTTCTGTTTGCTTTTGTATTTCATCATTTTCTATGGGATAGCTTAAATAGATCCCCTCTGTTTTGTCTCCAACATGGGCAATGCCTTGGGAAAAAAATCACTTTATGTCTGTGTGTCTCCTCCAGGCAGCAGACAGAGCCCACCTTTGCAAAGAATTTTGTTAGAAACCTGCTGTATCAGCAGGCTGATGCTATGGACCGTCCACATTCTCTCCACTTGCTGTCACCTTCCCTGTCTCCAGTTTTTCCCAGGGCTGAGTGGTGCCTGAATGTGTAGGAGCTAAAGCACTCTGATTCCATGACGCTCCAGGAGCAGGACTTTAAGGAATGCACAAAAGTTTAAAGAGAACTGGGATCAGCTTGCAAGGCTTGGAAATGTTGCTCTTAAGAAATAATCTGCTTTTTCCTGGCTTTTAAGCTCATATAGAGCAAACCCATGTCCCCAGCTAAGGGAAAGAAGCTTTCTATCACATATTAACTCACAGTGCCACCCGTTCCAGCAAAAAAATGTGCTGTTGCAGCAAGTAGAAGCGTTTTACAGCTGTTTCTTTCAAAAAAATGCCCACAAAAATCCCTTCTACTGGCAGTAAAAATGAGCAGACAACACCTGTAATTTCAAGAGGAGTCCCCTGGCAGTGGCAATAATGATATGGCAGAGAGTTTTCAAACCACTCTCTTCACAGGATCTCCATAATGCCAGGATTTATGTTCAAATCTAAGGAATCCATGCTTAAAATAATTTTGCTATAGGATGCAAAATCTCCTGGAGAAAGCAGCTTGGCTCTTGTGATGTTCCCTGTGCCATTCCAAACAGGAATGCAGAATGCAGTATCACAAACACAGAGGCTGTACAAGCAGAGAGCTTTGGCTTTGCCTCCAGAGAAGTTTCCCAGGCCAAGCTGGGCTCATTTCATGAGCTGCAGACGTGGCCTTGGTGCCATCCTGGAGTAATGATCCGTGGCTGAGGAAAAGTGGATTGTCATGGATCGTGGCTCCCCAACAGGCCAGCCTTTCCAGAGGAAAAGTTCACCACACGTGGGAAAGTTGTTTGGGTTGCTGGGCTGGTTTTTTGGGTTTTTTTTGGGTTTTTTTCTCCCCTATTTTGTGACCTGTGAGAAAAAAAACTTTTGTTAATGAGCTCTGCCCTCCGCTGTCCTTCAGAAGCCGCTGGGGCTTTGTGTGTAGGGTGAAGCCACAGCAGAATTTAGCTGTGAGTGTGGATGAAACAGATAAATCTGCATTGTAATTACAGAGATTTTCCACCTGCAGCCCCTGCTGAAGGTGCAAGGCAGCATCTGCTGGGGCCACCGTGAGCTGTGACAGGGATGCCACGCAGCACTTTCTGTCTCTTTGGGCTGCCAGATGTTTGCAATTCAAACAAAAGCTTAGCTCTAACAAACCCTGACTTTTAAGGTTTGGAAACCTTCTGTGAACCTTAAGAAAAATGAATATTTAAGAGTGTGAGGAAGCAGACGTGCCAAAATGCTGTGAAAGTGACTTTTATTACTGAATCTTTTCTTGCTCCAAATGGGACAGAGTGGAAATTTCACTGCTACTCTGAGCTGTCTAAGAAAAAATAGAAATTCAGAAGAGTTGTACAAATGTAGGCAAACCTGTCAATTCCCTCAAAGCTCTTAGTCCTGGTCTGTCTCTGGTGACAATGAAATGGAAGATGAGAGCGTCCAGAAACTGGGCAAGCCTGTCCTGTCTTCTCCATCACTTGTGAGAAGCCAGGCTTTGTTACCCTTAACCAGGTGCTAATCTCCTTTTCCTTGCGATGCAGAAGTTAATGGCAATTTCATGTCGATTAAATATGTGCAAGATGATGCTTGAAATGAAAAGTCCCCAGTAAACTGACTTGTCATCACTAAAATCAATTCAAGTTGCACAATGTTGTTCTTGCTAAGATAATTAGCCCTCAATCAGAGTAAATTGGAAGGGTAGCTGGTTTATTTTAAGGCAGTGTTATTCTTTATTCAAGAAAACTCTTTTGTATTTGAATTATTTCCACAAAGTGATGCAGATAATTGCTTAATGCTTTGTCATTCTAATACACAATCCCTCAGCATCTGAACAGTATTAATGGGAGCAGAACTTGGCAAAGCTACCTGTAGATTTTTTTCCCAATATTTTCCATGCCAAAGAGAGAACATCTCAGACAATGAGGAATGAAAACTTTCTATTTTTTGCCTGCAAATTGATCCTGAAATACAATGTATTCCTCTGGCTGCTGCTTTGGGACTGCTTTCATGTTACTTTGGGTTTAATATATTACATTTTAGCCAGGTTTAACCCCAGTCAATGGGTGCACCTTGGTTTCCTGAGATAAATAACTTGACTGGCAGAATCAGGACCCAAGACTCATTTGTCCTTCATAAAGACTTGTTTTGTTTGTTTAAATATTAGCATCCACCAGCTGTGCAAAATAGACCTTTTTCATTAGCTGGTTGATCATGGTGGGAAAAGCTATTAATTTAGTCAATTCCCAGCAATGAACTGTGGGGTTGCTACCAAACCACAAACTGATGAAAACAATAAATGCTAGACTGTATTAACTGTAAAGGTTAATCCATAAATCAAAGGGAAATGTCAGATGCCTTTTAACATTGATTGAGATGTAATTTGGTGTTGGTAGTGATATGTTTGTTACATAAATTCACAAATGCACTCGATTCCTGTTAGGAGTCCAGGTTTTGTAACTTAAATTAAGGAGTTTGCTTTATTTATGTAACCACGTAAAGATTGATTACCTCTTCCTGTTCAAGTTACAATATAGCACCAATTTTAAAATAAGTGAATATTAATATCCAGATCTTCTTCCAGGGTACATTTGACTTGGTATAAAAATGAATACATTCTTGTTTTTCCTGAAAGTATGCCATTACCTTAAATATGTTTGAGGCATGTTTTCCTTTTAATTTTTGGGTTTGATTCATGTTTTTCAAATTACAGCATAAGAATTAGCCTTTGTATAAATATGCTCAGAAATACAGAACACATTTTCTATATTACAGATACATCATATTTCAATATATAATATGAAACAACAAATATGAGGAGGAAATGCCACAAATTAGATCAGAATGGAATACAGTTGCTGATGCCAAAACAGCAAGAAAAAGATCATTACAGCCACTGGTGGAAATGTTTCTTTCCACTTCTCTTCATGTAAGAAACGTGAGGCCAGGAATTCTTCCACTGGATGAAACTGAGATTCAGGTCACCAGAGTATAAACAAATAAAACCAACCTTTTGAGCTTCATCTATCCAAAGAAATTGCCAAAGAAGGTCCTCAAGAACAGGAGCATCACTCCCAGGTCATTTCTAGCCAAAAAATGGGAGCTACTGAGCTGTTCTCCAGCTGCCGCTTGGGTGGGCAGGGTGCTGAGCCTGCCAAAGCTGGGAGCACTCTGTGCTTCCAAGCACTGCACCCTCCTTGGCTCAATCTCCACGTCCTGTTTCTCTCTTGGAGAGGATCACAAGCAATACTGTGTGGCAGGTGATAGCTGCAAGGAGTCCAAGGGAATTGTGCTTCAAAGGCAGTCAGATAGATCAGTGCTTAATTTAGCAGAGCAAACAGTGGGAATGCTTCCCTCAAATTCCTGAAGGGCACCGATCCAAACAGGTATCCAGGACGCTTCTGGTGAGATTGGGATGGGGAAGGATACAAGACCCAGCCCATTTAAAAATGTCACAAAGGCCTTTCATTCTGCTGTAATGGGATTCTTCAAAGCTCAGCAGCGGCAGAGTGTGTCAGCAAAGGAGATGGGCCAGGCAGCACTTTCCCATGTGGATAAACCAGTTAAATATTTATGGCTTTAAACTCTGAGCCTCTGCCTGATCAATATTAAAAATGAGATTTTACTGTCTGTCTGTCTCTGCACACATATTGTGGTGAGAGAAAATGCAGTCCTTACCTACCTTGTATTTATATTTGCTTGCAAATGTCTCATGACTGTGATGGGACATTGCAAAAATGTTTCAGTTGCCTCCAACAGATCTTGCCCTATATATGAAAATTTAGGAGGAGTTTTCCAGGACACCTGAGAATCACAAAATCCTGGACTCATAAAATTACTTGGACTGGATGGGACCTTAAAGCTCACCTTGTTCCAACCCCTTTGCCACAGGCAGGGAACATTCCGCGAGACTCAGTGATGCTCAATGCCCCATCCAGGCTGGCCTTGAATGCTTCCAGAGATGGGCCATCCAAACGTATCTGGGCAACCTTACAATAAAGAATTTCTTCCTTTTGTCCAATCTAAATCTACCATCTTCCATTTGAAAGTCACTCTGTGCCCTTGCAGAAAGTCCCTCTCAGCTCTCCTGTGTCCCTTCAGCCCTGGAAGCTGAATCCCCCTCTGCAGCCCCTTTGCTCAGCTTGGACACCCAGATCAGAGGCAGCAGGGACAGGCAGCATCCTCTGGCTCACCTGGGGCAGTTCTGCTCCTGCCATGGAGCCTGTGGGGGCTGGCAGGGCTGGGAAGTGCAGGGCAGGGCACAGGAGGTGCTGTGGCTCTGTGTGTGTGACCCACTCAGCCCTGGGGACAGCCTGCTGTGCCTGCCTAAACCAGAGCAAGGCAGGGAAGGAAAGATGCAGAAGGAGATTAAGATCACGCTGACCTCCAGCAGACGCCCATGGCTCTGCATTTTGTCCTCTGAAGGAAGCAGAAAAATATCTTTGTGATCCAAACATGAGCCCAGGGTCCACTGCAGGAAGGGATCTGATAAACCTTGCAATGTATTTGGCTGAGAAGAGCAAATCTCTGGGCTAACACAAGCTGATCAATATTAAAAATGAGATTTTACTGTCTGTCTGTCTCTGCACACATATTGTGGTGAGAGAAAATGCAGTCCTTACCTACCTTGTATTTATATTTGCTTGCAAATGTCTCATTACTCTGATGGGACATTGCAAAAATGTTTCAGTTGCCTCCAACAGATCTTGCCCTATATATGAAAATTTAGGAGGAGCTTTCCAGGACACCTGAGAATCACAAAATCCTGGACTCATAGAATGACTTGGACTGGATGGGACCTTAAAGCTCACCTTGTTCCAACCCCTTTGCCACAGGCAGGGAACATTCTGCTAGACTCAGTGATGCTCAATGCCCCATCCAGGCTGGCCTTGAATGCTTCCAGAGATGGGCCATCCAAACGTATCTGGGCAACCTTACAATAAAGAATTTCTTCCTTTTGTCCAATCTAAATCTACCATCTTCCATTTGAAAGTCACTCTGTGCCCTTGCAGAAAGTCCCTCTCAGCTCTCCTGTGTCCCTTCAGCCCTGGAAGCTGAATCCCCCTCTGCAGCCCCTTTGCTCAGCTTGGACACCCAGATCAGAGGCAGCAGGGACAGGCAGCATCCTCTGGCTCACCTGGGGCAGTTCTGCTCCTGCCATGGAGCCTGTGGGGGCTGGCAGGGCTGGGGAAGTGCAGGGCAGGGCACAGGAGGTGCTGTGGCTCTGTGTGTGTGACCCACTCAGCCCTGGGGACAGCCTGCTGTGCCTGCCTAAACCAGAGCAAGGCAGGGAAGGAAAGATGCAGAAGGAGATTAAGATCACGCTGACCTCCAGCAGATGCCCATGGCTCTGCATTTTGTCCTCTGAAGGAAGCAGAAAAATATCTTTGTGATCCAAACATGAGCCCAGGGTCCACTGCAGGAAGGGATCTGATAAACCTTGCAATGTATTTGGCTGAGAAGAGCAAATCTCTGGGCTAACACAAGTCTGTCTCTGTCCATGCACTATCTAGGACGTTTTTCACTATTGGCTTTTCCCCTTAACATGATTTGTCTATTCACAGATTTTCCAGATACGTTTGTTTTATTTATAACAGCACTCTAATCAAATGTTCAGGGCTCCTCACCTTCAAGGGTGGAATCATAATGAGTGTATAATGAGCTACTCCACAGCCACAAGTTCCCATGCCTTTTAAACCAGCTTCAACAACTCTGAGATCCTCAGTGGAGATTAGTGGAACCCTGCTGATTCACATGGCTATTGTCTCTGGAAATAAATCAGAATCATATTAATATTCACAATGTCATTCACTTGTATGCTAATTGGAAGGATTGCAAGAAAAAAACTACAAAGTCAAGCACAAAAACCCCATGTGAGTAAATCTCAAGGACATGAATAATAAATTGTTGGATGGAGTGGGACCTCTGAAACCACCAATTTTTGGGAATTCTTCCTACATTCCTACGGTCCAAACAGAGAACACAGTTATCAGTAATCAAGGCCATGCACTTGTCCCGTGGGCCAGGACAAATGGCAAGGATGGCACAAACAGGGCTAGAAAGTCTGCAGAGGCTGAGGTGCCCGTGCAGGTGGGGAGAGGAGAGCCCTGCTGGGCATCTCCCCATGGTGATGGGTTTGACTGGCCACAGGCAGATGCTCCCACACTTTCACAGCACTCAGCTCAAGGTGAGAATTCCTCCCTGCTCCACTTCCACCCCTGGATCATCTCAGATAAAACACTCTGATCACTGCAGTGAGATTTCCCAAGTTAAATGTCAGTGATTTATTTTTATTTTCTTTGTTTTCTTGTCCTAGCTTTTTCTTTAAGTTGGGGAAAATTGTTTCCTTGATTTCCCTGGCTTTGACTCAAACTGATTCAAACCCTGTGCTTTGCCAGCTCAGGAGTAGAAAGCAGAGATCCCTCCTGTGAGGATCCTGTTCATTGCTGCCATCTGGCCTCTTGTAGAGAAAAAGGGACAATATAATAAACTGCACAAGCCACCCCAGCCATCCGTGAACCTGTTCCCCTCTCAATCCACACTAGACACCAGGGATGACATCTCCTGCTCTGCTGGGCCTGCTCTGGTGTGACCTCATCTAATTAAGTGCATCTGAAGATGTCTGTGATGTTAAACATCAGCAATGTGTAAAGGTAGGAGCAACACTGGGGTTTGCCCTGCTGCTGCCATTCTGGGGTGCTTCAATATAAATATCCAGAATATTTTGCCTTTAGAATAAAATACTAATTCCTCTGTCTAGTTGAATTAATTTCATGTATTAAATAAATCAATTAGCAGAAATAAAAGCCACCAAAAAAATGAAGGAAAGAGAACAGAGAACACAGACAGAGAAGTCATAGTGGGAGGATCACTAATTACTTGTTTCTCTTTTATACCATGATCACAGAAGGGTGGAACTGGGTCTAAATTATTAACTAGGAATTAAAACTTACTTGGATTTCTTTTTTCTTTCTATTTTCTAATTATTTTCTCTGAGCTATTGTTTCCCTTCCATTGCTGATGGCATCTGCAGCCCCAAAACCAGACCAACACTGAGCTCCAGCCCCTTTCTCCATCCCTAAGTCAGGATTTAGCTTAGGGAGCAAGTTCCATACCTAGTTTTAGATGCCAGAGCTACTGCATGAAAGCCAAGGAATACACAATAAATAGATGGAATGCACATATACACAAAATGTATATACACAATAAATATGTGGAATATATCTATACACAATATTTATATACACAATAAATAGATGGAATACACATATACACAATATGTATATACACAATAAATATGTGGAATGCACAACAAATAAATGGAGGGGACAGGGCAGGTATGCAGTTCTTTAGCACTATAAATGCTTCAGTTTCCATTTTAATCTAATTCCCATATACTGGCAGGGTCACACCCTGGCAGAGGGTAGGGTCTTTGCTGTGAGCAGAGTTTACCGGAGCCTTCCATTTCCTGAGGCTCTTTCCTCCCTCTCATGCAATCCTGAAGTTCTGAAGCCCATCCTTTCCTTGACAAGAAGCCTCTCAGCAGCTCCTTGGTGAAATGCAGTTTTCCAGCTAAGGCAAGCTTATATGCATTGAGATATTAAAGACACAATTCAGTCAGATGTGTTCTAAAAGCTCATCTGTATCCTAACCAGCCCAGGGTCCCATCCCTTAAACCCTGCCTAACCTCACAGAGAATTTCCAAAATCTGCCAGTCTGTGGGGAAAGAATTCCATCTGGGTCTGGTTTTGGGCTTCTCCTTGTCAGGACACACACCCAGTCTCACCTGCTGGGATGTGCCCAGCACTTGCCAGGCCAAGCAGAGCCGAGGTCCCCAGGCTGAGCTGGGGGTGCCAATAAAGGGCATTGTCACATCTGGTCACAGGAGGGCAGCCCAGAGGAAGGGCTGCCTGCAGCCAGGCTCAGACAAACTCTGCCATTGTTTGGGGTCATCTGGTCTGCAAACTGTTTCACATGAGAAAATTAGATTATGCCAAAGCAACTTCTTTGGAGATTTTTGGTTTTGGTTTTGGTTTTTTTTCAATTCAGCATTAAAAGGATGGAAATAATCGTAAATCTGGAAGCAATCACACACACATCACTTAGAAATGCTCTGCCTCAGTGCAAGGGAAACAGAATACATCAGTGCTGATTGGCCTGGGGTATCTCTCCCCCCACCAAGCCCATGTCCCAGACAAGTTAAATGTTTCATTAATTAGGTACTAACTATGGTTAAAATTAGGAGAGCTGCAAGGACGTCTCATCCTTCTTCAGACTAATCCTCTAATTAAAAGCAGGGCTCCAGTTTGGGCTCTGGTTGTTGGCTTGGAACCCATGAGGTTGGGCTTGAGCCAGCCTGGTGGGGTCTGTGGGGCAGGAGGGGTTTGGGTCTGGTGGCAGAGCAGGGGACACAGGGTGGGAGCAGCCTGGGGACAGCTGGGGACACCTCTCATCCCAGGCTGTGTGTGATGGACGTGCCCCAGGAGCCTGCAGGGAACTCCAGCTGTGAACAGAAATGGGGCAAACTGTGGTCCTGGAAGGCGAGGATCTCCAGGGAGGAACACTCAGGACATGCCTGTTCTGTGGTCACACAGGAGCAGCAGAAGCCACAGCCCCAGCTCAAGTCCCCACAGAGTGAGGGACACCTCACAGGCATTCATCTCCTCCATGCTCCCCCACATCTGGGACATCTCCACAGCTCGGCAAGATCCAAAAGAACACAGTGCTCAAGCTGTGAAAAACTTAGATTTGAGAGTCTTTCAATCTTTTTTCCCTTGGAGAGTCTGAAATCTCCTTATTCCTCCCAGGCTCTCTGTTTTAATCTTATCTGTGTGCATAGGTGGCTGTTGTGCGTCACCATTCTCGTAAAAGGCATCAGCGTGAGGAGAAACCCCATTTTCTTTTGCAGGAGAGGATCTCCTCTGTCTATCCACCCAAAGTGCTGTCAGACTGTGATTTGAATCAGAAAACAGTGGTTTTGGCAAGGCATTCTGTCAAGAAACAAAAGCAAACCTGGCCATTGAAGGCAAGCAGCACCAGAAAAGAAAACAATGGGGACATTCTGTAGTAACCACAAAACCTGAAGTTTTCTGCCATATTCTGTTTTCCATAAATATTGGCCTCTCTTTAATGTAGAGCAGCCAAGAGCTGCTTGTATGATTGCAGCCTCCCTAACCAAGAGCTTTAATCAACTATAAATAAAGTTGCTATGACAGACAATAACAAATATAAATTAACAGTGCTAAGGTACATCTCAGCACCTTCCAACGAAATGGAAAAGCAGAAAAGGCTGCTAAAAGGCAGATGCTTCAGATGAGAAACCAGTATCCCTTTAGGGGTAGTGTACAACATCTGGGAGACAGCCAGGGGAAGGATGGAGAATTGCCTGCCTTAGTGCAGCTAACAGTTCAGGAATCAAACCCCCAGACTGGTTAAAATACCTGCTCAAACCCTTCCTCCCAGGTCAACACCTCTGCATGTTGGGTTTTCTCTGTTTGCAGTTGAACTTTTGAGAATGAGGAGTGACTTGGGACACATTAAGCAAGTTTTGCTCCCCATAAATCCGAGGTGCTGAAGTTCTTCTAATGAAAAGCTGAAATTGTACGTGAGGAATCAGCTCCAGGAGATAAGGCATTTTGTACATCAAATACAGTGAGATTTGCATTGAAACCCAAAGATTTGGAAGGTCTGAGGATATCACAGCCAGCACTGGTTCTTGGTTAGCAAATGTGCTTCCTCAAGAAGGACCAGGGGGTGAACACCTCCAAGAAAAGAGCTCCTTATTTTTCAGCATTTGAACAGCAGAGATCAGGGAGTTCCACCTGAACTTTTTTAAATATACACAATCTGAGACTGGAAAAAAATACCTTAAATTTCACTCAAGTAAAACACTGCAAGCAAAAATCAACCATGAAATATTTAACTCCCATTAGTCCTCTCTCCTTGGAGCGCAAACACATTTAGTTCCATCTCTAAACAAAAGTTCCAACAAAAATGTTGGAATCAAAGGAAAGCAAAGCAAAGCTTCATCTTGAGAACATTGCAAGATTAGAGCATTATGAATTATTATTACTCCTAGTTATCATCTTCTCTTGGCTCAAGCACCTGAGAAACATGATTTAATTTGCAAGCCTGTCAGGAGGACTCACATCCACATTTTTTCCTTTTCTTCTAAGTGAAATATTTGGCCACAAACATTCACCCAGTTCCCATCCCAACACCCCACCAGCTTAGACCCTGTTTACTTCATGAAAGCTGATTCCTTCCTAGTCTGAAGTGGGGAATGACTGGAGGCAGGAAAGATCCCAAATAAACAACGTTTGTAAGATTTCCCCACAGCAAAAGGAACTACAATACAGTATCTTAACTCTCCCACTGTGCCAGGGAATTTCATCAAAGTGTGTGACCTTGGCAATCATGTGCCTTGGAACCCTGCCAGAGCCAAACAGGGAATTTTAAGTCAAGTAATCATTTCAATGCTTTTTTTCCTTTCATTTACTGGCATTGAACCCTTAATGGGAGTTTATCATACCTTCTGTCTCTAATGTTAACATGTACAGATATTTACAGAAAAAACAGGCTGAATTACACTGGGAGAGGAAGATGCTGGAGTCACACTGCAGAAGTTCAGCTCATAAAGAGGAAAAAAGAGAGCCCTGATGTTATTTCAGCTGGAATAGCTACTAAATTCACTACCAGCAGCTTTCCTTGCTGAGAACAGTATCTTTAGCCTGGTCAATGCTTCTGAGATTTTGGGATAAATTTGACATTAATTGCAAGGAACTTTTTTCTGGCTGAGAACCTGGATCTGAGTTTCCATCACGAACCTCTGGTAGGTCCATTACGACCTACCTAAAATCCACCTTAAAGAAGAATAAACCCTGGAGAAAGCCACAGTTCTCCCAGAGTCATTTATAGGAAGGGAAGTAAATATGTTTTTTCACTGGCTGCTCAAGGAGATCATACACAGTTTGGTATCTGGCAAATAGAGATCCTCTCTCTCCCAACAACAGAGCAACCAAAAAAAAAGTAGTAAAAATCCCATCTGAGTGACAGAGCAAGAGCTCAGACTCCCTCTCAGGAGGCCAAGCCGAGGAACACTGTGAAGTTTTTCCATGCAGATGTGCCAAAGACTGTGTTTGCCTCATGTACTTTTTTGCTGAAGAGCACAGTTCAAAAGGGTGAGTCTTGCTGCGATTAAAGCCCCATTATCTCTCGCAGTAAATGGACGGGGCTGTGTGGTTGTTGTGAGCACTCAGAGGGTTCCATGGATACATTTGATAGTGCAAAAGGAAAAACACTCAGCCCCCAGCCCAAACTGTGGTCCTGGGGATGACATTTGGGCAGCAGCAGCACAGCCCCTGGCTGGCAGAAGCAGCAGCAAACACGAGCCATGAGAGGAGGCACTGCTGGTGCCATCTGACACAGGGAGGGTGAGGGCAGCAAAGCAACTTTTTTGGCCAAATGGCTGCTTGTTAGAATGTGGGTTTATCATACCCACATTCAGCCATCTGCTGTGGCTGAGAAATGATCAGCAGCTCCAGAACACGAGTCAGCCAGAAGCACAGAGAAAGGGTGATGGGTAGCAACGCTGCAGAGATGATGGAACACATCCACAGACAGGTAAATACGGGGTGCCCAGAGGTTTTATTTCCCCTGAGCCCATCCTTTTGCTCCATTTGCACCATAACCAGCCATAACACAGATGTCTGCCTTTTAAAGGGATGGGGGGGTTTAGACAAATCCAATCTGGACATTTTTTTAAACACTGTTTTTTGAATGAGTGAAAAACAAAATGCAGCAGGAAACTTGCTCTGAAATCTTTCCAGCCATAAAACAAAACAAACCTAAGAATAAAGGCAAAGGGATAATTTTAATGAATTTCAAAATAGATTTCAGTGATCCTTATAGGAAATGTCTTATTCTGAGAAAACCTCACAGTTCATATTCTGATGCTTCCCAAAGTTCAACTCTTTGAATTGTTTTGCAAACACTGGTTTTCTTTTCATAAAAATCACTTCACAAGCTTCAAGAAGGATAAATAGCTTCAAAATTAAATACAACACTGAGTTTTCAGTCAAAAAAAACATGCCTGGAACCACAATGAAAAATGGGGGCAAGAGGGTGTGTATCTTTCTTCATTTCATTCAAAAATTTCCTCAAGCTTCTTTCACTTCAACCAGCTTTTCTCACAGATTTGCATGTTTTTTTGCTTTGTTTTTTTTTTGCCCCCAGTTTGGCCTTAGAACTAGAACTTAGAACAGTCAGGGGGTGCTCTCCCACACCCTTGATGAGGGAGGAGGGCAGCCAGAGGAGCTGTGAGAGGGGACAGGCTGTTCCCACGGTGGGCAGGAGTGTGGAGCCCAGGAGCCACCCTTGGCTGATGCCTGCAGGAGCTCTGTGCTCAGGAGGCAGCTTCATTCTGGTCTGAATTAAGCCAAAGTTTGAAGCAGTGAAGATTTCCAGTGACATCCCTCACCAAGGAAGGGAGAAGTGAACTACATGTAAATATATAGATGGATGTGGTGTACATAGGGTGATATATGCTCCTCTGTGGTGTCTAGCTGTGCATTGCCCATTGTGTCCCTCCCATGCAAGACAACCCGCTTTTCTCACAGATTTGCATGGTTTTTTGTTTTGGTTTGTTTTTGGTTTTTTTTCCCCCAGTTTGGTGCTGAACAGAACTTAGAACAGCCAGTCTGATGAGGAAGGAGGGGCCAGAGGAGCTGTGAGAGGGGACAGGCTGTTCCCACGGTGGGCAGGAAATGCCTGCAGGAGCTCTTGCTGTCATTCTGGTCTGAATTAAGCCAAAGGACAGTGAAGGTGACATCCCTCACCGGGAGGGGTGGGTGAACTGCATGTAAATATATAGATGTGGTGTATATAGGGTGATATATGCTCCACTGTGGTGTCTACCTGGGCCCATTGAACCCAGTTCAGCTCACATGACTTGTGCCACAGCTGGAACCCAGCGCCATAAAAAACCCAAAAACCCAAAAAAACAAAAAAGGAACCATTAAACAGCCTGAATTGGAAACAGGCTTCAATAAATCAGCCTTGTGAATGAGGCCAGCAGTAGATGCCTTGGACCACCTGTTGGGATGGGGCGTTGGACAAGCTGAATGATTGTTGTGTTCTCAGACCTAACCCACAGAAAAATAATGGCATGGCCACAATCCCTGCTCTTGTCCTTGCCATCAGGACAGGCCCTCAGCCACACAAAGGGACAAAGACAAAACTGGTGCTGTGGTTTAAATGCTTGAAACCAGGCTGGCTCCAATGGCTAAGAAAAAACAAAGGTCAGGGCAGAGGACAGGACTAAATGGAAAGAAAAATGGCATTGTCGGTATGGATCAAATGCTTGGTAAATGTTTAATCTGCTAAAATATGTTTAATAGCAGTGGAGGAACAAGATCTGAGGGAAAAGGGACACGATAGTCCAACTGGAACATACATTGTAGGAGAATTCCCTAATGAAGTGGTTAAAATACTGGGCAAACTGCTGAAATAACCAAAATACAAGCTTTGTGACCGTAAAAACAATAGGTTTCCATCAGTAATAAGGCATCTCGCAGTCTTCTTTCTGACAAATCTCTATTAGACTTATTTTAGGGGAAAGAAATTAGAGCTCCAAAGGCAGCTGCCAGAGCTGCCCTGCATTTTGGTCCTGTCAGGTCACCTCGCACCCAACCCCTTCTCATCCAAGCAGCACAAAATTGTCACTGCTGAGGAGGGCTCTGTCACAGCTGGCAATCTCCAGCCTGGTGCCAAGGGTGGGCAGAGGAAGGGCTGCTCCCTGTGTCCCTCTGCATGCAGAGGAGGTTAGGGGAGCTCTCCCGTGTGGAAAAGCATTTTATTGTAGCAGTGCCCGTGGCATGGCTGGTGAGAGGGGGATTTTCGACAGCCTGGGACGATTGGGATGAGTCTGGGAAAGCTGCAGGAGAGCTGGAGGGTCCCTTTTCCCCAGAGCTGGAGTCCAACTAAAAATCCCAACTCATTTTGGGAACTTCACTGCAGAAACTGTGCCTTGAAACATGGCAGAACTTTCTGCATCATTTCCCTGAGAAAGCAAGATAAAGACTTTAGCTCTTGTCATTATTAAAAACATAGTGGCCTCTAAAACTCTCCAAATACAGACATGAAATAAATCACAATGAACAGATACATCTTGTGGCAGCTAATGGTGCCGTTTGTCAAATTTCACCACATGGTGGCAATAGTAGTAAAGGTTTGATGCAAAAGATTTTTCTGGAAGCTCCCAAGACATTTAAACTATAAACTGGGCTGCTGTTCAGTCTACCTTGTGGCATAATATAGCTCTATTTTTTTTTTATGTGTGGAGAAATCAACTGTCACAGCAACCTTATCCAAAACTATGTGCACTTCTCACTCACACGTCTGCTGAGGACTACAGACAATTTATGAGAATTTTTTTTTAATGTCTTCTTCACTTCTTTTTTTCTCTCCTATCTTTTCCTCCTCCAAAACACATAAGTGCAGCTTCTGTGAAATGTTAATTCACAGAAGGATGTATTCTCAGAATCAGGAATATTGCGACATTCATTTCTTCAGCAAATGAAGGAGACTTCATAACACATAAGTTGCCCAAATGTTCCAGTAAGGTCAGATATTTGTATACCAGATTAGTTGCCAGCAGAAGAAAAAAAAAAAAAAAAAAAACCCTCACAAAACAAAATAAATAATACTAAAAACCCAACCACCAAACAGAATTAAAAAGCAGTACTTTGGAGTTGAAGTATGACTTCATTACAACTTCAGTTGCTAGTGGTGACTGACCAATATTGCAACATCATTTCTAGAGGTAATAATAAACTCCTATCATCGTTCATTCTGCAGAAATACAAACCCAGGGCTGATGTTCACCCACCTCCAGGGTGGAGCAGGTCTGGCTGGTTTGTGCCAGGCACAGTGTGCACCTTTTTAGCAGGCCAGGAAAGAAGCCACAAAGGACAACAGGATACAGGTTGTATTTTAGGCAGCCAAATAAATATGCATATTGTGGCTTGTCTGATAGACATGTGCCCCTTAAAAGCATCCTGCGGTGATGGTGAAAGCCTTTCGAGTGTTCATAGTCACACTGATGTGGTGGTTGGTGCATGAGAAGGGGAACAGAGCAGGAGCTCTCTCCCATGCGGAATTTCAACACGACAGCACACACGCAAGAGTTAACACCCCATTCCCATGAGAATTCCCAGGGATTTATGGCTTTCCCAGGGGATTTGCTGCTGTTCCAGCCATGCTCCAGGAGCCCCAGGCAGTGTTGTCTGCAGTGCTGGATCAGCAGTGGCATTTCCTGGAGCACCTGCGTTTGTCTTGGAGGTCTCTCCTCTCCACGCTGACCAGACCTGGTGTTGCTTATCTGCAATGATTAGGTCAGCTCATATCTCCAGGACTGGAAGGAATGATATAAAAACATGCCATCCTACACCATCTCAGATGACTTGGCAGGAAGCAGTTTATTTATGTGTCCCAGGCACTCCTTGAGGTATGTGCAGGCAGACAGGTGCAGATTGAGCAGGAAAAGCCCCAGAAAAGTGCTTTAACCCTGTGGTCACCCATTCACATTGCCAGAGCACAGACTGCACCGCATCACCTGGGACCACCTGGCAGCTGCCCAGGCCTCAGTGGTGATCACCTCCATCCTGGCTGGCAGAATATGGTTTTCACACCTTCTGGAGGTAACCAAGCTGCTTGGGTGAAACCAGACGTTCACCTGAGCCAGGCTTTTAGAAATGGCCCTTGAACAAAAGCCAGGACCAGCTACCAGATGGTGCAGGATGATTTGTCAGTGGTAACACCACTCCTGCCTTTGCTTGGAACCACCAGCCCAAACTGCATCAATCTGGGGCAACTCCCCCTGTGACCACATCCCTGCTCTGCCCTTTCCCCCCCATGGCAGCCCTGGAGGAGTCAAACAGCCACTGGAATCACTGAAACAAGTGGTTCTTTGCCATTTTACCTCAGCAGAGCACTTATTCAAGCATGCAGGGCTGACAGGAAGCTTTCCCTGCAGTAGCTGTGCCACTGGTGTGTGCAGCTCAGGCCATCCCATGGTTCTGCCTCAGGAACAAAGCTGTTTGCAGCTCAGATAGAGCAGGATTGCAAGGGAGCCATCAGTAAAACTGATCTCTGTGTCTGAGGAGAAATCTTGGATGAAATCTCTCCCTGAGAGTCCAACAAAAACAGCACATCAGTAACTCCAGTGGATTTAATTTCACATGTAATTCTTGGACACATGCCCTAAACTGAAAGAGTAAAATACTCTGCTCCTGAATACTTGGATTGCATAAGAGTGCATGTCCACTGCTAAACACAGCTCTAACACAACTTTTTATTTGTACTCTGCCTGGGACTGCCACAAAGCCCAGCCTCTCAAGGGACCAGTATTTTAATGCTGGTTTTCCTAAACAATTAGAATAAATCACTCAGAAAGGACCAGAAAGAAATAGTTCTGGGATCTCATACTGAAACAGCCTCATGTAACCAGGTTAACAATTATCACACATGAAAATAATACGTAATAGCTGAAACTCTGTGGTGTGCCCCCAGGATTTCATGGTTAGTTTTGGATAAGGAGAGGCAAGATACAGGTGGAGTTGGACATCCCTGGAGACATCCTTTGCTGCAGGACTTGGGAGTCTTTTGTCCTTGCCTAGGACAGAACACATCCCTCAGGCACATCTTTTCTGTGTGCCCTTGGTCTACTATTGGTGCTTTTAGCTGAATTCTCTATTTCTCAAGGGCTGTTAATATCCTGGAGAGCCTAAATGGAAGATGTTCAAACAGCAGAAGAAATCATTTAGGCAATTTAGTGGGCTATTGACTTATATCACAATTTAATGGGGGTCTGAAGGTCTATTTGTCATTTAGCTAACTGAACAGCACATTCAAGGAAGATACAGACCTTATCCTAGTTTTCTTCTTAGATACACTAATCTTTACTGTAGGAACCCATATAAGTCAAAGAGAAAAGCAGGCAGGAGCTGAAATCCAGTTCACAGACAAGAGCAGTTTAGCAGGCAGACACAGCAAGGCCTGCCTCACCCTTTCTCAGGGAGGGATGGGCAAAATTCAAACCCCAAAATTTGATAGCAAGGAGGAAATTACTGTTAAGCTTCTGTGCCCACTCATTTTTGATTTCTTTTAAATGCATTGAAGTGTACTATGCTCTGAACTGATGCTTGTAGGAACAGCAGAGCCTGTAAATGCCTGGAATATTTGCTGTACAGTCTGTGCAGCACCCAGCAGGGCACCAACTTCCTGCACCCTGAGGGAAAGAGGATGAGGATCACACAGTCTCACACTGCCCACATCTGGGGCTATCTTCAGCAGCACCATTTCATTGAGTGCCATTTAAAATCAGGCCCATCTTATGGTTTACTGGTGAACATACATGAGCTGTTCTTCTCAGCTCACTTTACAAATGTTACTGCTGCTCTTTCATAGACAGAAGTGACCCTTTATGAAAGATTTCCCTTTTCACACATCAAACAATGTTAATCAATATCCAGTATTCAGTGTTACACCCCTTCCCAGTATGCAAGACCTTACTGAATGCCTTATCTGAGGCCATTGGAAATTCCTGATTTCTTCAGGCATTTCTCTTAGCTTCACACTTGTCTCCACTGTATTTGACAGAAAGCATTTCAGGCAGCAGGAAGTGTTCAGATGCATTAGAACTTCCTTGCAGTAAATATGTTTGGTTAACTCAGTGATAAAGAGCAAAGGAGGGTCAGGCTGACACCAGGAGCACACGGTGCCCCTTTGTTATTCCCTTTGTTGGCTGGTGGTGTCCCAGCAGCTCCTGCAGGGACAAGGACATGGCTGTGAGACCCAGCCTGGGGCAGGGAGCAGATAAACCTGATTCCCATGTTTCCCCTGAAAACGCTCACTTTTTAACACAGTTGTGACTGAGTGCACGCCAGCACACGTTGCTGCCCTCTGCAATGCTGAGATCTCTTCCTCCCCTTGCCTTGCTCAGCTGCAGAACCCAGATTCTCCAGCCTTTCCTCCTTCCTTCAGAGGGAGGTGGAAGCTGCTGAACAAAGCCAAGCACAGCCTATAGTTCTGCTTTTTATCTTGCTTTTGAAGATGCTGCTTAATCTCTCTCTGTACAACAGCCAGTTCCAAGAAAGCCAGAGAGAGCAAGGTCCTTAGCACGAGATGATGGATGGAGCCATGGAGTTCAGAGCACTTTGTTCAGCCACTCAGGTTCCTTCTTTAGATAATGATAAAGGGAACTGGATCAATTTTAGAGGTTTATAACAGCAGAATGACTATGGATTGACAAGTCATGAAGTGCATAACCCACTTAAAAGTCATCAGGCTGACACAACACAGACTGTACCTGGAATATCCAGTCCTAATATATTTTTAATAGACTAATTGTCTTGTAGATGGCATGTCTTAAATAATACTAAAATCATGGCTTCTCTGTTCAATGTTATCCTGGTTTTATTTTTAATATCACCACCTAGTGACCAGGACAATACCCAGGCTTTCCTAAATCCATGCCAAAGCACCCATTAACTACTGTGAGCTGATACTTCTGAGAGCAGGAGCGAATCCCCATGGAGGTAAATTAGTGTAACTCCATTAACTTAAATGGAGCTTTATTTGCTCACAGCAAGCAAGCAGCTCCCTGTCTTGGGCTCTGAATTGGTCCCACATGTCAAGCAGCACCTCTTCAATGAGTTAAACTGACTCATTTTGCTCTGATGCAAAATTGACCATAGAGAAATGGTAGAGTTATGTCAGCTTGCATTGGACATTTCCTCTTTGCCATGCTTCTCCCTTGCTCTTCCAGTGACTGTAAAATTAGGAAATCATTAAACAAGGCATGGGAGTGTATTGTCCTTGCAACTTGACCAACATTCTACCTGCCCAGCTGGAAACCCATGTGGTCTTCTAAAAGCAGACAGTAGCCCAGCATTTTACAGAGTAATGGCATTTTCAGCCCTGACCAAAACAGACAGGCTTAGAGTGTCCTTTCCTTTGCACTGTTTTTTCTAATGGTTTAATTTCAATTAATTAAATCATGCTCTCAGCAATGCACACAAGATTTGTGTCCACATCACTTGCGCAGCTCAAAGTACATTTGTTAATTTAAGCTGCAAAGGGGCTGGGGTATTCTTTGAAGAGGGCAGTGCTGTATAAAGGGTAGGCAGGGGGGCAACATTCTCCTTCAGATCTGTGGTTCTATCCAGATATATCCATTTTCCGCCTTTTCCTTGGGTCTGCAGTCTTCTAAGGGATCCTCCAGGGGTGACCATGAAACACAGATGCAAATTTCGACAGAGCAGTTTGGGAATGCGAGATGTCAAAAAATATGTAGAAATTAAAAAAACACAAAGCCAAAACAAAACAAAAAGAAGAAAAAAAACAGTCTTGTGAGCCACCAATTGAACATGTTGAAAATTCCTCACCATGGTTGTGAGGAATTCCTTGGAATTGCCAAGGATGTGGTGCAGGGGAGGGACATGAAAGGAGCCCTGGTGAAGTCAGGGGGGAAATCCTTGGTTTGAAGGAAGGCTTTGCAAATTGCACTGCAAGTTGTGTGTCAGTACAAGTTTGTACAACTTTTCCTCTTGGAGCAGTCGGTTCATTGCTTCCGGAAGGAGAAGCAATGGAGTGAAACTTTGATATTGTTTAACAAAGCAACCTGTGTGTGAGAGCCAGGGTGAGGTCTTGGCTTCCACATCGACTCCTGGCACGCAGGGAAACCCAAGAAAAAGCCACCTTTTCCCAATCAAGGGAATGCTGCTGAATTTCCAGCCCAGATTTTGGAAGAGGGATGACTGCCCCAGGGTTATTTTAGGTAGCTCCCCTGATTATAGCAGTTGTGTTGCTGCACTGACACAATCCTGCTCGTTGCTGAGGTGAAACAACGCAGCAGGCTCAGAGCAACTTTCACAAACTGAAAATCGATATATTGAAATAACACAGGCAAATCCTGATCCCTGTCCCATCTGGAGCATTCTGGAAGCTGCAGGAGCATTCTTAAGTCAGCCTGTGGCTGAAGCTGTTCTTTGGAGCAGCTGGTCCCATGCTCCCATCCCACTTGCACACTGGGTTTGCGGTGGTGGAAGTCAACACTTCCACTCAGTTCACCCATCCGTGCTCTTTCCAGCTTTCCATGCAAGGCCAGACAAGATCATTGTTTGTTTGCTTGTTATTTCTTGGTTAGTGTCTCTGACAAGTTCATAAAACAATATTAATGGGTCAACCCAGAAAACAAAAGATTTACATATTTTAGCAAGCTGAAAAGCAAATAAATTTACAGTTAGCACTGAGACCAACAGAATAGCTTATTTGGGACAGAATATTATGTTTGCATTCAAGTTTGAGAAATTTTTTTTTTTTTTTTAACTGGCATTAAGGATGGTGGCAAGTGTTAAGATATTTGTTCTCATTGGAAAATCAAAACATTCTGTTCTGAAGGGTGCTTTTTCTGAATGTTTGTTTGCCACAGCAGGACCAATTTGCAGAAATGAGGCAAATTCTCAAAGCGTTTTCATGTTGCTGAATCTCTGTTAAAAAAAGGGGGGGGAAAGCACTTAGAGCTGTTGCCAGAATTATTTCCAAACTATTACAGAAATTAGAGTAAAATGGTACTGATTAAGATGGGTTTGAGGGGGCACCACCCTTGCAGTATCTATATCCAAGGCAATGGATTTCCTCAAGATGACTTTTGGGTTGTGGTATTTCTAAAGCCTATGGTCTTCAGTGGTTCATTTTCAGAACATTCTTCTTCAATGAATGAGGGTGGAACATTGCAGATATTAACCCCAATGCTTACAGAAGACAAAAGAAGCAGGATTTACTCCAGTGGTGCAGCAGGTGGTCAGGACAGCAATGGCAGCACGTCTGAAAGGGACCTGCCTTTGGCCTCCTCTTCCTCCTCTCACTTCTGGCTTTTATATTTTCTTCATTTGGTATGTCAGGTCCATCAGTTATGAATTTTCACTGTGTCATTAACCCACGTTTTAGAGGTTCCACCCTTCCATTTTGCCAGCCTGTGGCAGTTCCACATGTGCAGCCCATTTGGGTTACCCAGGAGCCAGATTTCATACATGGGAGTGAGAGAGGACACCCACAGGAAATGCCCATGAGTCTTTCAGACAGGGACAAGTGTCCTTCCAAAGAGTGCATGTGGTTCCAAGGGGGAGGCAGAGGAATTGGCATTAAAATAAAATATTGGCTTATGGCAGTTAAAAAAATACACGTAACTGGTAAGCACTCTCCCCATAAAATGGGAAAACATCAGCTATTGTGGGCTATTTGCCAAGGATCCAAATTCTCATGAGCAAGCTTCTCTAAGCTCATTTGAAAATCCTTGTGAACTTTGCTGCCAGTCACACATTAGGTTCAGGATGAAAAGAAACTGCTGAGAATCCAGAGTCCTCCCAAATCCAAGTGTGGGACTCAGCCGAGCTTTCCCCACCCCACAGAAAGCAGATGACATCATCTTTGGGCTCGCTCTGTCCATCCCTCACATGCTGGAAGCAGAGGCAGGGACCAGCTCACTTTTGTTTGCAAGTTTTCAGTCTGCAAAAGGGCTGGCAGAAGATCAGGTGTCTGCATCCACATGTTCTAGGAAGCCCAAGGCTGCTGTCCAGCTGCAGCTGGACATTTTTCCCACAGCTCCCCTGGATGGTCACTTGATGGGCTCAGTCCACCTGCAGGTCACCTGGTGTCCAGCCATGAGCCTCGCTAAGGCCATTAAAATATGCCTTAAACATGTTTTACACATTTTACCCTTTGCCTGGCTACCTGTTCACAAGTGTGACAGCAGCCACATCTGTCCCTGTCCGTACCCAGGGGCTGGGGAGCCTGCTCAGGTGTAAACCTTGGAGCATGAATAATGCACACTACCAGCCACACGTGCACGTGACATTACCTGTGGGTTGATGTGTGCACGTGTCAGCTCTGGGGAGCTGATCCAAGCATGCAGCAGGGAGGGAAATGCTGCACATTGCACAAGCTCCCTGAAGTGAGGAGGGAGTGTGGGACCCCCTGCCACAAAGTGCTTATTTGATTTCATTTTAGATAAGGACATTCCAAAGTTAAAATCCAAGCCTTGATAATGGTGATGAAAAATGAAACTAGTGTTGAATGCTCACTGCCATTCCTTTTTTTTTTTTTTTTTCACAAAGACATGAGCAAGTTCCTTCTAAATTATAAATAAAATATGATACCTGGAAAAGAAGGAAAATTCAGAGGTAAAGCTCAGCCTCCTGACCTCATTGCTGTGCAGCTGAACAGCCAACACTGGGACACAATTCCAGGACAGACTGTGGGCATGTGCATAGCTGTGCACAGCTGAGAAAATAAAAGACCCCTAGCTAGGGCAACAACCCAGATAAAGCATCACCCTTCCCCTCCACCCCAGCAGCTGGGGTGTCACTGATTTCCCCAAAGCCACAGAATAGCCCAGTGTCACCCCCCAGCCATGGCAGTGGGACACGTGGGTGGCAGCAGCACGTGCCTCTGAGATGTGCTCATAAAGTCAGTCACCTCCTGGTTCTCTTTTTGAGCAGATTTTCACAACTCCAGCTGCACAAAACTGTGTGTTTCATCCTGGTGCAGGCTGATACTGGAGACCTGGAGGCACAGCTGAGGATGCGTGGGCAACCTGGCCTGGGCTGGTGCTTTTTGCAGGGGAAAGCTGCTGAGGGAGGATTTGGAACATCCAGCATTGATTTTTGGATGCCAGGAAGACAGATAGTTTGGGGGATTTAGGGTGTTCTTTTTGTGTTTAACAGACACATTAATTTAAGTGATTCTTTGGAAACGCTGCTGATAAGCCTCAACACTGAAATGCAGGTTAATGGAGTAGGGGAGGTCTGCATGGCACGGCCTCAGTTTTGGAAGAAAACCAACCAAGATCAACCTGGTTTAGCCACAAATCTCACACAGGCTAGCGGAGAGCCATTCCAGGCTGCTGTCTGCACAGAGGAGGTTTGGTCTTTCAAAACCTGTTGTATGGAAATCTCTTTTGCAGTTTGCAAGGGACACACAGCGATTAGCTTTGATGCAGATTGCTGGGGAGGCCACAAACATCTGCCACTGCTTTCCTCCCACCATCCCAATGCACAGGGGGAGGTAACTCAGACAGGCATGTCCATGTTTTCTTTGCTGCTGTTTCAGAATACAGTTTGTAAATTTAATTCTAGTGGTGGCCTGATGATGCTATCTTGCTGGCATGCAACCAGAATTGTGACCTGCAGCAGGTGAGGAGGAGCCACTTGTGGGGAAGCTCTCGAGATGTCCCATGTTACGTCCACAAAGTCATGGTGACTTTCTGAAAATGAAAAACTTCGAAAGAGGGATTTAAAGGTAAGAACACACACTGGCTCATTCAGGCAGAACCACTCTACCCCCACCCTGAGCCTATCTTTAATATCTAATTATCAGGACTAATGACTGATTATGTGTCTCCAGTGTTCTCGACCTTTAATAATTCCTGTCCCAATATGCTTTACCGCTTTCCGGGGGAAATGTTATCTGAAGTGTGAAATTAACCATTCTTTTGTTATGAACTCACCACTTGGCCATAGCTGCTACATAGTTTTAAACCTGAAACATATTTGAACTGTTTCCAAGTTCATCCAGAGCGTGACCTTGTGTGTTTTAATAATTATAATTTCCTCAGTAAAGTACAACTCTAGAACCAGAGAAAAAAATGTTCAGACAGCTGCAGGGGTGGGGATGGCTGACCTTAATGATGAGCTTTACAAATATAGCAGGAGGAAAGCAATAAATCTACAAAACCAAAGTGCTTTCTCATTTTAACCCCTAGTATGCAGCAATGCCCTGATGGTAGAGGGGAGCAGACCCTCCTGCAGGCTGCCCCAGAGACAGTGGAGAGGGGAATGCGCAAAAAGAACACAGAGGAGGTATCAGGTTGATTTTCCTTTTCCTGTTGAGCTGCTCCTGTGTCAGACTTCATCTCCAGCGTGGTTGTGTAAATCAGCTGAAGGCAGCAGGATTTGCCCCTGCTCTGCAGAGCCCTGGGTATGCGTGCACATGTGAGTAATCCTGTTGGAATCAAGGACTTGCAGGAGGAGCGGGCACATGAGTAATGTTTTGTAGATACAAGGGCTGGAATCTGGGCCACATGGCTCAGGACAAAGAGACATGTCAGTTCTGCATAAATAACACAGGCACTCGGCTTCCAAGCTTCAGCCTACTTAGCGAGTGCCAGAGTCACTGTTTCCATCCCACGTCTCAGGCAGCAGGACCAGGACAGCAGGGTGACCTTGGCAGGGGCTGGGGCGAGCCCAGGGTGCTCCCAGCACCCAGGAGAGGTGGGTGCCCTGCAGCCAGCGTGCTCTGATGGGGCAGGGAATGGGATCTCACTGTGCAAGGGCTGTGCTTTGTGCCCTGATCTTACTGGCAATAAAAGCCTGCTGCAGCCTGCTGTAGGTATCATCTCTGCTCCAGGGGAATTTGGATTATAGCAGGAGGAAATAGCCTCTGTTTCTCCTCCAAACACTTTCCCTCTGTACAGCAATCAACTCCTAAAGCCTCAATGGAACAGGGTTAAATAACAATCAAAGGAGAGAGCCAGGGTGACAGACCACCCAGGTCAGGGTGCATTTGCAGGCATGCATTGCTCCATGCAGTGTAAGACTTCTCTGAGCCACTTCTGGGAGATTTTACCATAGGAATATGACTAACACAACACTTGGCAAGGCAAAGACTAATAGTGTGATTGTTCTGTCGGCTTCTTCCCTTCTTGAGTAATATCGTGCTGAGCAGTGTTTGAGTGAGAGATCTGAAAGGCCTTTTCATTATTGTATCGAAAACTCCTCTGACTGCAGATCTCTTAATCAAAGGACTTTTATGTAAAGTCACATTTTTTCCAAAACCAGAAAAGTTCAGGCTCAGAGCATAAACATTAGACTCATTATTTAGAAATAGCAAGTAAGTCCTTTGGGTTCTGGTATCAGATCAAAGCTAAAAAATTAAATTGCTTCAGAAAAAAAAAAAATTAGTTCATTTTGGGAATCAGCATATTTCTTGTTTGCTTTTTCATTATGGAGCTAAAAAAAGGAATAGTGAGATTCTGTCGGTGGTTTTCAAGTGTTTTCCAAAACTGAATGGGTGCTGCATGCTAAGTACTTCCACAGTCTGTGGAGGCAGAAAATATTTTGTTGACATGACAATAAAAACATTCTGCAGACTTATCGAATTATTTTCTCCTTCACCATCCACAGCCACAAGAAAGCAGCATGATCCCCACACTGCCATGGAACAGAAACCTGCTCTCCGCTGGCATTGCCTTTGAAATGAAGTGCTGGAATCTGCCCCAACACGTGGAGGAAGAGATTTCTGCCTGGGTTGTGGGTGAGACCCAGGAAGAGGCCTCAGGTCAGCAGTGTCCCCCACCAACACATGGCCTGACCATGTTGTCCCAAAGAATTCACTCCTTTTGGGACTGCCTGGTGGTAATCACTTTACTAATGGTGGTTTGGGCAAAGATAATTAGTTTATTATTGCTAATGGGTTCAGCACCACTATTCTGGTCTCCAGTGCTGTCCATCTTCCTCCAGCCCCACGCACACTTCTGTCTCCTCCTTGCCTGTGGCCCCTCCTGGTTTTTGGGTTGTGGACACATAAGTGATGGAACTGGGTCCTGGCACAGGTGCAGGATGGAGATGTGGGGATGGTGGAGAGCCATGTCCCGCAGATCAGGCACTGCCAAGACAGACACTCTCTCCATCCAAGACAAATCCCACCCTGGAAACAGCTGCTGCTGACAGCAGCTCCCACCCTCCTGGTGGTGGTGGATGCTGAGTCCATGGTGCCATCTGCCACACTGACCATGTGATATCTCAGGAGAGAGGGAGCAAGGGGAGATGCCAGACTAATATTGGGATTGCTTTATTATACCTTTAACTTCCTATTTTTTTCCCTAGCATCCATTACCTGTTACAATTCACAAGGCGAATGCGACCGACCTGAATTCCTGCTGATTTTGTGAACTCTGCAAGTGCCTCAGAGAGAGGTGGGACTCTCAAGAAGTACCGAGGAGAGCAGGCTGCTGAGGGCTGAGGAATGGCAGCAATGCCCACATGTTTTCTGTTTGTGACACCGTGGCTGATGGGGATCATTTAATCACACAGTGAGACCGGTTCACTCTACCTTTACACCAGTCCTTAAGATGTTTCCCTTATCTCTGACTTTCTGCAGACGGCTGGGGTTTTCCCTGCCTGGTTCCTCTGTCACCTACAGATGGCTTTCAGTGCTTAATCCTTGGGAAATGTGAGTTTCTCCGTGACTCAGCCACAGTTTCCCTGCTTGGCTGTCACAGGGTGTTTCATCTTTTCACTTCTCAGTGCCCATCTGTACAAAGGGGTCAGTAACGAGAGGAAAACAAGCATAGCAGGGCCAGCTACACACAGATCCCTGAGTGTTGAGGGGCCATATAATTTCTTAAATGAATTGGTCACATGATACTCATGATACTCTTTTTTTTTCCTTTTTCCTCCTTTACTGGGTAATTGAAACTTCATAGACATTAGGAATCTGAAACATGCGTAACAGTTCTTTATGTACAAACAGCTTTTTCTCTGCAAGCTGAGGGGCTTGTGGGGAAGAGAGCTCTGTGAACACTGGAGCGAGCAAGCACCTGTTTCCCACGAGTGTTACAATTCCCACAACTGGCAGGAACAGTTGATGTTCAGGGTATAAATGCAAATTTTCCATCTTCTACATCACTGGATTATCTGCGTTGTCCCCAGTTAAACCTCCTCACCAAATATATAACTAAATCTTTCCAAATGACCGTGCCCTGCTCCCTCTAATAAGTTCTGCCTTCATCTGGCCTAACTTCTGCCCAAGTCTTTGCATTTCCTATAGGCTTAACCCTTGAAGACCTCAATCAATCTCCTAGACCAGGGGGTCTCCCACTAGAGGAGACAGGAGGCCCAAGAACGTGGTTGAGTTGGTCCCTTGGGTTTTATTGAATGGGAGACACATGGCCATCAGATTGGCCCAGTGCCAATGGAAAGGTCCCTGCTGAAGCCAGGGTGTGCAATTTGACCTTGTAAAATCAGTAACATGGGAAGCAATTACACAGAAATCCAAGCTCCAGCAGGCAGGGCTGCGCTCTGCTGCTCTTGGGGGAACAACACGCAGTGAAGGTCAGGATCGAGCTGATGCTGAGCTGGCAGCAGTCCTCAGTCCTCTGGAATTCATGTCCTGTCTTCAGAAAGGAGGAATAATATATAAAAACGTCTTCTGAACACCCATTTCCACGCTGCCACTCAGCCCTGACCCATTATTTGGGAAATTGCTACTTGAGGAAGGAAAAGATAAATCAGTGTACATTGGAAAAACAACTTGAAACTCTGGCTCAAGGCAGGGAATCAGAGGAGAGCAGACTCCAAACTTTTCTGCTAGTTTAGTAAAACGGTGTGATACGATCTACTAAGCAGGGGAAGTCAAAGACAAGCTGCCCTGCAGGCATTGCTGGGCAATATGAAGAGACACCTGGGAAGAGACTTTCTGGCAGAAAGAACTGGGCTCAAGGAGGTAGAAGTGATCCTTTTTCAGATGTTATTTTCCTTAACCGCATTCAGCACCATCTGATGGAGCTCACTGGTCACACCATCACGCTTCCCACCATGGGGAGATCGTGTATTACAGATATTTGAACATTGAGAGCTGCTCCTGGAGGCCAAGAAAACAGCTGGGAAAACACCACAGCCAAGGCAGCTCTGCACAGGCACCACCAGACGGGGTCTGGACATGGAGACCCAGCCTCCAATGACCCTGCACCCCACTCCAGGGACAGCACAGCATCACATCATGGCAGGAAAGCTGATTTTGGGGAAATGGAAATAGCACCAGCACAAATCAGTCCCAGCTGAATTGTCGTGGACCGTCAGACACCATCAAAGTCAGGAGCACAGCAGGTTCGTGGCCAAATCCACTCACTCCATTCTCACACTGGGAGGGGAGAGGGTCAGCAGTAAAGAGATGTTATTCTGTGTTTGAAGAAAACACTCAACCAGAGACCTATTTTTCTTTCTGTAAGAGAGTAAATTGGCCATAGCTGCAAATGAACTGCAGGGATCCACTACAAACCAGGATAAAGAAATCATTTTATTTCATTGCAATCACAAATTTCAGAATTTAAGGAGTAGAAAGTGTTCATTTAAAGAATTACACCATTTTATAATCTGTGTCTGCCTGTAAATATGGAAACAAAGGACATTATAAACTTTTGAGGAGAACATAAGAGTCTAACACTCAGGGAGACTTCTGGTTCTCTGAAACTCTTCAGTGGTCATCTAAACGTCTTTTAAACTCTGGCCTGCCTGCATTTTGCAGGTGGAAGAGATGTTCTACTTGTTTCTCATGCCCAGACTTCACCCTTCAGTGCTCCACTTGTTCCCTGCACACCTTGAGCCCTGGCTGTCACTCTTTGCCTCTGTGTCCTGAGCCCCTCTGAGCAGTTTTCATGTCTCTGGGCTACAGTGTCTCTCTCTGTTTCATATCTGAACCTATCCCTTCCCTTCCATATCTGCACTTATAAAGTATCTCTTCTTTTCTGGTATTACTTACTCCTAATAACTCCATAATTACATTGTGGAGCCCTGTCAAGCTCCCAGGAACAAAGCTCACATGAAGGATGCAAAAATGGACCTCTATCTCAGGGGAAATTCTGCAGTGGCAGAGATGAGGAAGTTGTTTGATCATTAGCCTTATCTAGAACAAATTGCACATAATAACTTTTAATATTTTCTATCAGATTTGGTTCCTCAGACAGACACAATTTTTTTTTTACATTAAGCTGTATTTAACTGAGTCATCTAAGTATATCTCAGTCCCCAAAATAAGATACTTAAATGTCCATTAAGAAACAAACAAATCACTAGTTCACTGAATGTGGCCCTTGTTTCACTGCCCTTGACACAGGCTTTAGAACTCAAACTTTTGTATTGACTTAAGATAAACGCTGCAAGCCCATAAGCAATGCATTGTTCTTATGGTACCCAATAATCTAGTCCTTTTATTTAAATATGATATAAGTAATCCCAGAGCCAATGAAAGCATGGAATGACTAGGTGCTACGTTCCACAAATACTGTATTGCATAGAAGAGTTTAACTCCTTATCTGAAAAACAGTTGGCTGTGACCGTATTAACAATTATATTATCAGTTTTCCTTGGCAACATTTATGTGTCAAAATGTATCATGGGTTTCACAGCTTAGTTCCAGAAATAGGCTGTGGTCCGGGTGACATCATACCTTCCTCCATAAAAACCTTTTTTTTTTTTTGCTTTTCATGCTTCCATAAACACTTGTACTCCCAGCCTTATGCTGGACCCACTCAGGCCATTAAGGCATAGCGAGCTCTTCCCAGCTCTCAGCATCCCAGCCTGGCAGGAGGGTTGAAAATTTACAAAATTTTACCAAAACAGCGCGATTTGTGCCGGAGAGCCGGGGACTTTGCGGCTCAACCGTGGCGGGGCAGGGGAGGCGCAGAGGCCGCGTTAAAACCGTGAGCACTTCCCGGGATCCTTTGCTGGTCGCTGTGACCCCGAGAATGTTAAAAGTCTCTTTTCCCAGCCTGAGCGCTTGAAGAATGAGCTGGAGCTCTTCAGTTCTCGGTCTCAAGGTTGTTTATTATGCCTTATTATAAAAATTTTCTCCTGTCCTGCCGAGGTCCATCCAGCAGGACAGTTCCAGGCACTCTGCCTGCCCCCGGGGTGGTGTTTCATCTTTATACTAAAATCCACGTGTACAATGTTTACAATTACTTTCCAATACCTATCACCTATGTTAGACAGTGAGCTTTTACTCTAAACCAATCCAAAAGTGCCAACATCACAGCAGAAGATGGAGGCCAAGAAGAAGAACGAGGAAGGCTGGATACACTGAGATCCCTCCATGTTGCCCCCTGAACCTCCATTCCAGAAACCCCAAAATCTACCTTTTCACCCCATGATAACTTCACTATTATTCTACTTAAACTGTTGTGGTTTGCTGATCTTTATATAAGGTTGGTAACTTGCTCCATGGGTCACAATCAAAACCACACGTGTTCTGGGCTCCATGCCAGGGCTTCTGAGCCCCCTGGCAGGGTCTTGGCTGTTCTGGACAGCCAGAGGGATGTTCTGGGTTCCCATGAGCACTGAGCGCTGAGGAGGCACCAGGGGCTGTGGGTGACTGAATGGGGCTGTCTGTTGGTTTTCTATGTGATATCAAAGGATAAAAAGGTGTCAGAACTGGGAGGTGCAATCCCTCCCTCCATCCGCGTCCCGCGATGAGCCGCGCGATCGCTCCGCCAGCGGCGCGGAGCAGGGAGAGATGGTGAAAAGCCAGGAGCAGGCAGAGCTGAAATCCTCCTCTCCAAAGCCTAGCTGGGGTTTCTAAATGCTGAGGAACTGGATTCTTACAAAGGAAGCCTTACAAAGTGGCATTGTGAAACTGCATTGCAAAATTCAATTAAGTGGAGTTGCAAACAGCTATGCAACAATGTTGTGTTGGAGTCTGGGTGCCATTTGGGTGATTCACCAACAAACATTGCACAGTCTTTTCAATTTATTTTATTTTTCATTTGTATGTATCTTATTTTTTCACAAGTGTATATTAAGGAAAAAAATTCTAGAATACTTTTATAGCATTCAAAGAAGAAAGGACATAAGGAATTCTGTCAATCCTTTCTGTCAAAAATAATGAAGGATGAAGTATAGCTAAAAAGATGTTGTTACATTCAGTTTTGTGTCTTCATGAAAGAAGCCACAGACCAAAACATTTTTCTTTATTTTGAAGGATCAGTTTCCTGGATCTCAACATAACTGGCTTTTACCGTCAAAATCTAGGAAGTTATAAGATGGGGTAAAAAAAGAAACCAAACAACCAAAGAAAATCCACCACTGAATTGAAAAGTTGTCTTAGGAATCATTCAGGAAAACTAAAGCAACTAAGCTAAACTTTGAAATTGAGTGTTTGGACCACATTAAACTCTGGGACAGTGTTACTCAAGTTTTAGCCATTCCAGTTTTGATTTCATTTACTTTGGAAAAGACTTCAGCAGCAGCGAAGTTAAGGCACTTTGTCAGAGGCTGAAGAGAAGCTTTATAACATAGTTTAAGATCTTTAGGGGATTTTTGGAAGCTTCTGTGTACTTCCTCATGCAAACAGGTCTTCACAGGACAAATAGCATCTGAATATTGGGATGTTCCTATCAATTCCTACAGAAGTTTGGAAGTGACACACAGCCCAAAATAAAGATATATTTTAAAATTTTTTCTTGTCTTTTTTTCTATTCCATTTCTTTTTTTTTTCCTCCAAAACCCAGCGGCATAATTAAAAAAAAAAAAGAGAGAGAGAGAGAGAGGAAGAATACAGTGGAATTGCAGAACAAACAAGATGGCAAAATAACACAACTATTTTTTAATAAGCTGGGAATTCGCCTCAGTATGCAGTTCTGGGAGGAGAGGAAGTTTCTGTGAGCTGGCCAGATTCCCCGTTGCAGACATATGGACACCTGGAAGAAAAAACAAAAGAAAGTTTTATTCTTCTATAGTCCTAAGGTTACCTTTTGTGACAAGGATAAGTACCCCTCATTAAGGAAAGCTTGAAAGATTGCAGAACCTGTAAATTGTAGCTTTTACTGGTTAAATGATAAAGAAGCATAAACCTGGGATCTTTACTCTTCCTGTGAATGCAGGATAGCTCCTTTAACACTGATGGAGCTACAGAGCTGGAAAGTAGTTTTTGAGAGGATAGTGCAGCTGGTGAAAATAAAATACACTGAGAAAAGTGAAGGGGAGATGAGGAGGGAGAGGAAGGGGAAATTCTATAAATAAAACCTGTATTTGAGTTAAGCTCTTCTTGATCTTTAATGAGTTATGTTTCCTAAGGGAAAAGAGGAATAAGAGCTGTGATGAGGGAGACAAATACTTGTTGAAAATCCAGAAGATATTTTCCAGGGTCCCAGCCTTGAGGCTGAATGGTAACAGAGCTGGACTCACCCAAGGGAAAACACAAGATTAATGAGGAGGGCTGTGAAATCCAGAAGAGAAGAGAGATGCAGAGGTGTGCTCCTCTCACTGAGACTGAGCATGGGATACAGGAGGATTAGAACCTAAACATTGCTCATGTGTCAACTTTTCTTCAAACCTAAGCTGTGGAAAGCTTCTTAGCTCTGGGATGATTTTGCTGGTCTTTCTAAACCTTAATTAGTTAGCTATTAATTCCCTATCATCATTATTTATTTTAATCTATTACAGGGAGGCTCAGACCAGTTGAGTGGGAGGGAGCTCTGGAGCACCACAGACTGTTCCAGTGACACTTTGCTGTCCAGGACTGGAAGAAGTAGCAGTTGATGCAGTTTATTCTGGGCTCTTTTTTAGGATGAGATTACCTGAATTATGCCTAAATGTTGGGAATTGGCCTCAGCTGCTTTACAGGGTTCTCTGGTAGCTCTGGGCACTCTTGCTGGGCTCATCTGTGGTGGAAAAAATGGACATTCAATGCTACTTTTGACTTTAAAGGGAGCTGAAATTCAAGAAACAAGTAGGGAATTCTCAAACCTTCTTAATGTACCAAAAAGGAGTGGGGGTATCTCCTTCCCTTCCCTTGTAGAGATTTTCCTTAAAATGAAGTCATTCTACTTTGAGAAAAGCATGTGCTAATGCGCGTGGAAGTGTGTCACTCAACTAGATGTCAGCCATCAGTTGTGACATTCCACTTTTAAAGGAAATGTGTTTTGCCATCAGGACTTGCAGCACTAATATTGCCAGTGCTCATTTTCCTACTCCATGATCTGCAAGTACATTAATCTCAACAGCAAAGCTGCTCTTATAAGGGAGCATGTGTTTATCTAAAGGCAACACAAAAGTCACACAGGCTGCAGGTGTTTTACTGGAGTGCTTCAGAGGCGCCTTCTCATTAGGGGTTGACACAGATGTGTCTGTACATTTCAGAATTCATATTGGCTTACTAAACTTCTTAACATGTGCTTGCTGGGAGGCATTAAAAATATTACCATCCCCCTTGTGAAGTGCTTGGATAGGCCGTGTGTCTGTCTGAGTGCAAGTACAGCTCCTCAGGTGCTGCTTGTGTGCCCTTGTGACCAGACTTAAACCCTTTGTGGATGGCCCAGCCTCTGGCACAGGTTGGGGAATGCAACCACCTAAATGACATCTTTCAATATCAGACTTCGTTTCTTTCACAGGGCCTGAGAAACAGAGCATCTACCTGGAAAAGGCATCTCCCTTTGCAGTTAGAAATAAATATTTTCATGATATCCACCAAATATTTGATGAAGACAGAAAAACTGAAAAATCTACAACTCTGAAGGCACCTTCTTCCCACTGGCCCTCTGGAAAGGGATGCTGTGGGAGCCAGTAGGACTTTAGGTCCACAGCGTCTGTATTTACTTGTCCATGAGCAAAGTGAATCTCTTCATGTTCTGAGTATTGTGAAAAAGGAGGAGGTGGAGCAAAGTGTCCCCTCTCAGAAGGACCCGCCACACTCAGCTGAGCTTGGTAAGAGACACAGCCTCACTAAATCATTATTTGAATAGAAACATCAGATGTCCAGCACCATGGGTTGGTGGGCATTGGTGCAGAAGAGCAGAAAAGGAAATTTCTGTTCATATATCCCCAAGGTTTGTTTCACTCTGTGCCCATGGTGGGCTAGGGCACTTCTGCCATCATCACCATGGCTGGTTTTTTTCACAGCAGAAGTGGGGATGTAGGGAACAGGTAACAGCACTCCTGGTCTGTCTGGAACATTGGATCTCTGCTGTCACACACATCCTGCCCTTGGGTGCCACAAGTTGGCTTGTGGCAAGAAAATGCATTTGTCAAACACATCTGTTGACTTTTCTAAGCAAGTTGCACAAGATGCTCACCTCTAAAAAAAAAGGATTGTGTTGCAGCCAACATTGCTATCAGAGCTCAGGAACAAATAAACGTGTGGCTCATCTCCAAGGGGCTTTCCCCCTGTTTCCTCACAATTGACAAAGAAGCCAATGTTGTTTAAGAGTAAGACAGGATGACAAATCCATGCATGTGCTCCACTTTGTAGCTGTCTGAGCCTGCTGCTGCAGAGTTGTCTTAAGAATGACGGCATTATTATATATTTCCTGGCACAGACAATCTAAACTGATGCCCATTTTCTTCCATCTGCCCTGGGAACTGCAAGGAAAAGAACAGACAATTGTACCCAGGATGGATTAAAACAGGAAATATCATCTAAAATGATGGAAAAGCTGGTTGTCAAAAAAAAAAAAAAATTTAACAGTGGACAGATTTCTATGGTGGTGCATAAGTGGATGTAAAACTGGAACAATCTCAGTAGAGCAATTGTGTTGTGTTATGTCACAGTATGGCCTCAATTGCTTCAGTTCATTCAGTGACATCCTTTGGGATGTCTACAAGCATAAAATAGTTGGGTAGGGTATTGATTTCTTTTGCAGTTTGAAATACATATCCAGCAGAGAAAATCTTGACCAATTAGAAAAAAAACCACAGACAGGTGCCCGTCAAAGAATCACAGTGCAGTCTTAAAGTTTGTCAGGATTCACCTAATAACAAATGACAAATTAACCATTAACCAAATATTCTATCTCCTTTGGGGAACCTGTCAGGCTTGTAGGCAAAGGAAACCAAGCTGGGCCATGGAGGGATCCCACACATTTTGCTGCAGCCAGAAAAAGCTGCTCCTCTGCCTCCTTAGCTGCTCTCCTGTGTCTGAAACTTCCCATCCCTAGGCAGTCAGGCTGCAAAGGAGTTTGCTGTGGAAGCTGCTGCTGCAAAGTTAAGATCTGATAAGAGGCAGAAACAAAGCAGAGCCAGCTAACAGCTCTCTTCCTCCTCCTGCTTCTGCCACTTACCCCTGGCTGCTCCTCTCCCACACTGTGCACAAGGACAGAGAAATATGGATTTGCAATTGTATGGAAACTCCTTGTAACCCCTGACATTGCTGCCAGCTCCTTGTATCTTAGAAGCCTACTTAAATTACAATAAAACAGCTCAGGAGTCTGCCCTTCTTCCTCCTGTTTCCTGTAACTAGAATTAAGTTCTGCCCTGACTCCCATAAAAACCGTGGGTTTATGAGCTACCTGCACGTCAAGAAATTCCCTGTGGGAGATCCATTAATGAATGAGAAACAGCAGAACGGAGTGAGCTGGGGAAGAGCCTGCTCCTGGAGGAAAGGTGTGATGGGATCATCCCTGAATGGTGATGGTGAGGGCTGGAGTGTGCCCGAGGATGTGTCAGTGAAATGGAACTGTCTGCACAGAGCCCTAGGCAGCCTAAATTATCTGACTCTGCTTGAGGCTGGGATGGACATGGTGACCTGCAGAGCCCCCTCCCAACCTCAACCATCCTGTGATTTCATGAGCCCATTGATGAACTTTGTTTTGTCCAATGTATGCAATTTCTCACTGCCTTCGTATCTCGTGGCTGTAGCCCCCATTTCCCCCACTTAGTCACCCATTTTATGCATTAGAAAAAGAAAAATACATCCCTGCCTCACAGATGTCTTCTGCTGAGGCTTGCCCCAAGCACCTCTCACCCTGACAGACCTGTAAATCTGATGGCACTCTCCATTTGGCCCATACCTCTGGCTTGGGGGTGGAGGCTCTGTGGGGACATGAGGGACTGGGGACTGGAATATTTTATTCCTGTTTTGCTTCCTGGGGTTAAATATATTGCTTTCCCTTGGTTTAGGCTGGCAATTTTCCCACTGACACCCTGGGTGGTAACATGGCCACACTGAGCTCAGACTCCCCCCTGGGCTCACTGGAGACAGAATTTCAGCCAGTGGCTTCTGTCGCATTGCCCTGGGTTAGCTCTAACATTTGGGACCTTTGAAAATGACACACAGGAGCCCTGAAGCTTCTCTTCCCACCGAAAAAAAAAAAAAAAGATTTAGAAAGATCTGGTCTTTGACTCCTGGAAAATTATTATCTGTATTCAGAGGGATGCAAATTCTAACAACTGAAGATGATCTGATCTCCTCAATGACTCACTCAATGTCATTTAACTGCAGAATTCTCTAATTCCTTGATTAAGAAAAGTCTTATCTGTAGGCATCTAGTCACCATCTGAAGACTTGAGGAGACAGACAGATAAAAAACACTCCTTCATCTCTTTGCTGTATTTCTTTCTTAGACTTCAGTCTGTTACATCCTCTTTACAACCTGTCAATGATTACAGTAATGGGAGAATATAAAATATAGGGAGAGCTTAATTATTTTAAATCAGAATGACTGGTGTCCCTCAAAGTTAGGGGCATGTGAAACTTATCAATATGTATTAGAGTGTTTTTAATTTGGGGAGAGAATTTCAATTGGGTCATTTGGGAAAATAAACAAACTTGCTTTCACATCGCTGAGATTTTGACTTTGTTTTTCAGTTATCAAAACACGCCAGCCAGCTCAGAGACTAATGAGAATTCCACCCACCAAAACCAAATTATGTTCATGATGAGTAGAAATGGTTGAAAATTCTGAGTTTTGAGTGCTGGATAAAAGTATGTCGATCACTTCATTTTTCAAACAGGAAAGAATGGATTCTGATTTAAAATGGTCAAAGACTCTTTTCCCTACAAATTTCCTGTGTAATTAATAACATGTTGTGTTGAGTTTGTTCATTTTTTAAGTACAGAGGTCTTCGCAAAAGCTGTGGTTGATCCCAAATTAGGATATGGTTAATATAAATGTAACACCCAGAGAAAGAAAGCCATAAATCAGACTGTCTGGTTTATGATCATAAAAAAGTTATTCCCTTTGCACTAATGCTTTGTCTTCACTAGAAGGGAAAAAAAGGAGCTAATTCGGAAAAGACAACCAAAAATTTACTTCAAAATTAGTTGGTTGCAGCTCATGCACCAATCCAAACTCTGCTAACATTTGGCTATTTTTAGTGTAAAAATATATATTTTTTCCTCCTGTCAAGTCATCTGCTAAGATCAGGAGGAAGATATGGAAAAGGCCAGTAAGGATCAATTTTTGAGAAGGACAGATTTCTCATTAATGAGTGCAATAGACTGATCACCACAGAAAGAATACAATTTAGTGATTATATCTAAGAAGTATGAATGTTTTTCTTGTCAAATGTCATTCCCTTTAAAACTTGGCACTAGTAACTTACTGCAATTTTCTTTCAAGTGAGTTTCAGCTGGGCTGTGACTCTGTGTGTAATCGTTTTCTCATGATGGTAGTAAAATTTGACATATCAACTGTATATTTATAATGGAAATAAACTTCATTATGAGTCCCCAAAGGGATCTGATCTAAATCTCACTGAATGAAAAATGGAAAGACTCCCATTGACTTCTCTGATCTTTGGTCAAACTATTGTAGCTGTAGAATTCTCTCACTTTCCCCCTTTATGCTGTGCTTTTGGAAACCACACGTATTTTAAATATGTGTATCCCAGTCATCTCTTGTTTTGTTCCCATTGCCTCACAGAGCATTGGGGGTGCACTTGCAATGTAAAACTGAAAAATTATCATCCTGTTTCTGTGCTGCTTTCTTGGCAGCAGAGTGTGCAAGTATGACAGGGCTAAAATCCCAAGTTTACATTGGACTGAGCAGAGCAAATTTCACAGGAAGGTAACTGCTGACTTCTGTAGCATCATGACCAGTTTCAGGGGAGTAGAATTTGGCCCCATTTCTGCAAAATAACTGTGGCTTTCCTTAGCAGTCTGATCATGTCATAATTCACTTTAATGCTCGTGTATGCTGGCCCAAGGGCTTTTATAATTATTATGCCTGTCTCATCATGAAAGATGGATAAGTCACACCTGAATACAAGAGTAGGAACTTGTTGTTTTGTTTAGATCTTAAACATTTTAAAATCATTATTAAATGAGCAAATTACACATGCCCTGCAGAAGAGGGTACAAGTCAAAGCTCTCTGGGTACTTCTTGCTACTCCTGCTGTGGATTTTGCAGATTATATTTCATTGGAAGGAAATTTCTAATATTTCATTAGAAGGAAACATTGATTAATAGGATTGTGATGAATTTATCTGCATATAATGCAGGGAGTCAAAAACAAAGAGAAACTCATTGGACATAGACTGCATTCCAGTGGGACTTCAGAATATGTCATAGATCAATTAATACTTTACTGTAAGCCACAGGATGTCATATTCATGGGGGACCCTAATTATGCAGATGTGTGTCAGGAGTGTTATTTACATAAAGGTTTCTGAATAACACAGATGATCATTTCTAGTTAAGATAAAGCCCCAGGAGCTGGGTCTCCCTAGAGTGGGAAGCAGAGATTCCCACATTAGCCAAGACTGAAACACATGGAAGTGACAAAAAGTCAAATATTCTATGAAAACAAGTGTCAAGGGAGATGAAGATATATAAACCCTAGGGAAGTGGGTAAAAAGGATCTCTTTCACTTCCACAGGCTTATACCAAGATTTTTGGAGGTTTGCAAATGGAAGTATTAAAACCCTGGACTGTGGTAAAATGAAGAAGATGCTGTAGGCATGGGCTAAATCAAGATTCCTCATTAATTAATAACATGTTGTGTTGAGTTTGTTCATTTTTTAAGTACAGAGGTCTTCATAAAAGCTGTGGTTGATCCCAAATTAGGATATGGTTAATATAAATGTAACACCCAGAGAGAAAGAAAGCCATAAATCAGACTGTCTGGTTTATGATCATAAAAAGTTATTCCCTTTGCACTAATGCTTTGTCTTCACTAGAAGGAAAAAAAGGAGCTAATTCGGAAAAGACAACCAAAAATTTACTTCAAAATTAGTTGGTTGCAGCTCATGCACCAATCAAACTCTGCTAACATTTGGCTATTTTTGTGTAAAATATATTTTTTCCTCCTGTCAAGTCATCTGCTAAGATCAGGAGGAAGATATGGAAAAAGGCCAGTAAGGATCAATTTTTGAGAAGGACAGATTTCTCATTAATGAGTGCAATAGACTGATCACCACAGAAAGAATACAATTTAGTGATTATATCTAAGAAGTATGAATGTTTTTCTTGTCAAATGTCATTCCCTTTAAAACTTGGCACTAGTAACTTACTGCAATTTTTCTTTCAAGTGAGTTTCAGCTGGGCTGTGACTCTGTGTGTAATCGTTTTCTCATGATGGTAGTAAAATTTGACATATCAACTGTATATTTATAATGGAAATAAACTTCATTATGAGTCCCCAAAGGGATCTGATCTAAATCTCACTGAATGAAAAATGGAAAGACTCCCATTGACTTCTCTGATCTTTGGTCAAACTATTGTAGCTGTAGAATTCTCTCACTTTCCCCCTTTATGCTGTGCTTTTGGAAACCACACGTATTTTAAATATGTGTATCCCAGTCATCTCTTGTTTTGTTCCCATTGCCTCACAGAGCATTGGGGTGCACTTGCAATGCAAAACTGAAAAATTATCATCCTGTTTCTGTGCTGCTTTCTTGGCAGCAGAGTGTACAAAATATGACAGGGCTAAAATCCCAAGTTTACATTGGACTGAGCAGAGCAAATTTCACAGGAAGGTAACTGCTGACTTCTGTAGCATCATGACCAGTTTCAGGGGAGTAGAATTTGGCCCCATTTCTGCAAAATAACTGTGGCTTTCCTTAGCAGTCTGATCATGTCATAATTCACTTTAATGCTCGTGTATGCTGGCCCAAGGGCTTTTATAATTATTATGCCTGTCTCATCATGAAAGATGGATAAGTCACACCTGAATACAAGAGTAGGAACTTGTTGTTTTGTTTAGATCTTAAACATTTTAAAATCATTATTAAATGAGCAAATTACACATGCCCTGCAGAAGAGGGTACAAGTCAAAGCTCTCTGGGTACTTCTTGCTACTCCTGCTGTGGATTTTGAAGATTATATTTCATTGGAAGGAAATTTCTAATATTTCATTAGAAGGAAACATTGATTAATAGGATTGTGATGAATTTATCTGCATATAATGCAGGGAGCCAAAAACAAAGAGAAACTCATTGGACATAGACTGCATTCCAGTGGGACTTCAGAATATGTCATAGATCAATTAATACTTTACTGTAAGCCACAGGATGTCATATTCATGGGGGACCCTAATTATGCAGATGTGTGTCAGGAGTGTTACTTACATAAAGGTTTCTGAATAACTCAGATGATCATTTCTAGTTAAGATAAAGCCCCAGGAGTTGGGTCTCCCTAGAGTGGGAAGCAGAGATTCCCACATTAGCCAAGACTGAAACACATGGAAGTGACAAAAAGTCAAATATTCTATGAAAACAAGTGTCAAGGGAGATGAAGTTATATAAACCCTAGGGAAGTGGGTAAAAAGGATCTCTTTCACTTCCACAGGCTTATACCAAGATTTTTGGAGGTTTGCAAATGGAAGTATTAAAACCCTGGACTGTGGTAAAATGAAGAAGATGCTGTAGGCATGGGATAAATCAAGATTCCTCATGAAGGAAATGTGCCATGCTGGTAGAAAAGCACTCAAGGGCACTGAGAAAGCTGTTTCCAGTCACTCCACACAAATTGCACAGTTCCCTTCCTGCCTCACTGGACACATTCAGACCTTCACTGGTAACTGGTATATATTTAACCTTGTGGGAGTTTTTTCTGATTAATTTAATACTTGACCAGATAACTATTAAAAACACTGTGAGTTCTGGATTTTTGTAGGAACTGAAAAGAGTAGGAGTATGAGACAGCAAAAGGCAGTTTACTCCTTTTATTTTTCCTACACTCTGTGTTAATGACCTTGATTTTCTTTCTTCTCCAGCCAAATCAGCAGAATTTGTATTAAGATGGGTACTAAATGATTGCATTATTCAAGGCCAGCTCCACTCCTGGGGTCACTGTTACAGCTGACTGACTGTAGAGCTATAACACCCTCCCTCCTCACAATGAACACATGACAACTAGATCAGCTTTACCTCCTGTGAGGAAGAGGACGAGACAAGGGCTGAGTGTTCACATCCTGCCTCCTCTGACTCAGGAAAAACCAAATTTTGAGCTGCCACTCAGGCAAACTTCTGCTCCTCTGCTGCTTTCACATGCTCAGTTAGCACTGAGATCTACAGCTCTTCTTTCTCTGTCACTCTGATGGTAGATGTCATGTCCTAAAGGCTTTGGGAATTACAAATATTATAAAATCCAAAATCCTTCTTTGTCACAAAGAAAAATAGATAAAAGCTAAGGAGGCCAGAAGTGCTCCACTGCTGATTCAGTTATCCCTGTCAGACAGGGTCCTGTCCTTCTTTCTTTTTCCATGTAGGGGAAGGTTTTAGCTGGGGGATACTTGGGTGGATGCTAATTGACCCATCCTGGCTGCCAGAGCTTTTATCTTTGTGGCAAAGCTAATCCTGAATCAATATCGTCCATTCAGCATTAACTTCCAACCCAGCCCAAAGTGAGAGCTCAGTTTTAGGTAAGGCTGTGCTCTGCTTTATGCTGCAATAGCGCTCAGAGAGGCTACAGCAACATTGCTGACCCCAGCCCTCCATAAACCCTTGTGACCCGCTGAAATCCGAGTCAAAATGACACCTTTAGCATCTTCCACAGTATTTGATGAGTAAAACTCAATAAACTGAGTTTATATCAATTATTCCCTACAATTTTCCTCATAACAGTTGTCTCACATTTAGTCTGAATTCTACCCTGTCCTCCATCATGAGGAGGACAAAACTCCAATGAGAACAAAACACAGCTCAGTCCTGTCATCTGCCTAATCTGTTCCTACTATTGCAGTCACCTGCCCAACTTCATTCCTTACCTTTTGGCAGGTGTTTGCTCTCTTGGTGAAATATCTTGGTGCACCTTATGGAACAAGCCCAAGGATTTGCAGGAAAGCAAAGGGAAATTTCAGGCTTGAAAGCAATGGAGGTTCTGGCTCTAAACTTGAGGATGAGGGAATAAACAGGGTGGTTTGTCCCACTGAAATGTTTCAAGAGAGTTGGCAAAATCATGGTTGGCACCTGGGGAGCACCCGGGTATCAAAGGGAAGGAGGGGTTAAAGGGAGAAATCCTTAAAAGAATGTGTCCTTTGTGCAGGGAGGTTATGCATTTAACAGATCTCTGCTGAGTTAATAGCACACCAGATGCCAGGGACCTTATGGAAAATGGAATTGCTTAGAACTCCAGTGTCAGAGTGTTTGCAGGGATTCCCCCTGGCTGTCCACACTTCTGCCACAATACCTCAAGGTTTGTGTCCTCTCCTCTCGGGGTTTCTGCTGTGGATGGAATGTCATTGCTGTGGCTCTGTTTGCCATGGGGCAAAGGGACATTCATGTGCCACAAAAACTCTGGGGACAGAGCCCTGCCATTTCCCCATTTAGCTTACAGCTTTTGGTGAACCCTCTCCTCCGGACCACCAGCTCTTGTGCTTTACCAGGGGCTCTGAGTGAAGCTGAGCAGGATGAAAATCGTTTCCACGGCACTAATCACATTAAGAATTTCAAGCCTGGATGCCAGGAGGGTGATGAAAAAGAGCTAAACCACCTTGATGGATCTTGAAGTTTCAGTGGAATTTGCCTTGCCTTGGAAATGAGGTCCAGCCACGATAAGAATTGCCACAGCTTTCTTCACTGATGGACCTTCAAAGAGATTCCTCCTTCAAGGTGTATCAGACAGCAGATTCTGAGGAGAAGGAGGTACTGCGGTTTGCTGAGGTAGTAGTTAAAATTTTAATTTTATCTCCCAGCATGAACACAACCAAGCTGCCCCTGTCACACAGCTCTGTCAGACCATTTCAGAGACAGCCTGGCTGAAGCCACCCACTCCACCTCCTGCAGTCCTCCCTCTAAAATGCTCTGTATCAAAATGCTTTGTGAAGAACCTGCCCCAAATTCTCCATCAGCACCTGGCCTTATTTTTTTTCCTTGGCCCAGCATTTCTAGGAGTCTTTACTAATATTAGTGCAGGACTAAATATCTGGTCTGACCTTACTGGGAAACTGAAAATCTGGGAAAGATGGAATGTGTTTGCAATTTCTAAATATTCTTTAATGATTTTTAAAATTATTTCTTCATGAGCAACAGGGCATTAAACTGATTAGATGTTTTCTTGATTAACTTCATTGATTCACAACTGGGATTTATCCACAGGAACCAATTTCTATTGCTCTACCAAGCCCAGCACCATTATCTCTGTCCCTGCTCTCAGCCAGAGAGAATTTTTTACCTTCAATCAGGACTCTGATGAAATAAATTCCCATCCAGTTATTGTTTGACCTTCAGAGGGTTTCATATGTATCAAGTTTTTATTTTGCAACCCAGAGACCACTTTGGCTTTTTTGGTTTAAATGTGATCTAGATGTAGGACCAGTCTTGCATGATTTTGCCAGCAGATTATGAAAGCTACCAATGGAATGAAAATGGTGTTAAATCAAAATTGAAGACTCATCTAATCCCATGTCAACACAGCACTTCAAACAGGGCCTAAAAACCACAGTTGGGTTTTATATGAAATAGAGAAGCGCATTTGCTAAAAAATCAACTGCACAAAATATGTGTGCACTTCAAACCAGCTGACCCTTGGGCCCATCAGCCTGTGGTCACACAGATGAAAGCAGGGAGAGCTGTGCTATTTCTCTGGGCTGACAGACGAGTTAAGAGGCACCTGGGTAATGAGCCAGCACTTTCACTGCTGCTCCAAGCTCATCTTGGCTGCATCTGCTCAGTGAACAGAGGTCTGTGGGAACAGAAATATTCCCAAATTTGTCTGGCTTTTTCCAAGCGCATTCATTTTTCTCTCTAAATTCCTGAGTCCTCTTCTGAGAGGCTGTCAGAATGAACAAATGGAAACAATGGGGTTTTTTTACAGATGGGAGGAAATCTGAAGTAGACAGATCCCACCCACTCTAGATGCTTTGCCTTCTTCCCACCAGCCAAGTCCCAGCTCTGTTTTAAGCAGATCCTTTGCTGGTGCTGCATTTGTGTTGCAGGTGAAGCCTCATTGCTGAGGAAGAGCAGGACTCCCCTGAGTCATCAGATTAAGCCCCCTTCGTGGTTTAACACTTCCAAGATGCTTTGGAGCAAAGGTGTGAGGATCTAATTTGGTGTTAAATTTCAGTATCTGATTCTATGGGCTCTTGCCTCCCGAGCAGTCAAGAGGGGTGGAACAATAGGAGTGGTGATAAGCTTTGCTCAGGAACTCTGGCAGGGACATTATCTACCTAATGGGATTAGTATGGTAAATACCTTTATAGTGCAAATCTAAATGAGATTATTTGGATACCATGGAACAAATAAATAAATACATGATTTTTTAAAGAGTCAGTGTGATTGAAATATGAATCTCCCTGTCCTCCTGCACTTGTGATCTTATTGCCAAGTGGTCCTTGGTCCTGTGCAAAAGAAGGGGTTTTATTAGCTTCCCCAGCCTGTATATTCATTTTACCTCCTCCTCAGTTCCTCACCTCATCTGACTTAGGGCAGGCACCATCCACCATATCTGGAAGAAAAATAAAAAGTCCTTCTGCCCTCATTATAAAAAAAAAGCAAGTTTAGCTGGTGCTCCAAAGCCCTGAACTGGGAGAAATTGATTGATTTACAGTACAAGTGATTTCATGAGGAGTCCCTTACATCATCAGGTTGTAGATTTAATTCTACTGAAAATAAATTTCTCATCCCTCAAGTGTAAATTAATGACTCAGTAATTTACTGAGTCAGTAAATGCTAAATCTTTCAATAGAAGAGAAGAGGTAAAAAGTATTCTTCAGAGAAGCATTAATGTGTTGTCCTCTTTATTTGGTGCAATAATCACATTAATTAAGGCAACTTTAATTAAATTATTTTCACCTAGACTGACTCCAAAAATTGCAGTTATTAACGATAAGAACACTAATGGCTCATCTATGCTGCAGTGGGTTTTAATGACAGCTGTGTTAACCACGAGAGCTTGCACCCCACAAGATTTTCAGATTAAGCAAGTGGGTGTGCTGCACCCACTGCACCGACAGAAATGTCACTATTGTCCACATTGTTCTTACTCCTGCTCTTTCTCCACAATAGCCCAACTCACTGCATCCTTGCCTTCTTTGTCTAGCTTGACATTTGGTCCCACACCACCCAACAGTGTCTGCTTGAGGTAACCAAGTAGGAGTTGGTTGCACTTCAGGTCCTATTTTCTTCTTTCTTTTCTAAACAGGTCTGTGTGATAACAGAGCAATGTGGCATTTCTGAACACCACTGTGGAAAAGAAGCCCCTACCAACATTTTTATGGTCTGTCCACAGATGAAAAGGTGCCTTTACAAGATGTCCTTCTTCGTACTCTAAACATGAAACCTGTAATTAAATAGGAAAAACGAAGTTACCAAGCAGTAAGTACTAAAAAAGCTCACACTTCAATAGTGTTCTGTTTCTAGGGGCTCAGGTTTAGCCTGCAAGGATGGAAATGGTGCAAAAAAGCAGGTCACAGCTATTTCTAGAAATTGTGGAAGTGATTGGAGCCCCTTGACGCCAGGAACTGGAATTTCCAGACAGTAAAGTAGCACTAAGGTAGACTGTGTCTGATGCCAAGGAGCTGGCAATTATTATTAATTCAACCACAAGTAAGTGCATTTCAGGTAGGATTAAAAGGCTGAATGAAGACTACAATAGCGTGGACAGTCAGCTCAGGGGGGTGGAAGTCCAGGCTGGCAAGTCAAGCTCTGCCCATTGGAATGTCCCATGGAAAACAGGCAAAATGGCACAAACAGAGATCAAAATGATTCAGCTTTTGGAGGTCTTACTCTCCCTTTGTTTTGCTAATGAAGGCACTTCATAATACAGAAATATTTTGTGATTAGACTAGATTAAGTTTTTAATTAGTTTTGAAATCTTTCTTGAAAGGAGCCCTAAAATACAGCAGTGACTCTTACTTAGGTATAATACACATTTTACAGTCTTCCTAATTACATCTGTTCCACCAATAGTTATTATGCATAGTCAATTAAACATGCAGTTAAAACACCCTAAATTGCATACCATGGACAATACTGAGTAAATAAATAATTAGGGAGTTATTAAAATGCAAATTCATAGCATAAGGAGCAATTATTGAAGAAGAAAGTATTTTAGTTTATGACTTATTGACCATATCAGCTCTTCTGGTGGGTTCCTCCTGCATTAATGTGAATGCTGCTGACACAAAAATCACAGCAGCAAAATGGTTTGGTTTGGTCAATGTCAAATTACTTACAGCTTTTAGATCCTGAGGTCTTGGCTTAATGGATTTTAATGGCTCAGAAGAAAAAAGGAAGATCTCTACACAGACAACATCTTCATCAGATTCTGGAAAACAAACTTTTTCTTTACCCTTTTATATTTTCTTTATATCTTTGTCTATCATTCAAAATTGGTTTTTTTTTCCATTTTTTTTTCAAATTTAGCTCAGAAAAAGAACCATCATGTTTGCCAGATTTTTATCAGTGAAGTCTGAGATCAAAGGGAGCTTGGACATCAGAAACTGGCATAAATCCCATCAGGGTTGTGATTTTTCCAGCTTCAGATGGGTCCTACCTGATACATGGACTCCTCCTTTGGATCATGGAGCTCCAGCTGTGCCTCGTGGCTTTTGAACACAAAACTCAGCAATGGGGCCACCCTGCCCAAGAACTCATCCAAAGCAACACCAGAGATCATCTTTCATGGGCAAAACCATTTTAATCTCTTCAAAGATTAAGGCATTGGATGGTCACAGGTAAAGGGAAGTCTTTGCAGTACTCTGGTTTGTTTTAGGGCCTCTTTTGTCCTGTTTGAATCATGAAGGGACAATTTACAGCTCATGCAGTAAGGCATGCTGTGTGCTGAATGAATTTTATTCATATAAGGAACAGACTCAGTTTTCTTAAGCTGACAGTGTTTTCAGTATTACCTTAAAAGTCCTCCATACGATGTTAAAAAAAAATTGAAACCTAAAATTTCTTATAAATACATTTTTCAAGATGTAGGAGGAAATTTCTGTGTGTTTCTGCTCCTACAAATGATATTGGTGTTATTTTATTGACATTGATTCCAGCTTTGTTGCAATAACTTTCTTCTGATGCTGTGGTCTTTGCTATGACTTGGCTAGACTTGCCTAGAAAACCAAAATTAGAAGAAGAGTTGCAGTTCAGAAAATATTTATTGCTATACTAATTACATGTAAAAAGTAATTTATACAAATCATATATTGCAAAATTCCTCCAGGAAAAATAAAAAAGCCCCACATAGTAGTTGGAATAAAACAGCTGGTTACCTTTCAGTTTTATTGGCATGAACACAGTGATTGCATCAAGCCAACTCCTCAGCTAATGAAAGCTAGCAAAGCTCTATTGCCTCCAGTACCCACTGCTTCAACCAGAAATAAATCTTTGGCTCTTTCATTGTATGTGCAAGGCAAGTAAATTTAGGGATTTTTTTTTTAAGATAATTGCCTAATGAAGGGAGAAAAAGACAAAAACTACTGGCTGAAAGTTTTCCCATGTAGGGAAGTAACACAGCCCAGGGCAGGCACCTCCCTGTGGTCTGGGGTGGAGGTTGAAATAAAAATGAGGGGTCTGGGATGGAAACTGGGCAATGAGCAAGAGATGATCCCACAGCTTGTGCAAAGTGTCCTGCCTGTTATTTATTCAGTGTACTGATTATTATTTTAAGGCTTTTATTTTTTAATTGCTCATGGCTGTACCAGAGTGTGTTATAGATAGATAGATAGATAGATAGATAGATAGATAGATAGATAGATTAGATATAGAGATATAGATATAGATATAGATATAGATATAGATATAGATATAGATATAGATATAGATATAGATATAGATATAGATATAGATGATATAGATATAGATATAGATATAGATATAGATTATATAGATATAGATATAGATATTTGTATCTATCTTTAATCAGCAGAGCTTCCCCTAAATAAAACTAAAAATGCTTCTTCAAGCCTCTGGAAGTTTGGAGGTACAGGCTTAAACCAGCAAGCCATGAGGAAAAATAATGAAAAAGGAAAAAACTGAACATTGTACATGTACTGTTATCTCTCCAATAACTTCAGCTTAATAAGGTTAGAGAGGAAACTCAGCTAATCATTGTGCATTTTTCTTATTAAAAAAAAGGGAAAGTTCCTCACAAAACCATGGGAATTAATGTAACTGGTTTCAGTAAATTAAGGAAATCATGTGTGACATTCTTTCGTGAAAAAAAATCCCTTTTCCTTAGCTCTCCATTCTCAGCTCTATACATTGACAAACCATGTGGGTCATATCTAGTTAAATGTGGACTCCTCTGACAAAGCATTTTTGCCTGGTTTTGGATAGCAGCAATCTGTAACTGGTGTGATCAATTCCTCCACATCTGCACAGGCACAATGTGCTCTGTAAGGCACACAGGCCTGGGGCTCTGAGAATTCATTTCAGCTCCCAGCTGGGCACACTGCCCCCAGAATGGTTCTTCTCTGCCCAGTTTGGGTTTTCCCCAGCTATGAAACCACTTCTCCATCTCCAGGTAGTGCTGACTGGCTGAGATATGTTAATGAATATTAGGTGCTTAGATGAGTCTGTGGACAGAGAAGTGAAAAGAGAATCAAAACTCTTCATTTCATTAATGTCTCAGTCTTTAACTGCCTCTCCACACTAATAAAATGTTAGAAATATATAATGCACTCACATCGTGTTGTCTTTCAAGCAAATGGTAAAAGAACCACAGTAACCAATTTAAAATATGCATGAATACATATATTATGTTTACGTTGGTAAACCCAGTCTGTTTGTACTAGGAAACATTTTTAGCAAATAATTTTATTTATAACTCCTGTGCAAGCATTCCAGACAGAGGTGGTCTGTAAATTCCAGGAGACTCTATTTAAAAGGGAATTCTTCAACTAAGAAATGAAACTAATAATAACTCCTTGAGGTGCTAGATACTGCTGCAGCTGATACCAAGTGTTAATCTTTGGAGAAATGAACTCAATTTTGTTTTGACACTAAGATAATGCTCTATGATTTCACTGAGAAAGCATTATCTGTGCCTGCTCTCTCTCCCTCCAATAAAGTTTTACAAGCAATAAAAAGGCCTGGAGATCAGCTATTGGTGCTGTGGGAGGTTTCCTTTTGATGCCTCCCGACAGGAACCTCCCTGGTGAGCTCCTGCAAAGAGCTCTTTGGTGCCACCTCTCACTTCAGGTGCTTGGTGTGGGAGCTGCAGAGCCTGGCGATGGCACGGCCACTAAAGGGAACAATGTTCCCAGGTAGGAGGTCGAATATGCATTAAAAGCAGCTCTTGTTTTCTGAGAACTGCCTCCCTGGCTTGTCCCTTCAGAGGGTGGCAGTGTGCCCTGTCCCCAAGGTGGCAGAGCCAGAGCTGGTAGAGGCTGCCCCAGGTTTGCAATGACACCGGAGACAGGGAACTCCCACTTCCTACCCCAAATAACTCCCTGGGGGCTCACCCAGCTCTCTCTGAGCCAAGCACCAAGCCTTTTCTAACTGCTGTAGCTCTCCTACCAAAGTAGCAATTAGGAGAAACATTGCCAATTAGCTAATTGCATTTCTCACAGCTGCCTGAGTGCAGATTGCCTTATATGTCATAAACTTCTCCACGGTTTGTAAATGACTTATCTCGGAAGTTCTTGTTGTAAGCAATGTGTTCATTTATATTTTAATTCCAGGAAAGTTGTTGGCTTTCCTGTTGCATTGTAGAACAATGTACCCATCCAGATTTCCTCAAAGGGTTTGTGAGCCCTGAGCAAGAGCCACAGCACCCTCCAGCTCAGGAAATAAATCCCAGTTCCTGCTGCACGCCAGGGAACATCCACAGGGACACATCTCCACAAAGCCATGTTGCCTCTGCTCTCCCTGAGCATCCACCTCTGCCCACTGCCAGGAACAGGATATGGCTCTGCATGGCCTGAGAGAGCTGGAACTACCCAAAAATGGCAATTTTTGCTTGTTATGGCTTAAAATTTTAGCTGGAGTGCACCAGCCATGTTACTCACTTCCTGCCCTTCCTCCTGGAGCCAGGCACAGGAAAGGAGGAACAATGCAGCCCTGGGCACTGCAGCCCTCACCTGGCAGGCACTCAGGGCAGGGGTGGCACTGGGATACTCAGCCAGCCCAGGATGGAGCAGGAGCAGTGGTGGGAGAGCCTGAGCTGAGGGGATGCACAAGGTGATGCTCTTCAGACTTCCTCAGCTTGATTTGAATTCCCAGGCATCCTCACATCTGCTTGATCCACTGGAACAAAGGAATTTTAGATCTTGAGGTCTTGGCTTAATGGATTTTAATGGCTCAGAAGAAAAAAGGAAGATCTCTGCACACACAGTCTTCATAAGATTCTGGAAAACAAACTTTTTCTTTACCCTTTTATATTTTCTCTATATCTATCTTTGTCTATTATTCAAAATTGCAACAAAGGCTGTGGTGGAGCTGCTGCAGCACTCGCAGCCTGGAGCTCCAAGAATCTGACATGTTTTTAAGGTGTTACCTGTCCTGCTTCTGCTCATGTTTATTTACACCATTGCACAGAGAGGCTCTTCCCCAGTGGCATCTCCCATCCTGTGACTCCCCGTGGGCACAAAGCAGACCTCTGCCATTCCCATCAGCTCCAGCCAGTGGGAAAAGCAGAGGGATTGAATTTAAATGCAAAAAAAAAAAAAAAAAGTTTCCACTAGAGTAAAATGGCCTAAACTTGGTGCACAATAAGGTCTGGTCTGTGCTGCTGTATAATTCCACCCAAAGCAGAGCATAAATGGTCTTCCTTTGCTAAATTGCCCACAGATATATTCCTTAATTCCAGGAAGAATTCTCATGTTTTTCAGAATTGTACTGCCTAACCTTCTTTACCTCCTTGCACTGTATCTTTTAAAATTGCTTTTTACTGGCAACGACCTTTTTGTTATTTTGTGTGAGTTCAGGTCTTGCCAATGTTTCAGTGCAGTTGCTAAGTCCTGCACATACTTAAAACGATAGGCTTGAGCCATCTTTGATGTGAAGCCAAATGGGTTTTAATACAGTTATCTCTTTAAAAGCAGTGCTCTCCCTCCTCCTTTGCTGCTTCACCAAGACAGAGCAGGCAGGAAATTCTTCATCCAGCTTTCATTCACGAGCTGGGTTGTAGTAGTTGTTGCAGACAACCAGATCCAAATCCTGTTGAAAGCAGTACAAAAAAATATCCCATTAGCTTGCATCAGGCCCAAATTGCTTTCTGGACCTTTATCTAAGTTTTGGGAATTTCCAAAATATTTGTAAGGTAACACCACTCCTTGGCTGGCTGAAATTTAACCTTTCACATTGGAGGAGATGGTTCTTTAGGCAGCTGGGTAAAATGTACTGGAGACCATGCTGAGGTTTCTAAAAGCTGAATGGAAGGCCTTCATTTTAAACCTGTTCATTAACAGGTAGGTCTGGCATGTCCCTATCCCCCTTGGAGGAGGATATGGGGTTTGCACAGGAGAACCAGTGCTGAGCCTCACCATTCTCTTCCTCCTGAACTGGAGGGAGGGGAGAGAAGGCACAAGTGATGGTGATGGGGGTGAGAAACGCTCCTGTTTACTGCAGAAAAACTGCTCACTGTAAGGAAAACTATTCTCACATAAGCCAGGTCATAAAGGGACCCTGTGCTAGTGCAGAGCCTCAGCAGCACCCCCAGAGCAGAGGGCCTAGGCAGTGAAAAACAAGAAGAGTCTCTTGAATTTGGGTTTTACCCTAAACTGGGAGAGGTTTTAAATGTCATTGTCAGGAATCAGACACCAACAATCTGCTCGTAGAATAAAAAGAAAAGGATGCCAAAGAAAGGGTTTGTAGAATGGGAAGGAAGAGAAATGTCCTTCAAACCATGGTGTAAGCCCTGGTGTTCGCCCTCCCTCACCCCAACAGAGCCCAGACCCCTCTCCTTGCTCATGCAGGTCCAGCTCTGCAGGCTTGCAAAGGCTGGAGTTACTCACATTTTGGTTTTCAGTGGCAGATGACAAATTCCACTTTTTTTCACAGGGGATGTCACTAAATCACTTTGTGCCACGTTCAGAGTGAGTTGGCCTTTTCAGCCACCCTGTGCTCCAAGGAGAGACATTTGTATGAAAGTCTGTGCAGTGCATATAAGCATTTAGTGGGGAGATTAATATTAAAATACTCAGCTATCCAATCAACTGATGAGGTTTTAATGCAATGACTTGAGTCTAGATGGTAGAGTTCACTTAAAGTTCACTGACTATTATGGGACTGCTGGTATATAGAATAGCTTAATCTTACCGTGGGAAAACTAAAATCATGGAGGGGAAAATTAGGCAAGACATGGAGGATAAACTCCCATTCCTATGAGAGATACCACGGGGCATGCCAAAAAAGGCAGAGAAGGAACCATTTACTTCCAGAGCAGCGTGAGGATGTGCAGTTAGCAGCACTTCCAGTAGCCATTTGCCATCCTGACCTGTTTTGTAGACATTTTGCAAAATCTTTTCCAAGGGGAAAAGAGCTGCTTTATGTGTCTTTTACACAATGCAGAGGGGAAACCAGAGATTCAAAAGACAGCTCTGTTTTGCAGGCTAAAGATTCTTGCTTCATTTATTGACAGGACCTTTCTGTGCATAAGAGGAGACCTCCCACACCTTAAATTGCTGTGCTGAATGGATTTACATTCTGCTTTATCCGCTGCATTCCAGCTCCTGCCCTTAGCCTTGTGATTGTGTGCATGAGACTGCAGGCTGCACATCCCAGAGAGCTCAGGTCACAAAAAAAAAAACCAAAAAAAACCCCAGACCCAAACCCACAGGAAAAAAGGATCTTCATTTAGATAGATCCTTCCCAAGGGCCACTGTTTCCCTGAGCAAAATTAAACTTGCAGAAGAAAACGTTTGAGAGAAAGTTGGGGCTAATGAAAACTGCACAAGGTTCTTTGGCTTCACTCATCTGGAGAAGAAAAGTATAGCTCTAGGCAAGCAGGAGCTTGTTGGTCTTGAAGAAATGTTACCTGCTTAAAGGCAGGTAAAATCTGGCATAAGCTGTTAATCCATCATTCAGGTTTTTACATGCCAAACTCCTGTAAATGTTTTTCTACCACATCCTGTCTCCTCCTTCCCTAGCTGAAAAATAATAATAATTTTGGAAGAGCATGAATTAGGCCTGTCATTCTTTTTTTTCCCCCTTATCCTTGAACTACATCACACAAACTCACTGTCTCTTGGAGGACTTGATCCTGCACTCCTAATCAGGGGGCAAATTTCACCATGACTTCAACTTTAAGACTCTGCATTTTCATTTAGAGAAAAGCTGAGCTTTCTTCCTTGCCATCACATATTCTTGGCCATCGCTAGGATGGTGCTTTGGTCAGCTGCCAGTGACCCAGGCCAGGATTTCCAGCAGGAGCTCCTGCACACATTCACCCAGGCAGAGGCAGGAGGGAAGGGGAAGGCAGAGCAGGGTTGGTGCTGGTATGAAAAATGGGGCAAGGCCAGGTTTGAGTAACTTCAGCCTCCGCACAGCCAAGTGTTGACAAAGCAGTGAGCCCGTGCCAAGGCATTATTCTGGCTGAGCAGCCCCTGACAGCAGGTTTGAGCACAGCCCACAGCACAGGGATCCATTGCTGTGCCCATGCTCACTTGGGCAGCACTGATGCTGCATCCCTTGGACCTTCACATCTCCTGATGTGTGCATGCAAGTGCATTCAGTCTCCTCTGAGCAAGAGGGAAAACCACTTTTTTTCCTTTTTTTACTATGAATAATACAGATTCTGTGAAGGGTTTAGCACTCTGTGTTTGCACAGAGCTGAGTGGGGATGGGCTCCACTGCTCATTGCATTAAACCTGGGCATTATTTCAGGGCCAATCCCACCTTCTAATGACAGCTTCACACTGAGAACGGCAGCACAGTGCTCTGCACAATCCCCATCTGCTCTCTCTGGCTCCACAGGCTCTGCTCCCCTCTGCAGAGGCTGAGTTTTACAGCAGAGGTGCCACACCAAGCCCAGTGGCATCCCCCTCTTTTCCAGTCCCCCTCCCTGTAGTTGTCACCCCTGCACAGGTCCTGCACCTCCCTGGCTCCCTGCTCACCTCTCCAGATGCAGGCAACAGCTGGAGCCCCTAACACCTGGACTTTGCAGCACAATTCTGCTGCGAGCCAGGCACTGAAAGAAATATGCAGATCTAACAAAACATCCAGACTCTTCAGAGCACCTGCAGGATTCTTGATCCCTCCTTATCATTCCTTGGTCAGAGTCCTCAAGGGGGCTTGCAGCCCCTCCAGCTGCACAGGGCTTTCCCACCAACTCACCCCTCCCTCAGCCTCATTTCTTTTTGCTTAAGGTTCTCTGCAAGAGAGACATTAACATCACCTTCAGAGGTATGTAGGCAATGTTAGGTAGGAAACACTGAGGGAATGTTCATTTCTGCTCCCATCCTAAGGAGTGCCCTGGTGTAGGAGGCCCTGAATATATGTGTTATAAATGGACGAGGCTTTAAATATATATATATATTATATACCTGTACTTGAATATCTTTACCCTGACTGGTCCTAGTTATCCTTGATGGGCTGCAGCTGTGATGTCCTTCATTGGGCTGCAGCTGTGGTTTGTCAAGGTAACTGGGATAAAAGGGGAGTGGGCTACTTAGGCAGAACCTTGAAGGAGCTCTGACTAAGGAAGATCTTGATCCTGTGCTGTGAAGATCTGCTGCCCACAAGACAACAACAGAGAGGTACAGGACTTATGAAATATGATAGATATAACAATATGGGACTTATCTAATATGATTAAATACAACAACATTGGACTTATGGAATATGTTAACTACAACACCCTGGATTTTTCCCAGTCTCCAAGGATGTGAGCTGGTATTCAGTGCCACAGTTCCCCAGCAGCAGGCAGGCTGGTTTCACTGGGGAGCTCCCCAAGAAGCAGCACTTCCAAATGCTCACATTGTCACCCACGTGTAAGGCCTCCTGCCTCTATGAGGAGATAAAGACTGCAGAGAAAATCCAAGGGGAAAAAAAAAACAGTTTGCAATATACTCAATCTCTGTTTAGATTCTTAGCTTGTCAAGCTATGCTTCTTTTCCATGAATTTAATTTTCCCCAGAAGTAACAAAGTTATGTATAGCACCTTTTAAGTGGCATTTGACATTTACCATCCTATGGCAACACGAGCTGCCTCCCTGATTTCCTGTTTACTGTGCCACATCTCTGTGGGACGCACAATCTCACAGAGCCACTGGCCAGTGGCAGAATATTTTCCTTTTAAGATTTGTATGCACAGAAGAGGTCATTGACATATTCTAACTTTAGGTCTAACTCAGGACCAAGCTCCCTGTAGTGTCAATGCAGCCTCCAGAGAGCAATTCAGGATACCTGGGCCAGAAATCCTAAATTAAGCCATGTGAATGCTTCCCAAAGTGCCAAGAACTCCACACTCAGCTTAAGGAGAGAGATCCCAGCATGAATGAACCAAGAGGAGCCATTGACCTTAGGAAGACCAGGATTTCCATTCACAAATTTAATGATATTTTGTTAAAATCAATTCTGGGGTTTTTTAAAGCCACTTATGAGCTTGCTTCAGAGCTTTATGAAGCTGCATGGAATAATTAAGCAAACAAATCTAGTCCCATGCTAAGTTAATTACATGCCTTGTGGTTTCATATATATTTTTCTCCCTTTCATAGTTACTTTTTAATACGTCCCCATATTTCTTTCTGACTTTTCTGTGTTACTCTCTTTAGTCTTCAGGAAACCCATTATTACTCAGGGGACCAAGTAATCAAATAAGTCTCACTGAGTGCAATTAATCTCTGCAGCTTGCAGGCTGGCTGTGAGATGGTGTTCACCTCTATATTTTCCAGTTGCTATGGATCAGCTCAGCCTCCCCCTAAATTCACTTGTCCACGTCCCTCTGGTCCCTGTGATGTGTTGGACCTGAAGCCAGGAAGAGTTTTCAGGGCTCCTGGGCAGCCAGGAATTGACCCCTCACATTTAACTGTGCTGGGGAAGGAGGGAAGAAAGAGCTTATTTCAATATTTCAATGACACCCCTAATGAGGCAAAGGATTTATTTCAGGAAGGACAGATTAATAATGGTTGTTTTAAATGTGTGGATTTAAAATGTTAATATTGCAGCAGAATTGTAGCTAAGTGCATTTTTAGGCATCTTGGCAGAGTCGTGATTTTGGGGACAGGGCTTTAGGTCTGGTCTCAAAAGAACAATTCTGGGACCAAAAATGCTCATGTCTCCTACAAAAACATTAGAAATAAGAGATTTAAATCTTCCAGACTCTATACCTTGACTTCAGTGAGATTCTTACAGTGCCTTGTGGTATTCTTATCAGCAAATTTGAGAAACAGATTGAAATAAACTTATGCAAGATGGGAACACAAAGTGTGAAAAGCTGTTCTCAGGAAGACCTATCTGCAGCTTACTCTTAGAAGAGAAGTGCAAGGGTTAGGAAATTCTAAAAGCCTGGTACTGATCTTTAAACACATTACATAATAACTGGTACAATTGACTAGATAAAATGCTTAATAAATTTGGAGATGGTGTCAAGCTAGAAATGTGCTGGCTGGAAATTCATAAAGATCTTATAGATTGGGGAAATGGCCAAGAAAGGATGAAACTCAATAAAAACAAATAGAATTTTCTGCAATTAATACAAATAATTGATTGCAAAAATAGAAATAGATAGAAATACAGAAAAAATAGAAATAGATAGAAATCTATATAGATATATAGAAAAGATAGAAATTAATAGAAATAATTGATTGCAAAAATGCAGGATGTGCCTGACCATCAACACACCAGTCCTGCCTGCAGGAGCCTGAGGTTTACAGGGCATCACAAGTTAAGTAAGAGTCAGAAATGTCCCTATTTTACAACAAATGAACTTGAGATGTGAATCCCAGGAGTTCTGTCTCTAACACAAAATCAGTTCCATCCACATCATGCTGGGAAGGTCTCAGCTGGAAAACTTCTCCTATTTTGGTACTACGAATTTCAGCAAGATGTGGGCCATTGGCCAGAGTCCAGGGGACAGCAGGGATGACCAAGGGTCTTGAAAACAAGGACCACTGGAGTTTGAGGCCTGTTTAGTCTGGGGAGAGAGAGAGTCCTCAAGTATGTAAGAGCCAGAGGGGTGGAAGTCACAAATTCTTGCTCTTTTCCATCACAGATGGGACAGGAAGGAATGTTCATGAGTGGCAGCAAGGGACATCCTGCTCAGGCATCAGGAAAACTTTCCAATGGCAAGGGGAGCTGGAAAAGATGGTCTAGGGAAGCAGGGAAGTTCCATTTATTAGAGGTTTTTAAACTGCTGGCAGAGTACAGGGGGCAAGTAATCCTCCCCTGGGGCAGAGGGATGAAGTAGATGAACCCCTGAGGTCCCTTCCAGCCTTTCTGTGCCTCTGTGTAAGTAAGACAAGAACCAATGAGCATGGGAAAATATCCTGTAGCAGAACACTATTGATCCAGTCCATCCATTTTTATGAGATAAGTCAGAAATGAATTGATCTTTAAGGGATTTTGAGCAAAAGTTGTGCTCTTGCTCTCCCAAAGGTGTTACATAGCTTTTTCATAGCCATGTAGTACTTCTAAATTATTCCACTATACTGTTGAAGAGAGTGGGAGGACAGTGGGAATATGGAGCTACTCTGTGGTGTGGCTGCAGGCTGGGAATTTTAGCATAAAGAGAAGAATCAAATTCTTCCCTGTTTAATTCCACAGAGCAAAGCTGGCCCGTGCATTTACAGGGGGGACACCTGGGTGCCCTTCCAGATGGCCCTGCCTGAGCCCCAAACACAGCAGATGCTGGCAGAGGTTAAAATCATCTGTGGGGCTGCCCATTTCCCTTCCTTGAGGGACTCTGAGCCCTGCTCAGCTGAGGCTGCAGGACAGGAAAACCACTGCCCTGTGCTGGCTCTGCCCTGTGGAAGAAGCTGCAGAAAGTCTGCCCTGCTGCTGGAGCAGCACATTGCAATCTTTACTTGGGGAGTACCTCCTCCCAGCATCTGAGCCACTATTGAGCACCTGACAACTATTAGACAATTATTCAAAAGTGCTTGACCTGGCAGACATTTATGAGCAGAACCAGCAGTAAAACTGGGCAGGCAAACAGCAAGTTGAGGGGTTTACAAGCTGCTGTGTCTGCCCAAGACGCAACGTGTTTCTGCATTTCCCTTTATTCACATAAAAATTGAATAAAAAATGAATATTTCTGGCGGAAGGTTAAGCTTGGAACCCATTCTGACTGGAGCTCCTGCTGCCCAATTTGCCATGAAGATAAATAATAAAGTAACAACTCAAGGAAAAAAGATCATCTTGGCTGTTTAGAGACGGTAGTTGTACAGAGTGATCACTCAATATTTGTAATGTTCTCACCACTCCTGTGGGACTCCTGTTCATGCAAACTCATGCAGTTTACAGAGTTTTCTTGATTTAATGACATGTACATTCTGATAGCCACATAGGAAAGTGTAGCACAAGACAGAAGGAAAGAGAATGTTGTACCAATGGAGGGACATTCTGAAACAAAAAAAAAAAGGGGGAATAAGAGAGGAGGAAAAAATCACCCTTCAGAATAACCCACTGCAAAACTGGCGCTCCTTATGTAAGTGAAGAGCTTGCTGCATTTCAGACATTTAATTTTTATTTTGGTTTCGTTCGGCTGCGAATATTTATAGCCCTCTCTTTCACTTGCAAGAACATCCAGTGGTATTTTAAAAGAACTTCAGTGAGCAGTGTGTCCCTGTTAATATCCACTTTGCAACCGGTTTTGCCTCAGTTTTTTGAGAGTTATTTTTTCTCAGAGATGACAAATGAAAACTTCTACCAGGCTGAGATGGATCTGTCAGATGGGGGTAAACAGAGGATTGTGTTGAAAAGCCAAATGCATTTATCTGTATTTTTATAAATTTTTAGTTCAGGTCATATCAATACACAAGGAGGGGAGGGGGAATTGTTTTAGTTGTGTTTTGCATTTCTTAAGTGTGAATCTGCAGTTATGTTTTGATGCTGTTCTTCCTTATCCTGCTGCTGAGGGTACATGGAGACATTGACATGCCACAGTTTTCCATTCAGGGTGCTCCCTGAAAGTGCACCAGGCATCACCAGAAAACCAGAGAAGTGCAGCCTGGGCTGGGTGAGAGCACCTCTGAAATCTGAAGCTCACATATTTTTGTGCACCTGAGGAGTCCATGGTGGGATTTTTACACCTTCTGGATCTCAGGGCTCTGGGGAGCCCTTGGGCACTCCAGATTACTCAGTGAGTTTGAGACAAAGGTCATGGGCAAAGGTAAAACCCCGAGCCCACTGCCCCCCGTCGATCAGTGCCCATGGAAAGCACTGCTGGGATAATGCAGCCCCTGTCTGGAGCTCACTCAGACCCTGAGAGGGCTGGATGTGCTACCCCAGACCTTCCCACAGCCCATTTACATCCCCGTGCCGGGCCAAGTGTCCATTCCAGAGCTGATAAATGGTGCTGATAGATCAGGTTTGCTCTCAGAATGAGGCAGGTTAAATAGCATCAAGCTATTATAATTGTCATAGGAAGGTTGTTCTGTTTTGGAAATACAGTAAAACATTTGCAGGGTTTTAGGGAGGGCTCATCCCTCTGCGTTTTACCACATTGAACAGGATAAATAATTTAAACAAACATTTTGAACAGTTTTGCAAAATGCATTTAATGAATTATTCAATGAGCTCTATTTGATCCTCTTCAGACACAATAGTGCTGTCAACAGCAATGCAGAACTTTCTAAGTAGGTCTTAAATATTCATTTTTCCCCATTTGAGAAATAGTGTGTACTCTGTCCTATCACCCATGTTAGCATGTCTTAGAGAGAAATAGTTTCACAAGTTGTCATCTCTCCCTGTATTTGTGTTAAACTTTAAATTTAAGATTAGATTATCTTTTACATATATTTTTTTTCAAAGATAAGTGTAGGGAACTATTTGCTGTGCCAGTTAAAACCATGTCTACAATGTAAAAGTGAGTGCATCTCTGGATTGGAATAGTTACATAAAAACACAAGAGAAACAATGGAGAAGGAATGGCATTCCTGGAATGCAGTCCAGATGTATATGGGCTGGGTAAGGCCAGATAAAGTTTTAGAATAAACTCTGCAGTAATAATCACTTAAGACAAAAGGTCTCTAAAGCTCTAATTGCTGATGAAATCCTAGGGTCTTAAGGGGACATGTCTGAAACTTAGATCAGAAATGAGTGCTATGTGATTTTGCTGACAGACAGTGAAAAGAATTGTGGCTTTTGAAAGGCGAAGCAGGAAAATGAATATTCCCCAGATTTCACATTAGGGGTGAGAAGCTGCTGGGAAGGAAGCAAAATTCCCACTGGCTTCCTTAGGGATCAAGATTGCTCCAGATTTACATTTAATATCTGTCTGATGGGGGCAGTTTGATGCAAAATCCTGGAGAAAGAAGAGATAAAGGCACAGATTGGAACAAAATCGTACCACTAGAGTTTACCATCCTTTTTTTTATTTTACCATCCTCTTACCAACCTTTTTTCTCTACCTGTACAATGAAGCTCTAGACTTTATCATTCTTTTTTTCTTTTACCATCCTTTAACCATCCTTTTTTCTTTACCAATACAATAAAGCTCAAAGCCAAGGTTGTTTCCTCTCTCAATCCATTGCTGGCAGGGGGAAGGAAGAAAAAGAGGGAGAATTCCCCCCATGTCAGCTCTGGTTCTGTGGTTCCTGGGCTGGTTTTATGCTAGATCTCTCTTTTTCTGACTCTACAGCAGCACAGCAGCTCCCCTGGGATGGAACAACTTGGAAATTGTAAGAATGATGGGCTGTCCCTTGAAAGCCAGAACGTGCCCCTGCCCAGCCAGCAGCCCCAGGCCATCAATGTTTGGGAGCCTCAGAGGCCTCCAGTTCTGTTGCAATAAAATGAAGCTATTCTGCAGCATGGTGAATTCAGGCAAAACCAGCCCTGACACCCCTGCACGCCTCCAGAAACAACTGGCATTCATTCCATGTGGTGCCACTGGCCCTGGCTGCACCACATCCCATTTTCAGTATTTCCTTCCCCTGGAACATCCCATGGGTATCAGATGGAGAGATCTGCTGGATATTTGGCTCCTACCTGCTGCTCAAAAGCCAGAAAGGAACTGGAGCAGGCAAGAGAAATCTGACTCAGAGTCCTGTCAGAGGAACACTTCCTTACAGGAACAGTAACACTCTACACCCTTAAAGAGATATTATAGTAATTGGAGACCTTTGGAGGGGAAAAGTGCATTGTACAGATTCATATACAAAAATGAATTTATACATCAAACACTGGGCATGTTGGATGTTATAGGAAGGACAAACTTACTCATGACAGGGCCCACATGCACTTTTTCAACTTGCATTTTTCTAACTTGAAAGTTTCTGACACCTGTTAGCCTTTCTTTCTTTATGAGTATCTCTTCTTCCAAATAAAACCGAGTTAAAAAAAAAAAAAAAAAAAGAAGGAAAACATTGCAGCTTTTATCCAAAACTCTCAAGTCTGTATGTGATGTGTTTTTCTTTTCAGACAAGGTAAAACTTTAAAGCTTCTGAAAGGAAGTTGGTTTAACCTCAGCACCAAAGAGCTTTGTTTGCACGTTAATGTACTGGCTTTTATTTGAATTACCAGAGCACTACAACTCCTGCAGTCTAATGGCTTAAAGGAGCCTGAGGATGCCAGACTCCTGAGGGCCTCTGCTCTCCATCTCAGCTGCTTTGTTCTGAAGTCACCCAAGACTGCTATAGAGCCACAAAGGACCCCAAATCTCCCACATCACCTTTGTCTTGCTACCAGATGAAATGTCATGCTTGCTGGTGTAACACTTGCTGGATTTAAATTACGCATGACTCCTCAGCAGCCAGAGGAAACTGAAGATACCCCCCTCCCCATGCAGCAATTTTCCTAACTAGGTAAAAAACTGCTTTTTTATTCTTACATTTTACTAGAATTTGGATTAATGGCATCCAGGCCATGTAAAGATCATCATCTGCACAAGTGGTTTGTGGTTTGTTTGCTTTTTAATTGGTGTTTTCAGGCAGCGTGTGGACAAAGCAACAGTGTTTATTTCCTATGCATGTTAAATCTGAATTTAAATTCATGTGTCTATAAGGTACAGGCTGGAATGCTTTTCCAGTTTCCACATTAACAATCCCATTATAAAACTCATGGGGTGATTATATATTAATTTTCAACCCAGCCCTTTAGTAATGAATACAAAGTAGACTGGTGCAGATGTAGCACTGATTTCTTCGTGCTTCAGCAGTTTGCTAGTTAATACAGAGAGGCTTTTTTTTCCCCCAGAAGTAATGATGTTTCTTGCTACTTTTACACATTTCTCTTTACTGTACACGATTCTCAATTCTTCATCCTTACAGAAATGTGACAGACAAGCCCTTGCTGATGGGAGACATTGGCTACATTGTGGATGTAATGTACTAATCGAGTTTTTGTGCATGAATGAACACATGTAGGAGCTACACATTGCATTAAGTGTCCCCTTAATATTTTCACTGGAATGCTCTGCAGCGGCTCCTTTACCCTGCCCAACGACAAAATGTCTAACTCAACAATTTACTCCTAAAGGCCATGCTTGACATCCCCCTGCACTTAACCCCCAGTCACAGGAACCACAGTCTAAGGTAAGAGGGCAATTCAGTCCTGGTCCTCAACAAGTCTTAATAGTTCCTTTTTGCAGCAGCCCTGCCAAATGTGGTCAGAGACATTCCTGGGCGGCGGCTCAGAAGTGCAGTTGGCTGCCTGCAAAGCACTACACTGGCATCACTGAACCTCTGGAATTTTTCAAACGCTGCAGGAAGAACTCAGGGGACAAATAAAATAAGAAAAAGAAAAAAGAAGGAAGAAGAAAGGAACAATAAACAAGGAGGAGGAAGGAGGAAGAAGAAGAGAAAGAAGAAGGAAGGAGAAGGAGAAGGAGAAGGAGAAGGGAGAGGAAGAAAGACAAAGCTAGAAGATGCCTGTGGTACAAACTTCAGGACCATCTGGGTGAATCCCATTGGATAGGGTTGGCAGTGAGATGCTGGCAAGTTCTCATCCATGTACCTTGTCTGAGGAAGAACCAAAGGCTTTGACTGTGTTAGATCATATTTACAAGAAATATTTTAAAGCAAGCATTAAACCAGAAATGCCAGGAAATATAACATCTGGTGCAGGACTAGGGAGTATTTTGAAGAAATGGAGTGTCAAAATAAATGTCTTTGTATCTCTATCTTCCTTAAGCATAAACTACTGAAAAGCTCTGTCTTATTAGCTCACACAGCACAAGCTACAGCTTGGTAAATTTATAGGTCTGCTGCCTTTGCTGTCTTTATACACTATCAGTCCAACTCCAGCTGATTCTAGACTGAGATTAGATACAGCCCTGCTTTCCATCTGTGCTGATAAACCGAGAGAAAATGAAATGATTTCTGCAATCTTGTAAATCCATTTCATTTGCTGTTTGTCAAGAGGTGGTGAGGGCAATGGCAGAGGCCAAATCCCCGAGGTCACTCCATCACACACTGAGCCTCCTCCTTCTGAAGGGCTCCTCCTGCTCTCTCCTGAATGAGTTCACGTGGAAAAAGAAAGACAATGAAAACAAAATGGGAAAGGGAGCACAGACACATCCAAAGTTGCAAAAGAAAACAACAAACCATGTCAGACTGCTTTGTGCTCCCTTCTGTAAGAACGTGCATGTTCAAACAGGCTCTGCAGAGGTATTTGCCTTGCTGGCTCTGAACAATGGGGAAGGAGCTCCTGTGTGTGAGGGGAAGCTTCACTCAGATTTGGATCACAGATTTCTCTTTCAAACCAGGAGGAATTATGAGGGGGTTAAGACCCACAGGAGTTGTAAGAGATCATACCTAATGCTTACCTCAAATTCTGTCTCCTAAAGGGAGCAACTGTGTAAGACTGGATCCACTAGAGCACATGCCCTGTTATACTTCTACATGGAATTCATTTTAACCTTTCTGCAAAGCAGATTGCTTTCCAGGTATTCCAGCCTCCATGGAAATTGGATAATCCTGGATACTGAAACCCAATTTTCCAAACCTCTACTGATACAGACTGCAGTCTATTTAAAACTCTGCTTCATATTCCATGAGATTTGTTTTCAGTTCCCGGTGACAACAAACTTTCTTGTGAAGTCTATCTGGGTCAAGCTTTCAATCTGTTTTTATGAAAAAAATTTACTTGGGAACGCTGAGATGTGATGAATGTGAGCTTAAGTATCTGTCAGTAAGAGCCAATTCATCCTTCAAGATCAATATGGATTCAGTTTTGCTTGCAAGTTGTACTAAAAGCTGAAACATACTGATTCTCCAAGTTATACACACAGGGGGGGAAAAGCAAGTTTGCAGAAACCTGGCACTAAAGCACTTGAATTTTCAGAGCCGTGGAGTCAGAGCGGCAAAGCCAGAGCTGGAGTTCTATAATCTCAGAAGCAAATCAATACAAAAGATAGGCACAGAAGATGTGCACAGATAAATGAGAAAGTGAAAGGGAGGTGCCCAGGTGTTCCACTTTGAAAATCAGCCTGTACAATGCTGTGGATTTCGATCTCTTCCTTGGGGACTCGCTCTGCTAAAGCAGATGCTTGCAGGGCCAGGAATGCAGTCAATAAATAGATTGAAAAGTGTGAACTTTCTGCTGTAACAGCCTGCAGGGGTTTGCTGGCCAATGCTGAGTAAGCAAAGTGCTGCAGACAGCATGTTTTGCTGCCCAGAAGGGAGGGCTGTGGCTGCAGCACCTCTCCTGCCTGCAGTGTGTGCTCCCTCCCAGCCCTGGAGGAGGCACACTCGGCTCCTAACGCGGCCCCACAGGACAGGAGATCAGTGCTATCTACAGAAATCATCTCTGCGTGGTGTTCTCTGCCCGTAGACACAAAAGGTTTTAACTTTTAAGGACAATAATGAGGATAAGGGGACAGCCTGCTCCAGGTGTGGCTGAAGAGTATCCCCTCTGGGATGTGAGGTGATCCATGTACAGGCAGATAAATGGCAGCTGCAAACCCTGCAGACACCACCACAGATGGAGGTTAGCAACCTACGGGTGTCTCTTTTAGTTTTGCAGGAGAAGAAGAAGAAAAAAATGCTGAAAATTGGAAGAATCACAGTGAAAAAGGATGGAAAGATAAAAGTATGCTGGATGCATTCAGAGCAGTGAAGCTTTCTCATCTGTTAAAGAACACAAAGTAAACGTTCACTTCAGAAAACCACCTGGGAAATGCCAACAAAGGCTGGTGTAACACCATGTCCTTCGTTTATTTGCAGAAGCATAAAGACCTTTTTATCAGGCATTCTAATCTTGCTTAGCATTTAATAGGACAGTGTGCTGGGATATCCACTCTGCTATTTACTATTTAATTAATTTGACTGAAGTCCAAAAATACTGAAGGCAAAACAGTGCATCAATATTTACTGTACTGATTCACTGGAGTTAAAATACTGTAAAAACAAAACCGTGCACAGAAACCGTTTGTCTTGGCAAATAAAATTTTTTGAAGGTTCATGTTCAAAACACAGGTTTGGAGTAAAATTATCACTGAAAGGTATTGATCAGGCTGTTATGTTCCTAGCTTTGTCTGATACCACAAAATATTTTGAACTTCATCAGCTACGGGATCTTAATGATCAAGCCAAGGTTATGAAAACAAAAGGTTACATTGATAGCTAAATAAATATTGCCATTAACATGCTTGACTCTGGAGTCTCTGTTGACCACAGCTGGACACAGAAATATTAAGTGAATATTAAGTGAAAGGTGGAAAGGCAACACCAGTTTTTAATGTAGCAGACTCTTACCAAATTGTTTCTGTGCCATCCCTTCTTTTCTCTGAACAAGAAGAAAATACAAGACCTGGGCACTGAAAAACCAAAACAGGGTCCTGCAAAAGCCAAGTGATGCGTCCAAATGATGGAAAACCAGTCTGGAGGATGCAGAGAATGTGAACAAACTGTGTTGAAAATCTCCATACTAAAGATTTTTGCTTAAAAGCCACTCAAAAACTCTTCCTTTAAGCCAGGTTTTTGTCAAGAGTACTGCAGTCTGGGTTTCATTCTCAAGCAAGTATTACTCATTAACTGTAGAACAGCAGTTCTGCATGGACAGCCTGTCCCCAAACTGAAGTGCCAGAGTCTCAAAAAACCTGAAATTGAATGCAGTGTAATAATAGAAAAGAGAACAGCTCCTTTAACAGCTTGGGGGATGGACAATGGGCTTTAAGGAAACAATGAAATCCAACAGAAAATGGCTGGGTAGTGAGTGACCCTTACAGAAAGAATTCTTGGAAAAATCCAGAAAAAAAAAAAAATAAGTCTTTAGCAAAATTCCATGAACAAAAATGGCCATGACCATTCTCTGGTTTGGTGTTAGTCCATCCAGTCCCCACCCTTTCCATGTGCTGGGGGGTGCAAAGGGGCTCAAACAGCCCCAGTGATGGAGCAGAGGAGCCTCCAGCAGGGTGGGAAGGGGTTCTGAGCCAGAATGGCCAAAGTTCAAGGGGGATTGTGAGAAAAACCAACAACCCATGCTGGAGGAGGGTCACTGGTGGGTGCTAGAAGACAATTCCATGAGCTTCAGAAGTAAATGTGTGAAGAAAGGAGTTGACCAGCGCAGTTTATAATTGCTAATCCACCCTTCTCAGGAAGGCAGGTATCAGGAGTGCACCTCAGACCTGTGGGAATTTTTAAAAAGAGATAAGGAAAAGATAAAGTATCTGTAAAAGAAGAGGTACCGATGTTTCTGATTGCCCAGCAGGAATGAGCCGTGAGACACCAGCCCACACCTCTGTGATGGCCTGGTTTTGCCTGTCAGTCCCTGCCTCTGTGGCCAGGGCAGGTCAGCGTTTTTCTTGGTTCGTGTCCGTAAATTTGGGCAGTTAAGTGGGATCTAAATCAGGCCAAGGGAACTACAGTTCCCCACTGGCCTGGCTGGGAACCAGGATCTGCAGACAGGCAGCTGCAGAGAGCAGGGGAGGGCGCTTGTTTAGCGCATTCCTGGGGGGCACTGACTATCTACAGCCATTTTCAAGTGCTCCTCCTCGAGCCCAGCCAGGAATGTGCTGATGGGCTGCCCAGGTAGGGCCAGCCTGGCTGAGAGGATGCAGGACCTCCAGGGCACTGCAGGGAATGGAACGTGGCCCTCCAGCCCCCTGGAGAGCCCAAGGGGGGAATGGGAAGCACTGCAGAGCACTGTCACCCCTGAGAATAATTGGAATCATTTACCACCAGCTCCTAAATTAAGCACTTAATTCCTCAGCCCCCCTGCACTCTGTGTCAGGAATAAACCTTGTGCATTCACACAAAATACAAGGAGGTGGCAGAGGAAGAGAGGGATGCGGGGAGTGCCATGGAGAAGGCAGCAATCACACCAGCTGGGGAGGTTGGGATTTTCCTCCTCCAGAGCCTCTGGCCTGGGCTGCAGCAAGCAGTGTTTGACTCCCGTGCCAGATCACTGAAGGAGGAAATGGGCTGGTTGAGAAACTGCTTTTCAGAGAAGAGCCAACATCCTCCAGTACGAAGCACTTTGAAAAACTTTGCATGAATTAGCAAGCAAATGAGAGGCTGGAACGAGCAAAGAGGGACAAAAGTTGTCAGTTTGTCATTTATGCAATAATCCTGTCAAACGTGAAGCTTCCTGAATAGGTGAATTTTGGCTTTGTTTTTCGAAGGGAGAAAGGAAGAGATTTTTTTGTGCTGCATTTGTTTTTTGGTTTGTTTTTTTCCAAACAGCAGAATCCACCCTATTATTTCTGATCATTTTTCACCTTTAGAATGTCACATGGCAATTTCAGGATCCTCTGTGAGTGTCACACTGATGTGCAGCATCACATCCCTATTTGTTTCACTAACAGGGACAACAGATAAATTCAGCATTTGTTACATATTCAGTCTCCAATGCCAGTTTCAATTCTTCATGAATTGAAAACCTGGCTGGAATACAAATCAAATAATAATCCTATCTTTTATGAAACAATCCTCATTTTTTGCCATCAATCTCCAACCTGCTCTAGTCCTGGGTCTTGTACAAAAAGCTTCATTCCAAAAAGTCCATTAGAGACTCGTGATGGAGTGTTATGTAAAGATAAAGAACTTCTCAAATTACCAATATGCTCTAAAAAGGCTTGTCCATTTTCTGATTCAGGGAAAACTAAATTCACCTCAATTTCATATGTTACTACATAGGAGCGCTGAAAAACATGCACCAGATTGGTCTAGGTGCCAGTCATAACCCTACAGGCAAAATGTAAATAGTTAAGAGCATAAGTTATTGCAATTATGGTGACAGAATGGAGACCCAAACCAAGAACTGGAGCTGTACAGAGTATAAGAAATGTCACTGTGACTGTCACCCAAAAACCATCTTTGTCTGAGGGTTAGTGATGTTACTGGCAGGGCTCAGAAATGAGCCCAACTTTTCAGGTTTTAAACTGACACAAGCAAGCACATATTTTCTGCTTTGCAAAGTCAGACAGAGGAGCTGTTATCTGAAATTCTGCACAGTGTCTGAATAACCTGCCAGACTTAACACATCCTGCCTCAGGAGTCCAGGTGGGAAACTTTACTATGAGAATCAAAACAAAATGCAAAAATACCTGTTAATAGTTCACCCAGTGCGTCATCAACACCCCTCAGATAAAGCTGTTAAACTGCAGCAATCTCCACCAGTGGAACTGCTATGCCAGCTGGGAAAATCTGTAAGGACAGGTTTGGGGGAAAAGGGCATCCATCACCCGGCCTAATTAGAGCTAAATCAAGAGGTGGAATGATGGTTCTTCATTAAATAAAGCAAGGGGGTAGAGTTGGAATGATGTTTCTTTAAATAAAGCAAGGAGGTAGAGTGCATCGTTGGATGTAGAGTTAAGGAGAAGTCCAGGGTGCAGGGAATGAAGACCATCCTGAGCAGGAGGAGTAGCTGGCCTCCAGGCACTGTTCAGGATAGATAAGCAAGCCATTTGTGGAGAAAAACCATCCCATCTCCCCAGCTTCCAAGAGCAGAAGGATCCAAGTTCTCTCCTCTTTAGGCGCTCTAAAGCTTTTCTGGCAGGTTCTCCCTCCCATCAGCTGTGCCAGGTTCAGCCGCTCATCACAAGCTGCAGGGGAAAGTTTCCCCACATTTATATCTGGCACGAGGATTTTCAGCTCAAGATGATGGAGCTGTTACAGGGGTAGTGCTTATGAGAGCAACATCCTCCCAGATGGCCCCATAAAACAGGGAGAGGATGAACTTGGCTCACTGACGAGGAGCTGCCAAGAAGGCAGAGCTAAAGATCAAGCTCTAAAAAGAGAAAAGGTCACGTTGAATCACAGGAGTGCTGCCCTCCCCAGCACAACAGACAGCCTTAATCCTGCCTCCCTCAAATCAACAAGGGTTTTTCCAACAGCCTGAGCAACAGCAAGATCAAAATTTGACAGCATCATCTGAAGCCAGGTGAGATAATAGGAAACTTTCTAATCACTGGGATGGGCTTTACATCAGTCCCTGGATGACTAACACATGGATATGTGACTGGAGAAAATAAATCATAAAAGGGATAAGAGCACAGAGCCGGTGGTAGATGACTTGACATCAGTTTAATTTTATGATTTCTGAGGTGTGCAAGTAGTGATGTCTCCTGCAAAAATTCTGAAAACAATCAATAAATACTAGGGTGAAATTTTGTCTTGCACAGATGCCTCTTTTCAAAGGTGAATAGATGACAAAGCCAGCTCAAAACTGCCAGCAGCAGAACTGAACCACACAAGTTTCCCGGTAGGACAAGTGTTAATGTTAGAGACAGAGCTGAGCTCCTGTCAGAGTGCAGGCCACATGAAAATGGCACCACATATCCTCTTTGGGGCAGCTGAAAAGGATGGGCAACGCACAATGTGAGTGCTGCTTTACAAGGAGATAAAATTCAGTCAAATCAGGTACCACCTGTGAGAGGCCAATGCTGAACAGCTCTTTGTGCTACACAGTTATATAAATCTGTGCTGGTTAGAGACAAGACTGGAGGAGTTTTTACCAAAATAAAAAATAAAAAACAAATATCCAGACAGCACTTCCTTGCTTCCCTTCCCTACTGAAAAGTGTGATTCGCTGGTGTGTGATAAGGGTTCAGCTTCCACACAGTCAAAAATTAGAAGTTGGATATCAAATCCATACAATGGAAAAATAAGAATCTTCTTGTAACCAATGCTGGTTAACCATTAGAATATCTTCATTTGGGCTCAGTATATATCTGTGGAACTGTTATACATATTCCTCGGACAGCCTGCTAATATCCAAGCTGGGAAGGATCTAAGATAAAGTTAAAAAAAAAAAAAAGAATCAGTGATAGTAGTCCCAGATACACAGAAATATGTTTTCAGAAATTAAACTTGTCCTCCAGACAGGGCTGGATTTTTCCTTCAGCTGTTTCCCGCCATCCTTGTGGCAAAATTCTTAATCCAATAAACCCAGTTTAATTTTCATTTGGGCAAAACCACCCTGAAATCACAAGCCATACCCTTGTGGCTGACATTTCATATCACAGTGGGGCCTTTTAAACCACAAGGATGACAAGGCCAGTGTCACCAGATGCATACACATTTCCTAACAGCCTCTGATGGAAGATTTGTAATTTGGAATTGTGGTTTCTGTTCTGGTGAGCTTATTTGGGATACCTTGACAAATAGGGCATTCATTGAAATGTTCTGTATCAGCCAGCAGCCAGCTCAAAACTGAAGATGCCTGTTGCAAAGGCAGGGTTATCTCAGCTGCACTTTACACACAGGAGGTGCAGCTTGTGCTCACACAGGAACCTCCCCACACTGAGGCAGATGCAACATGACTAATAGGCTCAACATGAGTAATAAGTTCACCCCAGTTACAGCACATCAGTCAAATCAAGTATTGCCTTTCACCAGACATGACACACCATGATGCGTAAGGCTGGGAATTTTGAAAGATAACGTTAGTGATAGAAGACACCCTGATGCAACAGCTCAAAATGCAATTTTGACTATCTCCAGGGTAACCACAGGAGGTTTCTGCTGGGAAGCCTTGGGCCAGGATCTCTGCTGAGCCCTCTGTGTGAGCACAGGGTGTTCAGAATGATGTTGATCTGCAGTGTCCATGTCATCAGGGGATGTTTTCAGAAGGTCAGCCAGGCAGGTTGGTTTCTAAGATTATCGGGATTAAGGTTTGAGATGGAATCATGCCTCAGGTAGAATGCTTGCAGAGATCAAACCTTTGAATAGCTTTTAACTAGGATTAGGAGGTGAATAGAACAGGAAAGAGAAAAGTAAGCAGTGAGTAAGAGGGTCAGCCAACGTGGCTCTGGAGCAGGAAGTTCCTTGGTGGCTGTCCCAGCCAGGCAGGCCAGCGAGCACTGGGAACAGAGGGTCCTCCCCTCACATCATGAGAAATCAGTGCACCTGGCTGAAGTTTACAGCAATGGTTCAATTACTGCCATAAAAAGGGTGTTGGAAGAAATTGGGTGGGTTAAAAACCAGAATCAGATGTCTGGTAATTTTCTGCCATAGCCATGACCCCATTCTACCGCTTCACTTCTTCTACCTTCCATCCCAAATCTGTCTTTCCAGGTCGAGAAATACCACCTGTCCTTTAATCGTCACAGCCCAAGCTGTGAATTTTGGTCTCACCCTTGAATTCCAACACACAGAGCCCTGCAAATGAGCTGTAGAGTGAGGAGCCGAAGCTTTATCACAAGAGCATCGATGTCTGTCAGACAGCTTCAAAAGTGCTGAGTTTGATGTGGAAACCTCAACTCCTTGGCATTTGCAGGCACTCAGCCCCAAAGCATGGAGTTTGGACTGGCACTGGTAGGCAGTCACTGGCTGGCTGCTAATTACAGCCCCGAGGTGTCTGTGAAGATCACTCCAGCTTGTGGCATTCATGAAATGTGCAGAGTGAGAAATGTGCAGGCTGAAGGCAACATTTTCTTGTGACCTTTACAAGTTGAAGTGGTGATGTGGTGGTCACAGTGATGGTCAATTTGTTTTGGGGATCCTTTCTTCATTTTTACTGCTTCTTGGTGCTGTAAGGCTAACTGGTGTAGAAGTTAATGGCAAAAAACTCTCCTAAGCTGCAGTTAAGTGTGACATAATGAGGACATCAATTAACTCAGGGCAAGCATTTATGATTAACTATGAAAATCAGTAGCATTCAGTGGTGCATAACAGCAGAGGGAAGACAGTCTTCCAGACCATTATTCCACTACAAGGTCACAATGTCACAGCAATTTCTTAAGTGTTCTGACTGAGAAAATATAAATTTTCGGTAGAGCTTTAATTTTGGGTGTTACTGCACTCATAATGTCAGAAAAGGCAATTAACTTTTCCTATAACTCTATAGCTGTGACTCTGCTTTCTCGGCCTTTACTGAAGCTGCAGATATAGACCAGACTGCCAGCTGACATTACTGCCTAGTCTGGAGGTAAATATGCACTCTATTCTGATATTTACCAAAAGAGTGAAAAAATTACCTAAGGATTCATGTATTTATAAATACATCTCACAATCTTAGAAAAGGAGCCAGGGAGAAATCTTGATAGGAAAAAGAGATTTATGGATGTTTCACCCTGGCTAAGAATGTGCAAGGTGATGATGTAGCAGAAAAGGTGATTCTGTAGAGGGATGATTTCCTTCAGAGAGACCTTGCAGGCACACAGCAGAGAAAAGGCAGGCTGGTTGTGTGATCTGGCCTCACCTGGCCAAGAGGCCAAGCCAGAGCTGGGAGAGGCTGGCAGACCCTCAGTGTCCAGCCCAGCCTGTGCTCTGGGTGATGAAAAATGGTGAGAAATCAGTGACAAGCTGGAGGGGCTCAGCAGAGAGCAGCAAAAGTATTGCAAGGTGAGAGGAATTGAATTATAGGGGGAGATTATAACAAAAATGAAATATTGCTCCAGACCAGGTCTGTGCCTAGAGCAAAGCTTTACACACACAGAGCTGAATTGATTTATATTAGCAAATGTTTAACTTCTCATGTCCTCATTCACTTTGCACAGAACATTTTCATCCTAGGATGATTATAAGGAAATAAAAGAGAAGGTTTTGCCTCTTATCAGAACAGGTTCTTCATGGATTATCAGCAGGAGGAAGTGAGTTTGTTTCTCATAGTACAAAAAGCTATATCCAGCAGCAGAGATTTCAGAGAAATTAAGAGGAAAAAAAATCATGTAAAGTGTCAGTTAAGGTCTCAAACACTAGGATTTAATTAAGGCCTAAAATCAAGGAATGTTGTTTATCTACCAAAAGGTTCACTGGCCTGAAGGAGACCTGGTCATGCCACAGACTGAGCAATGTATCCCAGTTATACCTAATTTGTGTAATGTAAGTGTCAACCCTGCAGCAGAAACACAGCTAAACACCTTGATAATGATAAAAGCAAGAAAAAAACCACAACAGAATAGAAAAGAATATCAGAGAGAGAGGAAAAATGGGATCTGCAGCACTCACAGGTACAGATATTCATAGCTGCCCCCTCCAACCCTGAGCAGGCAAGGTGTTGTGGGGCTAACAGGTCACTGGACTGAGTATAACAATAGCTGATCTCTGTAACCCACTGCTCACACCTCTTAATAACCACCTCAGAGCTCATTTCTAGACCAGATCATTTTATAAATGGAAGTGTACCACAAGATGCCATTGCAGGTGTCTCAGTTGCTCTGAAAAAAATGTCCACCATGAGAGAAACAAGTGTAGCTCAACATCTAAATAGCCCAGACAAGCAGTAACAGCCAGAAAAATGCATAAAATTCGACTTGGAGCAGCTGCCAAAAAAATAAAATAAATAAAAGCAGGCTTACTTCACCCATTAAATCCATCAACCCCTGGGACACCCATTAAAAAACCTACACTCAACACCCCAAGGGTCCCACTCCCCAGGATGCTATGCACTGTGGCCAGAGCTGCCCTACCCAGAGAATGTGCAGAGGTGTCTCCTCTTCCTCCCTCTGTGGGAACTGAGCCTCTTCCCCATGAATTTCTCTCTTTTCCCTCCCTGTACTCTGGCCAAACGTCCTGCAGGCTGCATCTTCTCCACACACCTCATCAGAGGGGAGGTGGCCGTGGCTGTGCCACCCCTCCCTCTGTGCTCACATCCAGAGCTGGAGCTGGGCTGGAGGTGTCAGACCTGGCGGGGAGCAGGGCTGGCAGCCTGCTCTGCTCTGCTTGGCTCACAGGAGAGAAAAGCTCCGTGGGTTTGGAGCCCTTTTACAGGAATCCTACAGGCTGCAGCCCCCCAGGGACAGCAGCCTTACAAGTACCTGGGAAATGAGACCCAGGGGTGGGACGGGTGTAGGACTTGCTGTGAAAGCAATTTTCCACGGTTCTGGGATATTTTGGGGTGGGATAACCTTTAATGAGCTGATGCTGACACAGGAGGTGCCAGACACCCCTGCACCCAGGCATCCTTCGCTATCCAAGGACAGTGTGACAGCTCCAGCCTGGGGTGACACCACTGCCAGCTGGATTCCTCAAGCCTGTGCCATGCAGAGGTCTCCAGTTCCTGGAGAACACCTTCTCTTTGTGCACACAAACCCCTGTGCTCACCCAGGTACACACTACAGGACACAGGGAAATGGTTTGTGAGCCTGGCTCTTGATGTTTTCATTATGCTCTGTATAAGAGTGGTGGATTCCTGGTTGCTATCATGTTTTCATTAGGTACCTAGAGATAAACACATAAATCAAAGCAATGTTTCCCATGGTACAGGCAAATCAAACCAGCAATTATTTTCCCATTTCATTTTAAACCACTGAACTCCTGTTTTATCTCCAGATAATGATGAATGTGGTTCTGACACCAGAGATCCACATGCTCCTGCTCTATTTCTCCGCCACGGAACACAAATAAGTTACTTGTTAATATATGAACTGTCATGTAAGAAGCCACAATTATGCATGATTCACCCCTAGAAGCTATGTAAATCTGTGGTGTGTGTATATGATAACAAATGAGTGTTACTTGATGGGAAAACACAGGTGCCAAGAGCTGGGACTCTGTGTGCTGCAGATGTCAGATATGGCATCGGTGTTAACACCTCCACTAACCCTCACCTTCAGGTAGACTCGTTTCCAAAGGCTTATCAAGCATCCTCTATCACTCCAGCCTGTCAGAGCTCTGGCAGTGAGCCAGGGCAGATCCCAACCATGCAGTGCTGTTTGGTGGGGAGCTGGGAGAGCAGAGACAGCACGCGCCTCCCTCCAGAGACCAAATATTCCAGCACCTCCAGCCTCACTGCTCCCAGGGTTATATGGCCAAAATTTGGCCCCGTGCCTGTTGTTGCCACAGCATTAAATGGTGGTGACAGCCATAAAGGAGGTGCACCTGTGGAGCAGCAGGTCCGTGGGCCTTGCTGGGGACAGCCAGGGCAGGGAAGGTTGGAAGCAGAGCCCATTGAAGGGATCTCCAAGCCAACTCCCTGCCCAATGGAGCTCTGAGTAAAATTCTGGGGTGCTGCTCCCCCTGTGGAGGGCATCTCTGTGGATCACAGATGAAGGCACATGGAGGCAATGATTATTTTTTCTTAACAGCTCTTCCAGCATACAAACAGGTCATTATAGCTCTTAGTGCATTCCTCTACCCTTGTTCATTTTCAGCAGAAATTATTTTCAAAGTGTTGATCAACTTGGCCACCGATTCTGTCTTTGGCTAAGGAAACTGAGGGATGGAAATCTCCTCTATCCCCTTCCACCTCAACCAGTCCTCAAGTTCCAGCCAGGTCCTCAGGCACATTTTCAGCATCAGCCTGCAGCCCTGGGGGAAGTTAGCAGGTTAATGCCTCGAGCAGCTCCCTCCCCACAAGTGCTTTTGCTCTCTTGATGCCCCTCAAAGGCCACATAGGTGAGTCTGAGTTATGGACAGAGCAAGAATACAAAATTATATGTTTTATTCCAGAGGATAAATATACAAACCCACCAGTTTCAGGACACATCCTGACCACTTCAAAGTGAAATTAAAGGTTACAGTGGTGGAGAGCTTCGTATCAGCACAATTTTTCACATTTCAGATCCTTGATGAAGCAGCTATTAGAAAGAGTGTTTTGTACTATTTGGCTCTGATTTATTAAAGTTACAAATTACAGTATAGAGTACCCTGTAATCAAGTGCTTGTGAACCTTGTGTGTAACACCTTGAAAATTAGCAAGTTGGTAGGTAACAGATGCAGTTTCTTTCTTTAGATAAAAAAGTAGATATTTGAAATAAAAACCTGAGCAGTCCAAGGGTCAGAGTGAAAAAAAACTACTTGTTCTCACAGGTTCAGCATTCTTCTTCATTCTGCTGGTTATGGTATGGGATAATGCCTTTGGTGTTTTCTCAGCCACACACAAATCCAAGCCCCACACAAAACTGGAATTATCTGTGTGTTTGGGGAACAAAGGGTTCCACTGAATCACCATCCACACGTGCCACCCAAACAGGGGAGATGTTCTGATACCTGCCCTTGATTCTCCCCCACACAAAATGAAAAAGAACATTTTTCCTGCTCCTTGCTTCATGATGCGAGGGAGGGCTAAAAAAGGAAAAAAAAAAAAAAAAAAAAAAAAAAAAATCACTGGCTTCTTTCCTTTGAAAAAAGAATTATCCTAATTGGTGATCCCTGCAGGGGAAGAAACCAGTGGGCAGCAGGAGTGAGGCACTGATTGGGATGAGAGGGGTGAGGAACTGGGTGTAATTATGCCAGACATTTTTTGTTCATTGTAAGGTGCTACTCACAGGAATTCTCATCTTCTGAAAATGACTTGGGTACATCCAGGTGGTACCCGGACAGGTCTGGTCTCTCTCAGGTGCTTCTGTATTGTCAGTCACCGTGGCATACAGACACCATAACTTGCCTCAGTTCATCTTGATCCTCTTTTCCTCCCTCCCTCTCACCCTGCATGACCAGGTGTGCAGGGCTGCAAAGCTGCTCTCCCTCTGACAGTTCCTGGTGCACTTCCTTGGCACTTGATTTACAGCTGAAAGATGAATATATATGGCCACGTTCACCAAAAGGAAGAGCAGATCTTTTGCCCTTTTTTTTGCAGGGAATCTCTTGTCAATCAGACTCCATTCTTGTTCATGTCCCTGAGGTGCAGTTTTGATAGAGGGAAACACAATGTACTTTGCTCCACACCCTGGGGAACAGCTTGTGCACCAGCTATCTCTCCATCTCTGCACTCACAGTGCCTCCTCTTACAGTTTCAGAGTTGTTCACAAATTCTTGAGGATGCTTCTCCCTGCAGTACATTATTACCAGTTATTAACAGCTTCTCCCTGCAGTACATTGTTACAGTTATTAATAGTTATCAACAGCATCTTAGATTTACAGATTTGCAACTAAGGCTCAAAAAATGAATGGAGTTTCAAGAGTCTCCAGATTTATACACTTCATTTTCTGGTTTACTTTGGAAAACACTGCAGGTCCAGGTCTCAATGACATGTCTGAGGGCACACTATGAGTGAGAGGTAGAGCTGAGGCCTGAATAGCAACTTCTGGAAAATCTGGAGGAGAGGACAATCAATCCTTCCACAATATGTACATGAGATGTCCAACCAAATAGGCTGAGAAACCCCCAACTCTCCAGACTGCAGAAAACAGAGCACCAAGGGCCAGGTAAACCCTTCCCAAAGTGGCTTCAGAGAGTCCCTCCCATGATTGGCACACATATTTGTTCTTCCACAGGATGTTCCCTAAATGATGTCTGGCTTTTCCGGTGGTTTAAAGGTTTTTTTCCCACCTTAAGATTTCCATGATCTCCAGAAGACAAACAGCTATCAGAAACACAGAGAGCAATCAAACCAAGTGTACCAGACAAAATGAGACCTGAAAGAAGTCCAAGGTCCTGATCTCCTTTCTAAGGTGATAAAGAGGTTTTCTGTGTATTTATCATGGCAGGGTGGGAGCGTGGTAGAAAACTTCCTGGGGTTAATGCTTCTTCCTTGCCTGTTTTAATCTGAAGCCTGGATTAATGTTTTTGTTTGGAGGCCTTGCTAAGCAGCTCAGGTTTTCATCTTACTAGATTTGCTAATAGTACAGGACATTCCCCTGGATTTGTGATTTCAATGCAGGGTTTTCTTTAGAGGGTGAGGAATTTTTTATTAGAACCAGCCAGTCTAGAGAACGGAGCTGTACCTAAAAATAGAAGAGATTGCTTTTTTTAATGTGTTAAAAATAGAAGTGTGCAGAAAGGGTCATGTATAGCCTGCTTCTTTGCAAGACAGAGGTGCTCTGAATGGAAATATTAGATATCAGCCATCTAGCTGAGAAACGTCACATTTATAGTTCCATGAGCTGCTGCTTGTGAAGCATGAAGAGTTATAGAGTAAGCCTGGATGGCCTGAAAATTGAATGATACCATGCTGAAATACACACACTTTTCCAGGGAAAAAATGAGACTTTTGGTCTTGTGAAGCATGAACACATCCAGCACTTCAAAGCTGGGAGGTGCAATGGGATGGATGAAGCTAAATCCTCCCATGTTGCCACTGAGCCTGTCTAATTCTCCTGTTGGTGGAACCTACCTCGGCCCTTGCTCCAAGAACCATGGAAAGGTGGATTCCTTCCAGTTCTCCTGGAAAAAAATACCAAAATGCCTATTTTTCCCCTACAGAATCCTTCAGTGTTCACCCACCACAGGTCATAGTGGGGAGTTGATTTCAGAGGTCATCAAATCTCACACTGATTTAGAAAGTCACGTCCCCAGCTAAGCCCTGTCTTTTTGGGTGACCCACTAGGGTGAGAATCCTATAAAGACAGGTCAATTTTGTTTGCTATGCCCTTCTTAGCCTCACAGTTAAATCATGGTCATAGTAATCTGCCTTTGAGATAGTCAATACTGTTAAAGCAATTTATATAAAACATACCAATAACTGGAATTGGAATTTGGCATCTATACCTGTTAAAAGGGGAAAAAATCTCAGCGTTGAGGACTATATGCCATTTGAAATCTGCAGCATTTCTAGATCTGTTAAATGGTAATGGATTATTCCAGATAAAACCAAAACTCCAGCTTTGTTTTAAATGGGTATTTGTGCCAACCAACTGCCCCCATGAAGCCTCAAGGTGGATTTCACGTGACATGGCTCAGACAGCACAGAACACTGTAATGTGCCACTCCAACTCATCTGAGTAACTGCTTATTTTATTTTTTCGCCCTGAACATTACAAATGGTTCACCAAGTTCTTAAGATACATAAACCATCACCTGCCCACCTCCCCCCACCACATAAATCCCACCCTGCAGAGCCAGCTGTGTCCCAGCAATGCCAGGTCAAGCATTCATGACATTTTACAAGTCGTGAGCACCATGTGTGTCAAATTCAGCCCTCGATTGCCTCCAGTTTAGACACACTCATATTTCCATCACAGGAGCTGATACCCCTTGATTTGGCGGCTGGGGTCGTTAAGTTTTTATTGCCATGTAGAAGCTCAGTCCTTTCTGAGAGCAGGAAAAGAAAGTGGCCAAAGGCAGCTTGGTGCCAGTGGCCTTGTGGAGCTCAGCACGCTGCTCAACCTCCTGGTCCACAAGGGCTGAGATGCAGAGTGAGAGCTCTCTTCCAAGAGAGAGCAGGAAAGGAGCTTAGAAAACCACCCTGGGATTTAGAAAACAGGGAATGCCTTATGTCTGGTTGGAGTCTTTTTCCCTTGTAAGACTATTCCTGTAGGGGTAAAAGGAGGGATGGATGTACAAACAAAGAAAATAGATTTGGGTTGAAAATGTAGCCAAATGTAGCAGGTTTTTCATATGTTCATCGATTATTCAGAGGAGGGATTTTGACTAGGACCTCTGACCAGGGGCTCAGAGGTGTAAGTCAGCACAGGTCCCGGGAGCTGGGCAGAACAGCTGTGGGTGGATTTGCTGAAGCAGGAGGTCCCCTCACTTGGGTTACTACTCCCATAACTAAATGTGAGTTGTTTTAGCAGTTCATTCATTTGCCAGAATGCCCGTCTGAACAAGTGCTTCTTGTGGAGATGAACTCCTCTTGCTATTTTGGTGTCAAATGTAAAATTCATGTTGACTTCCAGGTAAAAAATAGTTTATTACACTCTTTATGCATAGATGTACCATATTTTTATAGCCTCATATATGGTCCAAAAGAAAAGCTGAGGTTTTAAATAACTTTAGATAGGTCTGGGAGTGGATTTGGTTGATGATGTTCCTTTTGAAATGGCAGTGATGCACTGAACAGAAAAATAAAACAAAACTGCTCTTTTATGAAAGAAAGCACCCACTGAATGAGCAGCAGGTCGTGAGTAGCAGAGAACGAAGCACTGCAAGAGAGGAGATGGGAGCTCTGAGTCCTCTGATACAATGTGTTTGCCTCTGAAAACTTAAAAGTGGAGGGAGAAGCTTGCCCTGTGCCCTAAACAATCCTTTTGTGCCTACCACGTGCATAATTGATTGTAAGCAAACCATCCATGCCAAACTCAAAGCTGCTTCACTCACACGACCACATCAGAGGAGCTGCCGACCATGGGAAGACCAGAGCTGATTTAGTCATCAATTATGGATGGGAAACTTCCTCAGTATAAATAAACTTGCTGGTTCACCACTGTACACAGAAACCTCTTAATAAAATAATCGATTATTCAGAGGCAGAATTCTTGCAGTTTGTGTCAAGGACATATTTTCTATTTGAGTGCATGAAGGCATGCGCATGACCATGAACACACTTGGTGAAACTCCCAAACCTCAACCAAACTGAAACCAGACCTTAATCTACTGATAGACCCCTCTTTCTTGAGTGGCTCTTGTCCAGTAAAGCCCTTCCTCTGGGCTCAGCCTCCTGCCACATTTACAACCCTGGATGTTCCACTTAATCCCTTCAAGGCTTTTCACAAAGGGCAAATAGGGAGTTCTCCCTTGGATGTAACTATTCCACTCCTTTGTTCAACCTCAGGGCATACCCACACACACATGTGTGCGTAAATACATAACTTTGAAGGTGACCTATTTTCCAGCTGCAAAACACTGTCTCTGTCAGAGGGTTTTGCCAGCTAGGGAAGGAAGGATATGAACCAGAGAGGTGCAGAGGGAACTGCTGTGTGTGCATTATTTAGAGGCTCAGCATGCCAGGCTCACAGGTGTTCAAACTACCCGGGAACCATTTGGCCCGCTGTTATGGAAAATATGATTTTAGAGATTGAAACCAGCCAGCAAGGAAAGGTGCTTAAACAACTAGCTACTGCAGGACAAAGCAAAACCTCAAGGTTTTCTTTGAGTTTCTTTTCATTGTTTTTGTTGTTTTTCTCCCCAGCATCTGCAATACTGCTTGCCTGACATCCTTGGGATCTGCTGGCAGTGGAGGAATTTGTTATCTAGAAAATTACCAAAGTATCTCTAGGAATTATTCAGTCACAACATTTTGCACAGAAAATAACTTGCAGGAGAGAAAGAGACTAAAAATCAGGTTTTGAGTGTCCATTTTGTCTGGACACACCATGTATATAACACAACACAAACATTTTATCTGCAGCTTTGCCAAGGCAGCCCCAGCCCAGTGTTGCAGGAGAAAACAGGCAGAAAGTCTTGTCCCTTTCCTATCTCCTGCTTGAAAACCGTGGATCAGATTGCTGGGGTAGCAGCATCTGCTCAAAATGTGTTTTCCACCATTTTTCCATGCTGCACTGGGCACAGGGGGAGACCAGAATTATTCTTCAGCAGAGACTGAAGCCCACAAAGCATCAGTCCACAACAGGATCGCACCTGCAGCTGGGTGGCCAGAGAACCTGTGGGTACAAAGCAGAATTTCTTGCCTGAATGTTTGGGACCTGTCTGACCTGCCTGGGAGGTACCAGGACTGCTCAAACCAAACACACTGCCTGCCTTCATCCTGCTTCCCAGCAGCTAAAAATAAAGAGGCAGCTCTCCTGAGTTAGATGTCAGAGCCACCATCCAAAACTGCACCCAGCTACCTCTTCCTGCCCTTACAAGTCTGTTATTATCAAGCAGAAAGTGAAATATTATTGTAAATATCTTTCTGGTTATGCAGAGACATCTAAAAAAAATCTCTTCTCACTCTCTGTTCCTTCAGTTCCAAGATACTGCTAAATATACACCAGAAGTATGGGACGAAAGTGCATAAAATTGCCTCACTGATTGAATTCTAAATCCAATTTCTGAAGGATGTTGGGACCTGACTGTTAATAAAATTTAAATACCTAAAGTTGCAGAAAATTCCCAAATATTCAGACATTGTCAAGTGTTAAAATCCACTGATTTAAAAAGACTTCAGGCTCCTCAATCACCTTGGAGAACTGGAGGTCTATTTCTGCATTACTTAGACATTGGAAAATACAACCATATATATTTTTGCCCACAGATCCTACTTTGCAAAAACCAAGTTATTTTCTTTCCTCTAAATATATATTTATAAATACATATGCACACACTGTAGTTCTGCATTAATTGGTATTTGCAATATAAGCATTGGCCTTTCCTTCCTTTTCCTCAGTGAAAGTAAACATGATCAGGGTCTGCCAGCATTTAATGATGAAAATGCACCGTGTCTCTACAGTCTTAATGTCATTGAGAAGAACTTGAAGATAGGTTTACAACAAAAATAATTTAAAAAGGTTTCCGTAACAAATTCAGGGGGGGGGAAAAGCACTGTATTTAGCTTTTCTTTCGTTAGCATTTTTATTTTGTCTGAGGGGAAAAGGGAATAAACAAAGATGTTTTAAAATGACCTGTGAGGGGCAAAATAAATGCATAGAGATTTTATCCAGCACTTCTAAGGATCTTGGAAGTGCTACAACTACACTGTAGTTTCTTTGTTACAGCTCTGTATACATTTATACAAAAGAAAGATGAAAGGGGGGAGAGAGTGGTTGATAGGGGTTGTGAGAAGTTGCTGGAATTAGATGGCAAGGGGTCAGATTACAGACAATGTAAGCTAAAATGCATCAAAGGATATGAAGCAAAGGACTAGATCAAAGTCTAAGAAGCCAAGTACAAGAATAAAGGAGTGATAATTGTAGGCAGGAGAGAAAGCACTGGAATAGAAATGTGATAATGGTATGACCTCATGGCTCAGTCTCCTTTTTTTCCCCAAGTCATTTCCCTGCACAAGGACAAGGGCTGGAGAGGGCAGGAGTGTGTGTGCCAGGAGGGAGCAGCAAGGGAGAGGAAGGAGAGGAGCTCTGGGGCTGATAACCTTCCTGGGCTAAAAGGAAGAATTCACTTTGTGCTTTGCAATAGGTTTTGCACAGGACCACAGGGCTGTCCTCACAGGCGCTGGTGTGAAACAGGGAGCCTGGAAGGATGAAAAGCTGCAGGTCAGATCCTGCTTTCCTGCAACCCGGCAGAACACAGCAGACACCAGTGGGAGTCGGTCTATTTTAAAATCACAATTGGGCCCTAATTTAGAGAAATTATTGGGTGCTGATTCCTCTCTGCTCTGTGGCTGAGACATCATGGGTGGGACAGCTGCCATCATCCAAAGAGTTCCTAAATTATGCTCATCTTCAACCAAAGGTTGGTTCTGAAGATGACTTTGCATTAGGCATCCACTTTTCCAGGAACTAAATGCATTTTATTGCCAAGGAGAAGCTTCCCTTTCACATCTAATGAGGTCCCTCACTCTTGCAGAGCGCAGAGCACAATCCCTGTACATCCAAAGGAGCCTGGGGATTTCCCACCCTGGCTTCCTGGACTGATGATGCAGAATTTCCCCTGGCCTCACCATGCTCCAGTAAGAACCAGTGACATCACTTCAGGTGACGGCATCAGTCAAGGCTGGGGTTTGCTCTGTGATCCCTGACACAGGTGTTAATTTGGGACAGGGCAGTGGCCCTCATCATCCCTCATGACCAGCCCATACTGCTGTTTCCTGGTGATTTTGAAGGCTGAGGCCAAGGCTGCACAGGGTAAAAGCTCTTCTTGTGAACTTTGCTGCCCTTTGCTCCGTGGCTGATCTTTGGGAGGGGATGACAAATGGGGACAGTCATCACATGCAAGGCTCCTTCCACTGACCACAGGGCTGAGCTGGTGCCAAGATCCTCCCCTGCTCCAGCAGCTTTGGAAAATCAAACTGTTGATAGAGAGAGAAAAATCAAACTGTTGCCAGAGAATAGCAGCTTCTCTGTTTCCTTCCCAGCAACGCAGACACCTATTTCTGTTTCATCTGGAATGCAAAGGATGCACCACTGTCTTTCCACCCTCCAGCCTTTTTTTCCTTGCAGGCTGCCTTCCCTTCTCCAGTGAAGGCTCAGGACATCCATTCTCTCTTAAGTGGGTGAACAAATCAAAGTAAAGCACTTACTGCTCTCTCAGACATCCATTTGCTGCCCGAGATGTGTGCATCATTTATCTCTTCACCTCCTTCCCTGCTCAGAGCCATTTGGTGATGTGTTTATTTATTTTCAGATTTAGTGGTTGAACTTCATCTCTGGACAATGTTATAGGGTGGAGGGTTCTGTCCGGGAGTCCTGGAATAGATTCTGAAGAAGCAGAAAATCTTCAGGAAATTCAGTGTATATTAAAGCCTCTCCTTGCTGGGCCACAGGTTCATGCTCAAGTATTTCTTCCTTGAAAAATAAGCTATTGAGACATAAAAGTGGCAAAAAGGCAGACAACTCTCTCTGCCTCACTGCCCTGTGTCTGTGCCAGTGCAGACTCTTTATCCCATCTTTGTGCACCTTTGCTTTGCTAACAAGGGCTCAGGTAACTCCAGCTCTCCATTGAAATGTCTGCATCAGTCATATGGACATGCTTAACCAGACCCACTCTGGAATCTGTTGAACTTTAGTTTACACCTGAGTGAAAGAGCCTGCCAGACCTTCCAGACAAACATCTACACACAAAAACCTTTGGCTGGACTCTTGAGACACTGAAGACCATTGGTGTGTTTGACTGACCTGAATCAGAAATGTCCTTTCTTTCCAAAGTAATGTTATTTCTCTGTGTGTTTCATTTCTTGTATTTTCAGCTTAAATAGAATACAAACATTGAGAGACACATCAGTGAACTGTTTCCACCAGTATTTCCAAAGTTTATAGGCCCTGGCACATTATCCCCAGGAACTGGGCTGGGCAGAATTACTGAAGGGAAAACTCAGGAATTTTGAGGACAAGAGAGGGGGTGGGAGAACAGATAGGAGTGTGATAGCTTGAGATGTGACATTTTTGTCATAAGGCATATGAGAAATTCACGGGAGAGTGGGAATTCTCAGTGCTGGATCATCTCTGCCTCCCTCCAGGCTTTGCTGTTCAGGTGGGCAGCTGATGCTCCTGGGCAGCAGGTCATGTTTGGAGCCTGGGTTTGCCATTGCTTGACCCCAGCACAGCTGTGGGGCAGCAGCAGCAGGTTTTTAGCCAGAACTGCAGAGGCTGGAGCTGCTGAGTAGTGCTGTGGCTCAAAGCCAAGCTCCCTTGCAGATACGCTGATGCTGACACGGAGCAGAGGGATCTGTGAAGTGTGGTTATGTGCTGCTCTCTGCCCTCACTAAACCCTGCTGCCCTGTGCTGATAAAACAGCTCAGAAAACACTTCCAGCACTGATCATGGTTCAGCTGTGCCAGGCCTGGTACAACTGATGTGAGTCATGGAAGATAAAGAGAGTAAACATGTAGGAACTTTTGCCTTGAAACTTGCTTAATACCATCAACTGCTCAAAATGACTACAGAGGCTGCAACCACAAGGTCTAAAATGTCTTCTAAGCCTTTAAAGGGACACTGGCCAATGTTCTACCCATTCTTGGGTAGCCACATTGACATCATCCATACCCAGATCTGCCAAAAAATCATCCCATTGTAACTGAACCAACTGTGGTCCCACTCTGAAGTCTTGGGGCCATGCAAGACTCTGGAGGAAGCCACACAGAGTTTAGAAGGAAGTGTGACAAAGTGTGACAATGATCTGGAAATTGTCATGCACATCAAGGAAGGACCAGCCAGCAGGAAGAACAGAGTAAAACCCATTTACATGATTTTTGATTTAGGTCAATTCACGACCTGTGAATTCTGACCCTTACAGATGTACTAGAAACACAAAACTTTGTTCCCAATGATCATCATAAACCATTATTTTGATGCTGTGTATGTGACCCAAAGGGTGTAGAAGGATGAAGGAACAGTGGATCAAAGATATTTATAGAACTCTGAAGGTATGCACGAGAAGCTTGTCTGAAAAGCTCCATTCTATTGGGCAACAATTTGTTTTTAGACACCTGTAGAGGTCCTGCACCCAAAATTGATGTCATACAGCGTCTTGTGGTTGTCTGCTCCGGAAAAGTGGGTAAAACAAACTTCCCTGAAACCAGTTCCTGTTTTTCTTCTCCATTTCCATTCTTCTTAGAGTTCTGCAAAACATGTGACTTTCATTGACTCATATCATGATGAAACAGCAAATTCAGACACTCATTTCCCAGAGTACCGTCAATTTCACTCACTTGGCTTGGGTTTGACGCTATGAATTACATTCCCAAAATATCAATAGTTATCAATCCTGGCCCTAGGGGACAGCAGGGGACACAGGATGACCCAACAGCCTCTGTGCAACCACCACCTTACATGTGGCCAAGGAACATGTCACACAGAAACACTGACACTCCTCATTACTCAAAAAAGAGAAAGCAACAAGGCTCACAGTCCTAAGAGTGGGGTCAAGAGGACAAGGAAGCCTTATGGTTTTGACACAAGACCCATGGGCTTTCCAAAGAAGCAGAAGGGAAATGTTCCTCTGACCCAAACCTGCCTGGCCAGTTCCCTCAGCCAGGAAGTCCCCATTTGTTGTTGCATCCCACAGTTTTGACGTAAATCTGGAAACTTTGTACTCCTTTTTTGCCCAGTTGTTTCCCACTGACACATCTGGTCATGTGTGATAAACCTCAAAGGGAGGAGGGCAGTCAGTGATGGGTGTTGTTGGTGGGCCAGGGGCGTGAAGTGTTTGTAAAATCTTCCTAAAACACTGCAAAGCAAAAGTACCTCATACATAAATCACATCACACATTGTCTCCTTAAAGGCTGGGCACAAGGAGCTCTGGCTTGCTCACCATTGGCTCTCTAAGCAAGAGTGTGTAAATTCATGAGATATTATAGCCAAAATCTTCAATAAAATCTCTGCTGTGAGAAAATTGCCAGGTGGTTATGGTCAATCCAGAAAGACAAATCAGACAGTGATGGGGAAAGTTTCCTTGACTGAATAAAGCTGGAAGGTCAAGCAGCTCCTTAAATTTCTCCTTGTCAAAGTAGATCTTCTTTTCTGTGTATTTTCAGTTACTTAAGAAATTTTATAGCTTGCTCTTGCTTCAGTGTTTTTGTTAATTTGAATTTTTTTACCCTAGTTAGAAAGCAGAACTGTGTCTGCCTGGCTTTGACATTAGTGTAGCACTCTCAGCACCAAGACTCTTAAGGTCAGACCCCATACAGTTTCAGCCCAGGACGTTGTCAGTCCAACACAGCTCTTGGGCAGCCCACCAGTAAAAAATTTATCTAGCAAGATATCCTCAAAATATTCTAAGCTCTCTTAAAAAAAGGTATATTCTTCAACTGACAAAAATCAACAGAAATGGTCATCTCTCCTGCAGTTCCATTGAGTTAAAGATAATTCAGAGGAATGGGGAAAATGTATAAAATCAGGAAGAGTTGGAAGTTTTAATACCATTGACCTTGGTTAAAGTATGCTACTGATCCCTTTAAAACTGGTGGGGTTTTTTTGGTGTTTGGATTTTCTGGGGGTTTTTGTGTTGTTGTTTTGGTGGGTTTTTTGGTTTTTTTGTTGGATTTTTGGGTGGGTTTTTTTTTTTTTTTGTCGTTGTCGTTTTTGTTTTTCTTTAAATTTGGTTGCAGCAGTTTTAGTCCAGAAGAAAAATCTGCAGCCCACAGCAAGTTCAAATTTTCCACTGCAAGAGGAAAGGCAAGCCAGGGAGGGCACCTGCTGTGGGGACAGTCCTCCTGCAAAGGGGCTGGCAGGTGGTGAGAGATGAGGGAAAAATGCTTCCTGAGAAGTCTTTGGAGGAGAGATGTGAGCAAACTCCTGACAGCCCCAGACACCCCTTGGGGTCTGTGACCCAGAGTTTTTAACTCTTTCTTTTTATACATTTTTCCTTTCTGCTTCATGGCCGTGGTGGCACATCCCCTGTGCTCCCCACCAGAGCTGTGCATTCATCACACACCCTGTACCCTGCACAGTTTTCTCACTGCTGCTGCTCTTGTTTTAGGGTCTCCTTCCTCCTCACTCACTCCCTTTGCTCCTGAGCATCCCCTTCAGCTCAGAATCCCCTCCCAGCACAGAGACCCCAGCTGGGAACCAGCAATCACAAACTTTGCTGATTGATTCAAGGTGTTCTCCTCCTCCTCTGTCCCTTTATCTTCCAGTCCTGGGGGGTTCATTCCCTTGCACACTGATTTGCTGTCACACCCCACTCTCCCACCCCAGCTGTGATGATGGCTCACCCTCCTGACGCTGAATTTCAGACCTGAGCTCAGTCCAAGGTCACAATTTCTACCATTTTGCAAAATGGTAGAAAGCACGAATCCCACAATGGCTTGTGACTGTGAGTTAAGTTCAACATAGCTGGCAGCTTCTCTCAGGCAGATCCGCAGCAGGACTGACCTCACTGAGTGAATGAATCACTTGTCCCCCAGGGGCAGGAATGTTTCTTCCAGGACAGGATTGAAGCTGCTTTCTTACAAAAGCACTATCAGTCCCAAGCAGGGAGCTGGAAGCTGCCTGAGCCACACACCTGTCTTGTAGATAGTTCCTAGGCCTGCCAGGCATTTACCATTCAAAATATACACATTCTTCATCAACTCGAGCTGAACTTTGGTGAAGGGTGTAGGGGGGAGAAAGGAGAGGAAAGGAGGAGGGGAGGGACTCAGGGGGTTCAAGTGGAAGTTTTTGTTCAATCCTTGACAGAAATAAATAACCAAATCTGTCTGGTTTGGCTCCAGTGCATTTGTTAAAGGTGCTACAGCTAGAATTGTTATCCCATACCATTTTCTCAATGATTGGATTGAAAAATGATATTTGGTTTCTTGTTAAATGAGAGTATCACAGCAGCTTCAAGAGGAAGAAATACCAGGAAGGGAGGAAAAAGTGACATGAACCGCTGTGATTTAGTGGAGAGTCACCATCCTGTCCCAAATTGTCCTGTGTCACAGAGGAGAACCTGTGTTTGCAATGGGACACAGGCCACCACCATCCCACAAGGATTTGCCCACTACATCAGACCAGGAGTACTCAGGGAGTGAGCTGGACATTTAGAACAAGCAGCAAAGCAAACGTGTATGAGACACAGCACATCCAATAGATTGGCCTGTTGAAGGTCAAGGCTGCACCCCGAAGTGAGGCTGTGACACAGTGCCCAGGCTGGCACTGGACACATCAGAGCAGACACATGGTGGGGCCCTTGGTCTGTGCTGATCACCACAGTATCAGCAGGGTTAGGGCTGGGGGAGAAGCACGGGGAGATGAGAGCCCAGGAGAGCTCAGTGCACCCCAGCACTGCAGCATGCTTCCAGCTGCAGACATATAAAGGAACTCTTCATGTATTTCCAGCTAGAAATGGGCTTCATTTACCTATTTATGCCTTAATTATGCTGAATAAGGACATAAAGAAGAAGCACCTATTTCTGTGGCTATGGCTAAGAGATGCTGCATCCAAGACTAAAATATTTTTGCATGCCTGATCCATACCTCCCATGTGCTAAGAAGCCTTTAAGCTCTTTTTTAGCTGATGAGACATGAGCAGGTGGTCCAATTGTGAACAAAATGTCAGAATCCCTTCCCAGGTACAAAACCCCACTTAGAGAGACAGTCAAGCTATGCTGATAAACGTCAACTAGCCCCAGGCACCACCAACCCCCAAATCTCTGCTTTCAGTGCTAGCATTAACTCTAATTATGCTCATCCTAAATCTGCTTCCAGTCTGTTTTCATTACCTTCATTCACGTTACTTTGCTATCACTTGTCCCTGCTTGCTGGCCTGATCTGTGATCAGATCTATTAGCGGAGCTGGTGCAGCGTGTTTGTGCTCCTCATCAGCCTGCAGCTGGCACTTCTTGCCTTCCTTGACCTGCAGCGTGGCTGGTACGCTGTGGCTGCAGATTTCTGACACTGAACAGCTCCGTGGCAGCTTTCATGGTGCCACCCTGAGCCTCTTCCCTTCACTGGGGTCAGCAGCCAGGATCAGCATTGATTGTCACAGGCTGCTCTTTACACCCCACAAACCAGGGGGGTGGTGTTGGACAAGGCATGGAAATCAGGGATTCTCTTGGATTTCCAGCAGCCCTGATGGCTGGGCTGCATAAATGCAGTTTGTTTTCCCAAGATGGTCCCTCTCCAACTGAGAACTAGAGAAAGTACTGATGAGCATGCTGTGGAAGGAAACTTTCTTGTACCATGGTCAGACACAAAGTGATGGGATAGCCTGGAGAAAAGAAGGCTCCAGGAAGACCTTCTAGCACCTTCCAGTGCTTGAAGTGGTGACAAAAGGGCTGGGCAGGGACTTCGGACAAGGGCCTGGAGACACAGGACAAGGGAGAATGGCTTAAAACTGAAAGAGGGCAGGGTTAGGTTGGATATTAAGATTGAATTCTTCCCTGTGAGGGTGGGCAGACCCTGGCACAGGGTGCCCAGAGCAGCTGTGTCTGCCCCTGGATCCCTGGAAGTGTCCAAGGCCAGGCTGGATGGAGCTCTCAGCAGCCTGGTTTAGTGAAAGATGTCCCTGCCCATAGCAGGGGTTTTAGAATGAGATGAGTTCCAGGGCCACTTTCAACTCAAACCATTCTATGATTCTATGATAAGAAAAGCCTTTTGCCATTTCCCTGTTTCAGTTGCTGCGCTCTGGAAGGCAGTGCTGTCTGCAGCTCACATCAGGGAATGCTGCATCCCAAGGGCCTGGATTTTCAGATGTACTGAGCATTCAAGGCTCCAGCTGCTCTCAGTGGGATGTGTAGGTGCTCTGTGTTTCTGAAAACAGCATTTACAATTTATATCAACATTTTATATCTGCATGAATGAAATCCCTGGAGATTATCTCAGTGTTTCTGGAAGGGGTGCAGGCACTTACAGTTTCCCTTGTGCCTACTGAGTGTGGCAGGCTCAGCTCTGAAAACAGACAAAAGTCCAATGATAACCTTAGGATAAGTGAACTGTTCCCAGTGCAGCTGCCAAAAGGACATATCTGGATCAGGAAAATGTTCTTTCTTCTTCAGGGAGTAGTTAAGGTTCTGCAAATTATTGTAATGAGTTGTGAGACCTTGACTGGAGGGTGCTACTGAACAGTAGATCATTGTGTCTGGGTGGATTTTATAGACATTTCTATAGTGCCCATGAAAAAGATAAGGAATATTACCTTTTGAACACATTCTCAAATGCGTGTGTCATTTCTGTGTGCTTTCACCCAGCTGGCAAAAGAACAGATTTTTAAAGGATACTCAGTGAGGTGTTACTATTCCATCATAACATACACATTTGTTCATAAAATTTTTAAGTAGAATATTGATTAAACTACAATAATTCTCAAGTATTTTTATATCTAAGAAGTTATTTTCTAGTATTTACCATTTATTGTTATCCTTTTAATGTTTTTGGTCAATAAAACCAAGGATTAACCATCCTTCACTAGGGTTCTTTTTCTTCCATAATCAACTTTGATACTGTCATTTAAGTATGATATTGCTACACCCATTCAGAAAAAAGGCTACTACCCACAGTGATGGGTAATGAGACAGACTTTCACCACATTTTTTGCTTTATAACATCAGTAGGACTACCAGCATCATTGGAAAAAGAATATTTCAACTGACAAAGCAGAAAAGTGGAAAGTTCCTGAAAAACTAAAAAAGGCTCAGTAAGTCCTTTCCTCTGCATTAATTAAATCAAGGCCCTCCTTGATCTGTGCAGCTGAAAGAAAAGGGAAAAGCATTGCACTGTGGGTTCCTTCAGGATAGTAATTCCTGACATTTCTAGTGAGGAGTGGAGTAATTGCAAAACACCCTTTAGAACCTAAGATGTTCCTCATGGAAGTGTTTCCTGGAACCAACTGCCTCCTTTACAGCCAAGGACAGGAGACATGTGAGGAGCAGTAATTTGGAGAGGTGCACAACATAAGCAGTGGTTTTATTGACCTGCTGGCATGCCAAGGTTTCTCCTTCCGTGTCTGAACCCTCTACAGAGTTTAATAACCTTTGGATGTTTGAGTAGCAGGTCAAGTAACTGCTGTATTTTAACTATTTTTCCGTGTGTTTTTGTTGTGGGTTTTTTTGCCTTTTTTTTTTTGTTTTTTACTTTGTTTTGTTTGGTTTGGTTTGGTTTGGTTTTTTGTGGTATGTATTGCCTATCCAACTAAAATATGGAGTTTGGGGTATTTTTAAAACTTTTCTGTAGGAATAGGAACATATCCTTCATTACCAACCAGTCAAGTCAATGCTTGTTTGGGATAAGGGAGGAAGCCTTATAGGAGAAAGAAGTGTTTTAAATTCCTGCCTTCCTCAGCCACTTTCTGAGCTTCACACAAGCATTCTGCTCCTGATGGTTTACTGTTTCACACTTAGGCAAGAAGAGACTGAAGGAATAAGTCTCAGGCCCAGCCCTGAATGGCTGCACATTGCCAGTGATGTGTGGATCCCCCCCATTCTGTAAAGCTCAACACTTCCCTGGGCTGGACCCTCAGAAATCCAGTAAAAAGGAGTGTCATTTGGGCTTACCTTTGTGAGAGGATTATTCCCTTAATCAAATTACTTGCTTGGAAGAAAAATTAGCAGATGCTGCAGTGTTTCACCTTTGAAACACCAGTGAAAAATTCCCTATGGTCCCTAAGAACAGATAGGTGTGTGACAGTCCCTATTCAGGCTGTGTTTGCAGTTTGCATATTTCTGTGTAAATGTGCGTCTTACAATTAGCTTGAGGATGTGCTTACAGTTGCTTTTACAAGTCCTCATTCTTGACAGTTTTACGGATGTTTGCACTAAGTAGCTTTTAGTGGCATACTGGTGAAACTAGGCACCTTGTTTTCCTTTCTTAAAGGCCCTTGGTTCTAATACCTACAAAGACTAATCCATTTGCCTCAGCTAATCCAGTCTAAAAGTACTCCAGTGCACTTGAAAGGATGTCCTGTGAGCAAAACATCTCACCTTGAGAATGGTGAAAAACTTGTTTTGGAGGTTGTTTCCCTCTGAAGCAGCAGCTCCAATTGGCTAATCTATTTAGCAAAATTAATGAGAGGGCCATGGATTGAGTTTCATGGCAGACTAAAGCCCAGCTTTCTCAAAGAAAGGAATTCATTGTTGAACCTTTGATGGTCTAAAGGAAGAGAGATGCATTCATATGTTTTGGGTAACTCCCTCATCATTACTAAGATAAAATAAAAAGGCTTTAAGGTTTCTTTCACCAATCACCCCACAAGTTGGCAATTATATAGGATTACTAGTATCCCATAGACCTGAGCTACCAACAGCTATTTTATTCACTTCTGTAATGCATTTATGGTAATAACAAAAGAGCTCTTCAGGCTATTTTGTGGTCCATACAGATTTTGAAGGAGGGGGAACTCTTATTTTTGTTTGTGTTTTGAGTGGGGGAGATGGGCAAAAAAGGTTTTTTTCTGCCAAGAGATTAGTGTGAAAGAATGAAATGAAATGTTTCGGTCTTGTTCAGTTCTAGTCTAATCAAGCCTACTCTCAAATTAATGAGCTCTTACCAGGGGGAACATCCCTTGATGCTGGAAGGCAGCAGTAAAGCTATGCACTTCTATTTCGAAAAAATGTAAAGCAATATCCTTTTTGGCTTCAGATAAAACAGTGAAAGAAGCATTTTTCATCTTTTAAGGTTTGATTTAATGCTACTCTGACTTGCAGGGTTTGTGTTTATTGGAGGCATTTTTCTAGAGAGCTGAACAAATTGCCAATAATTTTAGGGTCAGTATTCTGGTCTCTTTTGGCTCACGGTGAATGAAAAGTGTGGGACAAGGAAGTCTAGCAAGAGAAAGTTGCATTTATTTTGTGAAAATGTCTTCCTAAACGCTGTTCAGGTCATACCAATTCATCTTTAGTCCCATCCTCTAAAAACCCTTGTCCTTTCCTGAGTTTGTTCTATACTGCCCTGGGTAGTGGAGTCCCTCAGCTTTGCAGGGATATTTCTTCCACAAAGAGAGGAAAGTTTCTTTAAAATGTATCATGCCTCAATGGCTGACACGACCACAGCTGAGGGGCTCTTCTGGGGCTGGAATAAAGCACAGGCACAGGCTGGAGCTGTGGAACAGCATCACATGGGAGCCCTCTGTGTGCCAACACATTCAGGTCACCTTGAGGTACTCCGCGGTGCTTGCAGCAAAATCCCTGCATTTTCTGCAATATCCACCTCCCACAGTTTGTACCTCCAAAATCCAAGGCTGGCAGGTCTCACACTCGCACAGGAGGAAATGCCCATTGGAGTCTCATGTCCAATTGTTGTTGGCCCTTCACTGTGCCCATTACAGAGCTTTAATACATGCTATTTTTCTAACTTTATTTATCACAGTGTGGCTGGGCCTTACTGAATCCATATGTCGTTTGTATTTTCTTGTAAGCTTGCAATTTCAACTGTGTTTTCAGGTTTTATCTACTGTTCTCTATATCCAAGCATTGTATTGAACCAAGGTGTGTTCTAATATTCTATGAGTTTTCTATTATATTGCTGCTCTAGTTTGACAATATTCCACAGCCATCAGTTAGTTTTCACAACAGCCCTGGGAGATAAGACCTAGAAGGGTTAAGCCCAAACTTGTCATATTTTCTAATGTGAATCACATAGATGCTGATGAAATAACCTGTATTTCGATAGGACAAAAGTACAAGTACAAACCTTTGAAGATGCAAGTCTAGGTGAGATTGTTGTGGGGCGTTTTGAGGAGTTTTTTTGGGTTTTTGTTTGGTTTGGTTTTGTTTTGGTTTTGTTTTGGTTTTGGGGGTTTTTTTGATTTTTTTTTTTTTTGATAGGCTGGATCATTCTGTGTGTCAGGATTGTTTAGTAAAGGAGAGATTTACCAAGAGTTAAGTAATATGGAAAGGTTCCTCTAAACCATTTCTCTAGCATTACATTTAGAGGTCCCTGCTACACTCCAGGACAAAGTCAATGATTCTGGTCAATGATTAGGGTCCCTCAACCCCACCATCCTCTGTGCTCTTCACCAAGGTCCCTGCCTCATTTACTGCCTGTGTTCCATCTCCCAGGACGTGTGAGGCAATGGTCTGGCTAACAGCAGCCTCCTTCTGCACAAACCATGATTCATTTCCTCAATACCATTCTCAAATAGTGCTAGAGGCCAAAATGCCAGACACTACAATTCAGTTCTTCTAATGTCTGCTAACAAAATACCCTTGGTTTTGTTTTGTTATCTTTTTTTAAGAAGAAAAACTTTAAAAACAGGGCTTCCCACTGGTGGAAAGCTACTGGGTTCCACCTACCCAACCAGTAAGACTGGACTTGGAGAGAAATGAGGTGTACCTCTAGCGTTGGAGCTAAGAGAGGAGCTGATATCAGAATATAAGCAGCATTTTCCTCTCTTGGCAAGTACTGATGGGGGATGAGGAAAATGAGCTGTTGGCAATCTGCAAGGTGACAGACAACAGTGGAAAAAATTCAGAAAGGGACATAATGGCATCTCAAAAGCCTTTTAACCTACCCATTCCTTATCCTCTGCTGCTGTACCCCAGCCTGCTTTTTTCTTCTCCTGGTTTCCCACCAGCACCTTCATTTTGCCTTCAGTAGTGAGAAAGACTGTTAGATAAGAGAAATGCTCCTTGTTCCTTACCCTGTATTGAATGGTCTTGGTCAGCCCTGAGGAGCACTTCCAAATGATTGCTGAAGCCTTGTCTTCAAAAGAGTTTAACAGCTTGAGAAGGTGCAGGCAGCAATGCTCAGAGATTTCAGAAGGTTTCTTTTGAAAAGCCGTAACCTGGCCTCCAGGTGACATGGCCAGCTCATTTTCAAGCTCCTGCTCCAATGAAAAACAGCACTGTACACATAGGGATGAAATAGCAGCAAAAACCTGTTTTAAAGTTGTCCATATTAGTTTTTCATCATGTTTTAGGCCTTCAAAATAAAGGAGCTATTTTTGCTAGAACATTCCTCAAAATAGTCAGGCAGAGGAATACACCCAGCATGGAAAATTCCAGAAGAGACCATTATAAGGCCTAGTTACCAGCTCCTTGTAATTTTGCCAAACACAAGGAGGAAGACACAGTCTGCTGTAGTGATCTCTGCTGGTGCCAGCTCCACTGGAGGGACACCAGGAGCTGATACTGCGGAGTGGTGCCACACTCCATGTAACTTCCTCTAGTGCTCAGAAAATAGAACTTTTCTCAGTAAATGGCAATGGAACAGGCCACAGTTGTATTTTAAATAAGTGGTTTTGCGCTTGTAATGAGCTGTGAAGATGGGGCTAGGCAAGGAAATCTGCGTGACAGTCACAGAGGGTTATTTCCCAGAATGGATTGCCATGCTCCAGCAATCCTTGCTTCCTGCAGACCAAGGTCAACAAACAGTGCCTAAAAGCTCAAGGTGAGCTGTCTCCATCATGGGCTACAAAGCAGGGACTGATCACAGGCAAGGCATGCTGGGGAGAAGCAGATTTAAGTTTATAAAACATAAACAGGAATGCAGCAAGACAGACCCTGTGTCAGAAATGGCTGGGAACAGGAATCAGTGCAGCCTGTATGCAGGCCAGAACAGAGCTGCAAACATCTGTGGGATGTGGCAAATCAAAATATCTTTCAGGTAAAAGCCTCACAAAATGCAGCAAGTGTTCTTTTCAAATAAAACCTCCCCTTATTTATCTACCTCAGCCACATAAGCTTTTAATTAGACCATATGCATGGCTTCATAGGAAGCTCCCTGAAAGTGGAAATCTCCCAAGAAAGCCTTTCCAAAGTGAAAGCCATATCAAGTTGCCCTGGTTCACAGCATGCCCTTCTCTAGAGAAAGAAGCAAAATTAAGAGTTCAAAGCAGGTGACAAATGCCAACACACCTGAAATGGATTAAGGGACTATCATCATCATCATCATCATCATCATCATCATCATCATCATCATCATCATTATTGTTGTTGTTGTTGTTATTATTATTATTATTATTATTATTATTATTATTATTATTATTATTATTATTATTATTATTATTACTGCTGTGTCATACAGCAGCCAAATACATTTCAGCTTAGAGACTCCAAAGTCCAAGAAAGAAAATCCAGCTGGAAGTTCTGTCTCATCTTTCTCCTTATCTACCTTCACTTCACATTTAGTGCTTGCTTTCACAACAGATGTGAATCATTCATACACATCAGTGCCACCCAGGCCAGCAAACCTCTCTGGCTCAGCTCACCCTGTGGCCTTTTTATGAGGCTGTCTGTCACTCCACAGAGCTGGCAGTGACATGGGGACTGCCACCACAGATCTGGTTCTGATCATATCTTCCAGTGATTCTGCAGATGAGAACTCCTAATATGGGGCTATCAGCAGACAAATTGCTTAAGCCTAACAATGCCACAAGAAGTGTAAACAATGGGAATCTGCTCCATTTAAGCAATGCACAATGCTTGCATTGTCTGCCCAAAAACAACAACTGGAAGGATTGGGTCTCGGTTTTTAAGCCGGTCTGCTGCCAAAGCAGGATGGGAAAGCACACAAAAAAGGGAATGTTTTAATGCATCCACTGACACCACTTCAAACTGGAGCAGGATCACAGAAGACTCCAGTACTTGGAAAAATCAAATGCTTTGCCCTTGAAATTCTGCCTGTGAAGTAGTTTTGGGAAGGTGCGGAGGACTGAGAACAAACAGTAAACAGAAAAACAAGTCACCCTTCAGAGTGTGGGTTTGTTGGCATGGCCCAAGAAGGTGCAGTGTCCTTCTGAGCAGGTTGCCTTTCCCCAGCTGCCACAGCTGAGAGGAGCAGAGAGGGCAGCAGTGCAGGCTGGCAGTCCCATCCCCAGAGTCCTTGCTCTTGGCTCTCTCCCACAGTTCTGATGCTTCCCTGGCTGTAGTGCTTTTCCTAGATCAAATGTGTGGACTTCTCCTTTTTTTTTTTCTTCCGTCTCTGTTAATCTCAAAACACGGGCAAAGAAAACTGGCTCACTCTCAGGTGACAAGCTGTGAAGCTCCATCCTCTCTCAGCTTATTTAGGTGAGTACTGGGAGCAGAAGAAGAGGACATGCATGGAAGGAACCTGTTGGAAGCTGCTGATTGCAGCTCCAAGGACTGAGAAAGGCAAATAACATTAAGTCACTGAGATGGCACCAGCAGAGGCTTCATTTGATGTAAGCTGGCCGTGATATTTGGACTTGTCTTTCACCACAGAGCCCTCATTTGTGAGCTATCTTTCCATGAAATGTGGTTCTTTGCAAGAAATGAGGGGAAAACTGAAGGTTTAGAGAAAACTATTCCACACCTACCTACAGAGGAGAATTGGAAGGCTGAGATACTTTTAAACCAGCTCCTTTTTTGGCTCCAGGAGGAGGCTGCCTGTTTCTTTACATTTGAGGAAAATTAATATCATTCCATAAGATCAGCAGTCCAAAACAGAGAGACATCCACAGACCCAGGACATGGAGCTTGAAGGACCTGTCAAGAGACAGAAGAGAAACACCTCAAGGCTTTTTTTGCCTTTCATATTTGGGTTTTTTTTTTTTTTTTTTTTTTTTTTTGGGAGGGGGTTTGGGTTTTTTCTGTATGACAGGGTGAAAGTCTTGTCCCATCAATTAGACACTGACCTGCATCTCCCATTTATTAACCCTTCCTGTTGCTGTGTAATTTGTACAAACTCAGCTATGAAACAAAGCACTGCATCTCTCTCCCAAAAGTCATTTGTCGTTCTTGGATGAAAATGTCCCAGTTTTGCTCCCTCCAAGAGATCCCTCCCCTTGAGAGGACAAAAGCTGTTATCTCACACACTGGCTGGTGTTTATTTCTTCTTGCCAACGGAGGAACCATTGGGGATCCACACTTGTGTGCTCACACCAGTTTTCTGTAGATGGAAGAAAGCTGCTGGCTTGGCAAGAACTCATCAGTTCTTTATTCCCCATATCCACCCAAACTCCTCAGGAAACTGGAATGGACAGTTAAATAAAGATGGTGATCAACCAGGTGACACCTGCTCTGCTGCCCTCCAGATTTGCTTCTGCAGAGGATCTTTGTAAGCACATTGCTTTTGACAGGATTTACTTGGGGATGTTTTGCTTGTGATCCACCATTCTTTACTCACTACACAGCACAGAGCAAATTCCTGCAAAGCAACGTGAGCAAAAACATTCTAAACTGGGGCTGAGAACCACAGGCTGTGACCACAGGGGGAAATGTCACACCTGCAATGAGTATTTTTACTTTTGTAAAATTTAGAAAGTCTTGTGGATTTATCTATCACCGGGGCAATTTCTTGCTGATTAACTACACACACAATTTTCATACAGCAGACCTCGAGAGAAAACATGTTGAGGTCAAGAGAAGGAAATGGACTGGTGCATTCTCTGAAATTTCAGACAGCAGACCTTGAACCTAGAAGAGGAAAGCTTTCCATAAAATACTAATTGAGGCCTTTGAAACAAAACAAAGCAAGTGAAGTCAGAACCCAAAAGACAGCAAGAAAAAAATGTGTTTCTTGATGAATCAATGCATTGTTTTCTTTTTAAGGGTCTTTTTTACACTGATAATTTTGCTCAAGAACAAAAGGAAACAGTGAATTAACTTCACAGAGATTCAAGGATTACAAAAATTATATTCTTTCCTTTCAGAGCAAAATTTGTTTTCTTTCACATGGAAAATTTTTGATTTGTCAGAAACTGAAAGTTGCATTTCCCCCATGGTTTTATACTTTAATATGTAATATAGCCTCAATTTTTAAGAACAAATGACACAAGTTTAAAAGAAAATAATATATCAGACTTTTTTTCAAGTATGGAGCTAATTTAGGATGTTTCAACATTATTGGAACTTTGTCATCATTTTTTTTGAAATTAAATTTCCCCAAAAGCAACATGAGCTCACAAACGTCTCTTTTTATTATTATTTTAGCGCTACCACATTTTACTGATGGGGGAAAAAACCCTTTCCATCAAAGTTTTTTTTCCAATAAACACTACTTCTGAGTCAAGTAGGAGCGTGTCTGAAAATCCCTCTGATGGAAGATTTATTATGTATCATTGGGGGAAAAAAAAGCTTTTCAGGGCCAAATTCTGATACAAGCTGGTTTGTGCAAATATACACTGAGCTCCAGCCAGTGAAAATGAGGCCCTTTCAGTTTACTTTGTGCTCTTAAAAGAGAAGGTGCCCTGTAGAAGGGTCAGAAACATTGGTGTGTACATATGTGTACAAACACAGGCACTCTGCTGCTGCTCTTGGCACTCAAGAAGAGCTTTCTAGACCACTTTAAAAATATATATCTTATGATTTTCATGCAATTTTATTGTCTTCCACTTCTTCAACTTTTCAAAACAACTTCTTTTTTATCATCTTAGGAGGAATCACTTTACAATCTATGACCAGACGTACCAACTAAATTTTTATATTAATTAGCAAGGCCCCCTTTGCCAAAAGAACAACATATGCAGCTTGCCCATCACTCAGAGCTTCTCTTTTTAAAAAATACTCACTTTATAGAAGCACAACAATTTGTGAGTTACAGAAGTGCCCAAACCAGCAAAAGGGGTGAAGAAGTTGTGGTAAAACCACTGTGTTTCTCAAGTATGATCAATTATCCTCGCTACAACCACTTGTATTTTTAGGAAGGTGGTAAATAGAAAGATGCCTGTGCTGCCAAGCTCCAGAAACCCACTCAGCCCAAAGGTTGTCTGAGAATGTCAGTCTGATAACATGGCTTTGCAGACAAAAACATTTTGATGCGTGTCAAAATATTGCAGAGGGGTGACTGTTCTGCCAAAATGAAAGCCAGCCCTGAGAGATGAGAGGCACAGCAAGGAGGGGTGATTCAGTCCATTCCTATAAACAAGATGCAGTGGAAAGAGGTTGCATAATTAACCCGCTGCCCTAAGAAACAGCATTTAATATGCCATCTATTTAAAATTAAACTGCTGTCAGAAGCAGCATTTTTATTTCTCATTTCAATTCTGTTCAAAGCAAATAAAGCCGTGTCTGCAGTGCTGCCCCAGGCAATGACATTAACCATTCCAAAACCAAACGTGGGGGTTTGCAGCCTGATTTAGTGCTGTGGAATGGCCAAAGTTGTGTTGCTGTGTGAGTGACCTGGTGAGAAACACCCGGAGCTCATCTGGAGCGGGAACAACCACAACCCAACGCTCTCCTTGGGCCACCTGCATCCTGTTAATGCAGGCATAAATCAAAGCAAACTTCACCTGACAGAGGCTTGTCCAGGCTGGGACTGGGTCAGACCCAATCCTTGCAGCAAAGTACAACTGAACTGTAAAAAGTTGTGGTGTTATTATTTGCTTTGTAGTTGTAATAGGACATGAGATGAAGGACTGGCTGGGATGTCTAAGGTAAAAAGAGCATAGTTTATTTCTGACGCTAATATTTATAGATTTTTAAAAGTGCCTATGGATTGGAGGATGAAATTGCTACTTCTCCAGCTACACTGGTCAAATTAACAGTCCATCAAATTTCTCTTCCTCTAGAAGGGAATGCAAAGCAATCATTATTTCCATTAAAAGTGTGTGAGGAACTCCATTACAAAAATGTAAACATCAGAAGGCTTAGAAGAACTTAGAAGAATAGGGCAACAACCTGGGGTTGTTTCAGTGCAAGAGTGGAAGAAGTCACAGTCCTGAAGAGTCAAACTTATCTTCTTTCCTGTGCTTTGGACTCATCTGCACCTGCACCCAAATCTCATGGACAAGTTTGGTCTTGAGCAAAGGCTCGGCTGGCACCTCAGATGTAATGTTGGCACTACCACCAAGGACAGTTTCCCTGTTTTCACCCCACTGGTGGCAAGGCAAGGAGAGGACTTGGGGTTCATCAGTTATTAGGGCATGGACCCCAGTGCCTGCAGGGAGAACAATGTCCCCAGTTAGACAAACTGGAGCTTTTCTGAAGAATTCTGAAGATGGTAGAACTTTAAAATAGCACCTGTCTGCTCAAAGGAGAGGTTTTAGTTCAAGGACCACATGACAACAACACAATTTTTACTCTTCTTTACTCCATCCTAGACAGACTGCAGCAAACACTTGTGTGACTTATATATTTCATTTAGAGTAGTAAATATTTATCCTTCTAAAAGTCCTGAGAAGACTCAGCAGCACTGGATAATTGAAGTTACTCCTGTGCATACTGGCAGTCTTTACCTACCCCAATGCTGCCACACGTTGACTTCAGCTTTGACACACAAGACCACCCTTCCATATTTACCTTCCATTGCAGCCACCATGTGAGTGCAGAATGCCAAACACTGTGATCCACGTGGAGCTTGTGGCAGGGCTTCTGTTGAGCTGACAGTTGTCCTAAAAGGTATATTTTTTGTGCTAGGTGGAAGTATGCTGGTCTTTTTTTGTATTCAAATGGACAGAAATGGGTTTGATTTTGTACCTAAACATGGCAAAGCAAAAGGTAGGAGCACCAGGTAAAACTACTGAGAATAAAGTAGTATAAGTGCCCATTAACACATTATGTATCTTCACTGTTGGTGGAAAAGGCTAAGAATTATCTGAAAAAAATCCATGTAAAAAAATCCATCTCCTGCTGTGGAATTCTGCTTTTTATTTTACTGGCTCCTTATCATCAGAGGATAAACTATTTCACTTCTGAAGCATCATAAAATTGCTGCCATTGCAGCCCTGGTAATTAAAGCCTGTTTGAGACCACAGAGTTTGTAAGCTGCATGAGAAAATTCCTAAAGCTGTTTTTTACAGAGCTCTGATTAGAAACTCTTTCCAGATATGGGCAGATGAAATGTTCTAGAGAAAAATCTCAAGGCAATCTTAATTCATGTAACATTGATTTACTGGGGAGCTCGCAGCTCAGAATAGGCTTTGATGACAATATCTTATCTCCTTGGATCTGATAAACTCTGAGGACAGATGTATTGCTCCAATTAACATAAATACACACTGCAGATAGCAGGCAGGAAAATAACAAGTCTAAGAAAATGGGTCCTCCTTAATGCCACCTCCAGTACACTGTGCACTGCAGGGCCAGGCTCCATGCTAATTGTAGGACCAACAGGCAAGTTCCAAGGAAATAAATGTATCCTGGGAGGCCCCACGACATGTCTGAGCTCTTTCCAGAGGTGATTTTAACACTCTAATTAACATCTGTCACCAGTCTCTTCTCTCATCTCTTCTTGGGGAAGAAAACTCCACTGTGGCCTTGTGTTTGGTGAGGCATGGGGCAAACTGCAGTCATTAAGCTGGATTTCTGAATTTCTGGATTGGAGTGGTCTTGCTGTGTATTTACACGTTAAATGTCCATGCATTTGGAGAAGAAACTGAAGATATCTCTAACTTCCTCACTGTGCAGGTGGCTGAGCACAGGGACAGTGCTCAGAGAGGTTGTGGAGTCTCCTTCCCTGGGATATCCGGAAGGTGTCTGGACACAGACCTGAGCAGTGGGCTCTGGGGAATCCTGTCTGAGCAGGGAGGCTGCACTGGGTGACCCCCAGTGGTCCTGGCACCCTGACCCCCTCTGTGGTGAGGATGCATTCCTGCACAGGCCCATGCCATCCTTCCAGGCCACCCTGAGGAAAACTCACCCTGCTCTGACAGAGCAGGCGTCCCATGGTGTGGGAGTTGTCACCCTTGATTTTCATGTATTGAATATCCCAAGCACAGGCTATTGGTCTAGGTCTTGGATTTGGGGGAAAGTGAGGGAAAGGGGAGGCTGGGAACTGCCCCGAGAGCACAGCAGCAATCTGACCCAGGCAAATCAATAAAGGCCAGTCCAGTCTCTGTGAGTCTCCAGTAAAACAGCTGAAACACCACCTGAAAAACAATTCCTGATGTCTTCTCTAACACCAAAACCCTTTAAAAAGTCTTTTTGGAGCAGACAGCAATGGCCAGAAGATGCTTCTTGGAGCTGTCCCTCAAACCCATGCAAACACAATCAAGCCAGAAGTTGCTCTGTCCAGCTCATTTGACAACAATAACATGAGGATGAAGAGCAAAGCATTTCCAGGTGACTGGTCAAAGGTTGCTTATGCCATGCTGTGTCATGGGGCAGGACACAGAGAAGAGGTTCTGCTTCTCACGTGTCTTTCTATCACCTGGCAAAATGGGTGTTCTTAGTGAGAAAGTGTGGGAGAAGGGGTGATAAAGAAAACATGGTAATTCCATAAAATTTTTCAGGTGTCTAGCTTGGCACTGGCCTAGTGCCAGTCAAGAGTAGAGGGAGGTTTAGTAAAGCTGGCTGAAACCTGGAATTTCCCTTTGAAGCCAGGGATATTCCAATCTTCTGATTATTTCTTTTTTCATACCTTAGCGGAAAAAGAACAAGAAATGTTGAAATTTCATATGAAATTGAAATCCTGACTGATTTTGCCCTGATAGCATCAGAACATCCTCTTTGCAAAGATTTGTTCCAACATGCCTGCAGTCCTCACAAAGTGACAATGCTTCATGTCTGTGGGATTGTTTAGAGCTTTATACAAACACAAATTCAACAGCAATCTTCTGTTTTCATCCAAATGATGGTTCTTGGTAAGTTCACCCCTAAAAAAACAGTCTGTTTCCTTTCTAAACATAACTTTCCTTCACTGAGGAAGCATACTGCTGGAAAATGTCCACACTCCCAAGTCCATTTCCAGCTAAGCCTGTGCAGAGAAGCCTTGCAAGCTCTCTCATGTCTGCAGGAGCCTCGCCATGGACATAGCCTGGCAGTTCCAAGTCGTTTAATCTTTTGTCTAAATATAAATAGATGAGTGAATATCAGTAATTTCCTCTGTCCCTCTGGCTGTGGGGGGTTTATCTGTGTGAGGGAAGGCTTTGGGATTAGGGCCAGTCATTGGGGCTCTTTCCAGGCTATCTGCTCAGGAAGGCTCATGAGCTGTTCAGAGATAACACCCTGCTCACTCTTGGCCTGATCAGCCGTGCTCCAAAGGGCATCCCACACCAAACCAAACTGATTTAAAGAAACAACAGCTCAGCTGCTCCCTGCCTGCTGCTGCCTGGGCAAAATGGGAGTTTTTCCACAAGGCTGAACTGACTGCAAGGGCCTTCTTCTTCCATTTGGCTGTTTGGGCCAACCTTCCATGTCTCTCATTCCCTGATGATTTGGGACCTGCAGACGAGTAGAAAGCAGAGACCTGACTAGTCCAGTAAAACTGGAAGTTGTGGGTGGTTTCTTCAAGAGAGATCTCCTGTGCCAGTTTAGGGGAGTTTTCACTCTTATTGGCCAAGGTCACTGCCCCTATCTTTTCCCATAAGTTTTATCAGTGTTTTCCTTTTCATCAGAAATGTCTTCTCTCTCTCCCTCTTGATCTATGGTGGGTCACTCGCCTACCAAATATTCAGCAAAAAGGGGCGAGCATTCACCCTGATGAACTTGGATCCACATTTCTTCCCAGTCCCAACACTCTCCTCATATGACCCCAGCTTCTTCTTTCCCTGTCCAAGTGCTATAGCTAAAAAAAACAACCCCATCAGAGGGGCTGGCTGACACAACCAGATAAAGACGACACAGCTCATAAGGGCATAAGGGAAACTTGGAAGGGAAGCCCTAAAGATTGATTGCACTACACGGGGAACTAAACTTTATCAAAATAAAATGCACCCTCCAAAAAAAAAAGGCTCTTATGAGATCCCATTACCCCATAAGGATTAAAACCTGTGCTTAAGCTCGGCAGTTCTCTGGCTTGGTAATGTCATAATTTAAAAGTTCACTGAGCTACAGCTATTTGCAGTTGTTAGACTGAACCCTCCTTTCATCTCTGCAATCTCATTCAGTCCCTTAGCATTGTGGGGATGCAGGCAAACCACTATAAATAACTGAGCCTTTGCATGTCAGCTGGTACAAATACCAGCCACTTCAAACAATCTGACCTTTCTTAGGGATTCTGACCAAACTGCAGTGGAAGACAGCTAATATCTTCCAGGATTTTCCATGATTAAGGTATATATATATAAATTTCTGGCTGTTTGTGTGTGCTCCAAATGCTTTCTGGCTTGTTTAATCTGGCTGTGACACTTTGTTCTGTGGTTAAAAAATGAAAGTAACGTCCCAGTTAATGATTTTTGATGAAGTCCATTATTCTCACAGCTATTTTTAAACACCATGGAAGGCAAATCAATCTAACACACCTACAAGACTAATATTTTAATAAACTAATAGAGACAGTGGGCTAAAGCCATGGTATTTTTCCTCTGAATTCTTGTTTTTAAATGAAACCCTGTGAGGTTTCCTTGGCATTCCTTTGCACGAAGAAAGCAAAACCTAGAAAATAAATTGCTATTGCTGTTGCTGTCGCCTGAATTTTGTCTTTGGCTTTAAATGGGAAACAAAATAGAAAATGGCTTCATCTTCATAATTAGCAAAAGCTGACGAAGGATGTTCCTGCAGAAGGTATTAAATGATTATGAGATTTCCCCTTCTTCTACACACCTGTTAAATGGAATCTGATAATGTCTCTCTCTTATTAATATCTTATGAGAAAAGTCAGAGGGGATGCATCCTTGATCAAGAGATATCCATTTTATGCTTACTGCTTTAGTTCATTCTGGAACACAGAGTGAATGATGCATCTGTGGGAAACCAGAGAAATTGAGCCCAGGTTTAGCCATTGTAACCTGAAAAATAATGAGAAAAGGTAATAAAATATGGAAAATTATCTAGACTGTGGCTTGCTTCCTAGCTTTGCCAGAAGTTGTACTGAAATTTCAAGAGGATTTTTTTATATCTGCCATCCCCCATTCATTTACACTGTAGCTGAGAACTTTACCCCAGCTGCCCCATTCAAGGAATCAGAGCAAAAATCTGTTTGTTTTCACCCACTGGTAGAAACTGGGAAAAAATTAGATGGTTCCCAGAGTAAGGCCCTATCCAACAGGAGCAAGAGTGTTTGTCTCTAGCTCACCAGATCTGTTTGGTTTCTTTCTTCAGCTACCTTCCCATCCCTCACGAGCATAGTGCATCTCAACTCGAGACACACATTGGTTTTAAGACTAAAACATCCCAAAATATATCCAGAGAGCAGAAATGTATCTTGGTCTAAAACACATTTTGGACTTTCACCATGCCCTGTCACAGGGGGTTTGCTCTCCTCTTTATTTTGCCCTTTTGCAGCTATAGATACATTTCCTGCTGCTATAGTGAGTGGACAGATGCTCAAGAGCACAAGTCCTCATTCTGTAGGATCAATATGTCTGGTCTGAACCTGCAAGATGGATTTCCTATCATGTCCTTTTATCAACTCTTAAGCTGCCCACAAGTAAGCAAAGCAGTGTGATGGTGGAAGAGTTATTTGGTGATTTGCTGTTGCAGAGCAAGGCTGGAGTACATGAAATTATTGCTACATTATCCAGAGTCTCTAAAAGTGTATTGGCTGAAGGAGATGCTGATGTGAAATTTGAAAAGCCTTTCACAAGTGTAAAAATGCAATAGGTTTGAAGGATACCAACGAGGAAAGGTGAGGAAGCACTCAAAGGAATGGAGAGCAGCTGGAATGCCTCCCCACCTCCCTGCATTGTTTCCCTGTTCCCCAGAATGAGCAGGCAGATCTGCTCCTTTCCCCATCTTCCAGGGAAAACTCACAGAGAGCCTCAACTCACCCTGAGCTGAGCAGCCCACCGCCAATGTGGGCATTTATTTCTTATTTCTTAACCTAGCTCTTCCCATCCAAGCTGCTCTTGCTCACAGCCTGTTTTGTGTTGAGGCTGTGCACTTACATTTGCCCTTTGCAGTGAAAATAGGATATTTTCAGGTGCATTTCTCAGGCATTGAGCTATCCCTGCAGCTCTGGCAGGAGCTGTGGTGGGGAGCACAGAGCAGCCCCATGAGTGGCATTGGCTGTGCTCACTCTGTTAAAGGCAGCTGTTAGAAAAGGAGAGTTTCTGAATGTCAATTAAAATGCTTCAGTGATTTAAGTGGGCGACTTGCATGCACGGCTCTGTAATGCTACACCCTCTATGTCCAGTTAGCAGCTCTGCTCTCACAGAAGCCCCTAGTAGGTCAATTCATGCAACAGCATTGACAGTGACCTTAAGGAGGGATCATTAAACCATCCTCCTCTCCTGGGATCTGTAACTCTATCTGCTCTCTGCAGGAGAGGGTGAGATGAGCCAGAGAGGGAAGGAGCAGCTCTTTGACCACCCAGAAATGGCTTTGTTGGCCCTGATTTTTCTTGGTGCACACCCTAAGGAGAAAAGTGAAAGAAGCCAAACGAAGCAGGCACTGTGGTACCTGCAGGGGGTATGATTTTCCCAGAATCTGACAGCAGAACCAGAGGAGTTTATTCCAGATGGAGCAGGCAGCACTCTGCAGAGCAGACAGGGGCTGGGTGCAAGGGATGCTCCTCCAGTGCCACCCAGGGCTTGGTGACCACTGCTCCCCTGGCCCCAGCAGCAGCACCTGGCAGGGGAGCACAGCCAAGGTGGGAGAGGATGTGCTGGGGCCAGCTGTGCCTGGGAGCTTACAGCAAAGGAGGACTTTTGTCACTTGTCTCATGTCAGGCATGCTGCAAAGCTGAGCTGAAAGCCTTTAATGGTCCCTTGACTCCGAGCCTGCAGATACAGAGAGATAGAGAGCATAATAAACTTTCAAAATATGATCTAACTGCATAACACATCAAATGTGTATCTTAACTAGCTGAATGGAAACAAACACACCATTTCAAACCAGACCACACACAGCAAGATAGTGCACATGACTAATTTTGATGACTGATTTCATATAAATAATGTACCAAGATTAGTAGATGCGCTGTAATATCTTTTCATTCCATTCCTTTAATTAACTTTTCATTGAGAATCCAATTGAAAGAGGCTAATAAAAGGTTTGCTTTTTGCTCCTTAGCTTAAAAATACATCCTGTCCTTACCAGAAACAGGGAAGAATTGCATGAAATTTGGGGAAATGGCCTGATTGATGCCATTCAAAATAGTGCCAGTGTTATAGCTCTTAGCAGTGTGGCAAAGGAAGACATAACAGGTGTAGATAAGGAGTGGGAAGAGTACAGTATTATGGTCTCTGCACATTGTAAATTGCTATGGGAACCAAACAGTTTTGTTCTAGATCAGTTTTGCCACCTACACAAAAGGGGAATAAGACACAGATAACCCTACAGCTGAGTCCTGTTCCTCTGATGCCTGGCAGTGTTTAAATGAACTCATGAAGGAAGTGTTGAGTAGTGAAAGACAAATGACCTTTTCCATCTGGGAAAGGTCTTAAAATCTTAAAGCTGCAATGCCTATGTTTATCAAAAGAGAATGAAGGGAAAATGCAGGTGAGGGAGAGAGAAGCCAAATCCCCGCCGTCTGAATTCAAAGAGGATGGCAGGATTTAAAAGAGCTAGTGACCTTCAGGAAATTGATCCTAGTGTTGATGGATCACTATATGTAGGATGCAAACTAATAGGTCATCTGCTGCCTCTTCACATTATAAGAGGTGAGATTTCCTACCCCTCCAAAGACAGAAACTTTAAATGGTTTTGGGTGAAGTAATTTTAACACTTATCACGCCATCTCCAGGGGTTTTCAACCTATTTTGCAAATAAGGCAGGCAGGTAGGGCAGATAAATCCTCCCATCCTGTCATTACTGATGATAAAGCTGATACAGAAGGATGTGACACGACTTGTCCCAAAAAACCTCTCTGAGAGGGACCCTCATTGCTTGTGTCTCAGGTATGTGATTAACCACCAACCACCTTTCCCTTTTAACAGGTTTCATCAGTTTTCACACTGGAGCTCTGCAGAACCACAGATTTCACATATTTCTTTAACACTAAGCCATCAATAAGTCCAGGTTTACTCAAAACACTGCCCAGGGTCTCTTTATAAGTCTATAAAACAGGGAAGACCAATTTGTGACCTTGGGCTGAGATTCAAGTTTTAAAGGAACAATGAAACTGAGGCAATTTTTTTCATAACTTTTATTTTCATACTTATTTTTCATATTCTACATTTGAATGTGCCTGAAGGGCTTGCATGGAAGGCAACTTGCAGATTTCCAAAGCCTTTTTCTATTTCAGCCCTGAGCCCAATTTTTGACTCTTCTAAGTCTGGCAGCATCTCCACGGAGCAATTGCAATATTCACATCTTGGATGTTATTTGGATTGGACCTTCCAAGGCACATTAGCACCCAAAATCACATTTACAAGCTGCATCTGTAATGGGTACAGCCCCTCTGTCACACCATGGAGTGGGACAGCAAAATCCTGCTGCAACAGTGTCAAACCTGGGTAGAGGAAGTTAAAAACAGTGAACAGGAAAATTAAAAATAAATAATGAAAGGATTACCTGCTGCATGGAAAGCTTCCCAAGGTTCAGCATGACGTGGGAAAGAATTCATAATCCCAGATTTCATGCAGACCATTTCTGGGAACAAAGGCACCTGTATTAAGCTCAGTGGTGTTGATTCTGGCAAACCACGATCAAATAGAAGAGGAAAGATTAAAAAAAGATGGTACAAATCTGATTGTTCCTGGGCATATAATCTCGGTGCTTCACACATTCCTTCTACCCTTCCCAAACACAACTTGGCATGACCCAGTACCTTTGGTTTTGCACCACATCTCCTTTGATTGAGTGAGATGTCTTTAAGATGGCAGCAGGGTGAGTATTAAAGTGAGCTCTAGACAGAGCAAGCAGGCTTCACAGGGGCAGCCCTCCTACCTGCCAAGTCTCACCACAGCCTCCTGCCTCCTGGATCCTTTTGGAACCCACTCTGAGAAAAAACTCAGTCAGACACTTTGTTAATTTTAAACTAAAATCCAATGAGAAGACAACCAGAGTTAATAGCACTCATTTAAATTAGAAGTTCTCCTGTATATGGGAAAAGCCCTTGGCTGGGTTTCTCTCAGCTGGAAGTGCACAGAGCTCTGAGCTCTCTGTCCATGGGCAGTTCCACAGCAGCTGAGCACCTTCCCCAGCACCTCTTTCAAAAGGCAGCAAGAAAAGAAAGATGGGAAACAGAATAAATACTGGAATCATTCCATAAAATGTTATTAAGATAAGAATAGCTAGAGATAATGATAGCTAGTGAGGAGAAATGGGGGATTGGCACAGGATCCTTCCACAGCAAGGCATGGAACAACTGGAGACCATTCCTGGAAATCAAACTGTAGCACCTCCACACGCCCCCAGGACCCAGAGCATTTCACCAGCAGAAAAAATTCCTGCCAGCTCAAAGTGCCACTGAGTGCTGAACTGTAGCACAGGGTGAAAAACAGCATCCACTCAATGGCTGCTTGGGACAAAAAGTGAGAAACAGCATGGCCATTGGAGGAATTTCTGGTAGGCAGAGTGTAAATAGCCAGGCTGGCCCGTGGCCAGGCCATGGGGGTTAGTCATGTCCTTTCGTCAAAGTGCCATCAGATCTTCAGTGACTGGGAGCGTCCAGGGTTGATGTCCAAGCCAGAAGATGGATAACAATGCTAACAAGGAAACATCAGAGGCGAGTGTGATCACAAACAGGGAGCACATGCGAGATATCTTCCAGATAGAGGGGAAAATGGAGCTCTAGGCACTGTCCAAAACAAACAGGAGTCACCATGAGTGGATGGGGGTCATTCCAGGCTACTGTGTGAATGACATCAGAGCCAGGGCTGCCCTCCACATGGCTTCACAAAGTTGGGCTTTAACGCTTGAATGTCAGTGGCAGAACAACACAAAAATGCTGCACCCACAAAGAAAGCCAAGAAGGAAACGCAAGGAGATAGAAGTTAGGAGTCCAATTTCACCTAAGGGAACAATTAAGAATTATTTATCCAGGATGAACTAATGGATCTTTATTTTTAGAGGAGAGCGTTGGGGAATTTTAAGAGTTTCCCGCTCTTAGCTTGTATTTAAATAATAAATAACTATCTGAGTTCTGGGGAGTGTTCAAGACACCAGTTCATGCAGTTGCAGGCAGGCCACAAGAAAGAGTTTTCAAAATCAAAATAGTAAGCAGCCTTCCTGGAACCAATTCAGATGTTCTGACATCTCTTCAGAAAACAATTATAATAGGTAAATAATTTCACCTATTGTTGTTTATGGGGTTTGTCCAGTTGAGTTAGGGGACATTTCTGAAGCTACAGCATCGATCTGTAATGCATCATTCAGCAAGAAAGTCTGCAACTGTGAAAAATAAATCCTGCAAAAATAATCCTGATGGATTTTCAGCCATCGACAGACTGAAGAAGCCTGGTTATAAATGCACCTGTATTGAAGTCTGCCTATGGCTAAAAGAAGAGTTGAAAATCAAATTTTTTGCCTTTCATCTGCTTGAAACTACTACGTAAAATGCAGGCCCACAAAGCTAGCCCTAATTATTGACTTTAAAAACAGCATGCACTTTGTATTGAGCACAGCCTTTAACTCAGGCTGTGAGCTATTTCTGGGGACTGTCTTTGGCTCTGCACCCCACACACAGAGCAGCGAAAGGTCAGTCATGAGTTAATATCAGAGCTGGGAGACAGAGAAGAGCCCTGCTAATCAGGCTTGCTCCTGGCCACTGGCTGCTCAAAGAGCAGAGTGGGGCTGGATGCTGAATCATTTGACTCTTTAAAAGCCTGGTAGCCAATTAGCTTCCTAAAGGCTGTGATGAGCTGGGCTCATTTACTCTGCATGCCCACACTCCTCTGGGGTGTTCAACAAGCAGCAGGACCACCAAGAGCTGCCCAACAGGGCCCTCTGCACAACCAGCACTGAGGCCATGTACCTAGCCCCTGGAAAGGAAAAGAGATATTTTTGGGGTGACTTCTAGAAAATATTTTTTGGGGTGACTCAGAGCTTGGGGTGGCTTCCTCAGAAAAAGCAATGTCATTTGAAATACTGTATGATTCCAGTCAGTTCTGTAATTTTCCAAAGTTATCCTTGAATTCTCAGGAATGGCTCCAGAACATCAATTCACTTTGCAGCATGCAAGGCAGGCTTATGTTCTCTTCCAGAGCATCAAAGTCATAAACACCTGGAAAACTCACGGTGATCCTTATTATCTCCATTGGAAAGGTGCTCACTGAAATGCCAGACCTTGTCTGAGGATGCTCACACCTCTGTTTGACACGTCCAGCTCGTGTTTCTCTGCCTCACCACAGCATTCTTGGCCAGTACTGGAGCCCATCCTGACAGAACTCTCCATTCCCATCCATAACTCACAAACTGGCACAGTGACTGGTTTTCTTTTCAGATATCAAAGCAAGTTTTCAAAAAAAAAAATAAAACCTAGGTAGATAAATGCACAGACACACTATCAGAGACTCCTTCTGTCCCTCAGTGTCCTTCAATCAATGCCAGCCTTGAAGATCAGCAGGGCTGATAGCACAGCCACCAAACCATGCAGTTGTGTTCTTTATCTGAGAAATAACTGCACATACTTAGTCAGCTACTTGTGAAGGGCAGTTATTGGGCTGGTACCAAAGCACTGAAACACTTAGCATATTCTTAAGTCACATATGTCCCACAAGTGAAGTGTGTCCTTGGCAGGAAGCTGAATCCGAACAGACTTAAACACTTGCTTAAGTATAAGCACATACGTAAGTGTCTCACTGAGTTGTGGCTGTGTTGACATTTGTATTGCTAGCCCAGGTGTCAAGCAGAATCATTTATTAGTTCCTTCTCTCTCCCCATTAACCTTTTCTTCTGCACTGGTGCCTTCCATAAAGAAAAGTTGTGCTTCAGACCAAGTAGGCAAAACTAATCAGTCTATTTTAATAAAGAGAGAGATTAGGTGAGAAGGACAATGGTGAGTGTGAAAGTAGAGGAAGATGTCAATGTGCTGTTTTCAAAGCCCCTAAGTGTTGTATTTTAGCACTTGGCACCAGTGATTAAGCAAAAATAAGACATTAGGTTCAGCAGCTTTGAGTAAGAATTTTTGTTTAAAATTTCCAGTAAGTTAAACTTAATGGAAAGTCAGGGTTATTTATTTCATGCATTAAAAGGAAAGTTTCCCCATTTTAAGCAGAAAAGCCAGAGATGGGGAATGTCACTTTTTTTTTTCCTCAAGATATACCAGTGATGCTGTTGTACTCTCAAAACTTCCTATGCTTTTCATCCCTCTTGGTTGAGCTGCCACAGTCCACCAAACAACACTTCAGCCCAGAGTCAGTTTGGGGCTCCAGCCACAATTCATCAGGATCAGATGGCAGCCAGTCCCAAATGCCCCTCCTGAGCCTGGACACTGCTCACCCATCATGGAGCAAAAACAATCAACTGAAGCTGCCCACCTGCGCCAGGGCCGCTCTGTCAAACACGATCCTTCAAGGGGTGACACCTCCCTGTGATTCTGATTTTTTGGATGTTGACGCAGTGCTTTGAGTGAACATCTGTTGCTGCTACTCCACTGTGCTCTCATTCAGGCTGTGCAGAAGCAAAGATGAAAGCATGTTTTGGTGCCTCCCTGCCCCACCTGAGAAGCCCTGTGCATTTCCTCTGGGCTGCTGAGCAGCTGGGCCCAAAGACACCTCCTGCCCTCCACTCTCTGAAGCACCAGCTTCATTCCCAGCTCCTTGGTCTCTGAATCCCCACCACCAGTGGCATTCCTCTGGATTTCTAGCTGTGCATATGGCCATTTTCCCATCCTTTCCTATAAAAACCCCAGAAACAAGGGGAAATTACACCATTTGCTTTGCAGCTTATGGAAATGGTGAAGAAACAAATTAACTAACTAACTAACTAATTAATCTGGTTGTGGAGCACAGAGAGAAGCTTCAAGGCTGGGTGTTCCACTGGACAGGAGTGTGCTGAGATACTCAGACTGGATAAGGGTCCTGGTCAGTTGGAGCAAGGTATTTGAAGCAGTGAGTTGCAGCCTTCTCTCCTCCCTGATGTGTCTGTGTGCCTCCTGCAAACCCTCCAGAGCCATGAACACTGTTTCACATCTCTAGCATTTTCTCATTATTCCAGTTTTGAGCTTTTGGGTGGGTTTTTACTCTTCCTATCTTGTCCCAGTTCTGCAAGCAAAAAAAATTTCCCTTTCTAAACAGCTTCAGTGGACCTGGGTGAGTGGAAAAGCGACATGGAGGGCTCCACCACTGTGTGAGGCTACTGTAAAAGGGAGGTGGGCACGGTCAGGAAGGAGAGTTAGGCTGGGAAATGTAGAAAGGACAGTCTATTTGTGTTCTTGCTCACAGTGAACCTGTGGGAAGTTGCCAGGGTCAGTTCTCACTCTGGATCTCAGCCGTTTTGGACTGCAGAAGTGAAAACTCAAACCAAAACAGCAGTCCTCTTGGGTTTCACACTCAGATATGGTATCAGCCCCTCTTTTCCAGAGATGACAGCAATTAGAGGGCTGTGGCTGATTCTTTGTCCCAACAGCCTCCTGCTGTAATGAGCACCTTCTCTGCAGCTGAGATGCAGCTGCCCCTCTGGACTGGTGACACGCAGGCTCATGCACAAAGCTCACGCACACTGTCACTAAATGGTGACAGCAGTACCATCACAGCTACCTGCAGGACAGATCTTTCCTCAGTGTGACAGCTTCCAGGAGTTCAAAGCTGTGCATGAGCAGAGCACACCGAGGCTCTGTGTGCTCACTAATCAGTGTTTCCATCTCTGTGTGATCATTTGCTAAATTGCCATAAAAGTGGCACCACCAGCACTGAAGATGACACCCTTCTGTCTGGGTGCTGTAATCACACTGGATGCCTCTGAGCAGACTGCACAGCAAATGGGCACTGGAGATTTTAAATATCTTAGTTTTCATCATCAAACATCCAGAGTTAGTTCCTGTTTCCTTCTCAGTCACCTCTCCTGACGCCACCAGGCTATTGATGCAATGCTGAGTGATATGTGGCAGCATGTTACTCTCAGTGGAGATTAATTATTTCTTTTTTAAGACTCCTACATCCCCCATCCCCTCTGGGTCTCTCAGTTGGTAAAGTAGCATGTCAAAAACTAATGGGAAGGTGTGAGACGTGACATGACTTTATGAGAAAATAAAATCAGGGACAAGGGAGAAGGAATTTGGATTTTGACAACAGACTTTGTTTTTCTGTTTGTTTCTTCCCCTTAAGAATATGTTTCTATTTTTGTAACTGAATTCATTGCTGTGATTCATTCTGCAATTACTACAGGAAATTGGGAGGGACTGCACCTGTGTTGGACCACGAGGGAGCCCAAAGTGTCCCTGGTTCCTCCCCACACTGACTAATCCCCTTTGTCTGCTGTGCACAAACACCAGTACCTGCCTGAAACCCCTTCAGCCCTCACATTTCCACTCACAGCTGTCTCCAGAGTGTCACAAGGAAAGATGATGGATGGGCAGACTTTTATTTCCATTAGAATGGAGCCAACTGAATATTTCCAACAGCTTTATTAAAAATACGAGTTCTTGCTTTGCTTAATCTTGAAAAATGTGACATGTTCCTGCAGCTGAGTTTGCATTTTGTCTGGGAAATGAATGCCTGAGGTGGAATGATTTTTCTGGAGGAGCAGAGCACGGAGCAATTTAGTGTCTTTCCTTCCACAGGCAGAGAGGGTCCAGCACAGCCCACAGCTGCCACCTCCCCAAGGGGCTGTGCTCCCTTTGGGTTTCTGGGAACCTGAGCCCTGAAATCCAGCAGCGAAGGCAGCCAGGCTGATCAGACTGGACGTGTCCCTGCCATCTCAGCCTCTCTGCTCCGCTCCCTGGGCACCCCCAGCTCTGCCCTCCCTCCCGGGGTTTGTCACCCCTGCTGCTGGCACACTGCTCATGACCCGTGGTTGGCATCACTTACAGAAGAGTCTCAGAGGACAGCCCTGAAGTGTTTGGGTTCAATAGGATGGGGTGGCAAGGAGGGAAACAAAACAGAGGCACAGATTTGGTTGGGGTGAATAACAACACCAACATCACAGTGTCTGGGCAACCACAACTCTGTAACTCTGTCAAAGAATAGAGTTTGTCCAAGGTTTTTCTTCTCTTGCATTGCTTTTCCTATTTCCCTCCTGTTTTCCCAGAAATAGAACATGACATTTATTTTTATGGACAGCAGGATCTTATGGCTATTCCCCTGTGATGGAGTAATCTGAACACAATTATGTTCTGTTGACAAAAAGTGATAAAAGTGTATTGTGTCAACACTCTGAACTAACAGATTTGTCATCTGCTCTACTCCTAAATAATAGAAACAGAATTAGAAAATGCTCTGACAGACTCTACCTTTTTCTATGGTTAAATAAACGCCGGCTCTGTGCTTGGTTACTGTACTCACAGTTCTCCCTCTTCCAGAAAAATCTGCCTGGCTGTGCTTTAAATTCAAGAGTAAATTTTGCTTTGATGGACTTCTTTTGGCAGCTTATAGCTCATATGTTCTGAAGTAATTTGACCTAAGTTCTCAGTTTCATTTCAGTCTTACTACTCCCATTTCTTTCCATGGCTTTGAAAAATCCAAGTTTTTTCAGTATCTTTGTTTTTTCCCACACAAATTTCCTTCTAGAAAATGCATTTGACAATAGTACCTCCATTATATCCTCACTACATCTGATTGCTTCTTGAGTTCATGGACAGAAATCTACCTGGGCTGTTGTTTTCCTGAGACAGGGACCCACATCTTGCCCAACATGTGTGGCCAGCCCTAAACACATGCAAATTTTCAGTGGAAAGATGTGCACATCTCATAACACAAAAAACCATCCCCTGCTAGGTTTGAAAACAAGTCTGCACTTCCAGCTCTTGGTTAGTTGGATGACAATTACTCCTTAAAATCTAAAAGAATAATGATATCATTCAAGATAAATAGAAGAAGCTTTTTCAAGGCCAAAAAAAGAAGCAATTTCCAAAATTTCTGTGAAACATTTTGTTTTCCAGCTGTGGCTCTTTCACTGTTAAACACCATTGTATAGCATTTCCATTCAAAAGGGGCAGGTGCAATGTAAATTAAGGGTTCCCAAATTTAGGAAACAGTAGCCATCAGGTGCAAGTGTGGAATGAGTGAAGCATGACAACATTTGGGTGCTTGAATAGTGCCTGTCTAAAAAGACCATGAGCACTGGCCTCATCAGAGCAGGACAGCTGATAGTGCCCTGAGGATGCTCTTAGCTCACACCACTGGTTCCTCCCAAGCTTAAGCACTCTGTCAGACTGCAACTCCCAAAACCAGCTCGTTTAGGACCACAAACCCCAGAGCAATTGAATTTCTCCTCTAATGTGAGCTGCATTCTGGACTGTCCCTTCCTGCAGCCCACCCCGCAGAGCCCCCTTTGCTCCCCAGCTCCTGCAGTGCCCCAGCACACCCAGCACACCCAGGAGCTTGTCCCCATGCAAGCAGCATTTTTCACAGGCTCTTCCTCTGGTTGGGTACATTTGTTGTTTGAAGAGGAAAATGCAATCAGTTTTGACAGCAGAGTGAAATGAACTGAGTGTGTGCACATGAAGAGAGACTGTTTATTCCCCTGATCCAGCTCCTGCCAGTGGGATTTTTACTGTGGGGGTGGAATCAAGGCATTTACATCCTGAAATGAGAATAATTGTCTGGAATAGTGTTTTAGGGTATTTTGGCACCATATTCCGATACCCATAGCAACCTGAACAGAAAATTGAGCTGGACATTGCGATGGAAACATAACACCATCTACAACTTAATTCACAACCCAAATTTCCCAGAAGAAGCCACAGCTCATTACCACACCTACAGAACCACTTTTGAAAGAGAGCACAGATCTGACTCTTGTTCTTCCTCCTCCTCTCTCACTGACAGCCAGACTTGGTGCTCAACAAAAGGATGCTGCTGTGAGAAAACAGCTAAGGAAAAAAAAGGTGTTAAAATTCTTTTCAGAATTAACTTAGAGCAGTAAATATATTGAGTAACGAAAAAGTTTGGATAAAATGAAGAAATATCTCTGCAAAGATTTTTCCTTACCCATCAGGTTAATGATCTCTATGTCACTTAAGGCTTATCAAATCAATCTCATTTAATAAATTAATATTTACCTTGTTTAATCAATAAGTGTCTTTTTATCCTAATGTTCTATACACGATGCAGATACTTAATGTGATTTATTTTACCACAAACATTTGGTCCTAACTGTAATAATTTAGTGCAGTTACCTTTGAGATTAAATTTTGGTACAATTTGGTCAAGATTTTAACATTATTCCAAAGTATTTTACAATCCAACACACTGGCTTGTAGAACTTGAGTTTTGCACTGGAGTAAACGAGGCCATTATTCACATGCTTAAAATTGGGCATATGCTCAAGTGCTTTGCCTTTGGGATAAAGAGCCCATTTGGGACTCTTCAGTACTTAGCTCTGATAAAATCCATCAGTCTTGCTTAGATGATTAAAACAAAAGCATCTTTCTCAGAACTTCCAACAGATGTTTTCATAAATTTTAACATACTTTTTTTCCCTGTCTTGTTCATTTCCAGTACAAGTATTCCCTTAAAAGCTGCATGAGGAAATCTGTAAACTTAATGGAGGAAATTTATTTGGATAGAAAGACATCTAAGGAAGCAGAACAGCACTTGCAATGATCTCTGGCCAAACTCTGCACCCGTTAACTTTCTTTATGCCTTTCCCCACTGCCAGATGTGTCTGTGCAAATGAGCTTTTCCAAAGTAACCATTGTCTTATCTGAATCCCACAAAATTCTTTCTGATAGACTATGAGCAGGGTTTTTTAACAAACCAAGTGAGTGTGCAACTGCTTGCTCCATATGTCTGAAGTATATTCTTTCCTCCTCCCGCCCCATTTCATTCTGTCGACAACATGCATTTTGTCAAACCTCTTACTGCAAATCATTCAGTCAATGAAACCAAAAGACATTTCAGCACATTTTTATCAACAGAATGTAATTTTGTGCAAATCATGCTGTCAACAGGAAGGAATGCCAAAAGAAAAGTGAAAGAACCCAAACCCATTTTGTCCACAAAAATAAATTACAGTTTGTCTTTATTTTGTAGACAAAATGGAAATAGCAAAATTTCTCCATGTGAGACAAAATTGAGATTGGTCTCTCTTAATTTAGGAGACCAAATGGTAATTGACAGAAAAATGCCAACACCATGAAGGACAGCTGAGATGCTAAGTCAGAAGAATTTTTCCAGCGCTGGACACCTCTCACTGTTTGTGTTGCATCAGTGAAATGCCACCTGAGATATTTCATCCATTGCAGCAAAATACTCAGTGATGGGCTCGAATACAAGGAGGCAGTCTGAGCTGAAGGAAAAACACAGATGCTGTTCCATTTTGCAGCTGATGAATGGTTTGGTTTGCTCTGCAGGTGCATGTCCAATGCTGCGTGGTCACCAAGGCTCCTCAAGCTGCAGCCACCTTCTATTTTTCACCGTTGGGATGCTTTCCTCCCTTCTGTTGCTTTGAGTTTTGCTGCTGTTCTTACAAAACCTGCTCTTTCAGCCATTGTCTCTGCCCCTCAGGTCCCAGACTGCCTGGCAGGCTGATGGTTGGCACCCTGTGGCCCAGCCTGGTGGGCACTAAAGCCCTGCAGGACAAAGCAAAGTCTGGTCTCACTGCCTTGCAATCCCTCCCCATCACAGCACTGGAACCAGTTTCTACCTCCCAATAACTAAAGGGCCTTTTTTGCTTGTCCACACTGGATTCCTGCCTGGACCTCTGTTAATGCCCAGCAAAACCCAGCTAGGCAGAACGCCTGGCTTCTCTAAAGATGGAGTGAAAATTGGCACCTGGGAGAAGGAGGTTACAGGAGGACATTAAAACATTTGTTTTCCTTCACCTACTCAGGTTTAATTCAAGGTGTGCTCAGAGGATTACAATTATAAGGTTATTTTTCATATGGACAGCTCTTCAATTCTCCTTAATGTTTTGCTATTATTTTTCTATGGACTAGAGTTATTGCTTAATATGGTAAAAAACCACAATAACCTTCCTGGGGTTTTTGGAGAATTTCACTGTGTTTTCAGATCACCTTATCCCTTCCAGTTCTTCAGTGAATTGTTCAAATAAGGCCTTGGAGAACTGACAGTCCCAAAGAGTTTGTATGGGGCTGGAGGAGCAGAGACACTGGCTGCTATCCAGCATTTCAGAAATCAGAATGAGAATTACCACATGCCATTTTGGTACACACTGTGGGGGACCACAGATCATTTTCTCCATCAGCCCCCAGTCTTTACTGGGGAAAAAGATGCTGCAGCCAAATTCCCCAAGCCCTGCTCATCCACTAGAGAGGGATGCAGGGAGAGAAGGTACGCATTGTGCAGCATGAAAAATGGAACTGCTTTGAGCCGCGGGCCAACGCACTGACACCGAGAGCTGGCAGCAAATATGTCAGAGGGATCACGAAGTTGGCATGAGAGGGTTTCAGCTAATACAAGAGATTATTTTCAGGGCCTCACAGCATGCCAAGCACAACACAAAGCTGGCCTCAGAGAGAGCACTCCTGCTGGAGCCGTGGGGAGCGGCAGCGGAGCGGAGCAGGCGCTCGGGGACAAACCTGGCCCAGGTTTTTATCTGGGACAGCACTGGGGCTCGGCAGGGAACAGCTACTTCTTGGCTGTGCGTGACTGCTGTGTGTCCAAGGCAGTGTCTATTTGCAGAGGTCTGCCTGAAGTGCCTCTGGGATGGGTCACTTTTCTGAGCTTTCTTCTTGCCTTCACTCGGCTTTAGGAGAGGGAGCCGGTGCATCCCTTCGGCTGCTCAAGTGGATTGCAGATTTGAAAGCCATCATTTTTATCAACATCAAGGACATCCTCCTGTTTAATCCTTACCTGCCTTTCTACCCAAAGCAGCCCCAAAGGCAAGAAAGCATTCATTAAAGTCATAGTGTCACTTTAAAGGTGATAGATAGCTTCAGTGGGAAGAAGTATCCTGAGGAATGAAAAATTAATTTCATGCCATTTCTCAGTGCACTTCTCATGATATCTTCTTGACATTTTGGTTATGCTGACAGTGCTGCATATTGAAGGTAGGGTTCTTATCTGTGAGAAAGAGATATTTAATCAGTCTGGATGGACAGAAATTTTCCTTCTTTTAAAAGCTGTTATGTCAAACTTTTCTGGTATGAAATGGCCTCACCCTGATCAGTTCTGCTGGTGTGTGGTACAGGGTTTTTGGATAAGCATGGAGAACTGAGAGAGAACATTGTGCATCCTCCTTCCCCCAAGACTTTGTACTGTGGCACTCAAAATCAAGCTCTTGCAATTAACCTGTTTTTTCTTTGTATGTTGGCTTCAGCTTGCACAAATCCACATTGGACGCATTGTCCCAGCTCTGTCCAACCAACCCCACCTTTCCAACAGAACTTTGAACAAAAGAGAGGAAATGAAGACCTGGGAATTTCCATGTTTTCATGGCTGATTTCTTGTTTGCATGTTACACAATTGACTCCCAAGGAAAGATGAAAATCTGACTTCAATGTGAAATGAGAGTGAGTACTCAGCTGCAGGACACCTGGAAATCAAATCAGTAATTACTAACACAGAGGTAGATTGTAAACTCCCTGCTGGAATTCACCCACATCTTCATTCAACAGCAACAACAAAGTGATGGCAGCGGTGATCAGAATCAAATATTTAGATCGCAACCTGTCGCTTGCTTGTTATTCTGCCAAATGCAGCCCATCAGCACGTTTGATTCAGAGTGAAAAATCGAGCAGAAAACAGGGAAAAAATAGGGAGAGGGTTTGAGTGGCTCCTCCATGGCTCAGCAGCAGCTGCTGCAAAAGCCTTGTGCATATTGAAGGGAGCCAGAGCAGCACCTGCAGTGGTTCCCCCTTCATCTCGAGGGGAGTGGAGGCTGCAGATGGGTGGTGGAGAACAAGCTGCCTGCTCAATCCGTCTGCTGACCTCTCCACCCTTCTTGAGGGTTACCCTGGTCCCCCTACTGTCCGTGGGGTCAAGGAGGTGGCTGCAACACTCCTGTGATAAACCTGGGCATGGGATAAACCCACACAGCTGACCTGCCCCAGGTTCACCCACCACGTGCACCAAAAGTCTTGAGTTCAAAAGGAGTGACAGAGCTGTGCAGAGGTGTGTAGGACTACCCTGAGGGTCACCCAGTGAACACTGCCTCCCACCCCTTCTGCCAAAAATGGTGATTTGTTTAGAAATGCTAAGCTCCTGCTAATAGAAACCCAAAATCTGGTCATTTGTTTTAAAATGGCAAAAGCCAGATCATGACAATTTCTCACAGAAGGACAGAGCAGATCAGACTGAAGGGACATCAGGAGATTTCTGGTCCAGCCTCCTGCTCAGAGCAGGAAAAACACTGAATTCAGCTCAGATTGCCCAAGGCTTTGTCCAGCCCAACACTCCAAATGCAGGCTCTCTGTGAAACTCCTGATATGGATGGGTCTTACGGGGAATCATTATCTTTTTATTTTGTAACTCCTTTGTTAGTTAGAATCTTCCCTGCTTCAATTTATCACCGTTATCTCTCATGCTCCCCCACTTACCTCTCCCTCACTTAGGGCTGATTTCCTTGTATATATGTTAGGTGATAGAAGCTTTCAGTAAAGGGAGTCACTCAATATGCCTCAGTAATTCTAAGTGCATTTCGAGGAAGCAAAAATACAACTTTCAGGCAGAGGTATTGGTTATGCAGCCAATTAATTTATAGTGGCATTATGGGGGAGTGTGGTCCCAGGAATCCAAAGAAATTCTCTGTGTTCTGCTCTATATCAAGAATATACAAACCCTTTAAATGTCTAACATTTAAAAATATATATAACTTCCAACATGCAAAAGTAGAAAATGTTCACAGGCTTTGATGTTGGCACTTCACATTGCCATGTTTGGGGGATTTTTGCCATAATAAAATCAGTTCTGCTAATCACTGTTCCGAATACAGAACTTTCTTCATTTGAGCTGCAGTTCAGAGGAAAAGAGCCCTTGGTTTAATTCCTGCCCCAAAATACCTGTGCCTGAATTCAGAGTTTAGTTCCCTCATGCTCACTGCATCCAGACCTGATGTCACATCAGCCTTGGCAATCTGAAAAATAAAACGGTGACTTTCAACCCAAAAACCACCTGTATGTTAAACTATTTCTTCAAAAAACAAATCTGGAGCAGGTATCTGCAAGGCTAGGGAAATCAGCAGAACCTGGCCTCTCTGCTTCTCTGGAACAGCTGGCATTCCAGGAAAGATGCCAACAGAGGACTCTGGGGTGATTTCTGCCAAGCTGAGTTTTTAATTTGAGTAGTTACACGACTGAATGCAATGTAAATCTTTACGGTTCAAAAAATGAGTAAAGAAAACTAAATTTTACCAAAATCCACAAGATTTAGATGGGGTGCTTTGGCTCCTACTTCCCCTTGCTTGAACACGTTCAAGCCAAGCCGGAGGGCAGCAGAAGCAAATTGAAAACCGAGGTGTTTTACCCTAAAGAGCATTAACAGGGACTGATAATGTTCCCACATCATTTTTAGGCAGGATAAAATCCTGGGAATCTGCTTTCCCAGGTGAGAAGTCCTGAGAAACTGGAGTGAGGGCTGTGGAAAGGGAGGGGCCTTCCAGCTCAGCAGCCACAATGGGTTATTCCTTAGAACAGAGCCAGTGAAAGGCATTTTGGCAACAGTGAGCTGCCCAAGTTTCTCATCACCTCTGTTTCATGCTTTCCTCAGGGCCCTTTTACTCCATGATGCTGATCACTGCCAGTGCCCAGGATGCCTTGTGCATGTTTGGGGTGTGCTCTGAGCTTTGCACCTGCTTTCAGGAGATGGTGCCCACCTTTCCCTGCAGGAAGCACTGCCAGTTCTCCTCCGGGGCCAGCAAGCTCCCAGGCACAGCTATTTTAATGAGCAGGAGTCAGGCTCTCCTCCAACCCAGGCTGTCTCCTCCAGGACTCCTCAAAGGCTCCCACTTTGCATCTGAATTGCACTGGCTTTTAATGCACCCAGCAGATTTACACCTGCTTGTGAAGGCAGCCAAGAACATTCTGAAAGTACCTGGCCTATAATTTTGGCCACTCTTTGCCCGCTGTGCATTTCCCTGGTACATAGAATGGACTCATTCACTTCAGCTATTTGGACACACACCTCTCTTTTCCAAAACTGCCTGGTCTATTTTAGCACAGCTTTCAAGAACATCCCTGAGCACAGAGAGTCATTGAGAGCACAGCACCTGACACCCAGCTGCATTGCTCCAAAACTGATTTACTGCAAGGGGATTTGTGGGAAAAGGGACTGAACATGCCTGCTCTTCCAGCGTAAATGACAGTGCAAAGCTGATCTGCTTTCTGGTTTGTTTGCCTCACACATTTTATATGGCACGTGCCCCTGCAGGAATTGCTTCAAACACACCAACAATTACAGCATGGACAGAGATGTTGTGGCCTGTTGCCTTCAGCCAGGCTTTGGTTGAGCTCCAGGGATGACAGTGCCACACATTTGACATGTTTAGAGGTCATTTGGTTTCCATAATGGAGTTGCCCAGGTGAAAGGAGGCCTCAGCCCCCTCCCCTCTCCCCAGCAGCCCAGGACTGCCAGCACACTCGGCTAGGTCAGGAACAATCCTTGTCCCAGGGGCACAGCATTAATTAATTTGCCTGGACAATGGCATTTTGGAGATGCTGCACTCTGTCTAATTGCCAGGGACTGTAATAGGTCCCAAGTGCATCTTATTCACTACAAGAGCAATGCTGCACAGGCAAAACCATCTCTGGGCTCTCAGACTGCCGCATTATTACTGTGGCAAAAGCTTGTGTGGTGGCAAGAGCCCTTAGAAAGCATCAGCTGGATCAGCCCTCAGATATCAAAGGTTTGTTCTGGTTGCTGCAACATGCAAAGCTTTCTTAACCTCTGCCTCACATTAAAGGTGGCAGCAGAAATGTCAAGGCCCTAATGGTAAAAGGGAATTTTTGATAAACTCATCGCCATGTGTCCAGAAATACTCCAGGCAGGATCCTGATGCTCAGGAAAATCTGAGGATGGAGATGTGAGACAGATTCTTTCTGGGGCTGTTCCTCCAGCTCAGCCTGCATTATCATTTCAGAAACTGTCTGAAAAAGACAGGAGAGCACACGCCCTGAGCAAAACTGAAATTCAGAAGTGAGGTGAGAAAGAGGGGGGATGCAGGTCAGTGTTCCTTTGAGGAGCAGGCAGAAGGGAGCAGGCACCACCTGCTGCAGCTGCTTTGAGACAAGGGCTTGCCTCTCCCACACTGTGCCAGTGAGTCTCAAACGGAGGCAAAAAATCCATCTCTCAAATCTCTTGGAGCACCCCTCCACCTTTTCAGTGCTGCAGACACCCAGCTCTCACCCTCTGCATGTCTCTGTGCAGAAGTCCAAGGGTACAAAACACAATAACCCCCAAAGCAGCAGCGCAGTGGAAACTGCGAGGGGAAACCAGCAGGGGAATGTCGGCTGTAGGATGGGAAGGATGAAAATGTGGGGAAAAGGGAACTGCAGTGGCATATGGAGAGCTGTGACAGTGTGGGAAATGGGGCTTAGGGGAGGCTGCTGAAGTAGCAGGGGGGTGGAAGGGTGTGCAGGGGGAGGTGTTTGGGGACAGGCTGCTGGGAAGCAGAGCTGGGGGGGCTGTAAGAGAAGGGCCATGGCTGGAGCCACAGCAAAGTGTCACCTGAGCCCTTCTGCAGGACCCAAGGACCAGAGCAATGCCCAGAGCAGCACTTGAGCTTGCCTGGAGGTAGTGACCCCCCCTCCATCAGTCAGGCTGATTTGCCACATACAGGCAAGTTCCATGTGTGCTCCAAAGGGCTTTGGTGCCACTGGTGACATTGTGCGGCCTGAGAGAGCTGTGCAGGTGTCCCTTGAGTCCTTTCCCAAACATGCCCCACTCCTCTGGCAAGCACACACAGCTGCCTTAGCTGGGGACCTGTGCTGAGCTCCCTTTGGGTGTCTGACATCCCCGGTCCCCAGCCCACCGTCCCCATCCCACTCATCCCATGGCTCCTGTGGACAGCAAGCCATGGGGTTCTGTACAAAGGAAGTCCCCGGAGAAGCAGAGGTGTGGGGCTGGAGTCTTCGATGCAACGCAGAGATATGAAATAAAAAAAATAAAGCAAAGTCTGCAGTGCTCTCTCCATTCTTTCTGCCGTTCTCATTTCCTGTTGCTATGCCATTCCCCAGGCAAGTACAAAAGGAACAGCTTCCTCAGCCACAAAAAATGAGATTATTCAAAGAGCCCCTCTGTCTTCTCATATTTATTGTGATAGGCAGTGTTGGAAGTGTTTGACAACAACTCAATTATTCGCAATGAATAGAGGCAGGATAGGCAGGCAATTATCCACTTTACCCATGTGAGAGACACCCATATTCAAAATCCACATTCAGAGAGATTCACATTATTTCCAAAGCCTTTTGCATATTTTTAATTACCAGCTTCCATTTAGCCGGATGGTTATGACTCCAATCAGTGTTCTTTGGAAGGGCTGAGCACTTGGGCTGGAGCCAGGCTTGCTTTGTCTCCTTCACATCAGCACTCTAATGTGAGCATTTTGGGCTAGATTTTGAGACGCAGCCTCCAGAATGGTGCACATCAGTAGAAAGACACGATTAAAAATTTCAATCAAAGTACAAGAAATGAGAAGCGATCCCTTAAATACAGATTTCAACAAGGTGAAAAGATTGTATCCAAAAAAACAAATTATATGGAAAATTTCTATCAGATGAGATTTTCATGAATATTTAGATTTTTTTCAGAGTTTACTTTATAATCCAATATTTTATATAAATGTTTTTACTTAATATTTAGAATATTTCTCTTCATATTTTGAAAAACCTGAACTTTTCTTTCTGAAGGAAATATTTCTATGGGTTTGATTTTATCTACAGAGTGGGAGCATTTCACAACAGCTGAAAATTTAGATTCTACCCCTTTGGAGTACATATATGTCATTCTGTATTATTTGCTCCCAAACATGATGGCAGCCAAAAAAAAAAAGGTGAAATGCAGTTTAAGCCATGGGACTGTTCACTTTTAAGATTTGAAATTGGACTTTTGCATTCACTGCTGTGTGTGTTACCAGAGTATTCTGGCTACAGGAATCCATATTTCCCTGGGTAGGGGTTTCCAAGCTTCACAGCATCAGGATTATTCTTAACTCTTCAGCTGCTGGAAGCATAGAACTAGATAGGATTCACACTTCTTTTAAAGAAAACCTCAAATCATTAAGCATCATTAAACTATTATTTAAGTGCCCTTGTACCTTCACTCATCATTTTTAAGGTACAACTTTTCAATGCCAGTGCTATCATTTGAATGGAGCTGTTCCTGAGGAATAAAAAGGATCTGTGGTATTTTTCACAGCTTCTTTAAGCTTTTCCTGTACCCAATTCAAACTCAAAGCAATTCCAAGTGCTGACCCATCCCAGAGCAGCCAGGCCTCCAGCACACAGGCTGCCCCTGGATGCCCCAACCCAGCTTCAGCTTTGCCAGCTGGGAGGACTGGGACAAAGGAGCAAAAGGATCAAGAGCAAAGGCTTCCCATGGCTGCCTCTCCAAAGTAATGTTCTGAGGGAACTCTCGGTTTCCATCCTTCTCCTAATTTTCAATTTTATTTCATGCACCTTATCAATACTCCTCAAAATGCTGACCATGAGCTGGACAAAGAGTTCATCATGCCTGGACTTCACCAAGGTCCCAGAATAAGGACATGTCCCACATTCTTGGAGGATACCCCATATTTCTCATCACCACCAGCTGTCCAAGGAGCAAACCCCAATTCCTGGCTCCAGAGCCTGCCTGGCTGGGCTGAGCTGCAGCCAGGATTGCTGCAGAAATTGGGAGCCTGGAGTAAAACTATGCAGGACAATGCCAGTAAAAAAAAAAAAAATGAGCAGAACTGCTCCAAATTCTTCTTTTTCATTCCTACAGCAATATGTCCTTAAGGACACATCTGCTGTCAAATGTGACATGGCCTTGTCTGTGTGGCACCACATTGTGATTTTCCTATGTGTGCTTCAGGTTCTGCAGCACTGCAGCTCTTTAAGGTAGTAGAGGCAAAGCTCCCTTGAGCCAATGAGCCTTGGATCAGCTCTTAAAAGTTTCAGGGCTGTGACTATTATTTAATTTTTATATTTTCCTTCTCATTCTCCCAGAACGTCAATAAGAAAACTTGTTCAGGAAAATCGGGGTCTGCATTTGCATATTTATGCAGTAACATTAAGGGGAAGGTTGGCTCATGTTTTACAGTGTGTTTGTTTTCATTGTGCAGATTTCATCTGCTCAGGGGGATCAGCTATTTGACCTATATTAATATTTAATGGTACAAATACTTAAAATAAAAGTCCAGGCACAGCCAAGGCTTTTGGCAACTCTGCTTTAAACAGCCACCCTTCGTTAAAATCTGGCTCTGCTTGAAAGGTTTTGATTTCTTGCAGGGATTGAAAAAAGGAGCAGTACTTTTGATGGCTGTTTCACGACTGTTGGAATATTTTCTTGCTTAATATTGTTGTACATCAAGTCTGCGTTGTAAAGGACTTTTGTACAGTTCCTTATTTACTGACCAGAGGAGATCTGCAGAAAAATGAAAGAGAAAAATCTCAGCTGGAATAATAAAATCGATCATTGTATCAAAGCAATGTCTGTTTTTGCTTTGCAGCCAGGCTAGACCAGTTTTCAGCATGGGCAGTTACTGACAATGTAATAAAATGTTGCTTCTCTCTTTCTTGTTTCCCCAAACTAGCATCTTCTTAAGATTTTCAGTAAAGACTGTAAAAAAATATTATTCAACTCTGTCCTCTTCCAAAACAAGATTCTCCTGGGTTACCATAATCTCAACTTCAACCAAAAAGCAATTTTTTCTGATATGTCTGTAAAAAAGTTAGCCTATGAAAAGGCTAGGAGAGTCTTGGTGTTAGTATAAATTATCTGTATAGTACAGTCCAGAATATAGATTACTTTTTTTTTTTTTTTTTGGTTATAAAGCAGCATAAAAGCTCACTCTGGATCAACCAGCTGCTTCTCAGTAATCCAGCATATCTCAGCTTGCCTTTCCCTCCATGCACAGGGAAGAATATCCCTGTGTCTACCTTTCATGAGCAAAATGCACACTTTCGCCTCGGGCTAGGGATGTGTCAAGAAGCAGAGGAAAAAACATAAACCAAACCTCTCAAGAAAGAAAAACAATCTTTAGAAACACACTCAGAGTAACTACATAAGAATCCTGAAAGCTGACGACATAAAGAAAGGAAAAAAGCCAAACTCAGAGCAAATGTGTGATCAGCTTGGATGTGATGCAGTTAAAAAGCAGACAAAGGCTTTATACAAACTAATGAATTGATTTAAGGCTCCACTGGGTGATATACAATGACACATTATTTATGTAACCTGTAGTTTACTGTTCACACAGTAATTTCCACCTCCCACCCTGTCAAATGGAAGAAACTTTTTCACCTTAAATCTTAGATGATGATGAGACCAAATAGCAGGAGAGGATGTATAAATGAAAGTAATTTAGTGAAGAAGGCTTGACTGACATGAAAACATAATAAAAGTTACGATAATGTTAGGGATATCAAAGCGAAAGCCAGGTGGGCAGACGAGAATAGGCAAGTTCCCAAGTCAATCTGAAAGGAGTTCTTCAACACTGGGGAAAATCCAGCCATTTATTTTCCAGCTTATCACTCCATGGGTCAAAAACTATGTATTAAATTTGGAGCACAAAGACCTGCCTTGTCTAACAATTGTACTTATTGTACAGACGGGCAGGGAGGAGGGGGAAGAAGATTTTCAAAAGATCAACACATACTTTAGAGAAGATGATTTGGGGTTTTCTCTCTAAAAAGCAAACCAGTTGAATCTCACCTTTCCTACTTTTTAGGAAGTTGTATATTTAAATGCCTTTTTCCAGAGTTTGTGAATACTTCTTGTTGGAGCAAGATTTCTAATATTTCTCAGTAGTCACAATCTCTGCTGAGGAAACAGACTGGCTCCCCGAAAGTGTTCCACACATGGCATTGCTAGACCTGGATTGCCAGAATAACTGAAGCCATGAAGCTCTGAAAATTATCTGAAGCTGTGAAAATTATCTCTGCAATTATCAGGCTGCCTACCCAGCACTTGGAGAGTGCATGGCTTAGCCCAGCAGCCCAGTCTGTCTTCAGCTGCAGAGATGCAGTTTGGATAAGGCCCTTGCTGACAGTAAGTGACTAAAACCCAGCAGATCAGTTCCCAAAATCAGGATGTGCCAGCTCGCAGAGGAGCCAGGATGCATGAGTGACGGGTGCCAGGAGCAGAAGGCTGGCAGGTTGGGGTCCCAGTGCTGTTCCCTGAGGGTTCCCTCACAGCCCAGCAGGAACTGAGCTCTACAGGGACCACCAGCACATGCCAACCCACAGAGATTTGGCTACTGGGTTTCTAAAGCACTGACATGCAGTTACACATAGAAGGGTCTTGCTCTTTCTCAGATGGGCTTGGCAGATGTTTAGGCATTTTTTAAATAATAACAGAAAATAAGCAAACAGTCCAAAAATCCTTAGGCATTTCAGTTGTTTGGAGGATTCTGCACTTCATTAACATTCCTTGTCCTTCCTGTTGGATTCGTTGATTGCTCTGTCTGGTTTCTACCCTGCAGAAAGATAAAAATACCCAGGCTGTGAAGACGGGCGTTTGCTTGACTCTCTCTCCATTTTAAGTCTTCATCTCCCCAGACAAAAACCAGAAAGCCCTGATGAAAATGAAATAAATAATGTCCCTGCTGAGAATTAAGTAAATAACAGTCCCAGTGATTAACTCTTCTCCTTGAAAGCACAGTCAGGTGCTCTGAGCACTGAACCAAGCCCTTCCATCTTATCCCTGCCAAGCTGGAAGCACAAAGGGGATTTATTTCATACTTAGGGAGGAAAAAATTGTTCAAGACATTGTTCTCTGGGACAGAAAGGGCATGAAGGTTTCTATTCTGAAGCTGCTATTTTTGGGAGCAGTCCAGTGAGTCAGAGGAGAGCCCCTGTGTGAGCTGACACGGAGGAAATCCCTGCTCTGAGTGCTGCTTCCGAGCTGCTCCAGCTCTGAGAACAATGCAGCAAACCAGGGCTGTGTGTGGAGGCATGGATGGATGGATGGATGGATGGATGGATGGATGGATGGATGGATGGATGGATGGATGGATGGATATGGATGGATGGATGGATGGATGGATGGATGGATGGATGGATGGATGGATGGATGGATGGATGGATGGATGGATGGATGGATGGATGGATGGATGGATGGATGGATGGATGGATGGATGGATGGATGGATGGATGGATGGATGGATGGATGGATGGATGGATGGATGGACATGGACGGGATGGATGGATGGATGGATGGATGGATGGATGGATGGATGGATGGATGGATGGATGGATGGATGGGGATGGATGGATGGATGGACAGGGATGGATGATGGACAGGGATGGATGATGGATGGATGGATGGATGGATGGATGGATGGATGGATGGATGGATGGATGGATGGATGGGATGGATGGATGGATGGATGGATGGATGGATGGATGGATGGATGGATGGATGGATGGATGGATGGATGGAAGGATGGATGGATGGACAGGGATGGATGGATGGACATGGATGGATGGATGGATGGATGGATGGATGGATGGATGGATGGATGGATGGAGGGATGGATGGATGGATGGAAGGAAGGGATGGATGGATGGATGGATGGATGGATGGATGGATGGATGGATGGATGGATGGATGGATGGATGGATGGGATGGACAGCAGAGCAGTGCAGCTGATGGAGCAGCAAGGCACACAGCAGGACCAGAGGGGGCATCACCCTGTGAATCATCTGACACTGCCACCAAAGTGTAAATCCATCAGGTTTCCTTCCGGGTACCAGTAAGAAGGGGAAATATCACCCTGACAGGGAGGTTTCACTTTCCAGCATCCACTTCCTCAAGAGGGTACTGGGTAACTAAAGATAAGGCCAAGTTTGCCAACAGGTTGGCAGCATTCACAGTCTCTAGCTTTGGACATCTAATTTTGTCTTTCAGGCTGAGCTCCTTAAGCAACCCTCTCTGAGGATGTCCATTTAGGTACTCTGAATTGCCCACAAAAAATGCTATTACCTGATGAACAGACCAGTGGCAATATTCAAATTTATTTATACTAGTTTCTTCAGTCTTATTTTGAATATTTTCAATGCCTTCTGGCTCCTGGGCAATATTCTCTGTTGTGCTGATGAATGGGTCCATTTTGTCTTGTGGCTCATTTTCAGCACCTCAACCATCTGATCTTCATCTTGACTAAAGAAACACAAGCTCTGGGTCCAGACTGGTCTGTGGACCAGCAGGTTCTGACACCATTGGCTTCTCATGCACAGCTTAACAAGGCTGAGATCAATCACTAATTCACAAACCTCTTTATGGGCCGAGAAAAGAGCCATGGTATATAAACAGCAGCAATTCCCCAGTCCCATGGAAGGAGGCACAAACACAACTCTTTCTGATGTTTCTGCTCTGTGTTTGTCAATACAAACTATCAGACCAACATCCATGGAAAGCAGAGGCAGCAAAAATAGAAGTGATTCATTTTCAGATGCAAATAAATATTTTTAGGGGAAAAAAATCCCAGCATTATTCATCCATCCAGCTCAACTTGAATCCCTAAAATCAAAATAAGGTTATGGGAATGTTGAGGGGAAATAGGACAAGGTAAAAAAGAGGTACTTTGTTGAGGTTATTTAATTGAAAAGCAGGTTCCACCTGCATTCTTTTAGCTAAAATGAGTTTATTCCTGCTTTTTCACCAACTGATGGAGCTCTTTACTGAGCAGTGTCTAGCAGGGATCAAGGTGATACTACACCTCTTTAGAGAGGCAGCCCTCTCCAAGGATCTGTTAGTGTCATGACTTGCCAATGATGTATTGCTCTAAAAATGGTGTCTTCTACAAAAGAACAGGTCCTGGAGCAGATTTACCCCTAATTACAGGAAGGAAGGAACAGGAGAGGTATGCAGATACCAGAAGATTCATCTTGCCAAAATAGAAAGTGTGTTGCTGCAAGCTGGCGAATTTAAATGGTGATACTTTGGGAAGAGTCCCATGCTAAACAAATACCTCCTCTGCAATAATCAAGAATTAGGCTGGAAAAATGCAGATATCCGAAACCATAATGTATGTGGTTTTTTAGATAAGACATTTACTTCCAGCCAGAGAGAGACTCAAAATACCTTTTTACTTCATCTTCTAATATAGCACAGCGTCTCACATTGAATCCATGACTCAGTATCATACAATCACATCCTGGTTTTATTAGGTAATTAGTCCTAAGGAGCAACTGGAGAAGTCCCACTACCCTCTGGTACTTCTCAGGTTTCCTGCATTTGTCACCTGAAGATGATTATTTGCCATCCTGTGCTGCTGCTAATTCTCATTATTTTTTATACCAGACATTTGCATTAGGTTGCTATGTCAGTCTAATAACCATGGTGTCCTCATGCAATGGTACACGAGGGTGCACAACTGAGAGGGGTTTATGCCTTTTCTCCATTTCACAGCATAAGACTTATAAAACGGTTGAAATCATTCTACATCCTTAGACAAGATATTTAAATTAGTAGCAAGCCCAAGGGGGGAAAACAAAACCCAAACAGTCTAAATCTCAGCTCCCACTCTAACCAGAGAACAACACAAATGTTCTGTACTGGTTCATTATTGTGTATCACATCACCACCAGTACATTGTCTTTGAGAGCTGAGCATAGTAGGGATTAAGTTACTAAATGCTCTTATCATAAAACAGATATTGCAGTCCTCAGGTTTCCTCTGTTAATCTGTTTGTTTTGCTGTGTCTGGAGGATAAAAAATGTGGGAGTATGAAACATTTATCTGTTAATTAGCAATTATAAAACAGTAATGGAGCTTGTGTGTTTTAAAATATGTAAGACAATGTTTGATTTTATCATTCGTTTGGAAATATTGTAAGGACTGAGGTGTATTCTGTAAATAACTTAAAACAATAGAGGAAGAGATAGGTGTAATCAAATGAAAGAGACAAAAGTCTATGATTTATGTTATGACCTTTTTAGCAAAGCTGGGTGTGTTTGTATAAGCACAAATGTCTGGGTGCCAACTTCAGCATTAAGACTTGCCTAATTCATTTAAACATATGCAAATGAATACAGGGTATCAAGCTATACCAGTTAATTGCACAATGAGTTGCATTCGTCAGCAGAATTTCCTTGCACTACCCTTTCCCTGCTCCACTGGTAAGAGATATTTTTGTTCTTTCTGTACATAGGGGCTGGATAATTTGAGGTGTCCCAGTGCTTATTTGATGGGGTGCAACCATTGTCATCATGGGGGAAAATGTAGAATAAATCAGTGTACAGAGTGACTTTGACTGACATGTGGTGGGATCATACATCTGAATGTATGGCAGAGTTTCTGTCCCTTCTGAACCATAAACCCCTGTCAGCTTCATGCAGCAAAGCAACACCAGACAGAAATCCCTGTGCTGAAAAATTTACACTGAGCCAGCAGGAAATTGAGCCATTTGCAGATATGCACGCCAGGGAGAGGCTGAAAGGAGAGGCCACGTTGAGAGGAGGATTTCTGTGTCCTGATTTCATTGAGAGCAGGATTGCACTGGTAGGGGAAAGGCAAGCCCTGCAAGCTTCCAGCTGAGGCTGGAGCAGAAGGAGACAGGGCTGCAGAGGGACAGGGATAAAACAGCAACAGAAAATCCCTCTCTTGATGAAGGGATATCCCCTGGCCTTTACCATCAAGGTGCATCCGTGGTTTTATTTATTACTGTCAGGTGGCAGACTATATGTGAGAAGTAGCCTTAAGAGTCACTTCCCAAATGCTCACAGAGCACAAGTAATTATGGAATAGAACTGTAACAGGACATTTTCTGAATCTGAGGAGATAAATGCCCTGGGCTTTTCAGCCTGGAAAATTAAAAACTGGGGACACAAAGATGATTCAAGAGAGCCATGGGTGGCCTGGCCCTCCAAAGTGACCACAAACTCTCTCAGCCTCACTCAGCCTGGCTCACATGGGCTTGCTGACATGGGCAGCTCTGCTGTGAGGTTCTTGTTTTCTCTATAATCTCATCTCTACTTGTTGTGAGATTGGACTTCTGCAATTCTTTCTTCCACATTGTCTCTATTCCATTTTTGGGGAGTTCATGAAGCACCAAGGGCTTTGTGTCTAAGAAGGGCTCCAGTGAATTGCTTTGAATCACAGAAAAACTCCCTTGTGGAAGGGCTGGGAAAGATGTGAGTGGTCTGTGAGATGATGAGCTTACTCAAGAGCTTAAAGGGCATGGTGAAGATGTTGAGCTGGCACAAGCAGTGACCTTGGGAGGGAGCAGAAAGACACTGAGGAAGTGAGGTGTCAACCTCCATTATTTCTGAAACTTCCTTCTTTGCTATTTCCTTCATTTCCAGATCCAGCTGTCAGCATACAGGGTAGCTTTGATGAATTTCCCAAGGGCATGGCCAGAAACTCTCCTACAGAGAAACAGCAGGCTTTAATGGCAAGCCAGAAGGATCTGCCTTCCTTGCCATGAATGCCACCTGGGGATTGAAAACCCTGGGAGTAAGTCTAGAGGGATGCCATCCTATTGTTTCAGAAAAATTGTGCCTGTCATTAAAGCATGGCAGGGCAGTGCTTCCATTATCTCCTGCAGATATTCCTCCCTTCCCATCACCACTTCCTTCCTATCACCACCCTCCCAAGTTCCTGCAGGAGCAGACGCTCCTTATAACACCCACTGTGCTCTCAGGCTTGCTGCTATTTGTATTAATCCCAATATTAATTGTCACCATTAACCCCAGGGGACTTGGGAGGGCAGTTCTCATGCCAAAGCAATGCCAATTACATCTCTCTGCTGCAGGGAGCTTCATGTCCATCCATCAAAGGCAACACAAAGAGAGAGACTTCAGGAGGTCAGATGTTGAAAAACCATGAAAAGCTCACATTTCCCTGGAGTGCTCTGAGTTCTATTCACCTCCTTACTCTGCACCTCCTCTCAACTGCCCTGTATCATGGCAACCAGCTAATGGGACTGTGTATTAATAAAAATAAGCTCTGCAACCAGAAATAAGTGAATATTAGATATTTTCCCTCATTTGTGACTCTCAACCTTTCAAATCTTTTGGGTGTTTTTTTTTTCCTGTTCCTGCACCTTTTATTTTGAGGCTCTACAGGGGTTCAGACCCAAGCAAGCTGGACACAATTTTCAAATAAAAACATCCAACTTATTTCTCAAATGTAGTCAAATGGATTTTTTTTTTTTTTTTTTTTTGCTAAATTTTTGGTTTGTGGAAGCTCTTTGTATGCTGGATCTGAAGTCCAGATTCCCCATTTCATGAATCTTGTGTCCCAACGACATCCCAAGTGACCTGAGTGTTTCACCTTGGAGGAGTTTCTGAGGGGAAGTTTGTCTGCTTGCTCATTTTGAGACCCACCAGGGTACATGGGACATCACCATGGGACATCACCATGGGACTTGTACTTCACTGTCAACAAAACTGTGTGTTGCTAGAAACAAAACAAAAAGAGAGACCAAAAGAATAAAGTTAGTCTTGTGGAAGGAAGTTGCTAGTTAAGAACGTGGTTGTTGGAAACAGGTGTTAATCTTTACTGGCTTGGTCCCTGCAGGAGTCATGCAGGGTGCCAAAATGTCCCTGAGCTTCTTGTAATGTGATTGCCAGCTGCACAGAGAGTGGAGCAGCTTCTCCTCCCTTCCCTGCCCTGGGAGACACAGGAGAAATAAAGGGGGAGTATTTGGCATGGAAGTGCTGCCTTGGGAAGTGCTGGCTCTATCTGCCATTGCCCACTGCAAACAGGAACAGCAGGGGCTGCAGCTCAGCTGCCAGATTAACCCCAGCACAAACTGCTAATACCAGTTCTAACCAAGGCAGGATTTCCTGAGACCTGACCACGTTACTCATCTCAAAGATGAGCCCTCTCCTTCCTCTGTTCTATCACACCCCGTGGGTTCAGCAGTGTTCCTGCAATCCCCAGGGAAGCTCCTGCTGCTGGAGGAGTTTCAGAGAGCTGAAATGCACCCCAGGCTGGGTGCAGAGCCCCTGCCTCCAGGCAGAACAACCAAAGACTCAAGGAGCAGTAGTGGGACTGGAGAGAGATTTCAAACCATTTTCTCTGTATCATGCACTGAGGTCATTGAATTGTACTGTACAGAGGGCCTCTGGCTCCATACCAGAATTACTTCCACTCCTCCTATGCAGGTATTAATAATAATGGCAAGAATTGCACTCCTTTCCCTGCTAGCCTGCTGTACCAGCTGAGTCTGGTTTTTAGGCAGCACGACAGCTCTCACAGTTACCTTGTGAACAGACCCAGAGTGCAGCTGTAGCTGTGACACAGCAGCTTGAGCACGCAGCTGTGACAGGTACAGCAGCCATGTGTTATCCTGCTTCTGGTCTTGGGCAATTAAACATCTGCTTTCCACAGGGAAATAATCTTTGTTGTATAAGCCTGAGGGAAAAGAAGCTGGTTTATTTCATTTTTTCACACTGAGCATTTACTCTTCATTAAGACAGATTACAATTAAGGCAGCCCAGCATTGCCCAAGCCATTCCTTTCCACCTATGATGAGAGGGGGCAAATTTTGATCACTGGTCACTTTGATTGCTAAACCATCAACCTTTTGCTTGTTCATTCAAAGAGCCCTTGGGGAGCTACCAGCTCACATGCAAGCTCCAAACACTCCCATGGTACAGTTCACATCCCAGCTTCTTTGACCCACTTCTAATCATTACATTCAAATCATTATTTTTAGATTAAGCACTTTTGAAAAATAACCTCTGTGCAAGGCAGAAAAGCCAAGCTGAAGTCAGCTTGCAAATTCAAACCATCTCACACTACAGCAATGTCCAAGAGAGAGGCCATAGAATCAAAGAACAGCTGAGGTTGGATGGCACCCCTGGGTATCAGCCAGTCCAATTTGAATGCCTGTGGACACCTTGGCTAATGGATACCATAAATACAAATCTGCCAGGACAGAGCAGAGAGATATGCTAGAATCTCAGCATTTGCAATGTGATTTTAAAACTGAAATGTGATGTGCACTTAGCTACAGACTTCCAGAAAAAAAAAAAAAACAGAAGTACTCTTTGTAATAATTTGTCCATACAATATATATGAGTACCCACAGATGAGCCCCATCCAGCTAGGACAGAAGAGCCAAGTGCACACAGATATTTATTCCCTGTTATTCTCTATTTACTGCTGCAGCAAACCAAATGCAATTTCCCATGGGTTTGCCCAACATGAACACAAATCTGGCCTCTGAACTTCCCTGGTCCATTTTGACCCTTTTTAAACTGCATTGGCTGTCTCAGACAGTCTCCCCCACTCTCCCCATATTTTCCACTTTTCACACATTTAGCACATTTCCACTTGCAATTTTCCCAGTTCAACCAAGTGTGTTTTCAAGCAGCTGGGGGCTCACTGATACACACGTGCATTTTACACATTTTGAGGCTTCTGAGCCAAGGGAAGAGAAGCAGCAGTTTGGCTGCCCCTGAGCCATCACAGGGGGCTGGAGCTGGCCCAGGAGGGTGTGTGTGCATGTGTGAAAGGAAGAGAGAGCACTAACCAGCTCAGGTTGCATCCAAGACAAAACAGTTACTCATTTCCAGAAGCCGGTGGCTTTGCCTACTTGAGGAATTCCCATCTCTAAACTTTACAGATTAAAAAAAAACCAAAAACCCTGTTGCATTTAGCCAGCCCCTGATCATCCTCTCCTTTATCACACACAAACATCTCTAACAAGTCAGCTAAAGCATACAGGGAAATGCAGCATTCCCAGCTCTCAAACCTATCAGTTACAAGCCAAGAGCCAGTGGCTAAACAAATAGAGGAGTAATCTTTCAGAGGAATTGGCTTCCTATCTATTCTGAGAGTGCCTGCAAATCCAACAGTGATTTATTAACCTCTATTGAAGGACAGAGCTGTTAATAAAAGTTCACCTACAAATACCTCAGAAAATGTCAATGTCCACAAATTACAATTTCCTGAGATTCCCATTTAGCCCAAATCTGCGCAGCACAGTGCATAAGCAATTGCTTCCACTCAAATAATGTGCTTAAGTCCCATTGGTTTCTTTTATTTAAAATAAAGACAGATCCAGAACAAAACAACAGCACTTTTCATGACCTAAGTTCTTAGATCTGGCAACTTCATACAGTTAAAGTCATGCTCAATGTAACTGGGTTAGGAGCAAAGTCAAAAAGAAGAGATCAAGAAGTATTAAACACAATTGCAAAGATCACTCACATCTAATGGTTTATTTGCATTTGCATAAAAACCCAGGTTTGGGGTATTTTTCATGTCTACTGGCCTAAAGCTGATGTTGTTCATATGAGAGCAGAATCTGGCTTCCTTTCAGGGAAAGTGGTAAGTGTATGATCTCTTAGGATTCAATATTCTGTGTGATTATGCTTTTGTGGAGAGCAGGATGATGCATGAAAGGCCTTCTTCATTATTTTACAGACTTATTTTTTAAGGCTTGAAACATTTTAATAGTGCTGAGGACCATAAAGCTGTTGTGGCAATTAAAAAAAAAATAGATTACATTTTTAAGTAAGGTACCAAAAATCATACTGTTCACGCCTGCCAAAAATAGCAGCTTTGGATTTCTCATAAGAATTTCAGTACTGAAAGGAGGGAAAAATGTCAGAGCAATCATTCCTCACTCTGGGAATCAGTGAAAAAGCTTAGTGGTCCAGACTGTGCAAGATCCACAGTCCAGATTCCCACCACTGTGTCCCTCCTGTGCTCATTTAAACATGTGCAAAGGAGACATAAATTTCTATTGCAGCAGAGAAATATTCCTGCTTTCCCAGTTTCCAAAAGTTTAAATGACAAAACCTATTACAGGACAGGGGAGAATCAGCCCCATAACAGTACTTGTTTAACTGAAACTCCTCAGATCTTTTGCTTTTTCCCAGGAAGAAATGATCACTGAGATTAGATTTTCTTGTATTATTTCTCATAAATTCTAGTCAACAACACAGTGAAAGTGTGCTGACAAAAAGGTTTTGTTAGACTTGTCCACAAGATTAAGAAAAAGGGCCTAACTAGATAAATTAAAGGACATTTTAAGAATTTGCTATCCAAAATTATTTCAAGTGTATGAAGGAGGTTAAATTAGGGGTGAAGCTTTGGTAGAGATTTATAGAGTTAGATTTTCTGGTTGTGACATACAGGTCTACAAGTATTCTTATTATATTGTATTTGTCCCATATGAGAGCCCATTAGACTGTTAAATCTATTTTCAATAAAACACATGAGGCTTGAACTGTGCATAGTCTAACAAATGTCTGTGCAATAACGACATGAACTCTACCCAATATTTGTGCTGTTTGCAGCATATTGGTAAATATCAGGCAGAATAGAAGTCATTTGTCCTAACGAAGCCCATAATTTAAGACACCTAAGGAATTCCAGTGCTTTGCAAGGCAGTACACGAAGTAACATGCAACTCCTGCTGTCATTATGGCTTATTTGAGGGGTTTAGATAAAGGGGAAAAATGCCAAAAGCAAACTAACACTTCAGAGGCACAGTTAAGAAATGACATGCTTTTGGAGGGGGGGATATAACTTTTCCCTAGCTGATTTTATTTTTTTTCCCCTCAAATCTGAGTAATTATGGCATTCCATTTTTTTGCACAGCTTAATGCCTCGATGTATTGAGACTGTGCTGCTCAAACACATTGTCAGGACACAAACTTTTCTTTCCTAGGGCACAGACTGAGTGATCCAATCCTCCACTGTTGAATTACCCTGCTTGTGTCTGGGGCAGGTCCCTGTGGAGAGCACACAGGAATCCTGCAGATCAGCCAGGAAGCACTCCAGCCCAGGAGAGACTTTCCCAACTCCCTTCTGAGGCACCAGTGCCAACATAACGTTCTTGGCTTGGAAAAGTGTGAGCTTCTGATTCATTTTTATTTTTAAATGGACCACTGCATGGTGGAAACCCCAAGACTTTCCACTCCAAGGGCTGCCATTATTATTAGTGACATTTATCTGGGGAACACTGAGTATCACATAAGAGCAGCAGAGTTTCCTGGAGGTCAAAATGCTATTTCAGATCCAAGCTGAGGGTGCTGTTGTGTTCTGTGGGGGTAACCAGCCAGAGATGTGACAAGGTTCTTCTGCCCAGGATGAGCAGGGTGGAGAGCATCCTCTCTAGATTTGGGATGCTACTGCTGCTCACAGAAAAAAGGCTCCTGTTTGGAGCCTGCTTTGTTTGGAGCCTCCTGGTTTGGAGGACAAATGTGGGAAGTGAATACAAAGAGCGGAGGCACACAGACAAGATGGAATGAGTAAAGGAAAGGGGAAGAGAGACTAAAAAATTTTGGTGAACTCAAATGACAGAGGCTTTGCACAGAGGGCATGTGTAGCACAGAAGCTGCCATGCTGCAAGGTCTCCTCCTCTGTGCCTGTGTCAGGCATATTTGGATTTGGCCCTTCTCAGCATGGCTGAAATGCTTGGCTTTGGTTCTGTGCTGGTGATAGCCCAGGGATTCACAGTCCTGCTGAAAGGTGAGCTGGTGAGCAGCCCCAGGTGAAGGAACTGTCCACATCACTGCAAGCTTGAAAAAATATGTTATTCCTCAAAAAGTAACTCAGCAGAATAATGGCAATACCTTCTGAAATGTCTTTTTATTTACACCAGAATTAGCCTCTTGTGCTCATGGTCAAGCAGACCACGCTAGGCACAATTAGGATTTGGTAATTATGGCTTGAGCTTCAGTAAATCTCCCAAGGAAAATGGTATCAAAATGACAGAAGCCAGGTAGGGAGACACACACCATGGCTTGGTTTGGGTTTTGATTTTTTTTTTTAATTTCCTTTGATCTCATGAAATGGGGAAAAAAAATAAAAGCAGCAGACACCAATTCATCAGCTTCATGAGCTTAATGTATCATCCTACGGGCAGAGAGGGCAGACATGGACACAACATTTCCATCAGCTACTCCAGACCCTCAGCCTGGGCCTCAAGGTGCAAACCTTGTTGACTGTGAAGCCAGGCTATTCCACACAGGGACATTTTAGTATGCAGCTGACAGCTCTCACTTGCACTTCACGTTAGGGACATGGCAGCTCTGCAGGCACAGGAGCATTTCCAGCGCTCTTGGGTTACTGTGTACGGAATGGCTCAAGTGTTCGTGCCACTGGCAGGTCTGGCAGAAACCCAATATCACTCCTGACTATGTGGCAACCCCGAGTTTAATGATCAAAACTGAAACAAAAAGCCCAGATAACATTAAAGTCACGTTTCAGCTCAATCTCTGTAACTTTGAACCACCAGGTCAAGGCTGAAGGTTTCCTGGGGAATTTTTCAGCGGGACAGCCACGTAGCTCACTTCAAAGCACATGGACTTCAACATCTCATCTCTGACAAGGGATCATTTAAAACCTGCCCAGTTGTTGTTGTTGTTGCAGGGCAGAATTCAGGTCTGAGAGTGAAATAAACCATTAACTTTCCAACCTGCTGCACCTGGGTGCTGCTCTGCTGGAGGCAGGGACTCAGAAATTCCCTCCCCATCACTTTTTGGGGCCATCCCCAATTTTGGTTCTCATTAATTGCCTCTCAGTAGAATGGAGGGCCCCCAACAGAGATCAGTGCCTGACACCACAGATAGGTACAGAGGGTGGGATTCCTCTCACCTCATTTCAGCTGTCTAAAGATTAGCTATCTAGTTTAAACTAGTCATCTAGTCTCCCTTCATAGTCCATGGCAAGAGATAGGCACCTTTGTGGCAAAATTTATCAAGGGTCTTAGCTGATGAATTTAATGTGTGTGTTTAGGCCTGAATTCAGCAAAGTACTTAAGCAAATGCTTATCTTTGAGCACATGGATGATCTGATCTCTGTTAAGTGGAGCACTTCAGCATGTTCTGGGTTTAAAGATTACCATGGGCCTAAGTGGAGTTGGGCTTGACACATGAATCATGGCAGAGCACAAACCCAAAGCACAGAATTAAGCCTGGGAGAAAAAGGGATTTGGGGAAGGGTGGTGGGAGGGAAGACAATGTTCAAAGGAAAACAATGTTCAAGGGATGGCTGAAAATCCCAGGTGAATGAAAGAGGCTGGGGGGATTAGGAACAATCCTGGGTGGGTATCTCTGGTATCTGTGACATTCCCAGGGCTCAGGGCAGGTGCTCTGCCCTCTGTGCTGCTGCCACTGAACAAGGTGACATTAAGTGCAGTGGAAATGCAACAAAACCAATAAAAGGAGAAGGAGGATTAAATGCAGGTGCAATTAATTTATGCACATCACCTCCACAGAAAGCCACCCAGGGCTTAGCACTATCAAACAGGAGGTTGAATATTTCCAAGGATATCCAGAGAGTGACAGAAATGATCCCAAGACTATATGGTGTGCTGACTCAGCATCCTTCTCTAGGGCTTGAGCCAATTTCTAATGGCTAGAAATAAAGGTGAAACACACAAGGAAATGATGAGGGAGTGCAGATAACCTCACAGCAGCCTCTGTTTGGATTTCTCACATCACTCTGAAGCTTTTTCTACCAACCACAGTCAGATTCACACTGAGCTGATGTGAGCATCCAGCCCCGTCATTCTTCTTTTGAACTTTTGTATGTAAAAAATCTATAATATTTTCAGCACTTAAATAAATGCCCTGAATTTGTTTCAATCTCCAGCTTCTCCTGAAATTAATGGATTTGGTTGGAGCCCAGTGCTGCATTAGGAAAGGTTGGCTCGATATGGTAAAATTAGGAAACATCCATGTCTATAATATACTCTGAACTATATCTCATGCTTTCTAAATACCCTGTTCCACTTCATGCATAATAAAGTGAGATCTTAACTATGTCCTGAACTATGGAGCAAAAACATCAGCTCAGGGGGGTCCTGTGTATTTATGTGTGGTCCAGGTTTCACACATCTCTATCTGTACCCAAACCTCTCCTGGATCTGTTGAGATGTCTCTCAGTTCTTTTTCTAATCTTGGCATTGTTCTTCCCTACAAATTTCTGACAGACAGATGTCATGCAGGTCCCATGGAAGAGACCAGGACAGAGGAGGCTGCAGACACCAAACTCCTTGTAGAGAAAAAAATACCAAAGAGGCAATAAGACAAACAGAAAACACAAAGAAAATGCAGAAATTCAAATCCCACAGCAAAAAAATCACCTTCAATGGCACTGTACAGCCCTAGAGTCTTTGTACAAGAATGGATTTTTTACCAGTTTGGTACCTCACTTTATAACCACATCCTGTGCACAGAGCACTGCCCTTGGAGACATCTCTCTCTCCCTTCCTGGAAGGACAAGTGATGCAAACATCTGCCAGGTGACCCTGACTACAGCCCACAGTACAAAATGTCACAGCAGAAGCACAAAAAATTGCTGCTGCACCTCAAATCAGGTGTCACTGATGCCAGTGGCTGGGACAGCACAAAGGCTGGAGAAGTCTGGACTCTGAGGAATAAATTCCCCTATTTTCCTACAGGAAATCTTTGTATGACAGAGTAATTTGCCCATGAGGCTCCAAGTGGGAAACAAGCCTGAAAAACATCAGCATCTGGGGATTTTAGCTGCCTTGGTCTAACTGGGAAAGCAGACAGGGAAACAAAGATGATTTACATTTTTTGTGGAAAAAAAAGGACACCCAAGCAGAAAGTCAGAGAAACCACCTTCCCACTAATTTTTTTTCTCTTCTTATTATACATTCCTTTTCATTTCCTATGTGTGTGATAGTTACAGGAAGCTAATTGAAGATGTTTTATAGTGCATGTCAGGAAATATTAATATCACCTTTTAATTACCATGCAACACCCTGAGTGCTTTTACAGGATGTGTTGAGGGGGAGAGCTTTATAGATAAAATGAGTAATAGAGCACCTTTCAGTACCTAAGGCCTTTGGAGTGCTGAGCAGAAAATTAAATTCCAAAAACACCAATCAATATTTCTAATGCAAATACATTGCTTCTAACTATTCTGAATAGTCCCTCATCTCTTGGTATTTTGGTTTTTCTTAAATGGTCTCCCTGGAGACAAGTGATTGCATGGGGTTCAGGGCTTTTCCTTAAAATAGAAGAAATTGTAAGTTTTTAAGTCCTGGTGCCTATGAAGAAAAACCTGAACAATATTTCTCACAACCCAGAAGCTGATTTTTAAAAAATCCATACTTTGCAGCCTGTATTTATTGTCTCCATTCTCCAAGCTCATCTCATGTATTTGGACACCTGCCAGATGAGATATGAATATTCACTGCAAATTACCAAAATGCAAAATAAAATAAGTGTTTGGGCATCAGACTGGCAGAATCTGGATGAGTATTTTGAGGTTTTTAGAGTATTTTGAGGTTTTTTGAGCAGCCGCACCCCCCAGCACACAAGTCAACCCATGGTCACTGATTTCCAAGGACTTTGTGTCAGCCACAGCTACCAAACTCCTTGGTGCTGACTGTGCCTTTAAACTTTATTCCTACTGCAGAAGGAATTGCCACTGATTGATTAAAATCTTGGCTCAGGGGCCCAGGTTTACTGCACTGCCCCAGGGCAATGGCTGTGATATTGCCTGCCTCAGCTCCCCATAAGAAATGTGTATTTATCTCTGTGAGGAGGAGAGAAAATCATTTCCCCCATTGATTTTCCCCAATGATCAGCAATCCACATGGATTTTCAATAATCAGAGGGTTTTCTCTGGTCCAGCAGCATGTTGTAAAGCAAAGTTTATAATGTTGAAACAGCAATTGCTGGCAGATTTCTTCCTAATTTCTTGCCTAAGTGAAGTGCAGAGACCAATTTCCCATTTTACTGTTACCTTCAATAAAAATTAGCATTTAACTCGTCACAAGGAGCTATCTCTCATGCCAAGCAGAGTCACAATGTTGAAAACTCTTCTCTGGTATGTTTCTGTTAGCTTTTTTCCAGCAGCAGGGCAGTTCCCAGAAAAGAAGAGCCAAGATTCAATTCCTTCTAATTATTGACAGACCAAGCACATGTGCTTAACAAAAAGGCAGACACAGAAGTACAGCCCAGGGCCAAGTTTAATGGTCTGTCGGTGATAGTGTGCAACAAATGGACATTTGAGAGATCTGTGCAATGAATGAAAATGGCTTTTTAATTATGCATCAGCTGCAGAGGTTGTTTGCAGCCAAGCCACTTTTAAGAGGGATGTTGGGAAGATCAAGATGAGAGTTTTCGTCCTGGGAGCTCTTGGTTTGGTTGAAACTGTTCCTGCCACTTAGGCAAAGCCTTTTCTGGTGGTTACAGCTGAGGGGTTTGGCCCTGCTGCCCCTGTCCCCTCCATGCAGAGGAGCTTTTTGCTCCTCTCCTCCCCCCTGGCTGTGAGGAATGGTCCCTCCAAGGCCCCTGCAGCTCCAGAAGCTGCACAGCTCCTGCTCAGGCGGTGGTGTTGACTTTGAGGAAGGTCAGCTGGACATTCTCGCTGTGGTCCATAACAACAACTGCTGGATACAGGCTGGGCACCCGAACCTGCCCCCCACACCACAGTGCCCACCCTGCAGTGCCAGAACTGGCTATTTTAAATAAGTGCATTTTAAAATACGCACGAGATCTCTTGACAGTGCAATTAGCAGTGTGTGAGCAATGTGGGTGGGATCCATCTCATGCAATTTCAGCTTCTCAACACGAGAATGGGTGTCACCCATCTGGGCTTTCCCTGTCATCAGCAGAGGGAGGCAAGCACAGCCAGAGGGTGATTCATGCAGGTTGGATGGGTGAGCTGGCTCCTGGGAGCAGGGATAAGTGCACAGGTTGTGATGGAAGTCTAGACACCCACCTGCAGCCAGACAGCCAATTCTGAGACAGGGGAGGGAGGGTAAACCCACCCCACGTACCTGCTGCTGTGCAGGCAGTGATCTCAGTGAGAGGTCCTTCAATTAGCAAGATTCATAAATGTTGACAGGCACAATTGTCTGAGGGAATTTTTTGGCTCCTTGACGTCTCAGAACTTCATCCCATTCCCCTGCTGACTCCACAGCACTTGAAACAAATACAACCAAGGGTGAGAAACATTTGAATTGGTAGGTACTGTGTTTCTGGATGTTTCCTGACCACCTCAGAAGGGTGGGCTTGCTAAAATATGAACTTTCAAAATGCTGATGATGGGTTGGTGGATAGCAAGTTTCCTCCTTCCTTTTCAACCCTTTCCTTTTTTACAATCCTCAATATCAAACAGTTCTAAAAGCATGATTTAATTTATCTTCAATGGGAACATCAGGAATCAGAAACTCATCATATCCTGGGACCATTGCTCAGGAAAAAGCTTTCTTTGACCTGACCAAACTGAATTCAGGACCTCAAGATTTGGTTCTTGTGAATAAACTGCTATGGAAACAACTGTGGTTGAACTAATGAGATAAAGATCACCCTCTCAGAGGGCTTTAAATCAAAGAGAATGACTTAGTTTCTGTACAAGTGGGGCTTCTTTGTATAAGCCCATTGACTTTTTGAGTGATTTTGAGGGATTTTGTAAGTTTCTGAAGGATTTTCTCATGCCAAAACCCCCCAAGTCTCTGACAGCAAACTATTTAATCACTTTTCATCCAAAATGCTCAGTAAACCTCTATTTTAGGGGGAAAAAATGCAGGGAAAAAACCCAAACCACCAATCGAACAGGTATAACTGCAACTTCTTCTAAATGAAGTGACACCTTGTGTAGACTTCTCCTCTCAAGTTGTTTGAAAAATTTGTCAAAACTGTAAGGTTTTGAGAAGTGCTCAGGTTTGACTGAAATCCACACCACTGAAAGAGTGGTAAAACTCCAACTGGCATTAAGAGGAATAGAAATAGCCAAACCTGAGTATTTCTGAAAATCCCACACCACTATTCTTATCAGTAATGTCTGAAGGGAATGTGGCAGATGCTTACAATTCAGATTCACTTCAGATGTAGATCCCAAACTTAACACAATGAACTTGATTAATTCCAAGAAAATATAATTAGGACATGTTTATAGGCATTAAGCCATTCTGATGAAAGAAATATTTTTCAGCCTTATGAAGAACAAGTCATAACAGACTAGTGCAGGTTTAAAAATCTCAATATGATTAATGTATTGGATTGTACTTCTATCCGTAAGCAGAACAGTAAATTAATTCACTGATGAATAGTAAGAGGACAAAAATTACCCAAACATCTTGTACCATCAAGTGCAGTAAAACTTAGCAGCCCTACAGCACTTGAAGCAGTTTTCCATTTAAACCATGTTTAAATGTATATACCTTAAAAATGGAAGACATCCCTTTAAGCTGAATTAATTACATTGATAGAACTATATTTATAGCCTTCAGACCTCAAGGATGAAAATACTATTTCTGTATTAGAGAACGATCTGGGCTTTCCAGATGTTATTTTGCAAGTTTTAGCCTTACCTCTGATAGTCTTAAGAAACAGACAGGCTGCTTAAGGCATTCTTCCTTGAAATCAGAGACAGCACAGCAGCCCATCCAACACGGCAAGTGAAAAGCTCTGTAAAGTCATTCCTGGGTTTAAAGCATTGCTTTGCATCTGGCCATTCAAAGGAAGCAATGGGACTTAGGGATTTTAAAGTTGGTGACTACAAAACCCAGTGAACGTCGCTTTCTGCAGTTGGCAGTGGGGAACAAAAGGAGAGCTACACTCCAACTGGCTCCAGGAATTCAGCCCAGACTTTGACAGACTTTCAAGGGCTTAAAAGAGAGGAATGGGAAGGGAGAGCATTTGGATGTGAGACATCCAAAGGACTTTCTGACCCGGAAGGATTTCTTTAAGCTGGAATAACCATTCTGTGGTAGGCTTTGACAAATGTGCTTAAATAAACAAGATGGGTAAAAGGAGTTACACTTTATACCATTTTCTGGAGACAAAAGGACAGCCCAGCTGGAAGAAAGACTATCTGTTAGTTTGTCATGGCTGATTCCCTTCAACTGAAAGTCTTTGGTAATTGGGTGGGATTAAGAGAAGTTCAGAACATTCCTGATTTTTGTGTACCAGTGATAACGATGTTCATGATATACTCAGAAGCTCTCACCATTTTACATGCTCAAAGCATTTTGTAAACATCACTTAATTAATAGTTGCTAAACAGGGCTTTATTCAGGTGCTTCTGATATGCCTTTGAAAGGTACAGAACTACTTAGATTGTATATAGATATGGTAAAATTAGCCCAGTGATACATTTGTTCATTTTAATTAAGCTTTTCCGTGTTTACATACATGATACAAGGTCACAAAACACGATTGCAAAGGTGCTGGAATGGAGAGGAACCACGGGGGCCCAAGGGGGTACAGAGAGCTGGAAAGTGATGAAGCTAGGAAGGAAAATTAGACAGGTATCAGACAGTGTTTGCTACTGCCTGAAAACTGGAGGACTCCTGAGCGTGCTGTATTTATGGCAGGAGATGTGTTGGCCAGAATGATGCATGAGAAAGAGCGAGGGAAGCAAGTGAATTTCAGACACACGTCCCAGAAATGCCATGGAAACATAAGTTCTAGTCCAAAGGACATCAAAGTCAATGGAAAGATTCTTACTGAATGCAGAGAGCTCTGGATCCCAGGTTTCCCAGGGGAAATTGTGAAGGTGTCATTTCTGGCTCACTTTAAAGTTAAAGAAAAAAAAACAAAAAAAAAAAAAGTGGAAGAGTAGTCTGCACTTAGAGGGGTCACAACCAGTGTCTGAATTCTGCTCTTGCACAGCCCAGTGATCAAGGAGCTGGTCCATCTCAGCCTTCCTTCTTTGTTTTTATTATTTTCATTAAAACTGATAGATGCACCGAAGTCCAACCAGAGCTACTAACCTAGTAACAACCTAGTAACAGCTGATAAAATCAGTTATTTCCAAAAATTGGTCATAAAAGGCTATTACAGCAGACAGAGCAAATGGCCTGAGAACAATGAGGATTGCTTATAAGTGTAGTCCTTAAATAATGATACCAAGGCCACATCTGTCACAAAGAGGACAATTCTACTGCTGTCTTTTGTCCGCCATTGTCTTCTGCATTTGGTTCACTGAACGTGAGAGGGAAGTTTACATGGTTGTTAGAAATGACTAGAAATGCCCAGGGACCGTGGTCTTTACTCTAGATTTTAGTTCTTCCCATAACATATTTTTCAGAGATAATCTGATTTAGGGAGGAGACATACTTTTGTCTCCAGTGTTTCCCCAGAGATTTTGACCTCTTCAGCTCCTGGATTCCACCCCTCTGACCACCATAAATATGAAGACCATCTACTGAATGTGGTGGTATATTCAGCCACACTCATTTACAAAGCTTTTTTCCGCCCTGTTCCCAGTTTCCAGCATTCCCTCTGATCTTTTTCCTACACTGAAATATCTTCCCGAGGATTTTTTGGTTTTTTCCTCCTGTCTGTCCAGCAATCCCCCAAAGTCTGCCCTCATACAATTACCACGGGAGCTCCAGCAGGACACTCAACTTACTAAAATGCGTGGAATTTCTTGGTCCTACTAGTTAGAACATGATTTGGTCTTCATTCAAAGTGAAAGGCAAATATTTGTCTGGCAAGGTGACTCTGAGCATTTACTGCGTGTTACTTATCCAGTTGAGTCTTGGCAGCTCTCCCTACCTCGCACAGGCTGCCTCTCCTCTCTCTAGTTTTCATGCTCAAGTAAAGCTCCTCCTGACTCGCTCTGCTGCTGAGACAAGCAGGGCTAATTTCCATTCTCTCAGTGTGGGGTGGAACACTGCATTGCCATTCATGCCTTCCCCAGCTGAAGCACAAATATCAGCCCTTCCTCTAAGAGCAAAAATAAGTGTGCCAAAGACCACAACTGGCCCAGGCAGGACAGCATGGAGCCCATGTAAGTACTTTGCTGGATAGACAAAACCAAGTCCTAAAATGGGATAAACTTTCATCTTGCTCTTCTCGAGGGTAGAGCAGCCATTTCTCTCTGTGGGATCTCACATGAAGAAATTAGTTCTTGTGAACGTTTCACTCCCTCCAGCCTGGTGAAGGACACTTGCTGGCGTGTTTCCAACCATGCTAGAAGATTACTGAAGCCTCCTGGAGGGGAGCCAAGCCATGTCACATCCATGGGGCCCACTTTGCATTTTTGGCTTGTATGTGATTTTTGTTTTCAGCTGTGGTGGATAAAGTTTTCAAGTATATGATTCATTGGTGCTGTGTCAAGCCTACAAATCTTTGTTTCTGAAATCCTTCCCTTGCTCTTAAGTTATATGCCAGCCAAGGCTAGAAATGCAGAATTGTCATTCAGAGGCTTGCATATGGCTCAAGTGAAAATTGCTTAGTAGGGGGTGATGTGACTTTATGATACCTATGCTGTCAGCTGAGGAGGGCTTTTTATAGTTAAATGTGATGACAACTGCACCCTATTTATACCAATGAACTTAGGCATATCAAAATAGTAACATCAAGAGGAATATCCTGGGCAAAGAAATTCCCACTGCTCAGTTTACGCTTCAGAATAAATATTTCTTTAGCTTACAATTGATCACTGGCTACAAACATTGCAGAAGTATTTTGTGGCTTTAATTCCACCCTGAAAACAAGAGGAGGTTTGGGGCTGGGCTCATTCAGGTTTATGGGACTAACAAGACACATGTGGATATAGGTTGCCATCCCTACAACCAAACATCCACAGTACCAGTGGACATTTCACTCTGTCTCCAGGGCAATTTGAGCAGCAAACAATCAGAAAGGGAAGAAAACTTGTAATTTTGTGGTTTGCATTGCTCTTACCACTATTTTTATTATTGTCATTACTATGAAGGGGGGTTCAGTGCCTCCGTCCTCCAAAATTTTGGAGTGCCCTTTGTGAGCCAGGACAAGCCTGTTTTCACCAGCTGAGTGCAGGGTGGGAGGAGTGTAGCTGGAAGCCAGGCATCCCCTTTGTACCATGGAATTTTTGGGGGAGTCTTTAGGCCACACTGAAAGGAGAAGCAGCATTCCCCAGCTCTCAGCTTTCACCTTCCTCCTCAGAGGCTCCCGAGCAGCTGAGCACAGCAGAGCAGTGCAGGGATTTTAGACACAATTTGTTTAATGGAATGGGCACGCTGCTGCCCATGGTCCCAGAGGAGTTATCCACTGCTCAGCCCACTTAGCTCCATGCTGTGGGAAGATTCACCTTCAGAGGGTAGGCAAGGCTTGTCTGCATTGCTGAAACAAAATTCAACTTTTAATAGTCACATTTGCTCTTTTGCACCCTGTGGTATGATTACCAGAATTCAGTCTGCTCCCAAATCCCTCTTCCCACCAGTTCCCACAGCTTTGGAACAGTTTAGAGGTCACTCTGCATTTTGCTCCATAGCCCTAATTACTACTCAGCACTATAATTGATACGTTAAAGCCTATTAAAGTATGGAGCCGAGCCACTGCTTTACAGTCACTGCACTTGTAATGCCAAAAATCACTTACAGTTTGTTTCTGTGCTTCATTTCAGCTACTTTTAAATAAATGTCTCTCCCCAGGACCTGGACGATGCGAAAGGGATTTAGTCTCAGAGTGTGAAAGTTGCAGCCTGCAGCACCAGAAAAATAAAGCCTTCTTACAAAGCCATTCAAATGGATTTCCCTCACTGATTGCTTCAGCCAAAAGTAAATTATAAGCCAGACATTATCAAAGAAAATCACTGTAGCACATTCCAGTTCATTTCACCGTACAGCAAGGATTTGAATGCAGAGGTGCAGGCCCTGAGTCACATTTTCATATTTGCTAGGCAAACTCACACACCAGAGCAAACTTTATTTATACATGTATACTTTAACTATCACTTCTGTTATTTATTATGGCAGAGGATGCCTTCAGGACATTCTTGAGGGGATGAGCTGTCCGGCATGCATATAAAAATGAAGCAGCAAAATCAAGTACAATTAAACTTAGCAGAACTATTAAAAGCCTTAGACACCCAGCAGCCAGGCAGGGCTACTGCAGGACATTTCTGAAAGCTCATGAATAGAAGATAAGAGGGGAAGGGACTGCCAAATGCCAAGGTGGAATGTGTGCTCTTGCATATAATTTCAAAAGAAACACTGGGAAACAGAGGGAAAGCAAGAGAGCTCAAACTGTGCCTTGTGTCAGGACAGCTTGTGTCAGAGCAAAGAATAACAAGGACAAAATACAAGTGCTGAGATAAATATAGCCACAGTTTATTAGAGAACAGCATTCTCAAAATCTAGAAAACAGAGGGCTTTCTCCAGGAAAATTCCACAAATACAGATGGATTTAAATAAACTCTACCTGTTTCAAGAAAATTAAATACTCTGCAGCTAAGACCATGCTGTGAAAAGCAAGTCAAACTGAACTCTTTATAAGGCCTTTTAAGAAGCAGTTTGGCCAAAGTTTCAAAGGCATCTCAAAAGTCACTGGGCACTTCTATTCAGGCATAGAAATAGGCACACACTGGCTCACAGGGCTTGTTCTCCCATTAGGTTTGTTCCATCTGAATCCTTTGAGACATTACAGACATGGAAATAAACGCCCTCCATTTGCCCCACAACAAGACTGTCAGGTGCTCCAGGTAACACGTGGACTTGTCTTCCCAGCCTCAGTTCAGACCTGGACTGACACCCCACAGGACCCAGAGCTTCAGAGGAGCTCAGCTTCCTGCCTTGTAACAGCATCGGCTGGGATTTCTCCAGTGCCACACTCAAGAGAGACAGAGGCGGAGGGGACAGACTGAAATTAATATCTAAAATCGTTGGGGGACTAAGGGGTCTGACACCTGAGACAGCAGGAGCCTGGACTTCCCAGCACTGTGTGCCTCAATCCCTCTAGCTCTGCAGCTCCCACAGGGCTCAGCACTTGGGAATCTGCTTCATCTTTCAACCAGGGGCTGGATTTGGCTGTCATGGGGGATAACCTGGGAAGTGCAAAAGCTCTACATCAGCTGCACCTTGTAGAGCAGAGGGAACTGCCCCATTTAGAGCCAGCAGTGACACCAAGGTGGCAGCCACCAAGGAAAGGCCACTTTTAGACAGAGAAGTCCCACAGAGGAGGGTCTGTGAGGGATGTGTGGAGCCAGGTGGTTGTGTCCTGTTTAGGGGGTCATTTGGTCAAGGACACAGCAGTTGGACACCATCCTCCTCCATGCTCCTCCATCCTCCTCCATGCTCCTCCATCTTCCTCCATCCCCCTCCATCCTTCTCCATGCTCCTCCATCCTCCTCCATCCTCCTCCATCTTCCTCCAGCCTCCTCCATGCTCCTCCATCCTCCTCCATCTTCCTCCATCCTCCTCCATCCTCCTCCATCCTCCTCCATGCCCCTCCATGCCCAGCCCTCTGCAGACCTCCCCCTTTTATTCCTTCTTTCCTCTGTGTTTGCAGATGCAGTGTGGGACCACACACCTGGATTTAACCTGACAGGACATTCTCAGTGGCAAAATGATGCCCAAACAGCCTCTTCAGATCTGACTCCATCCCAGATGTGATCCTCTACAGCTGTGCTGCATATCCAAACTCTGCATATCACACTCACATCTCTGATAAGGAACCAGCAGCTTCTGCAACTCTTGCCTTTGGCAGGAACCAGGACATTATGACAGTTTGACTCTCACTAAATTCTCCCTACCCCTGGCACACTTGGGACAGGGTCTGGCTGCCCTCCCAGCTCCTGGAAGAAGAGGATTTTATTGTGGATCCACGTGAAGAAGAGGTAGATCTCAGCTGGTGGGCAGCTCAGCTTTGTGAGGATGAACATTACTCGTGTTTGAATACCCAACTCTCAGCTTACTGGGAGGTGCCATCACAGCTCTGGGAGAGCCCTGGGCTGACAAACTGCAGCAAGTGCCTCATCCATCACCCTGCTGCACGGGAGCTCTGAGCCACCCTCAGCCAAAGTCAATAAAGTGCCACAAAGATTCAGGATAAATTTCAGCTGGAACAGCAGTAATTGTGTCTGTCACCCTCTGGAGATGTAGGGAAAAAAAACTCTCTGGCACTGCTCAAGGACCTTTAAGCTCCAGGGCAGAGTGGCCATGGAAAATCCTCGAGCTGGATGAGATTGTCCCAAGGAGCTGCTGCACAGCCAGTGGGCAGGAGCTCCAAACAATTTGTTCCATTTGAGATAGAATAAGAGACTTTTCCATGGTTACTTCCAAGCCGGACAAGAACAAGTCTTTTCCTACCATCTGAAATACATCCTACTAGTGTAATACTGGTTTAAGGAAAGAAAGGGAAAAAAGAAACCTATTTTAAAATTACTGCAGTTAAGCCATGCCCAGGAAACATTGTGGAAAACAAATTTTGTCATGTGAGCACTGGAGCATAGATGGGTCCTTTTAACCAAGAAGATGATTGTTGTGCTAAGCTGGCTCTCTTTGTGCTCCTCCAATGGAAGCAAAATGGATTGCAAAATTAGTAGTTAATAATAAAATGTCAAAGGGTGAAGGAAGTGCAGGTTCTCCCACATAGCTGGGTCCCTGTTTGGGAGTTTCCGAGCAGTTTTCCACATCCCTTTGCTATTCAGCCATGCTGCCAAAAGGGCCAATAAATGGAGCAGTCATAGTTGTGCTTTTTGTGCACAAAATTCATGCTATTCATGCCGGGCCCTCCACGTCAGACAGATGCAGCTCATTCATCCCTTGGGGCCACCAGACAGAAGCTGGGTGCTGAAGGCATCCAGCCCCCCTGATTTGGCTCAGGTCTTCCCCACCATGAGGGTCTCCACACCCCACTGCTGGCCCTTGGAGCTGCTCACTGGGTGAAATTTGTGCTCCTTTCTTCCCATTAATGAAACAGAACCGCGATTGTCAAGGAAATGCTGGCAGTGATCTAATAGGTCATTCCTATCTTTAACTTCTATCATTCAAAATAGAAGGAAATAATTTTCCAATCCATTTGAAAGTTCGCATTGTGAGCAAAATAAAGCAAAGTTCACCAACCTTTCATTTACTTTGTGAGTTTTTTCTTCTTATGGGTATTTAAAGAAATCAGATGTGACAATGCTGGGTAATTAAATTCTTTAAGAAAGGTCAAAAAGCTCCCCAAAAATAGAGAAAATATAATGTTTCCAAAAGGCTGCTAAATCATTTCCAGTAGATTTTGAAATAATAATAATTTCTTTAAAAGCCCTCTGTTTCTTTGCCAAGTGCCACCAAACAAATCCATATTAAAGCCAGAATCCTCTCATACAGACTGGTGCTGCACACTAGAAAGATAAGTTTCCTGATCTGAAAATTAATCTGAGTCATGTCTGTATTTTAGCATTTGTGAGGAGCACTTTTGTAATACTGCTAATTCCCTGATTAGTCTGACAGGACTTTTTTCCCCCAGATAAAGGGATTCTGTAACGCAGCAGACATTACCACATTGTCTTTGTGCTGTTGTAACTGCAGAGGGGAGGAATTGCAGGCTGGGATTTTCAAGGGCACATCAGCCATTTGGTTCCAGCTGAAACTCCACAGAACTGGGCACCTACCCCGGCCTGTAACCATCAGGCTCCAGCTCTCCAAAACATCCAGCAGGGATTTCAGCCCCTTCTGGCACGGATTCCTGAGCTAACCTCACCTCTTACGTTAATAATATCAAGATTTTCCTTCTCCAGCAGAGAGTGGGGCTGGATGAAATTCAGCTCTGGCTTGCTAAACCCTATTTAGAGAGCTCACATGAGACTCTCCTCCGAGAAGAACGAAGAGAGTCTTTTCAGCCTCTGGCTATTGTGCACATCACAGCAGGTGAAAGCATTGTCTACAGCTCCTTCCTTGTTTTCTGTGCAAGCTTTCACTGCACCATTTCTCTGGAGGCTTAAGGAATGGTGAGGGGTGGGAGAAGGGAGGAGGACAAAAGGACTGACAGAGGCTTTGGAAAAGTTTCAGTGTTGGCACCTCAACACTGTTCTTGTGTGTGAGAGCACCTCCACGAGAAATAGATAAAGCCTGCTAGAGGAACTCACTGGGAATGCAGTGAACCAGTGACATGACTTTGCTTCATGCTGACTTCTTACAGTGTCAGTTCTGGAAAAATAAAATAAAATCAGAAATATCTGTCCCTGAGTAAAAAGCAGTTCTGTCCATGGGGCTACACGGTCAAGTTGTGTCCCGCTCATCCAAATGTGGCTGACATTATCAGAGAAAAATGAAGAATTAGAACAAAAGACACAGGCAGACCTATCCCCACGCATGGGAAGGGTAAATCAGCTCTCAGCCCAGCTGCCTGCAAACACTGATTATTGCTACAGCGTTCTGAAAGCCGACGGTCACCAAGGACATTGAGCAACGTGGGGTCTCCTTTGCAACACAGCATCTCTGGGGCAAGGGCTGCATTTTGGGCTGCAACCATCTGAAGTCTGCTCGTTGCTCTCACCATTATCTACTCACTGCTCTCACTATTACCCACTCACTGCTCTCACTGTTAGATACTCACTGCTCTCACCATTATCTACTCACTGCTCTCACCATTATCTACTCACTGCTCTCGCTAGTAACTACTCAGTGCTCTCACCATTATCTACTCACTCCTCTCACCATTAGCTACTCACCACTCTCACCATTATCTACTCACTGCTCTCACCATTACCTAGTCACGTTCTCACCATTACCCACTCACTGCTCTCACCATTATCTACTCAAAGCTCTCACCATTACCCACTCACTGCTCTCACTAGTAACTACTCACTTCTCTCACCATTACCTACTCACTGCTCTCACCATTAGCTACTCACTACTCTCACCATTGTCTACTAACTGCTCTCACCATTACCCACTCACTGCTCTCACCATTATCTACTCACTGTTCTCACTATTACACACTCACTGCTCTCACCATTACCCACTTACTCCTCTCACCATTACCAACTCACTGCTCTCACTAGTAACTACTCGCTGCTCTCACCATTACCCACTCACTGCTCTCACCATTATCTACTCACTGCTCTCACTATTACCCTCTCACTACTCTCACCGGTAACTACTCATGTCAGGGCAGCTCACAGGCACAAAAGGCAGGGACCCACAGCTCCTCACCCCAATAACAAGCCTGAATGACAAGTGGGGCAGAGAGAATTTATCAGTGCCCTAATGAATTACCCTGCAACGGAAAATTGATACCTGTTCCCCACCTAGGCATTTTCCAAAGGTTTTTTTCCTAGTTGCTTCTAATCCCAATCAGGTTATCAGCAGCAAACCAGCTTGGCAGCACCTACAGCCACACAGGAAACGCCTGATGCAGTCACTGAAGCCAAAGTTTGTCTCTGAGTACCCTCCCACGAGGAATTCAGTTGTGGCAAACTGGTTTAGACCAACGTCTGCATGGCCAAGATCAGCTCCTGCTGGCCCTGGGGAGGCCAAAGGGGATGTGCACTGCTGAGCAGTGACTCAGCAATAATTCCATCACAGATATTCATTAACTGCATGTTGGGGAGTGACTGGCGATGTCAGAGGTGCTCACAGAGATCCTCGCTATCGGCACAGCACAGCACTGCTGCTCTTTGGTTTCCTGCTCCTCCACCTGCCTGTCCCAGGAGGTTTCTGGGTGTGATTTGTGCTCTCTGCCCCAGATATTGCAGAGAACAATTGCAGAGTTTTCAGCATCTTTTTTTCTTAATTTTTTTTTTTTAAATGATGTGAACTTTCCTGCTGTGAGGGGATCATAAAAATACAGACAAGCTCTCACTTAGTAGGACACCTACAAATTCACCCTCTGCCTAAGTATTTTTGGAATTATTATTGGCTCAGTAGGGAATTGGAAATGTATTGAAACATCCACAATACCTGATAGATAAATAGGCCACACAAACCCAGTTCAATTGGTTAATTATGTCTTTCCATTAAATGAAAAGCTTATGTAATAATCCATTCTTTTCATAATCCTATAAATATATATTTTTCTTGATCTAACTTATTTTTATTGGGTCAACAGGAATTTAGCCATGGATTTTAAATAAAGAACAATTAGACCTAAATACAATAAAGTCCTAGGAAATGCAGCAATATTTTGCTTTAAAATGCCAGTTTTATATAAAACAAAATTAAAAGGTTTGTGTCCAATCAGATTATCTCAGTACAAAAATGCAAAGAAGAAAAAAATAAGAAAATATTTAAAAGGAAGTATCCCATTGGGAAGACAAAACAGCAGTATATTAAAAGAGTAATAACAGGATTGGCACAAAATAGGAAATTGTAAATATAGACCAGTGGTTCTCAGCCTCTTCTGTGCCATGATCCCATACTTCAAGGGAGAAAAATTTGGGACCTTATGTATATAGCCATCAAGAAAAGATGGGTGTTGCCTGTTCCCTAGGGATGGAGAATCATAGATCCCACACAGAGGATAAGGAACCAAAACCACTTGGAAATTCAGAAGTAGTTCCAAACAGCCTTTTGTAGGATTTAGCTAGGTAATTTCTTAATCATGAACAATAATCTATCACCCAATCTACAACTGTTGTTGCTAAAATACAATAATACCAGAAAACAGGCCCCTAAACCATTTGGGTATCTTGGGAAATGTTAATCTCAGATCTCAAGACCTATTTTCCAAAGAGGGTTGGAAATCAGGACTGCCTTGCAGAAAAGATGATCAGCAGCTGAGAGCAGCCCAAGTCTTTGTGGCTCAGGTTTCAAAGTCCATGAGAACCTGGCTGATGACTCGCTGTGCCTCTCCAAGGCACACAGCACCTACAGCAATGGGGACCCTGCAGGGCACGTTATCACCAAAGCAACCAAGATTTATCTCAGCAGCATCATCTCTCACTTCCTTGCCTTGGTCTCATCCTGGCCCCAAGAGCAGAGGCAGCTGTTGACCTGCACCCTCTGGGGAACTCTTTCCTTCCATTTGGAAAGCGGCTCTGGAAACATCTCCAGGTGGTAGTTCCTCTATTGTTATTTATTTGCTGATGAAAAGTAGGCTGATTTAGGCACCAGCAGAAGTACAAATATGTTCATAGGAACTCATATCCCCCAAGCAAACACTGAACTCCCTGGGAATCTTGCCTGCTGTGCTCTGTTTAAAATGTGAACAGAGCGCTCAATGCCAGCTTGTGTTCTTTGTCCCTCACACCTCATGGCCTCCTGCCTGTGCCCAGCATGTCTGTGGCATGCCCTGTGTGTGGCAGGGCTGTGGCACTGGTGGCTTCCTGGTTCTCTCTTTCTGGCTTTGGCTTTGGTTCCAAAAAAGGAGCAGAGGCCAGCTGTAGAGTGTCACTGACATTAACACCCTTCTCTGACCATCTCACCCAAGGGGAAGGTGATGGTGAAGCCACTCTGTACCTCAGTTCAGATTTCACTTCACTTATGCCTTGTTTCTTTCAGCAGACACGGAGGGATTTCAGTTAGAAAGTAAGAAGATGCCATAGGCTTGCTCACTTGAAAATATTTTATGGCGGCATCCTCACCTAAAATACCAGCTGTATTCTCCTCAGTGGTCTTACCCAACAAACTGAAATGTCCAGTGAATGCAAAAAAAAGCACTGGGAAGTCACTCTACACTCAGTGAAAGTAGATTTGCATTTTGATCTTCATGACCCAGAACTAATAACATAATTATCACTCAAATGTCATAGCTGTCCTCCTACATGGGGAATGACCACAGACATGAAATGCACCTTTTTCCCCGTGGAGCTCAGTGAGCCATGCCACCTTTTCTCTCTCTTTTGGAAGAGGTGTTGGTGGTTTTAGCCAGACTGGGAACCAAATCCCTTGCCAGCAAGAGACCTTCTGCAAAGATTCTCCTTGTGCCTGGCCATGCTGCAGGAAGTGAATGTGAGGCTGTCTCCATGTGAGGCTTCTCAGAAGTGTCCCAGCTTATCAATTGTGCATGGCACAGGAATGAGAACTTCAGCAAGAAAACAGAAAAGATCATCAAAATGTCGGGAAGGCCCCCACACAGACACAGACAAGACAAAAAGGACTTTCATGCACACAATGATTTTTTTTCATCTCTGACTCAGATGGCCAAACACAGAGCAGAGTCTGGCCAGACTTGGGTGGGCTCTGTCTCCTCCCAAAAGGGAAATGTTTGCTGAGGAACAGAATTAATGGTGTCTCTATGTGGTGCTTGAATGAGCCTGATTGGAGACAGCTGGGGAGAGATTCAACAACTTTCCAGGTAGTGTTGGTGAGACCCAGGGCTGCTTCTTTCTCCATGAACTGTTTCAGGCAGGTAGCAGAAACCAGGTGTTTCTGTTGCTTGACTCATCACTGCTCCAAGGAACATTCCTGGCATTTCTGCTCCCTCCTGCAGGCTGGGTATGCAGGAAGCACCCGCTGTACCCTGTCCAAACACCTGCCTGGGATGAGGCCTCACTCCAGCACTGCTGGGAAAGTCTTCCCAGGCTGCCCTGTGTTGCCAGGGGATGAAGAAGATCTGGGCCCTGACCTCCAGGCTGCAAGCAGTACAGGACATGCCATGCAAGGCTCTTCCCCTCTCTGTCTTTTCTTCCTCACTCCACTGTTCCCCTGTGTCCAAGCCATACCAGCATGAACAAGTTGGTGAAGGAGGTTTGGGGACTGCCTGACCTTGGGTTTTACCTTCTGCTGCCACAGAGGTGCTGACATCTTACACCACTTGGGAATGATTCACTAAGGTGCCTGTGACCCTCCTGAACACAGTGAGGATTGATAAAAAGAAGGCACTTCTGCCACCAACTTCTAAGCTGCACTTCTGCTGAGATCATGATACGGCTGACCAGGTTTTCTAATTTATGTCTTATCAGAATCAGAAGAGAAACCTAAGCAAATCTGAATAAATTATGGTCAGCACTCTTAGCTGGCTTGTGAACTGTTAATGATTTTCTGTTGCTCTGTTATATTCATTCATCCATGAGGTGCTTTTGTGGTGTTACAATAGAGCCTCCCCGTTTTGTGCTGCTGTGGAGCAGCCTCTCCAGTGCATTTATATAATTCATATCAGTAAAATTTTCATGTGTGCTAATACATGAGACAACCAGAGATAAGAAAGAAAGTTTGCTCAGGGGGAGGAAAAATACCATCAGCACCAGACTTAGCTGTTTCACTTAATAGCTTTCCTGGAATATACCCATCGTGCCAATAGGAGATAGTGGCTGCAGTAAAGCCATCTCCTTCACACAACATATGGACCACAGAGTGTGGGGAAGATGAATTCCTAGAGCTACCTTTTGAAATGTAATAGCCTGGCTCACTCGGGCTGTTACCCATTTAACAGCAGAAGAATGAAATGCATCTCTGTGGATCTATTTCCACTGGGGTAAATGCTTTTTCTGCAGCTACCAGTTTCATCACACCATGCACTGGACTCTGCTCCCCACTGAGAGCTCCCAAACACCCCGTGGCTGATCTGTCACCAGGGCAAAAGCCCTGCAATCAGCACTGCCCCAGCAGCAGATGGGAAGGGTGAAAAGCCATGGAATCACAGAATGGTTGGGTGAAAAGCCATGGAATCACAGAATGGTTTGGGTTGGAAGGGACCTTAAAGCTCATCCCATCCCCTGCCATGGGCAGGGACACCTTCCACTAGACCAGGTTGCTCCAAGCCCCATCCAAACTGGCCTCGAACTCCTCCTGACATCCCCAACTCTTTGGATAACCTGTGCCATGGCCTCACCACCCTCACAGGGGAGAATTTCTTCCTGACATCTAATCTGCCCTCTCTCAGTTTAAAGCCATTACTCCTTGTACAGCCTTCTGGTTCCCACCTTCCCTTCTTTCCTACAGAAATCTGGCCAGAACTGGGTGACCCCCCCAAAGAAAAGCAGCAGCCATGGGGACACACGTGGCTCTGGGCCCCTGTCCCCTCTCAGCTCTGAAACTCCAGGCTTTGCTCTCCTCACAGTGACCATGGATGTGGGGTCCCCTCTGTCCTGCTCCTTCCTCTCTGTTCAAGCCCCGCTCCAACCAACCATCATTCTCCTCTCATGTGAGTTATTTCCCCTCACTTTTCTGATCTCTTCCCTCTCTGTATCACTTTTCTCCCCCTTCACACATTTCCTTCTCTCCTTTCCACTGTTATTTTTCCACCATTCTTCCCTCCTACCTCACCCATAACACCCTCTCCAAACTTCACCCCAAGGCGTTTTGTCTCACTGGAACTCTTCTGCAGGAAAGAATGACTGGGCTCATAAACCCCAGCTAAATCTCTGCTTAGGCACATCTTTCCTCTTTCCCTTTCCTCTCTTCCCTGCGCCCTGCAGGCTGGGGGGGCAGAGACACGATTTTCCTGCATATCTGCTGGCACACACTGCACACTGTTGTTCTGCTGAGCTGTGAACCTCCCCAGGGCTGTAGTAAAACCAAGTGGCTCAGGCAAGGGATTCAGTGGATATATTTGCCTTGTTTCTTGGAAACCTGAAAGCCAAAAACCTGTTTAGTAGAAAATGGTTGGACCTTTTTTGCACTGGGAGCCGGAGGAGGGAAGAACTTTCAGCCAAAAAAATATCAGTTTTCTACTTGAAAATGGAAATGTAACTAAAGCAAATACTAATAAAAATGTTCAACTCACAGTACAGTTTCCATCTCAATGGAAGAATTTCCAGAAGTCTTAGCACAGTATTTTCTATAACTTATCATGTATCATGCTTATTCTGTGAGAATTATTTATGAACAAAAAGAAAATCTTTTGTGGCTTTCTCTTGGTATGAAAGATTTTTTTCAAGATTAGTCATCACTGTCAGCCTTCCTGATTAAAAATATTTATCAGAAAACAGTAAAAGATCTAAACATGAAAAGGTCCTAATAGGTCCTAATAGTTCATAAGGTTTCCAGTAATGAATTCTTCCAGAATGTATGATTTTTCACTAAGTAATAAAGCTTCATATAGTTGTTTTAAATTCTTTATGTCCCACACCCAACCCCCAAAAATCTTGAGAAAATCTCATTTCACAGTTTCCCATAAAACCAGGTGCAAAACAGCTGCTTTGGGCATGGAGGGATTCCTGGAGCACTTCATTGGTATCAGTAGCCAGTGAAAAACCATGAAATTGAAGGGATTTTGATAGGTACATTCCCAATCCTTCAAGAAGGTGCCATGGAGGATAGTATGGCTGAGCATTTCCCACATTTGCAGGAAGGACGTTCACACAGTCAGGTTTTCCAGACTCAGTGGAATATTGCAGTAATGGTTTGGTTTGCCTGTGTTCCACTGCTGAGAACAGCCTCAGTTTGCTCTGCAGTGGCTGATATGGGTCACTGACACCCCAAAGCTCACTGAGAGCATCCGTGGGGAAAGGAACTTCCCAGCCTTCCTTAATGACCCTCACACCTCAAAGATAAATGGCTTTGGCCATTTTGGGTGGCTGTCCTGGGTGGCTGCTGCCTTCCCCACCCACCTTCCCCAAAACCACTTGTTTATTCATGTCCATTAAGAGGGACATTTTACCCATAACTCTGTCCAAAACCAATCAAAGACAAAACCTCTCCATAATTCATCTTCTTCAGCACTACTTTGATTGATCCCCAGGTTACCTTTTGCTGAGTACCTGCCTTACTATAAGCCTTGCTTTAAAATGGTTCTCTCCAGACAGGTTCTGTAGGAGCTGTAATTTAATTTAGGTGATTCAGCCCTAGAAACATTTACCACCTATGTCCCATTCTTCCTCCACCAAACTGAGTTCTGCAGCTCCACAGGAATATCATTTCAATGACCATGTTTTCATCCACCTGGAGAAGGAAAAGGGTGAGATCATGTAATGTAATAAAGCCTGTAAAATTAAACCTAAACCACTGAGGAAGCAAAAGAAGCAGCTGCAGGTTCTAGGTTGCTAGATGTTGGGGGTTTTGTTTTGGGGTTTGGTTTTCATTAGAAATCCATTGAACTTCTCACTGCTCTGCATTGATTTAAAAATATGCTTAAATATGTTCTTAAATACAGGTTATGCATTTCACTCACTATGTATGGCATCTGAGAAAGACATAATGATATGTGCTTAAAGGAGTCAAAACAGTGAATCAAAAATTGATACAGAAAGAATGACAGTTCTTTTTTCCACCTCTACTTTAAATGATTATTTTAAAGAAGAGCACTGTGCAAATTGCAGCAGCTTTAGCAAGACTCAGCTACTGGGACAAAGTCTGACAGCACTGTATTGTAAAGGATGTTTTCTAGGGCCGGGGGTAGGTGGTCATTATGGCTATAAGGGTGATACCAGCGATATTCCTACTGTGAAGAAAGTATTCAATTTTCATCATTTGCTTAAAAAAGTACCGTTTTGTTTTAACAAATGGGAACATAAATGAAGGATATTTCTGTGTGCTTCGCTTCCATGAATATTTCCCAGTGTTTTTATATCTCAGTTCTCCAAGGAATAATGTTTTCAATTTCCTTCTGAAATGTAAAATAAGACCTCTGGGCTTAAAGGCTCCATAAACGATAGTTCTTACTTGCTTTCTATTTAATTAGCATGAAACAGATCATGTAATCATTCAGGGATAAATCCTGACCTCTCTGGAGAGAGAGGAGGGAAAAAATAAAGGAATTTTCTTCTTTTGTCAGTAGCAAACAAACAAATGCATAAAATATATAAGACTGAACTGGCATTTGCTGTTCTATTAAAAAGTCACACTCTAGTCAGAGGGGCAGGCTGGCTGGTGACAGAACTGATCAACAGCAGAAGAAGGCATTTTAAATGCTGCTCCATGTGCTTTATGCCATGCCAAATCACAGAATCATTAAATGCTTTGGGTTGGAAGGGACCTGAAAGATCATCTGGTTCAATCTTCCGGAAAGTAAGCCAGCTTTCAACTGCTAAACCAGAGGCATTTCCTTTCCACTGTCTGCATTACCTGCATATTCCAGGTCAGCTTTTGGTTAAGAGAAGTCCGCAGATGGTGAAGAGCCATTATATAACTGTGTCCATAGGCAAGACAAAACCTTGGCCCAGTGCTCTCAAAACTGTCACTATTTATTGACACTTCTCACATTTTTCCACTGAGAAACCTGCCTCTGGAAAAGCAAGCTGCAGGGCTAACACAGCCCATAATTGGTTAGAGACGCACAGCTGAGCCTTGGAGCTCGCAGGCTCTGGAGACCAGAGCACAGGGACTGAACCCAGGACCATTTTCCATCAGCAATTCTCACAGCCCAAAGACCCCTCCTTTCCCAAGGAGACAAAAATTGTGATGGCAACAAGAGGATTTCTTCACAGCCTGGGTCAGCCCTGAGCAGGTGGGGCTGGAAAGCATCTTTGAGGTGCTGCTGTGAGTGGAAGGGAATACTTTAAATCCCATTATTACCCTGCCTGGGTGTCTTTTGCTTTAACACTGGGCAGCCAGAGCTCTCCGGATACGGAACAGGTTTAGCACTGACCACAAGTAGGAGGCTGCTCCTCAGCCCCTGCCTTTGCAAGAGCTGCATACTGGTTTTGGCCCAGGGATTTTGGATGTTACAACCCCGACCTGCTGTTCTCCTGACTCCAAATAGCTGTTTGTGCCTGTGAGGTGCAAGGCAGGTACAGAGCCAGCCCTGTCTGCAAGCAGGCTGCATTTATTTCTCCCTGGAAAGGCTTCCACAGACTATAGATGCAGCAATAAACAGCTGAAATGCCAGGAGAGATGGTCTACTAAATGCATGAGGCTAAGGGCATAAATGAGTGGAATAAGCAGGTACTGGAGGAGCAAATTAGACACTTGGCTTCCTGTAGCTAATTTAAATGGGAAATGGGAGTTGTTCCAGGTATTCAGTAAACAGGCTTGCAAATTAGCTTCCCACAGTTTCCTTATGCTGCTGTACATGTATAAAAAAACACGTACTGTGGTTCATTGCTTTAACTCACTTTGTTTCCCAAATCAGTGCATTTTCCCATTATTTTTGTTTTTTAGCGTGAATGTTTTCATACCTGGTTTTGAGCAAATAGAGTAGGAGATAACTGTAGGTAAGCACTGGGCTGTTAATAACCAGGTAGCCAGATTCCTTATTTGTGAAATGTTCCTTGAGCCTGGTGTTACCAGGGGATACAAAACTGCTTTTCAGTAGCTGATATCTCCCTGTATGAGAGAGAGAGGCTCAGAACAGCTTCATATCTTCATCCCTTTTTCAATTCCATATGAATTAACTGGAGGCCAGTTCAGGCTCCAGAGGAGAAGCACAGAGGGAAGGAATCTGCTTCCCAGAACCAAATCAGCTCCTGCTCATGGGGAGAAGGGGGTCTGGAAGGGCACCTAGAATATAATAAGGGAAAAAATTATTTAAACCAACCAATTCCTTCAGACTCCAAGGTTAGCTCCAGATTAGCTTCAAACCTTACCCCAAGATTATTCTATATGACAACAGATCTAACTGCCTGTACTTGCCCTCAGAATATCCCTTCCCTGGCTAAAGACAGCAGTGAAGATGGTGTTACTGAGCTCATGACAGTCTCTGGCAAGTACCTGCACGTCCCATGAGCTTTTACAAACAGTCCTTTCCTGTGTGCTCCCTACCCATACACAGGGTGGAACACAAGAGTAGGGGAGCCCCTTCCTTTCAAACTGGTCAGAGACCATTATGCTTTAGCAATATAATGTCAAACTTCTGATTCCTGGCTGTTGAATCATCAGCAAAGGGGCCAGCAAAGCTCAGAGCAGAACACAAGAACACCAGAACTACCCACAAACCATTTTCGCTGGGAATATTCAGTTTGCTACATTGTCCATTTCATTTGAATGCTAAAGGCAAAAAAGAAATCAGCATTTCCACTTCTGCTCATTCCTTATATGGTGAAATGTTAGATAACTTCTGTTATTTATAACTTGCACATTTGGTATTTTTTTCATAAAGGGGGGAGGAGGAGGACATAGTGGGCAAGAAGACTCTGGATCTTTTCCTGTCTGACTGAAGAGTTAAGAATTAAATTGTGTCATAAGAGTAGTCAACTTTATGCCTATGCCTTGTAGAGAGGGAAATTTCGACCTGGACAATCACAATTGATGTAGTTTGGCTTTAAAAAGGGATCTACACACATACCACATACAGCATGGTAAAACATGATGGACATCAATCCTAAAGCTTTGAGCTGTAAAGTAGCCTTTAAATGTTTGTATTTCAGTACCTTTATACATCCCAACTCTGTAGCACTTATAAGAAAACCCTGGGGATAAGATTTTGGACTTACAGAGATAGATGGCTCATGTAAGCTCCTGGCCTTCCTCTGACACAGCTGAGTTGCATTTTCAGTCATGATGAGCTGCCCAACACGGCTGTGCCACTGCTCATTCCCAGGTAAAGTGCTCTCCATCCCTCTTGTCACTGCCATCCAGCTGTGTTGTTTCATCTGGTCATTTTGTTTTTCAGCAGTGTCATTGTTCTGAAGGTAAATCCTGCCAAACCTCACTAAAATGACTGTTCTCCCTCCATGGTGCTCATGCCATGAGTAGTGTGGAGTCTTCCCATTCCCCAGCCCAGGTTTCACAGACATCACTCACCAACCCCTCTTCCACACCCCAGGAGATTTATTTCAGATGTGAAGGGAAGGTCACACCATCACCCTGCCACTTACCCTGACCAGCATGTAGTGACATTTCTCTGCCATATTCATGAACCAGACTTCCTTTTAAAACTGTCAAACAGGCAATTTTATTTCACAGAAATCACTTTTGGACAAATGACCTTTACCGGAATGTGTGTGGCAGGTCTGTCAGGCATTCTGCATGGCTACAGCACAGGACTCTGAAGCACATAATGCTGCCCTGTGTTATCTTCCCAAAATGTCAGTTATTGTCTCCATAGTAGCATTTAACCTGGGGAAAATCACTTTGCATGCAGCAGTCTTTGTCCTAACTCTTCACTCAGCAACAGCAATGATATAAAGATCACAGGTTATTTCTAAACTAAGCCTAAAGCAAAGGTAAGAATGGCACGACATATGTGAATTTAAGGGCAGCCCTTAGCTGTGCTTAAAGATTGCTTGCAGATGCTGACCACTGATTTTTTTTCTTTTTATTTTTTTTTTTTGCCTTGCTCTGCCTCTCAAAATATTGTTTTCAATGTCCTCATTGTCTTATTAGCCTTCCCTTCCCCCTGAACCCAGCGACATGCAAAAGGAATGACGGTAGATGTTACTTTTTCCTGCTCCGTGGCAGAGAGGAGTGTAGGGTTTCAGAGATTGTAAACTATTTCTTCTGCACTGAGAGATTGACTGCATGGGTAGAGCCCATTAAATATAGCCATGCTGACAGTATTGCTTCAGAGAGTTCTGTGGGAAAAAATCTGTCTGCACTATGTTGGTACCTCCAGCCAGGCAGAGAGCTGTCTTGATAACTCATTCAGATAATGAATAAAATGTGGAATGAATTCCATGCAGGATCAGCACTCTGCTGATGTGAGAACCGGTTGCAAAACGTAGGACAGGATCCTCCTGTGGCTCTTGTTTTAAGCTTGGCAAATACCGTGGATTGTATATGCTAAAGTCAGGATATTATTAAAATAAACCTCTCAAAACTCCAGAGGGTTGAGATATGATGCGGCTTCCTTTGAGCTCAGGTCCCCTTATCACCCAGAAATGTTGTGTGTGAATGCAATTTATATGAAGTTCTTTAAGACCAGGACAGCCTGTTATTTCTGCCATGTCCAGTAAAATCAGGGAAGGTATGTAACAGTAATAAATCAATTATTTCTTGTAAATTAGACCAAGATAGCATTGCCTAACAGCAGTCTTCCAGATGGCTGGGATGAAAGGTGGACTGGGCTGGAGGGGAAGGGAGGATTTCTAGATAACCAGAATAAATGGGATATACTTTAGCAGTAGAACTGGAAAGATCCAGAGGGATGACACGTGTGAGGGAGGAAAGAGAGATCTGGCAGCTCGGGTTATGTCACTGGGTTGGCAGAGCAGGCTGAAACAAAGACTTTTTCTTGACATCATCAAGGAGGCAAAGCCTTTATGGTGTTGAATTAGGAGTAACCAAGGGGAAAGGAAATGACAGATTTAAATAAATGTGGCGTGTTTGTACTCACCCAGTAACCTTCAAGTGACACAAGACACCTTCCAGTTCTTCCAGGAGAGATCAGTCCAATACTCTTCAGATGGGGATGTTGATTTTTAAATTACAATTTTTTAAATTAATTAATTTTTACAATTAATTTAAACTGCGAGGCTTTTATCACACCTAACTGCCAGAAGCTGTAAAGTGGTCAACTGAGCAAAGAACATAATGAAAGAACTCGATGTTAATTAGCTAGAAATTGCCATTAACTCATTAATATGCATATCCTGAGATAATAAAATATAACATCTACTAATATTAATATAGTAATATTAATTATTTTAATATTCATCTGTTCTAAATCAGAGGTAAAACCCTAAATGCTATTGAAGAATATCTACACATCGGTTCCCAAGAGGCAGTCTCAATTGTCAGCAAAATGGGTGATTCCACGAATCCTTCAAGGAGAAGGATTCAAACCCCAAAAAGTCCCTGAGTGCCCAGCAGGGATGACAAGTGGGAGCCCAACTGAATCCAGCCTGTGAGGCTGCTCCCTGTGGCCTTGTGACAAGCCAAACCAAACAGATTAAAAGCATTTTTGCAGGTATTTGTCAGGGAGGACCCAGAGGGTCTGGTGAGGCACTGCCCAGATGCTGGGCCCTCCTCTGAACATCTGGCTGGGAATAAGAGTGGCTCTGGAGTGCAGGAAAACTGATGGTGATAAACCAAGTAATCCCTGCTAAGTCTGTGTAACAGACCAGCGTGTCTTCCCTGCTAACTCTGAGAGGGAATTAGTCACTCAGAGGATTTGGGATGAACCTAAAGGAACAGCTTTGCACTTTGTGGGAAGCAAGAAACACTCAACATCATTTTGTGCCTACGCCTAAAATGCTGGTGAAGAAGTACATGTTTCACCAGAGGCGTTTTTCCCAGTGTCTCTCAAATTGCTGCCACTTTCACACCACTCCTAAGACAATTCCTCAGCATAATTCCTTCCCCCATGGCTGAGTTTGCTCAGGCCTAATCACACTTGGGCAGCTGATGAGAGCACGTGGTGCAAAGGCTGTGCAGCTCGTGCTCTGGAAGAACAGGGCAAAGACAGACCTATGTCCTTCCTACCCTGTGGAGATTCTGAGCTGAACTTGAACCTATGGCAACATGGAATAGCCCCATGTTCTGCTATAAATTAGTTACAGACTCCTCACAGCTGCCCCTCTGCTGATGCGGAGATGAAAATCAGCCCAAGGCTCACACCAGGCATTGGGTCTCACTCTGTGTTTTGCATCAGTCCCACTGTCTTCATCAAAATGACTATTTTTCCCTTTTCAAAGACAGAAAACATCCACATCTGCTATATTTGGATGCTGGACATCTGAAAAAAGAATCACCCATGAAAACAGCCTGAATGAACCTGCTGAATGGCAAACCACTGCCAACGAGACTCAATGATTTCTCTAGCAGAGATGTTTTTGCTGGTTTTGCCCCTGAGAAAAATAGAAAAGGATGGGGGAAGAGCTGGTTTCTTTTCTCACACATGCACCCATCATCAACAGCTTTGCTAAGGCAGGAAAATGATTTCTGGGCTGTTTTTCTTGTTCTTAAAACTTGTAAATTCAACAAAAGTGTTTTGGCTGTTATTGCTATTATTGTGAGGTAATAAATACAGAACCTCAGAGTACAGAAATTCCAGGGACAGAAGTATTTAACCCAGACACAGGGAAACAGAAACATGAATCTCTTTGAGAATGAGGCAAGGGAAAACCAAAAAGCAAGGGAAGAGGATGAGGGTTTGTTCCAAGGTCTTCTTTGTAAGTGAAGAGGGTGGGTGGTTCGAGATAAAATCAGGAATTTGACTTCTCAGGACAGATGGATTTGAAAAAGAAAAAAAAATACATCTACAGGCCAAACTAAAAATGGTTATCATGGTGAAGTTATGGACTGTTTCAGGCTGCCAAGACAAATAGCTTGCATCCCAAAGCAGTAAAGGTTACATGCATGGAAAATGGAGCTATCCCTGAGGACTAACTAATATACTACAATTATTATCATAATTTTATCAAAGTGTTTTAACAAAACCAGGGCATGCTGAGCTACCTAGTCTGACTGCATCTGCAAGAGTCTTAACAGGAGATGTTCCAGCCTAAAATGTTTTCATCTTCTGATCTTCGTATTCTAGCTAATACCAGCTAATGTTGTATTGAGACGTGAGGGCAGTGTCACTCCAGCAATTACCCAGAGCTGTTTGAGGTTACTGATGTACTGAAAATGCTTTGAATTTCAGTAAGTTGGAAGTTATTTCCTAATAGGCCTCATGCCACTGCTGTAGGAGACATACCCAAGTAAAATGTAATCACGTATGGAATTTCAGCTAAGTGCAGGTATTGCAGGGGGAAAAAGTATCCACACTTCTGACAAGGTTGTATCAATCTCCACTTATCTGGTGTTTTAGTAAAACTGCCAAGGTATGCTGAAAGGCACTGTGTCCAGCCTGGCACTTACTGTGATGCACTGATAATATGCATTATTATGTAATTATTTTAGATTTATGCTTCTTATTGTATAAGAATATTGCTTCTTTTTGGAGCAACCTTCATGCTTGGAAGACAGTGTAAATTCCCCCATGTCCCATATTTCTCCATGAAGTGTAGCCTAATGGTTAGAGGAAAGGACAGGACACTGGGATCTCCCAGGCTTCTTTCCCAGCTGTGCAAACCATGAGGGTCACACAAATCAATGAAACTCTGCACTGAACTTTCCTGGGAACACGATAAAATCCTTAATCTTCCCTATCCTGCAAGATATCAAGCACACCAGCCCAGCAAAGCCCTCCAGCAAATGCCTGGAGCTCTGTAGCCAAATCCAGAGCTTGTGGTGAGCAGAGCTCGGGGTGTGCTGCTGCTTCCAGAGCCAGGAATGAGTGGGGGGCGACCACATCCATCTATCCTCCAAAAGGATGTTTCAAACATTAAGTAACAGGATTCCTGGAGACTGGGCACAGGATGCAACAGAGGGAGATTATCATTTCTATCCCTATTCTTAATAGCTATTAATGGAAATGGGTGATAAAGTATCTCTAGCTACACATATACAACATCTCTCTCATCCTGTCAAGGTAGAGCATTACCCAGTAGAAAAAACAAACCTGGGGTTCAGGTTGGGGAAGGGGTAAAAGAAAAAGCTGTTTATAACACGTTAAGCACAGTTTGGAAGTTTGTTCTCTAATTCTCCCTGGGAAGCCAGAACCTGCCTACAGGGTGTGTTGAGTTAGTTCCTCATTCCTTCTTTGCTTTTTTTTTTAAACTTCTTTTGAAATCACGGTGTGTGGAGCATACCTTGCCCCGGGGGAAGGTATTGCTGAGCCATTACTCACACTATAAAAGGGTGCTAGCTCTCACTCCTCCCTGGCTTTGAGGCCCCGTTTGGAGGTGAGGAAAGGGCTGCCTGGCCAAACCACCAGAGCCCTGGCGTTCAGCAGCCCTGGGGCACAGAGCAGGGGGGATCTGGGGGGCTCAGCCATGGTGCCTGGCCCTGGGGAGCTCCAGCCTGGGGTCATGGTAGGCTCCAGGAGCACAGCCTGGAGGTCTGGTGTACCTCCTAAAGCTGCTCTGGAAGCTGGGATTGGCTTAACAGCTTTCTTGGGGGGGAATAGCTCCCTATGAAAGTCTAGTTTCTATCTTCTGAATGAGGGGAGATCAGGAGGCAGTGGAAGAAGGGGGTGTGCTCTGAGATTTAAAGGTAAAATCCCTCACTCCCGGTTCCAGTGGACTCTGCCCCTTTTCTGTTTGCTTTTCCCTCTGCCTGTGCTGGCAGTTGGCCCCAGCTGAGGCTGATGTGGGGTCACGTTGGTGCCCAAGCCCAGCAACTCTGGAGCTCTCCCCTCCCCTCAGCACAGCACAGCCAGGGTTCCTCACAGGTGTCAGGAAAAAGGAGAAATTTTTCATGGTTTATAAACTTCTCTGACTTCATAGACCCCCATGAACCTGCAGCCTTCCAGCTCCCTACCACACTGCAGCCCAAGCTACGTGAATGAGGAGAAAATCATCAATGTAGTTAGCAATGTACCATAAAATCCACTGATTAAATTACTGGATAAATATTTGAGTGGATCTAGCTGACAGGTATGTCATGCATGCAGTCTTAAAATAGGAAGGCAAAGGGAAATGAGGGAGAAATGAGCCAAGGAACAGGAACAGGAATGTGATTTCTGGTAACACAGCTCATGTTCATCAGTGCCTTTTTGGCAATATAGAGGATGTGTGTGGTGAAACTGAGAGCAAGGCACCATGTTAAAATAAACTGAGAGAAATTGCAGCTACGAAGAAACAGAGCATTAAGCAGCAGTTCTCAGGGAATAAGGCTGGTGAACGAATTTATGAGGATTTACATCAGCTGAACCTGGCAGGTAGTGTTTAACATGCTTGCAAGAAACAGAGGCAGCTATTTCCAGCAAAATCTTGGGAAGCTGGGGCGAATGTGGGCTCAGTGGAGAGGCACAATGCTCTCACCAGCCTCTGATGGTGCTGGGCTGTGCCTCCACACTGGTTCCTCCACCTGCCATCCCCACCAGGGGCTGGCTGCTCCTTCTGCAGCCCAAGGACCTTGTGTTTAATTTAAAGAGATGAAAGGGAGAGCTTGCCCTGTTGCACAAAGGCATCGGGGCAGTGTGTGGCAGCCCCCAGGGCTCTGCTGATGAGCTGTCGAGACACACACAGCACAGCACAACTCTGGGCAGCAGCAGCATCAGGGCAGGATTAGGCATCACCACATCCATCAGGTCAGGCCTGGGAAGGTCTCTGAGGACAGGCTGATCATATTTGTGCCATTCCAAGTAAACAGTCTGCACAGGAATTACTTTAAAACACATTTAATCCATTTTTGACTGGTTTTGCAAACATTTTCCCTTTCCTCAATGCGGCATTGACTGGCCCTGCAGAGCATTTGGCAGTGGCCCGGGTGGTGTGTGCAGTCACTCTGCTCCTTGATGTTACCTCATCAAAGAGCAGCTGAAAATGATATTTCCAGCCAGACGGTTCTTGAGAGTGGCCGGTGAACTCGCTCTGCCCTGTGCCCTCCAACTGGAGATTAGAGCAGCTTCCTGTATGCCAATTCAGTGATAAATTTAGGATTGCAACATGCTGACAAAAAAAAAAAAAAACAAAAAAACCCAGTAAAATCGTGACAGGCTATTTTTGGTTCCAAAAGAAACTCCTCTTGCTGGGTCTTTCTGAGCCCTCACCTCCACGTACAGCTGCAGAGGAGAAGGAAAACAGGATGCAGGGTTGCAGAGCTGGAGGAATGGAGCATAAATCAAAGGAGACAAGCTGGTCCCTGTGTGGTGCCTGGGTTGGACCCCAACCTTTGGGCAAGGTGAGCATTTGTCCTCACTGGGGACTCTCCCAGGAACAGCTTTGCCCAGCTGCCTGAACGTTTATACTGGGCCATAGCCCCGTGTCTTTTTCCTCCCACTGTGTCACCTCCTTCCCCTGTGCTGACAAGTGATTTAGACAGCCTGCCCTGCTGGCCCTGCATTTGAAATGTAAATCAAACATGGGACATAAAGCTGGGTTTCAAAGTTGACTATTAACTAGGGCGGAAGGGGTGGCGTAGCAAAAACAAACAGTTCCAAGTTCAAGTCTAAACCATGAGAGCAGGCTGCAAACCCTTCCTGCTCTCCCATCGCCAGCCAGCACGAGGGTGAGCCCTCTCCTTGGGGCAGAACGTGCTTAGGGGCTGCCTGAGCTCCTATCCCAGGTGCCTTGACTCCAAATCAAGTCTGACAACTGACTTCAAAGGGAGGAGGGTGCTGGGGTGCTGGCATTGCACACCAATGTGCAGTTTTACAGAATCACAGAATGGTCTGGGTCAAAAGGAACCTTTCAGTGTTGACTAGTGCAGGGGTCCTTGCAGATCCTGATGTCCTGGAAGCTTTTGACATTGAGCTCTACAATGGGCTGGTCCAATAGCCTCACAGCCCAGAACACTTCACATGCCCTACCTTGGAAAAGCTGGTGTTTGGAAGCAGCATCTCCTCAGCTTCCTCCAGGAGAGTCAATGGCCAGCTGTACCTCACAAGATGGGAGGTAATAAACACAGCACCCTGGAGGCACCTCTGCTGCCCCACTGCTTTCAAAACCAGTGGAAGTTTTGCCCCAAAACTATTGGAGGCCCAAAGCAAATCACTGTGAACGTGGTTTTTAGCAAGTAGAGTGTACTTTAACTATTACAGAATGTAGTTTAATATTTATTTACCTGTCACCTCAAATAATTCTGGTGGGTGGCACCAGCAGCAGCACTTATTTTCTCTGAAAAGATTTGTACTATGACTTAGAAATTTGTCTCTGATAATTCTGTAGTGTCACCATTAAGGTCTAACTTGGAGCTCAGAGATATGAGTAACTGATAATGCAGAGAGGTGTGAAGCAGTGCTGCTAAGTACACCCATCCTGGAACACAGCAGTTCCCTGGGCTTTGCCTGGCCAGCATCAAATCCTGCCTGGATAGAAGTGAGATCTCTTTGCTTCCAAGGGCAATCTAGCAAGAAAGAAATCCTCACCTTTTTCTGAATTCCTTAAGGCAGTATTTTTAGTGCAAATTTTCTGCCAGTGAGAGATGGTGAGAAGAGCAGCTGTGAAAAGTGCTGATCTCCAGCAAGCAGGGATGGTGCCAGTGGTGCTGGGCACCAAGCTGGCTGAGCAGGGGACAGATCTGGGGCAGACCCAGCCTTCAAACACCCTACTCTGATAGATGGGTCATGGCCCTTGGTAGACAGGATGGTGTCCTGGACTCCAGGGAGCATCTCTGACTGCCAGCCACGGCAGCCTTGGGCACATTATTGCATCTTTCTGCCCCTCAGTGATCCTATTGCTGGAGTGACAACACCTAACTGCTGTTGAAGGCTCATTTTGGGGAGGGAAGCCCTGCTGTGTGACATTTCCCCATCTCGATTCTGCGTTTCTGTCCCCAGGGCTGTGCTGGCACCTCTGTGTGCACAGGAGGCTGTTCCACCCCGGGGAGCAGCTCCACCCCAGGGCTCTCTGAAGGCAGAGAGCACCAAGGGCAGTTTCACACGAGCTGCTAACCAACATCCCTGTTAGTAACATTCCTTTGTTGATAGTTTGGGCTGTTTTCAAACAGGCTTTGTCATCTCCTCCAGTATGGGAAAGCGTTGTCTGAAGCCATATAGGATTATAACTGTCCTAGCCTTCCTGTAAATAATGTGTCACTGCAGTGAAGGGAGCTGCTCTGCTCCTCATTAGGCAGCATTGCAGAGCACATTGAAGCCAATTTACCAGAGCAGCAGTGAGGCTATCATCTCACCATCTCTATTTCCATTAAACAACTGGATCTAACTCTCTTTTATTTTTAGGCTAACCATGCTGAGCTTTCAAATTGCCTTAAAGATAATGTAGCTTTTAACTGATTTGTCGTGGCTGGTTGTTTTGCACATGAAAGTTGCTACTAGCCGATTAGGAAGAAAAAAAAATCCACCATTGCTTCTTCTATTGCTCAGGAAATTGCAATCCCCAATCTGCAGCTTGAAAAGCATGTTGCCATGGAAATGATGCTTCTGCTGTCATAAATAAAAGTATTCCAGGGTCACCAGGGTCTGCGGCATAAACAGGGGCACAAACACTGCCTGGAAAAGGGCCAGAGTGCTTTAAACATATAGGAAGATAATTTTAATGGTATTTTGCTTTCACTGTTATCATCAGAAGGACTGATGAAGGTTAACACATCGCTGTGACCTTGGCACAAAAGCGAAGCAGAAAAAGTCTTGGCTCCTGGTGTTAATAAGAGTAGAGAAAACTATCACAGCTCTCCTGGCCAGTGTTTCCCAGCTCAGTCAGAGCAGTGTTCTTTTCCCACTGCACCTCTTGCACATTCAGCAGTGAAATCTCATTGTATGTTCAGGGCACTTTATTGGATTCATGAGCATATCACAGGAGAGCTCAGGAAAATCAGTTGATCCTGTGAAATGCTGTGTCATGGACTACCTGCTGATGCAGTGAATATTCCCTGATTCTCTGGCTACATCCCACCTACAGCCCAGGAAAACATGGGAAATTGCTCTTTTCCTTGGAGGGGAGACACTTTGGAACAAGATCCCAGCTGAGGGAAGGAGCCCATGTGCCTTTCACTGCTCCTGAGTGAGGGCAGTGGGAAACAACTCCCTGCAGGAGCATGGACACAGCTCCAAAGGAGAAATCCAGAGGCCAGCAACACAGAGGGTTGGGATGTGTTGGTTCTTGTGAGTGTTCATGAGGAAAGCAGGCAGTTACTGTTTCTGGTGGGTTCTTAACTGTTCAATGGACTGCTCAATGGCATTAAATGGGCCATACCCTGAAGCTGCCTTGGGCAGTATCAGATCAAGGATGCACGCTTTTCTCTCTGTGTTTTTAATACCCACACAAGCATTTCCAGCACAGGCAGTCACTTTAAATAAAACTACAAGAGATTGCAAATGCCACAGCTTGCTTATTTACTTACTGTCTCTTAGTCTGCCCAAATTGTGGAAATAATGTTTCCAGAGATGCTCGAATTCATGTGCCTGTTGAGAATCCTGGCTTCTGTCCTGGATGATATTGCATATTCAAGGGATGATTCACTCACTCCTGAGAGGGAGGAAGGACTGTACCAGCTGTACCACCTCCCCGTGGCTGACTGACAGCAGGGTGATGTTTCCACAAGGAAGCCTCATGCCTCCAGGTTAAGCCAGCAATTATGGAACAAACAAAAGAGAAGTGAAATGGAGAGATGAATCACTGAGAGACCAAACAAAAGAGAACTGGAAAGGTGATGCCAAAGCCAGAATCACAAAACAAAAACAAAGTCTTCATTTGTCTCAGCCCAGAATGTCTAGAGTGGATTTTGCATTTCTTTTTTGTGTAAATCAACAATGTACTTTGCCATCTGCAAAGGGAGGTTTTGGGAAGTTTTTAGGGCTTTCTCACCTCACTCCTGTGAGAGGCTATAACCAGCAGCCCTTGGTTAAAACCAAGAGGACCCAACCCTAACACTCTAGACTGCTCCATAAACTGACTCAAAAGTCCGAGAAATAGGTTTTCCCCTTTTGTACTCCAGTTTTTAAAAAAGCTTTCATCCCTGTTGGGACAGGAACTGTGTGGGATCCGGGGCTGATACCATGTGCATTACACACCTCACCATGGATTTATCACAGCAGGGCTGGCCAGGGCTTTGAAGGCAGCTGTCAGCTCCCAGCTGGCCAGGAACTCACTCGCGTGGCCTCTGCAGCTTCCTAATGGGAACAGGGTGGAAAACCTGGGCTCAAAGGTTGCCCAGAATGACTAAGAGAGGAAAAATCCCTTCTGCCACTCCTGTGCTAATCAAAGGGGTGTGGAGAAGAAGTTTCAATTCCTCACTGCCAAAGAGGAAAATAAGATAAATATGTGTATATATAGAAATTACACAGCCAATTCCCGTATTAAGGAAGAAGCCTTCACGCCATCAAAATCAGTCTTGAAATAATCTTGCTGGTGGTGTGGGGAAGCTGAGCCAGATAGCCCAAACTCCCTTGAAATGTCTTTCAAACACATCTAATCTGTTTACTCCCGGGTTTTACTGCTGGCAGTACCTGGGACTTCGCCTCTGAGATTTCCTACAGTTTGTGATCCCAGCAGGTCAAAGTTCCCAAAGGTGGGGAGAAGAGGCAATCCCTTCCCTGCCTGTAGGAAAGCTATGTGCCTTGGGGCTACTAATTTAGAGCCAATGAATCAGGAATAAGTCACATAAAACCCGTCCAGCAGCGGTGTTTACAGAGCAGCTCCTCTGAGCAGACAAAGGCGTGTGCCAACAGGGAAAGTGCCCTGTAGTTTGTGTGGCTCGGCGTATTCCAGCAGCTTTTGCAGAGATGTGAGCATGTTGCCAGGGAAGCAGGAGCCTGCACAGATAGAGGTGCCCTCCTGCTCTGTACGATGGGGAAATGGAGCTGCCCCTGCACTCCCCGCTTTTTGTTTTCCTCTTTGCAGCTTAAAAATAGGCAGAAAAGGCAATTCTTCCAGAGGCTGATTAATGGCCCTTCTGCACAAACTGCATTTTGCACATATTTAAAAATCTTGAGCTAGATAACTCTTTGACCTAAAATATAATAGGTTCATTTTTTGTCCTGATAGTATCCAACACTTGTGCATTTTCATACCTTATTTTTGAAGCAAGTCCTTTCTAACTTGAAGAACAAAGTGGCCAGGCTGTGGCTCTGGATGTGTGTGTACCCCCTGCACCTGTGTGGCTGGTGGCTGCTCTGAGACATCACTAGCCCAGCTCTGGGGCTCACCAACACATCTCAGACCAGTGGGAGAGATGTCCTAGCCTGGCACCAAGAGGCCCAGGAACACAGGAAATGTGCCCAGCACAGCTCCCATTCCCATGGGGTTGGGGTGATCAATGTCATGCCCTGCCTGTGAACCACTCCCCAAAATTTCTCTCTGTGTGTGTGATGTGAGACCAGGTTATATTAAGCCTATTGCTGAAAGGACCAGGGACCATGGGCACATAGCAACTATGCTACAGAAAGAGAGAAAAATTCAGGGAACAAGTGGCACTGTAATCCATCTTACCTACCCGGAATAGATGTATCCATGTACTGATCTCTATAAACACACCCTTTTCTCCATATGGGTGGCTATATATTTATATGCACCAGCCTCAAAATACCAGTAAGTTTTTATTAGCCCCATTTGCAGATGGGGTGATGATGACAGACAAAGTGCTTTGATCCCTCCAGGCTGCTCCTCCTTGGGAGGGGAGAGCTGGAGCCTTCTCTCCCCAGGAGAGGTAAGAAAGGGAGGTGAGTTCTCCCAAACCCCCAAGGAGATCCTTGGTGTGGAGATCTTGCTCAGCTCTCATTTGGAATCGTGCTGGCAAATAAACATGAAAGTGAAATCAGCATTGTGAGATAGTTATGCAAGAGCGGGCGGATCCCAGGACTCAGCCATTGTTCCAAAAGTTTAATTAACATTATGAAAGCTGATTAAAGGAAAATCTTTAACCTCCAGGAAATCCCATTTTCCCTCACTTCCCATACTGCTGTAATTTTCACAATGTAAGAAGGAAAGTGTTATTTCAAGGCATGATTCATATCAGCTACAACCTGATCTTTGCCACAGTCATGTCCTGCATCTTAAATAATAATCACCAGCAGTGACACCAGACGGGGACACTTTGAGACAGCATTTTCCCCTTTATCCCATGACCTGAATTGCCACCATAATTTCTAGACTTTGTGTCATCCTGGCACGATGACAAGCACTCACCCACGCTCCAGAAGTAAAAGTTGGTTTCACAAGGACAGTGATACCTACCCAGACACAGCATCTCAGATACAAAGTGCGAGTGACACGCCACAGTCCGTGGTAACAGCAGGGGCTGTTTGCTTTGGTCACCACAGCAAATTCCTTTGAAGGCAGGAGTGTGGTGCACCATCTCCAGTGACTCCCACCTAACCTTGGGCCAACCACTTACCCTTGCTGCTCTTTTGGAATTGGGGGCAAAAGCAGTGTTACCTCTCAGGGCACTGCAAACTCATGAATATAACCAGGCACTGGAGATGTTTAGGTGGAAATTGCTGTGTAAATTAATGTTAGTAGAGAGATTTGCTTTCCAGCTGCAGAGGGTCTGTGAGCAAGCACAGCCCTAATAATGTTTCCAGAGATGCTCGAATTCATGTGCCTGTTGAGAATCCTGGCTTCTGTCCTGGATGATATTGCATATTCAAGGGATGATTCACTCACTCCTGAGAGGGAGGAAGGACTGTACCAGCTGTACCACCTCCCCATGGCTGACTGACAGCCGGGTGATGTTTCCACAAGGAAGCCTCATGCCTCCAGGTTAAGCCAGCAATTATGGAACAAACAAAAGAGAAGTGAAATGGGGAGATGAATCACTGAGAGACCAAACAAAAGAGAACTGGAAAGGTGATGCCAAAGCCAGAATCACAAAACAAAAACAAAGTCTTCATTTGTCTCAGCCCAGAATGTCTAGAGTGGATTTTGCATTTCTTTTTTGTGTAAATCAACAATGTACTTTGCCATCTGCAAAGGGAGGTTTTGGGAAGTTTTTAGGGCTTTCTCACCTCACTCCTGTGAGAGGCTATAACCAGCAGCCCTTGGTTAAAACCAAGAGGACCCAACCCTAACACTCTAGACTGCTCCATAAACTGACTCAAAAGTCCGAGAAATAGGTTTTCCCCTTTTGTACTCCAGTTTTTAAAAAAGCTTTCATCCCTGTTGGGACAGGAACTGTGTGGGATCCGGGGCTGATACCATGTGCATTACACACCTCACCATGGATTTATCACAGCAGGGCTGGCCAGGGCTTTGAAGGCAGCTGACAGCTCCCAGCTGGCCAGGAACTCACACCTGCGTGGCCTCTGCAGCTTCCTAATGGGAACAGGGTGGAAAACCTGGGCTCAAAGGTTGCCCAGAATGACTAAGAGAGGAAAAATCCCTCCTGCCACTCCTGTGCTAATCAAAGGGGTGTGGAGAAGAAGTTTCAATTCCTCACTGCCAAAGAGGAAAATAAGATAAATATGTATATATAGAAATTACACAGCCAATTCAGATTAATGAAGAAGCCTTCACGCCATCAAAATCAGTCTTGAAATAATCTTGTTGGTGGTGTGGGAAGCTGAGCCAGATAGCCCAAACTCCCTTTGAAATGTCTTTCAAACACATCTAATCTGTTTACTCCCGGGTTTTACTGTTGGCAGTACCTGGGACTTCGCCTCTGAGATTTCCTACAGTTTGTGATCCCAGCAGGTCAAAGTTCCCAAAGGTGGGGAGAAGAGGCAATCCCTTCCCTGCCTGTAGGAGAGCTATGTGCCTTGGGGCTACTAATTTAGAGCCAATGAATCAGGAATAAGTCACATAAAACCCGTCCAGCAGCGGTGTTTACAGAGCAGCTCCTCTGAGCAGACAAAGGCGTGTGCCAACAGGGAAAGTGCCCTGTAGTTTGTGTGGCTCGGCGTATTCCAGCAGCTTTTGCAGAGATGTGAGCATGTTGCCAGGGAAGCAGGAGCCTGCACAGATAGAGGTGCCCTCCTGCTCTGTACGATGGGGAAATGGAGCTGCCCCTGCACTCCCCGCTTTTTGTTTTCCTCTTTGCAGCTTAAAAATAGGCAGAAAAGGCAATTCTTCCAGAGGCTGATTAATGGCCCTTCTGCACAAACTGCATTTTGCACATATTTAAAAATCTTGAGCTAGATAACTCTTTGACCTAAAATATAATAGGTTCCTTTTTTTTGTCCTGATAGTATCCAACACTTGTGCATTTTCATACCTTATTTTTGAAGCAAGTCCTTTCTAACTTGAAGAACAAAGTGGCCAGGCTGTGGCTCTGGATGTGTGTGTACCCCCTGCACCTGTGTGGCTGGTGGCTGCTCTGAGACATCACTAGCCCAGCTCTGGGGCTCACCAACACATCTCAGAGCAGTGGGAGAGATGTCCTAGCCTGGCACCAAGAGGCCCAGGAACACAGGAAATGTGCCCAGCACAGCTCCCATTCCCATGGGGTTGGGGTGATCAGTGTCATGCCCTGCCTGTGAACCACTCCCCAAAATTTCTCTGTGTGTGTGTGATGTGAGACCAGGTTATATTAAGCCTATTGCTGAAAGGACCAGGGACCATGGGCACATAGCAACTATGCTACAGAAAGAGAGAAAAATTCAGGGAACAAGTGGCACTGTAATCCATCTTACCTACCCGGAATAGATGTATCCATGTACTGATCTCTATAAACACACCCTTTTCTCCATATGGGTGGGTATATATTTATATGCACCAGCCTCAAAATACCAGTAAGTTTTTATTAGCCCCATTTGCAGATGGGGTGATGATGACAGACAAAGTGCTTTGATCCCTCCAGGCTGCTCCTCCTTGGGAGGGGAGAGCTGGAGCCTTCTCTCCCCAGGAGAGGTAAGAAAGGGAGGTGAGTTCTCCCAAACCCCCAAGGAGATCCTTGGTGTGGAGATCTTGCTCAGCTCTCATTTGGAATCGTGCTGGCAAATAAACATGAAAGTGAAATCAGCATTGTGAGATAGTTATGCAAGAGCGGGCGGATCCCAGGACTCAGCCATTGTTCCAAAAGTTTAATTAACATTATGAAAGCTGATTAAAGGAAAATCTTTAACCTCCAGGGAAATCCCATTTTCCCTCACTTCCCATACTGCTGTAATTTTCACAATGTAAGAAGGAAAGTGTTATTTCAAGGCATGATTCATATCAGCTACAACCTGATCTTTGCCACAGTCATGTCCTGCATCTTAAATAATCACCAGCAGTGACACCAGACGGGGACACTTCTGAGACAGCATTTTTCCCCCTTTATCCCATGACCTGAATTGCCACCATAATTTCTAGACTTTGTGTCATCCTGGCACGATGACAAGCACTCACCCACGCTCCAGAAGTAAAAGCTGGTTTCACAAGGACAGTGATACCTACCCAGACACAGCATCTCAGATACAAAGTGCGAGTGACACGCCACAGTCCGGCGTGGTAACAGCAGGGGCTGTTTGCTTTGGTCACCACAGCAAATTCCTTTGAAGGCAGGAGTGTGGAGCACCATCTCCAGTGACTCCCACCTAACCTTGGGCCAACCACTTACCCTTGCTGCTCTTTTGGAATTGGGGGCAAAAGCAGTGTTACCTCTCAGGGCACTGCAAACTCATGAATATAACCAGGCACTGGAGATGTTTAGGTGGAAATTGCTGCTGTAAATTAATGTTAGTAGAGAGATTTGCTTTCAGCTGCAGAGGGTCTGTGAGCAAGCACAGCCCTCTGGTATTTAACTGTGTATGGGTGGCACATTGCCTCTCTGCTCCTCCAGGACTATTTTAATTCTATGGCATGGCCCATCAGAGACCTAATCCCAGGATCTAATCCTGGAGGCAACAGACAGCTGCCTGTCTGCCCTGTGTGCTCAGAGAAGTGCCCTTGGGGCTGCAGTGAGGGTGATGCAGAGGATGGGACAGCAGGACAAGCACTCACCCCACACAGAGCAGGCACCAGCCCTGGCCACCCCCTGGCCAGGGCACCACCAGCTCCTTGACCTCTCTGACATGTGAGTGGCACTGGGCAGACCTCACAGCTCTGGGTCCTCCCCTGGTGAACAAGAATCTGGGTGGATGCTGCATTTACAGACCTCCAAATCTAATTAAGAACACACACGGCTCCAGTCCTTTCCGAGCATCAGGCTTATATAAATACATACACATATAAATACATGGTACAAATACAGCCTCTGGCAGCAGGAACAGTCTCGTACTCAGATCTTCAACAGTTCTTTCCATCTGTAGATCCTGCAGGTCAAAGACATGGCAGAGCTTCAGGAACCATTCTGAAAAGGGGAAAGATTATTTTTTCCCACTGCTGTCTGCATGTACGTGATGCAAAATCCATTTTAATTATGATACAACACAGGGTCATCCTCACTACTCTGACTCTGAAGAACAGGCACCACTTTTGTGCACACAGAGACATTAGTGAAGCAGAAGCTCTATTTGTAGGATGAAATTTCTCCTTCAAAAAGCACTAGAAGTAAACCAAATTCACACCATGAATACCAAATGCATGAAATTCTGACTCAATAAAAGGCAGACAACTATGTTTTCTGATAAAAATGTGCCTTTATTTTTTTAATTTTTCTTTTCATTACCTGGATTCTGTGTTTGTCAGAGCAACAAAAACAAAACATAGTTCTCTTTGATACGCGGCAAATCTGAAAACAATCCTGCAAACAGCACAACACAAAAACTCCCACAAAAAGGGAAAGCTATAAAATTTGAGAGGCGACGAGGCTTTCAGAAGTGCCAGTTTCCCAGTGCAATGGCTGGAAGGGTGGCCTGGCCTGGCGGCAGTTCAATCATTTTGTAACGAAGGACAAATACTTTCAACATCCTGAGAAAGAGGGCGGGGGGACGGGGGCACGACTCCCTTGCTTTCCCTCCTCCTGCTATTCTTTCTCCTCCCTCCCCCCACCCCTTGGATTTTCAATAGCTCTTTAGTGTTTCCATCAAAGGCTTTTACCATTCATCCTCCCTTCTGGTGCCTGCCTTCCACCTGTCTATCCATCACAGCCCTAACCCAGGTCCCTTTTTTTCCCCCCCTCCCCTTTGCTATTTTTCACGCGGTGGGATTTGTTTATAAGCTTCTGTATTACCTAAACTGCAGGGGAAGAGGCTGCTGGGAGGAAAGTGAGAAAGCAGGATTAAGGAGGAATAATTCAGCTCCATTGCATTTCCATCTGAACGGTCATAAAATGTGCAAATCCTGTTCCTGGGAATTTTGTGTCAGAGGCCTTCCCTGCCACTGCCCTTCCCGTGGCCCTTCTCTCTTTCCCTGTCATGGAAAAACAAGTGTTGGGAAGGATGACTGTAACTCCAGAGACCCCAAAAGCCATGACGTGTGTGCCAGCAGGGAGGAGGCTCCTGCCAGCACGTGTGCAGGGAGACACTCCAGATGTGGCCAGAAACTACAGACAGTGGGGTGGGAGGCTGCAGGGATTGAATCCAGCAGGACAACAGGAGTGAGCAGGGAAAGGCTGCTCAATATGACAGCTCCCAACACCTCCAGCTAATTAATGAGCCCGGGTAAAACACAAAAATAACCTCCCAGGCTTGTTGGCTCTCTAGGTAAATCGTACAGAAATATGTGATTCAGACCCCAGCAGCTTGAAGAGTTTCTACTCTCTCATTTTTAGCTCATCGCCATCACAAGGCACCAAAATAGGCACAGGCCACATTTCCAGACCCCAGAGACCCACCAGCAATCCACCTGTCAGCAAACTGGGAGACAGAAGAAGGGCCACTTCTCTGTACAGGTCAATAGAGATTTGTCAATGATTCAAGCAGAAGTCACTGTGACCCCTGGGCTACCTGACCAAACACTCTCAGAGAGCAAAATTTTTAATTTTTAATTTTTAATGCTAAAAAAGGAGGTGGCCCTTAACCTGTCCCCAACCCTACTGAGCCCACAAACCCTTTCTTGGTGGAACTTCATGTCATATCTGCTGGACCTGGCAACAGCTAGCAGCTATCTTCCACTTACAGACACATCCTGGAGATACTGCAGATCACCCAGCAGGTAGCACATGTCAAAATAAGTTCCTTTGATTAACAGTTATTTATTATTTTTAAATAAAATGAGAATAGATTGAATGGGTTGCTCAGCAGCAGCTCAGTTCTTTGTTTGGCAACTTCTTGGACAGTTTGACCATACATATGACAACACAAAATAAATTCCACTTGCTTGCAGTAGCAGTTGGCTATAAATTCAGTCCATTGATGATTTATAGCTCTAGCAGCAGTGGGATATATGAAATGAGAAGCCCTTTCATCCTTGAACTGCTCTGCAGTCTGGTAGAGATGATGAAAGCCATTGTTCCTAAGGCCAGAGGAGAGCAGGAGTTCATTCAGCTGTGGTAGGAGGAGGTGTGCAAATTGGGTCCAAAGGTGAGAGGAGGCCCAGAGACAGAGCAGCCCTTGGTTTCGAAGAGCAGCCAGAAAGAAATCCTTAATGATGCTCAGCCGTGCTTTGCAGGCTGGAGGGGAGCAGTATTTCCATCAGCTAAATCATTGCAACTCTTTGGCTTCCCTGAGGGCACTGCACCAGGACAGACTGGGATCTCAGCAGAGCCACTCTCAGATGTTTGTGTTCTTCCCACCCACCAGCAGCCCCGAACCTGAGCGTGTCTTTGGCACAGCAGGTGGGATCCTTAATCCTGCCCAGGGCCAGCCCCAAGCAAAGATTAGCAGAAGAATCTGTTTTCATTAAAATCCAACCTTCCATCACCATCCTGCCTGATGGTTCAGTTTAAAATGCACATGTCCAGCTCTTGTAGCAGCTCTGCTTCTGCAGGGAAAAGGCAGTTCAGCAACCTGCCTCTTCCCTTTCTAATGTCTCTCTTTCTTTTCGTCAACAAGTAACTAAGACAGACACTCTGAGGAATGTTAAATGCACCTCCTCCTGGAGAATTTTGCCAGCAAGATCAATGGAATTGGGATTTTGCCTTTATTATGTTTCTTTTGACCGTGGAACTGGTCTGATTTTCCTCCCAGTGAAATTTTTTTTTTAAACCCCACAAAACAACAAAACAGGAGAAGACATACAAATAAACACTAATACGTACAGGAAAAATACAAAACTTAGCACCATGCACTCCCCTCATTATTAGACAAAGGTTGGGAAGGGTTCACAAGTGTAAAACACTCATGTGAATTATGAGATTACTGCTCAGTTTTCTTTCAAGTCGTGGGCTGGAAACAGATGGTGGCTGTAGCATTTATGACGGCACAACATGTTACTGCAAGCCTAGCCATCTCTCTCTCTCTCCTCTCAAAAATGCAGCTGCAAGGAAAGTTGTGGAAAATCACATTAATAGTCTCTTCCACCACACAGTTTTCCAGCCCTTCATCCCTGGCCAGCACATGGACAGAGCCATCTTGTATGCCAGCAAGAATACTCTCCTAATCCCTGTCCTGAATAGTTACCACTGACTGGCTTATTTAACAGCTAGTTAAAATGTGAGGTTTGTTAGCATTGTAAAAAAGCCTCCAGAAAGCAGGTTCTTAAGGTCAGGGCAGATGCCATGTGATCCCAAGGGCTCCCCAAGGGAAACACTCCGAAAGAAGCCATCAGAGAGTCTTTTAGCTGTTTATTATTTAAACATTCAGTTCAGACCAAGTAGGTTGATTTATAAAGAAGCAGAAAGACAGATATAACAATTGCAAAAGCATCTTTGTAATTCAGGAGTCCCAATCTCACTTCCAAGCAAGAGTAGAAACTTTCACAAGGGCAAAGGCCTCTGGATTTTCAGTCAGAAAGCCTTCCAGTGACCACAGGCTTAGAAGGATCTGGGGCCCTGAAGATACAAAGAGCAACTAACCCCATATTTAAATGTATGGCCTGTACACAAGAAAAAAATGTCCATGTACTTCAGTCTGGATGGAAATGCCTTGCTACCTAAAATATATTCATACTTGGGCTTGAACACTTGAGCTGAGCCTGAGGCACAAACCCTCCACTCCACTCTCAAGGCACCACAGAGGACTCTGCTGACACCAGAGAACTCTTCAAACAGTACAAAACTGTTACCTGTGATTTCTGTGTGCTTTACAAATGTGAAGCAATCCTGTATCACATAGTTTCTGAGAGCATTAACTCTCTGGGACTCCAAAATCAGGATTTTAGAATTACTTCTTCACTTGAGTTAATTAAGACTCTGTCAAGTAATAATTTTTCCAGACAAGTGTCACTTGTGTATTGGAGTATCCATGTTGCTATTTTCACTTTTCTGGCCTCACTACCTGGTTGGGAACATCAGCACCAACTTTATGTGTTCATCCTTAGCCACTCCAGTGTGTTCCTGCCAAGCTTCCTGCACCCAACTGCACACAGGGCAGCATTTCTGCCCTCTGGGGTGTAGAACAGGGCAACTGAAAGCAAGATAGACTTTTACCATTTCCCTTATCACTTTTCACAGCTAGACCAGGAAATTGCTGCAGAAATTCAATAGTGTACACACTTGAAACTCCAAATAGCCCTTTTGCCAGAGATAGACTCTCTCCAGGTGATATGACCATACATATCCACTGCATATCTGTCATAATTGCAAAAGCCCTCAGACCTTTTCTCTAAGATAGAGAAGGTGCCATTTCATTTTTCTTTTGGAAACCTCCTCCTGCAGAATTCATTAGTATCCTATGCAACAATGTACTTCCTGTAAGTTCTGAAATATAAAGTGTATTAGAAGTTTCCACTTCTGTTTTTATCTTTTCCTGATCTAGCCTGAAAATTCTTTTGAAGTTCCTCAAAGTGTTCTTCATATATGCTTGTTTTAGGAAATACCAGATCACTATTGGCAAACTTCTCCTTAATTAAGTGAGATAAAGGAATCAAGATGATAGGATCTGCTTAATTCCCCACCTTTTTAAGGTCCCATTTTAAGATTTTTTTTCCCACTTGCCTTTGAAAAGAAGCATTCTGAAGAAACCAAGGAAGGGGAAGGCCCAGAGAGGGCAACCTTAGCTCTGGGCTCTCCAGTATAGCTGAGCTTACTGGTAGAAAACCACTGAATAGTTAAACCTCTCCCTCATTCCTATGGAATGATTTATTGAAAGGTTTTAGACCCTTCTGAAACTCATATCTCTGGACAATGCTTAAGAGGAAAAGACTAAACTGCACTGTCTTAGCACAGTGGGTTCCTCAAGGCCTCAGCTCAGCAAGCCTTGATCAGCAACTCAGATCATGCCTAACTTTAAGCACAAGTAACTTCAAAGAAACATCTCTCACACCTCAAGTTCAGCTTTGCACTGTCTCCCTTGATGAATCACAACTTAGGGTATGCAGGGAACTAATGGGAAACATTTGCACTCACTAACGTCAGCTGCAAGGTCCCAAAACCCTTTAGCTAAGCAGGCATAGCCCAACCACCCTGGATGGGCCAGAGGCTCTTCACAACAAACGGGTACAGGCTAGGCAAGCTCTTCTGAAGCACCTCTACAAGAAACATGTCCCAGAGCAGTTAAACTTTGATTTAAAAGCAGTATTTGGGGCAGTCAGTGAAGTACACAAGCTAAGCATCAACCTGTCCGACTCCTGCGCGGCCTGTTGAAGAAACCACTCTATGTGGGATAAATTCCTTCTGTCACTTTTGCTGTGGAAACCCCCTGCAGTCAAGGGGAATTCAAATCTTGGGCAGGTTTCTGAGTAGCTTCCTGGCTCCAAGGAGATCTCTGAGCAGAATGCTTTACAGTGGGTGAGTTTGGGCCAAGAATTGTCCTCACTTCCAAGTGTGTGAGCACAGAGCCCTCAGCCCTCACCCACACTGGAAGTGCTGGAGCATCTCTCCTCCCTCTCTCCCTCCTCCTCTGGCCCCACACAGACTCCACCAGCAGCTGAGCAGGGCCCAGAGGTGAAATCTGGCCTTTTGAAACTTCCCTGGTCTTCAGGTTAAACCAGCACCACCTTTACACAGAAAATGCCTGTAAAGCCAAAGTGCCAAGCAAAGGTGAAGCATGGCTGGAGTGAAGGGGGGTCCCCATCTGAAATGTCTGAAAAACAAGGTTTGAGTGCTGCTGCCTAGAGATGGAAGGCAGAAGTCACAATGACATCACTGGGTCAAGTTAGCCTCTCTTCAGAACAGAGATGTTCTGAAGCCAACAAAGGTTTCTTGAAAGTTATGTAAAAATGAATTAAAAGTGGATGTCCAAATCCCTTAGACTGATGAAAAAATTCCAGCTAGGGATATCCAGCAAGGATATCTGGAGGGGTCCTTCATACTTCAGTGAGGTCTAAAAGTTTGAAGTTCATTCCCAAAGGGAGCTGAGGCCACACAGCACTTCACCCACAGGCCCTCTGTGAACAGAGTCTTTCTTGTGGTCAGAGGGGCTATCTTGAATTTACGTCTTACTTCTCCCCTTGTGAGCAAACAAAACAATTTCTATGAGTAATTCTACCCACTAATTGCCAAGGAAAAGTCTGGTAAGAAATGCTCTGCATTTTTGACAGGTCAGAGGCTTCCCTAAACAAAGTTGCTGTTTTATGTTTTCTATCAGAACATGTTCACATCCGGGGTCCTTGGTGAATTCCAGCGTGGATGACTCTCTGTGGGAAATTGCTTTTCCCTATTTTCTTGTTCTAACTGCTCCAGGAAATGAGTCTATTTTTACAACAACACTAAACAGCAAAATATGAAACTATTATCTGCTTCGTGGCAAGAGTTTCGGGTCAGTTCTCAGGTAAGTGTCACCTCCAGAGAAGTCAATGGAGTTGTATCTGCTCCTGCAAGGCAGAGACCTGACCAATTATGTAATTGGTTGATCAGTTACCAGAGCACAGAGCTACCACAGGCCTAAGGAGTGTCTTGTTTTCATGCGTCTCAAAGTTCATCCAAGCCCTGATGCATTGATAAGTGAAGTATTCTAGTATTATGGTCTGTAAAGATGATAATTAACTGCTGAAAGATTTAAGCATGAGCCTTCTCTACGAACACATACTTTGTCACTGAATGATCCTTAAGCAGTATCTCTTCTGGATCCTTTTTTCACCTGCCAAATAAACCAGGGTGGGATTTTCAGAAGTGTTTTAAATGCTTTTCTCCTACTTATTTGTGATTGCTTTCAAGAATGAAGATGTTTTCAAAATCCCTGGGGATTTCAAGCCCTATAGGCTCAGCTGCATCTCTGGGTGCTTCTGCTTTTTGCACACCTGATTTAACTACTGATTCAGCTACTCTGAATTCAAAGCTGGACAGCAAACCCAGTTGCCTTCATTACCAAGATCAAAGATAGTACATAGAGGCCCAAACACCAAGTCTGATCTGAAGATGAGTGTGAACACTTGTCACAAACTTGGCTCCTTGTTTACTGGTTTCAGGGACTACTCCAGCCTTCACACATGAACTTCTTTTCTGATGAAGCACTCAAGTGTGCCTTTTTTGTGTATCTTATCTAAGAACTTGGGAGACATCTGGCATACACAAGTATCAGTCCAAACAGAAATTCCTGAGTTGCTCAAAACTCAAACCAAGTCAGATTTGGTGGCCTGCTAGTCAGTCAAACATAAATTATTTGATTTCTCTCTACGAAGAAGTAATCCTGGAAAAATGTGAGATGAAATCTTCAAGGGACAGAAATTCTATTACCAGGATGCTCCCAGAATTTCATCCATTGATTATGAGCTAGACTAAGAGTAGCACTTTCTTACCTTCAGGTTGGGAAAGAGGTACTCATGACTTTCCACCTAATTGGAAAGCTCACCAAACGTCACTCGAGACCAGCATACAGAAAACAAACTTAGAGACAATATCTAAGGAAAACAGAACCTAACCTATGACTTGTTCTTTGATTTACAACTGTGATTGTGGGCCCCACCTCACAGTCATATGCCATGGTAATAGGCAGCAGTTCAACAAGAACCAGTCCTAACTTTTCACATGTTGTAGTGATCCTGAGCTACTTCAGCACATACTTTAGCCTGATGCAGCAAGTAATTAGAATGAGTAAAAGGACAGGTGGCATGCGGCAACTGAAAAAAAGAGTGATCGAGCCTTTGGTCTTGTTTATTCTACCTTTCTAATTCTTTTTTTTAAAAAAAATAAACAACCAAAAGTTGCCAAATTTCACATGAATTCTGCCCTCAATAATTTATCCCATCTCAAATTTGTCTGTTATCAGCACAACTGTGAGTTTTCAAACTATATCCTGAGGTACCCAAACAGATCATCTGAAATGGGCTCACTGGCATTAGCTCCTGAATCCACCCATGCCAAGGAAATATTTTCCCCAAAATAACAAATATGTAATTCAAAATGGCAACCTGTATGGGAGCAGGAGTGGCACATCCCAGCTGTTTTCCTAGTTGTACATACAAGTTTTGTTACTTCATCTTTGGGGTAGCTTACGAAATACTTCAACACTCTGAGAGCACAAAGACCCCCAGCCCACAACTGGGATCCTGTGTCAAGAAGGCACACACTAATTAAAAAATAAAGCATCAACTCTGCTCCATTTGCCTGAGGTCAATGGGATGTTTGCCCAAACCTAGGAGCATGCTCAGGCACCAGTTTGAAGATGAGCAAACACAGGCATCTCTTAAAGTGTTTTTCCATGTTAGGGCCTGGGAAAAAAAATTCAGATTGAGCCCATGATAAAAAGAGTTCCCCATGGAAAAGTTACCCACACCATAAAAGGAAGGAATGACACAGAGCTGAAGGAGAATGAAAATTGTCTACTGAATTTTTGTAAATTCCCATAAAATCTAAGTCTTGCTCTATGTGCATAATTTTGACTGTAAGTCATGAAAGGCTGACTCCTAAGAGAAGCAGGAAATGACTGGCTCATGATAGGATAAAAGGCTGCATAATTGCATGGGCAGAAAGATGGATTTTCATCAATCACTACATTCTCTGACAATATGGCAGTGGCTTTTGATCATGTATCCAATGCACAGTAATTAGGCAAAATGACTTACCCTCAATCTTTTCAGTATTTAGCTCTAAGGGTGCAAGGATTCATTCTTGGAAAGGGAAGATGGTCGTGTGATTTAGGGCACTGGATGAGCACTCAGATCTGAGTCCTCTCCCTGGTTCTGCCACAGCTTTGCTGTATGACCTTGCACAGGCTTTTCTCCATGCCTCGGTCTCGCCTAAAATGGGATAACAATAATTCTTTATTTCAGAGGACATAGGGATACAAACCAGCCCAAGGCTGTGCCACAGAGATGCTACAGCAAAGAGCAGCACAGAAAAGCTCAGACATGGAATAATGCCTTACTAATAAAATGTGGGAACACAGACAGTAATTAAATTGAGCAATAAACACAAAACATAGGCTGATTTTTGAGGAATGCAACACTGATAGGCTTTGTACCTGGAATTAAAGGAAATTTAAAGGGATTCGTATGAGTTGACCTGACTCTGAGATCTGCTAGCAGTACAAACTGTGTATTAGAAACACCAAGGAAATTACTTCATTCAAAACCTCTACATGATGTCTGTTTTAGAGCAACCATGATTTCCAGCCCAAGTGAGGGTCAGATAACTACCCAGAACATTTTTAAAGCCATGAGAAGGGCCTACAAACATGATTTCCTTTGATTTACAGTAAAATATGAGCATGAAAATCTGAGGTCGTTTTGAAACTTCAAAATAAAATCTGAAACATTAGAATTAAAACATAAATAGGGCCACTGATCCTAATCAAACTGTCAGATGTCTGGAACAGCCTCAATGCCACTATTCCAGCATCACACTGCTGCTGAAATTGGACAGCGCTTTAGCAAAGAGTCTTCAGTAGTAGTTTCCCAAATGCAAAGATGAATCTTTTTCTCTAAAGCATTTGCCTTTCATGTCAGGGGTCAGTTATGGGCCTGTGGGTCTGGGAGAGAGGATCTCAGGGCACGTGCCTAAATAAACCAACTGATTTGGAGACCACCAGATCAAAGGCTGTTCTGTCAGGCAGGAGAAAACAGATATGAGGCACATCTTAGGAAGGGAAAATTATTTCTGAGAGACAGAAACAAGAGGGATGGAAAAGTCAGAGAATGGCTGGAAAACAGCCCACAGAAAGGCAATATGGACCTAAGGAGGACAGGCAAGTGGAATGTTGAAGCCCATTGGAAGGAGGATGCTGTTTCAAGTAACAGTGAAAAGCCTAAACCCAAAGTGCTGGAGCTACCTGGGAACCTGGGAGAGCAGCAACTGGCTGCAGTTTGCTGAACAAAGCAGATGCCAGGCAGGACAGAGAAGAGGAGAAAAGGAAAGCAAACTGGCACACAATCCCTGGTTTCACTCAACAAAATCAACTGAAGGACAGGTCTGGAAAGATGAAGCACTGAATTAAGTGTAATGAATTGACTAAAGAATCAGTGACCATGCACCACATTGTAATACTGAGTTTGGGTTTGGGCAGTCCTCTCTGTATGTCCTTTCAGATCAGACAAGACCTCAGAAAAAAGGCATACTCAAGAACCAAGGCATAAAACAAGAATCAAGAAGTTCTGGATCCCTGGACAGAGGAAATGAGTGCAGAATGTAAAACAGAAAAACATTTCATCCCAAACTGCTGCCTACTATGTGGAAGGACAAAACCAACAAGGTGTTAAAGCATTGCACAGAAGTGCAACCTTTGACAACCACCACCCTCGGCTCTGTTAAGACCCCTGCTCACCCCCCACCCCACAAATCACAGAGCTGTCCATCAGATATCTTGTGGCTCCAACTGCTCACACCTTTGCCTGTAACACTCCAAATGCAGCACATGAGAAGTCCAGAGGGAGTCCACCTCCAGCAGACAGCAGAAGAAGATATGACACGGCATTCACGAATGCACAGAGAACTGTTTAATTTACAGCCACAATGGTGAAACAAACCATTTCAGAGCTTGGACATTCAAAGTTAAGTCTGACACTCATTCTTATATTCACTTATTGTGCTTAAGTATTAGAGAATACAGGATTACATTAACCATACACAACAATCTGAGATCCCTGCGGGACCGAGGAGTGGAAGGGATGAGCAAGAATGAGGGACCAGCCCCTCAAGTGGTGTAAGCTGGTACAGCTCCATTGCAGGCAAGGGAGCCATGGTGATTTACACCAGCTGAGGATATGGCCCTTGAAATGTCCAACTTAACTTTGAATTAACGACTCCTGTGTCACAACCTTTAGCGTCACTGTTCCTTCTGGTTGTATCTGCCACTTTGAAGGAGGACTAATCCCACAGCCCGCCACGGTCCCCAGGCTGGCGGGTGAGAGCTCAGCTGGACTACAGGAAATGATGCTGGCGTCGTGACACTACTCCTCACAAGTTAACAGCCATGGACTGCATCCTCATCTGATGTAAATTAGCTTGGGGCCATCTGAAGTCAGAAACATTTGCCAATTTATAGTAGCTGAGAACATAGCCCTGAGATTTTTGTGTTTTCTGCCGCGTGCTGTATGAACACTGTGCTTGACAACCAAGACTCACGTGCATTTCATTCCTCGCAACAAAATTAACTCAAGACTACAAGTCTCAAACAAACGGCTATTGGAAAAGTCCCCATCCAGTCTTCACTCTCTCCTGGTGTGCTGAATTTGGCATAACACATTTATTTGCTGGCACCAACAAAACCTCTCGGTTCGCTTTGTTTTCAAGGCTTTGCTACAAGGCCAGACTCCCTCGTGACGTAAATCAGAGCTCCAGGACACCCAGGGGAGTCACTCCCAAAGAGCTGGCCCACAAACCCAAACACAACCTTCTCATGCAAGTCCAACCACAGGACTCTTTCCAAGAGTTGTTTTGCAAACTATTCCACTTAAGTGACTTTGACATCCTTACATACCTGCACAGTGTCTGAGTGGGTCACATAATGCTTTTCATCTACATGATTTTAATGGATATATGTTTGGTTTTTTTCTTTCATTAGATATCTTTTAGACAAAAAAAAAAAAAAAGGAACGGAGCAACATTATTGGCATCCCACTGAAACATAAATATATAAATTACATTTTATACACTTTTTTAAACGCAGACACATACATTCATGTGCATAACATCGTGAACAGTACACTTAGTGGAAAACAAGCACAGACAATCTTAGTTAAATGTATTTCCAGTTTTGGTGCTCAACAAATACACTGGGCAAATGATCACAAAATAGAACGGTGACTAACTCTATCTCTGCATTAGCATCTGAAGCCAATAATGCCTGTTAGCTAACATTGCTTTGTTTGGTTGAATTTGGACATAGCTACAGGAACAGGAGGGGAATGTTTGAACTATATTTAGAGAAATGGAAAGGTTTAAAATCTCTCTCTCTTTTGTTGTTTGAAGATTCTGCAGTTCATTCACATTTGAAGATATTTTTATTTGAGTGGAAACACTGTCTTCAAGACAAACTTTTTTGTTGTTCCAAACTAAGAAAACTCTTTCATCTCTTTGTAGATGTTTCACAAATAAAAGAATCCAGTAGTTCATTTTACATATCCAATGTAATAATCCAAATAAAACAAAGGGTACATAATCCAAACTACTGGGGTGGGGCAGTGATTTTGGCCAAGTGAGTAGCCATGTCATATCTGGCACAGCCCTAAATTTCCGAAGCAGTACAGAAGGATTTATCCATGTGGCTCCCACTGCAATCTGTGGGGAACTGAACATTTAATCCTTTGGCACTTTGAAAATAAAGGAGCTGGTGCCAGAGTATTTTATCTGCCCTGCTATAGTTAAAATAGATTTTGATGTTATTTGGGCTATTCTACTACAAAAATATGACCACAAAATGCTTTTTTTTTTTTTTTTTTTTTTTTTTTTTTTTTTTTTTTTTTGGTTCAAGAAAACATAGCAGGCTTTTTCAGGTATATAAAACTGTTAATTTTTAGATAAAAATACAAACTTCACCTTTACAAAAACACATATTTCTGTTGAATACACATAAAGCATAACATTTTACCAAAAATAAAGAATTTTAGGTTTTGTTCAAATATTTGCAGCAAGGTAGTTCCCATGCCACCATGACATTATACAATGCAGATACAAGAATTTGTACATTTCACACAGCTCCAACATGTGAAATAAAAGTATCTGTATACTGATAAGAATGACAATTGCTAACACAATATCACTAGTAGGCAACTGGCATAAGTCTTAAAGAAAAAAAAAGGATTTTTGCATGGATATCCTATGATTTGTTTACGCACATCTCTCTTTTTTTCTCTTTTTATTTTTTTTCTTTTATGTAATGCTTTAAATTACGGGGGAGGTTGGGGAACATAAACCAAGAAACGTCTAGAAAATTATGCATAGGTATACCATTTTTATTTTAATACATCTCATTAGTTTGCATCCCACTAGGAGAAATACCATAATGTTTTGTGTTCTGCTTATTGTTATACCAGTCTTTTATATGTGTTATTGGCAAATGTAGTCCAAGAGATAATAAAAAGCTAGGCAAAGAGTAAAAAGAAAACTTAATAATCACTTTATGGTGTAAAAAAAAAAATCCACTTAAGGCTCCCCAGAAGGTTTTTTTGTATAGACTTTTAAAACACCACCAAGCAAGGATGTATTGTTCTATAGTGTTTGCGTGGCATTTGATCATTTCATACATTCCTGCTTTTTTTGTGCCTGAAGTCCACCAGTGTCCATCCATCTTCATCAAGAACGCAGGCACATTTCTTGACGTAAAGCACCGTTGACTGCTCTGACAGAAATCCACTATTCACTTAGATTTTTGTCATGTTTTTTAGTTCTTTTGGTATCCTCCATTCATTCAACTGTCTTTTTTTCTTTTCTGTTTTTCTTTCTTTCATTTTTTTTTCTTTTTTGGACAGGGAAGCTTCCTATTGTTTCACAGAGTGCTACAATACTTGCTTTGATGTCACATTAAACAAATGTACATTGTCTCTTTGTTCTCATTAAGTGTTCTTTTGAGCCAGTTTTTTCACACAGGAGAACAAATAAAGTATACAGTCAATAAGCACCATACATAGTAGGTTCAGGAATGTAACAAACCATGTACATCCATGTCCCAGAGAGAAGTTTTTTTTCTAGCTTATTTTCACCTTACATCTGCAGGAGAGAAAAAAGATACAATAACTCTATGATTAGAATCAAAGGTCCTGTCCTTGAAGTAGATGACTTTAAAAAAAAAACTGTTCTGCATGAAGAGTCACTAACCTGGGACAAGAAGTTCTAAATGCTGTTTTGATTGAGTTTACATGCTCACTTTTAAAGTTGAATTTTAGAAAATCTTTGCTTCTATCATACTACTCCCAATAAATACCTGTTAATCTGAAACAGGATATCAAGTTTAGCATTCTTTAGAAATGATACATTGATATAAACGAAAACTGCCACTGGGAGTTCATGTGCAAAAACAGGGGCTTGAAATTAAATTCACCATCATCCAGGCGTTAGGCACAGACACTGCAAAATCCAAATCATTCCCACTCCAAATACCAGAATCAATTGCAAGTGCTGCAGTTTACATACTTTCAAGTCATTAAGAAATGGAAATTCCGTATTTAATTTGGAATGTGTGTCGCCATCATCATACATTGCTAATATGTTGGCCAAAGGATTTCAGTCATTTTTGCACTGAGAGGGTGTTAGTTTTTCACTACACTGAAAACCTCATGAATTTTGATGACTGACTATCATCATCCTACTGAGACTGAACAGACCAAAAATAAAGATCTTAATTTTCTGGTGTAAGTAACACAGGACTCTGCAACACACACACAAAAAAAGGCATTTCTTAGCATCTTTCTGGTCAAGTAAGCAGATCATCAGACTGTGTCAGGTGCATGTGCAATCAACCCCATTTCATGTCAGAACATGGGTTTGATGGTCACACAAATAATAATATTTGCCATATGTGCACTGAATGTTTCACAGCCAAGGACTGGGAACACAATGATTTGTAACCTGGCAATTCATTCATGCATTATCACGTGATGCTTTGACCTCAGAAATCAATAATAATGAAACACAAGCAGAGGCAATGGAACTTGAGATTTCAGAAGCTGAAGTATTAGCACCCTCCAATAAAAAAGAAATAAAAAAGGCAAGAAAAGGAAGTAGCTCAAGAATGTAAGATGCTGATGGTGATGTGGAGCTTAAAGGGAAAATACCAGCAGGTAGAATTATCAAAGCCAATCAAATCTAATCTCTTTGCAGCCTTGAGGTAGCAAGTGTCAAGATTTTGAACAGTGATTAAGTTGAAGTGATGATATTTGATTAAGTTTTCCAGTACTTGTGCTATTAGGGTGTTCAGCATATAGGTCCTACCTGAATATCAAATAGTTCCAGTAGGTTTTATGTTGGTTTTAACTTTTTTCGTTTCCGTTTTTTACCTGATTCCCTAGGCCTTCCTGTTAACATAAGGGCAGGGCTGGTGAAAAGCCCTAAGGTAATGCATTTCGTGTAACACTGAAGTCATAAATAGTCAAACCGTTTACATTTCAAAGAAATCTCATTATCCTTCGCATTAAAGTAATAACTTTATAACGTCTGATTTGACATTGAGTTTACAAAGTAATTACACAAAAGTAAAGAAATAATAAACGAAGTTGGCATTGCCCACGTCATTCCCAGGATCCATCTATAATTGCTGTTACCATGCAGTACTCAACATTTGCCTTCAGCTCTGGAGTTGAGCTATTTTCAGCACACCATCCACTTGCTGGGTGCAAGTTTTGCTCCTATCAGTAATTAAATCCTAGAAATACACATTTTTCCATGATAATTCTGCCCCAGTTTTTACACATATCAAAACCAAAAATTTTGATCTTAAAATCATAGCTGCTTAGTCTATGGCAATTAAAGACAATGTGAAAAACTGAAATTGATCTAATGAAACTTTTTTCCCAAACAGGAGACATAGAAAATGTATCAAACCATACCCACATTTAAAAATAGCCACTTTATATGTGGTTTTGTCTAATAACTCCACCTAGTTTCAGCTAAACACTCAGCACTGATGATAAATTGATGTCCAGTAAAATTGCAGCAGAGGTCTAACTTTGCTTTTATAGAAATTCTAACTCCTCTGCTCTGTACATAGCAACTGAAGTTTACATTTGCTTGGACCAGGTTTATGTCTCCCTGCTAGATAGAGCCAGTACAGAAAACCCTTCCTCACCCAGCCACCTACAAAATATATCACCTTTGGGCAGCTTTCCTACTATGTTTAGCTACTCTTCGCTGACTCTTTAATTTTGGGCTGGTTCTACTGCGCCCTTAAATTGCCTGCAGAGGTGCAAAAAAACTTTTACAGCAGCCTTCAACCAGTATCAGGAGAAAAGGAGATGTCCTTTTTACCACAGTGGGTTTCCTGAATAAGTGTGCTGAGCTCTGCATTGATTGCACTCTAGTAAGTAGATCAGAGCCAATGATTTTAGATTAATTCAGAATGATTTTATGAAAGCCAGATTGAAAGTAATTTTTCCCCGCAAATCTTTCCCCATTTTAACTCAAAGGTTGTCTTGACAAGGCAAATTTAGGTTTAATGCAACAACTAACAAATTCTTGAATATAATAATCTGAATGGAAACATAGGAATGAGCAATGTTGTTTCCAAACTAACTCCTTAGCCCTGAATCCTGAATTTATTCCCAAGTGCCTTACATTAATTTCATTCATATTTTCCCCAAGGTCAAGTAAATCTCAGTGTTCTCCACAAAGTCTAAAGAAATTAGGCAACAGAATTCATCCACGAGCTGCAACATGACAACCTTTAACTTAGTGAAGCAAGACCTGAACACTACTGGGCATTTGCATTTGTTTAAAGGCCAACCTAATGAGAAGTGAGACACATTAAATTTGAAATCCAAGCTCCTGATACAGCACAAACTGGCCCTCATTTGGCATCTTCAACACAGAGAAGTAGCTGGGAGCTTCTCTACTCAGTTCACTGTAAGCAACGTTTGTTTTATGTTCTTTACTAATATAAAAATGAGGTCCATATGAAATCAGCATTAATGCAAAAATAAAAGGAAAACATACCAGTTTCTTCTTCTCTATAATCTGAATTAGTATTTGATGATGTACAGGTGCATTCCATATGCTCTTCTAATCTCACCAGAACTTCTTTTAATTTTGGCTTTTTTCTAACATACTCCACTTTTGCCACCTATAAAATACGATGAGGTATGTACTGAGACACATCAACATGGTTACAGTTCAGAACTGAAGACAGATAACTATATACCTCTATTTTTAATGTAGCCAAACCCATATAAAATGTTAGCATACTAATCATCTTTTATCTTAATTGTGCATCGTGTAACTATTTATTGCACAGACTATTTGTTTATTCAAGTTCAGTAGTTCGAAACAATTTTCCCCCAAGAGATAAAACAATTTCCCATTCATTTTGGTTTGATGTTTTTAAGCAACTCAGTTTCCACATGTATCCCAATAAACTTCTATACAGATTCAAATCAGTGGTTTTTCTTGTAAAATTTTTCTTGCCACTTCTAGCACATCTTCTGTAGGTGTTGTTAAAGGCTGACAGTGAAGGCATTAGATTGGTTTGTAATACATTTTATTATTTACAAATTGGTGTCTCCAGAGCCCTCTGAATGTGAAGTGGTCAACCCTACACGACCAGGATCTGAACATCACCTTAGAAAGCAGTTCCATTCCTACTCACCCCTGCGATTACCTGGGGCTTGTTCACAAGAGCTCTCAAGCACAGTTTTTAAGTCCAAGGGAACTACCACTCCTGAACTGGGTCCAGCCTTTGGCTTTTTGTGGAAAGCTGGCAGACAGAATATTTCTCCCCAGTCCTTCCAACTGTTCACAACTGCACTGCTCCACTTATGGCATCCTTAAAATAAAAATGTCTGGAGGGCAAGTTGAGGTTGGAAGAAGGATCATGCTGGAGCAGCTCTGGCTACATACAGATCTCTCATCTGAAGGAAACCAAGGCAGAACAAAAACATGTTGGGGTGGGGGGATTCAGAACACAAGGACATCCTGCCCCACAGGCTGGCAGCCAGGAGAGGAGGAGTGGCAGAGAGGGCAGAGCACTGATGTTCTGTGCTGAAATGGCTCGTGGGATGCTGGACACTGACTGCGCTAAGTGTAGTGGGCATGATGGTCAGGGCCATGCAAGGGAATATGGCTTAATGTGGGCAAGGAGAGTGCTAGAGAGTTTGTGTCCAGTGTTTGGCTCTCACCTGTGTTGGACACTGCAGAATAGGTGGTGAGCATTTGCTTGCACTGGAAACCACTGCAATTAAATCATGGCTTCTCAGACCTACACTCATCTGACAGTGGGGCACAGCAGTTTTGCTTCCCAGCAAACAAGAAGACTACAAATCACAGGGATGCTGTATAAATGAGGTGAGGGAGCAAAAGGACAGGGCAGGCTGGCTGTCCCTACAGAAGTTACATGACAAAGCCATAAAGGCTGGTTCATCCAAAAGCTCCACTACCAAATAAAGCATCCACAGTGACACTCCCAGCCATGGTTTCCTTGTGTGTTTGGTGGGGATTCAATGCTCCAAATCAATCCTCACACTGCGAAAATCATTCCCCTGCCCTTTCAAAACTGGAACAACACTGTCACAAAACGAGAGTGGTGGCTGGAAAAACCCATTCTATCGCCAGTTCCCAGAAAAACTCTTCTGGCTTTGGGGTCACAACTATCAAGGGCCTCTGAATGCCAGTGAGAGAAGCTAGAGCAAAATCCTGGCCTTTCTAAAGCCAATGGGAGATCTGAGCTTTCACAAACCAAGGAGTTCAGATCCACGTTTTAGTCAAAACCCCTTGTGTCAACAGGATCTGGAGATGATTTTCATTCCATCCAGCAAACTAAAGTTACAGAGACAGATGCAATAACTAAAATACCCACATTAAAAGGTATATTCTGAAACTGTTAACTCTCCATGTAAACACATTAAAAGCTGGCCATGACATTCCAGAACACTTTTATCTGAAAGACTAGGTATGGGTCGAAGCAGTTTCAAAATTTCCTATCAGAACCCAACTCCATCAAGCCTTTGAACACCATGATTGGAAAATGTATGATAAAACTGAGTCATCTGGCGTCAAAGGATGACTAATCCTTAATATTTATGAAAACAAACAGTAATTAAGACACCTCCATCATCAAAAACAAAGAAAGGGACCCAGCAATCACAAACAGCTCTCAGATCTGCCATGCTTATTACAGCTGTTAGAATAAACCAGTCTCGTTGAAAATTACACGCAACAAAAATAAACTGTAATCAAGCTTTTAAAAGCCTGTCCTTGTTTCGCCTGGTTTTACAAACTGAAAGATATATGCAGTTCCTGTGGCTACTTGGTATTAAACAACAGTTAAAAAACCAGAAACAGTAATACTTTGTAGAGGATCATCATGAATTTATGCAGCAATTTAAAGCTGGCTTTTAGTGTTGTAGTTAAAATACAATCCAGCACACGTTCCACTGCCCTACTTCACGCTACACAAGTTAAAGGAATGTCATTTTGTAGATGTTGCAAATACTGGAAGTGAAGCAGCACGAACCCGGTAAGCTGCTGTGTCTGTGTCACCTGTTAACACCTGCTGCCACACACAGTGCTGATCTACAACAGTGAAGGCTGCAGGTCACATTTTCAGTGGGTATAAACAGGGCTAGCTGTGCCAACAGCATGGGATCTGGCCTTGTGTACAAATGTTTTTTTCTTCTTTGTATTTTTCTCCCTGGCATTCATATTGTACAGTTTCTCAAGTGTATTGCACAGAACTTTGAGGCGGTCAGTCTTCAACAAATCAACAAGCTCCTTTTACCTGTGTCTAATGTAAAAAAAAATTAAAACCCTCAAACCCTCCAGATCCAGAAAATATCACTACATAAAAACTCTTTGAGAGCAAGACAGTGAAATAACTGATTAGCTTCTCAAATGCTATATAATCAGTGACACCACACTTACATCAGTGTAGATTCTAGGTCTACATCCTGCAATACAGTGTGGTGGCTAAGTAAAAAAGAAAATAAATCTGATAAAAATATGTGGCCTAATGGAAACATCATGGGAATACATTTTTTAGAGATTCTCCAGGAGATATGAAATCAGGGATTAATAGCAAAAAAAAAAAAAAAAAAAACTAGACTGTAAGAAGAAATGTCCAGAACACCTCCAGCATGAAGCTAAAGTTTATCATGGGCAGGAGCTAACAAGAGAAGTGGCAGCACAGAAAATTCCTCATAACAGCAGAACTCATGTGCTGATACCTAAATACTGGATGGAAACAAGCCCAAAAAGAAACTGAATGAGGATACTTCTTGGAATCATCTACTGCTTCCATACTAAAATAACTGCATGCTGATACAATGGAGGGAAAGCTTGTCTGTGAGGAAGATGTGAGTCAAGAGGGACTCAGGGGAGGCATCAGGAGCCTTCAGGGCCTGGCAAGTCACTGCTGCAGCGCCAGGAGGGCAGGAATGGCTCTGTGGGGTCTCTGTGTCCCTGAGCAGAGCAGCCAGACCCTGCCAGGCTGACAGGGCTTCCCATGCTCCAAGGGCACCTCGCTGCTTTTCCGCCTTCACCTCTGTCAGGGTTCCCTTTGTTTCTCCCTTTCCTAAACTGACCTTTGATACCTGGTCCTGCCTGCAATTGCAGTTAAGTCACAGCTCAGCCCAAGTGCTGCTTATCCCAATGGCAGAAGAAAAAGGTCATTGAACTTGCAAATGTGACATACAGCCATTTCACCTGCACACCCCATGTGTTCTGCAAGGCCTTTCCAACCCTCTCTGAGGCTGGGTAGCTCTGCTGAACAGCTCATCCTGAACTCCAGCATTTTTTTCCAACCTCTGAACAACTCCCCAGTGACAGCTGAGGAGCTGCTCCTGCATTCCCTCCCATCCAGCTCCTTTTCTCTGCACCTTACCCTCACATCAATGTACTCTAAGAATATACCAGGTTAAGACTCCCCAGATCAGATCAACATTGAATATGTAGAAATGGCTGAAACTGGGAGGGCTTCTGGCTCAAGGCCAACTTGAGGCAAAGCTGAGGGAGATGGAGTAATTTAACTCTTGTTTCTTCATTTGCATAATAGCATTGCTGCAAACAATCATATTGCTCAGCTTGGCTATTCAAAATTAGTAGTATAGGCAGGATTTGCTCCATAATATTAATGATTTCCTGCTTCTGTGACCAAACCCACCAAGAACAACACCATGCTCAAAAAGCCTCTTGGGAAGACTCTTGTTCAGAACCCCCCAAATAAATTATGGTCTGGTACTTGGTAAGTACTTGAACTCACTGGACAGAAGCAACAGGATCTGCAGATGTTACTGAAATGCTTTTGCACACAGAGGAGAAAATCTCTCTGTAACAGACACCATCACCCCTAACTTTCCCATCCTTGTCACCATTGCTCTATGAGGAGAGAAATAGAATTCTTTCCTTCCCATCAGAGAGCAGCTCCCAACCAGCCCCTCCATCTCAGTCTGAGTTCTGAGGCTGTGCAGGTGCAGTTTGCTGAACAGAGATGTCTTTAGGGCCAGTGCTCTCATGGGCTCACTGTCACCACATAGGGCAAACCCACCTTGCACTAATGAAACCCACCCTGTGAAAGGGAAACCTTACAAGACCCATTTCAGGAAACTGCTCCACCAACCCCCCTGGCTTGGAGCCTCCCTCCATCCAATTCCACATTAATGGTATTTCACTGATGAGAGCTCAGTGAAGATGAAGAAAGGACATCCCTGAACCCTCCAGCCTTTGAATCATGTCCCAGGAATGAAATGCCCCAACACAAGCACCTCCACTGCTCCTCCCACACTGCCCCAGCCGTCTCTTAACCTTGACTACAGTGGCCCTCAGTGAGACAAAGAAAACACCCTTTGCTTTGGCCTGTTGGATGATGCAAACCCACTTGCTGACCTTTCTGGATGAACATTTTTCTAGTGTGAATGGGCCAGCTATGATCTCACTACCTTGTCAATGAGGAGGAAGCGGGGAAAGCCTTTTCAATGTTCCATCAAAAGAGAGCTTTTATGCAGTCTGACATCAGGGGAAAACACAAGCTGGCTTTCCAATGCACTGCAGAGCAGCTGAGAAGGCTCTCCAAAACCGCTCCCACCTTTCCAGGGACCCTCGCTCTGAGCCAGCTACTTAATGGCATGAGCAGACATTCAGCTCTAAACTTAGGATTGGCAAAAGGCTCAGAAAACCATCAATTACATCAAAGCTACAAGGGGATCTGACTCTGGAGGGCATAAATATGGATTCTGTTCTAAGAGTTCTGGTGTTACAGTGGGGTCAGCCTACAACCTTTACAATGAACATCCTGTTCCTGCTTGACCTCTTGTCCTTTTTTTCCCCTGCTACTTAATGACTGTTTGGAGCAGTCTTGGAGCTTGGAAAAAAAAAAATGTCCTCCAAAGCTGGCTGACGTATATTGATATTGCTGGTGGCAATATATTTACACAGCCACGAAAAGCAGCTGCTCAGCTGAGCCTACTTTTAGCTTGTGCCCTACTAAAATGAATGCAAATCTAAAAGCACTACAAGGGGCTGAGAGACTAAAATTCCTTCAACGTGGTGGTGTGCTGGGGAAGCAGCCCCAGCAGTGCCATCCTGCAAAGCTGCTGCCAGGAATTTGCAGCTCTTAGGGAACACTGGCTGTCCCAGCAGCAGGGGGACAGCCAAGACCCTCTATCTCATCTGTCATCTCCCCCATCCCTCAGGGCTAGAAGAGAAGCACAATCTCACAATACTGTTCAATATCACACACAGGTACCAAAACCAAGTTCATCATACACGTCTCAGCTCTTTACTGAACACATCCAGCTGCTCTGTACATGTTTGCTGCTACAAAAAATCAAGGGGATGCTGCATCAAACCCAAAGGCAACAGCACTAAATATCACAGCCCTGAGGCACTTTGCTGTTTAGCTCCTATTCAGAAAGGTTTACAATTGTAGACCTTCAATCTCCCCACTTTGTTCTCAGCCCTCAAGTAATTATTGATCCAAATTTTCACATAATTTTTAATTGTTTCTGCAAAGCATATCCCACAAAGGCAAGGCAGCAAGCAAGTGTAAAGTATGATTATTTTTGGGAACACTGAGGGAATCTCAGATGTTTCTCCAGCTTATTTGGATACAAAAACATTGTTCTCAGATGTTCAGAAACAGAAAAGAAAAAGAAATTCTGCCCAGACACGTCTGCATGTATGAAAAACAGTGTATGAAATACAATGAAATGGCTTAGGTGCCTTATTTTTGTTCTAGGATGTACAGCACTAAGTGAACAGCACTTTTCTCAAGAAATCCATTGCAAGTGCAGCAATCAGTGTGTTGTGCTGAGCAATTTTACATTCAAGAATGTGGTGGGGTTTATTTTAATTCTGCTCTTAAGAAATTCAGGGCAACAAGAACTCAGAGTCTTCACAATATGAATGCTAAGTGTAAGTCTAATCTCCTACACACAGATGTAGATCAACAGTACTTGGTTAAATACTGATAGAAATTAGAACACAGTGAAGCCAAATGAACATAAATATTTCACGTAATATTTACTGGAAAGTTGCAATAGGGATTTTGTCTAATGAGTAAATACAGCATGAAGCTGTTGAGTCTTCTATCCCTGGGGTAAGATAATTTGAAACACATTTTTTCAGATCAAAAGTGTTATGTTGTCAAATATAAAAGCCCAATTTAGGCTGCATAATATTTAATTAAGAAAACAGCATTCCATACTGTGATTTATTTATTTTTGTAAGTCCAATGCCCCTTGAGTCATTTTATCTTCTTAACTTTAAGATCTGTACTGTGCGAGATCATGGGAAAAGGCACAATCAACTTTATTTTCATTGCCAAAAAAAAAAAGAGAGAGAAAACCTAAAGGGAATCCTGTGAAAACCAAGTCCAAACCCAAGATTTTCCAATGACCACGTAACTTGAAAGGGAGAGGGGCATTCTGTGTGAGGATGGACAGCAGAGATTTGGGTCCCTCGGGCACAGGGGTAAGGGGAGTTTCCAGGCAGGGCCCTGCAGCCCCTGCTCACCTTGACACTCCTGTGGTGTATCCGGGAGGGCTGGCACTTGACGCTGCTGGTGTTGCAGCAGCCGGTGCAGCGCTTCACCTCCACGCAGGGCGGCCATATCAGGAAGTTGGCCGAGGTGGGGTCGATCTGGCTCCGAGGTATCTCGTAGATCACCGTCCGCGTCTTGCACACCGCTGGGATGGCCTCCTCTGCGGGCACAGGAGAGTCACAGCCCCAGGTGAGCACCCGTGCGGATGAGGTTCACGTGGGGTCACTGCTCCCAGTCCCACTGGTCACTGGTGAGCCAGTGCTGAGCGCTGTGTGCTCGCAGCTGAGCTGGGCTCTTACCCTGGGGACAGGCTTGACTCGCTCCCAAAGCCCAGCCCTACAGTGAGGGTTTCCAGTGGCCTGGCTCCCGACATAGATTGGAGCACGTGCCATGAGATAAGGCAATCCTGGCTCTGGAAGTGACAGCAAGCCAGGAGCTCCTCCACATTCAGTGACCCCCTAGTACAGAGTGACTGTGACCCCTCAGAGCCACTGTGCAACAGCAGCTGCTGCTTTCCAGCACCTCTTCACATAAATACCATCACACAAACATGCAACACCTGGCAAACACTGCCTCAGAAGTTAAATTGAGGATTATCTGTATCATACCCAATTTGCACAGCTGGGAAACAACTTCCACCAGCTTGAAACTTTCAAGACTTGGGTTTCCACTTCCAGAACTTTAACATCCCCACATCAGGGAGTCTGGTTTATCCACCATTCCAAAGAGAAACTGCTATTTTTCCTGCAGTCATCAAAGCTTTGTAGATGGTGGGTTTTACTTAATTTGTTATTTCTTGAATGATGCAAAACCACCAGAGCAGCATGATGGAAAAACCTGCAGTTAAACCAATATCCTGGTGGGCTCAGGTAAGGTGAGCTTGTTTAGGATTATAAAGAGTAGCTCTGTACTACTGTGTGATGTTGTCATGATCCAAACCATGTATCATCATCAACCTAGGAACTGTTTAAGAAGTCACACTGATATTTCAAAACAGTCCAGAAAAAAATAGCAATTTCAGGGACAAGTTATTTGCTGATAAGTTCTCCAAAGACAGCTGGGATTTTTTTTTTTTTGCCTTACAGTGGAAGCTTGTGATAGCTTTGGGTTAGATGTGTCAGGGAACTGGAACACTGCCTGCACTTCTTCACTTAGTTCTTAAGTACAAGAAGCTCAGGCCTAGCCTGTGCCTGCAACATGGAAATCTAGGCTTAGTTTTGAAAGATGCATCTCAGTAGACTAAATAGCGTGAAAATCCTTACACTCAGCCCCCAGTGCCATGAACAAGAAAATTAACAGATGCAATATTGCAAGATAGCTGGCAACTCCCACAAGTTATTGAGCACACCCAGTTCCCAGTGCCTGTGGTGGGGAGGCACCCAGCACCTCGCAGGGTGAGGTGCCAACGTCGCCGGCTGCTCCAGCACCGCTGCTCTCCCCAGGCAGCCAAAGCGCTGCCAACTCGCACTGCAAATCCCTGCTGACAGCAAGCTGGGCTAGCTCTGCCTGCCACCACAGCTCCAAGGACAAACACACTGAATTACCCACCAGGGATAGCACCAGGGATGCTTTCCACAGGCCAGTGGAATGGTGCAACACTCACAGCTAATCAGATGAACAAGCACTGCACATAAATCCTATTTGCACGTCCCTTTTTTTAATTTATATTTGGGATTTTTTTGCATCCTCATCATCATTAATAAGGATAAAATCCCCTGTAAACATGCCTGGTGCCCTACACAGTGACGAAAATCAATGCCCCAGAGTTTCCATCAATGGCTTTTAATTTTTGGGATAAACTGTATTTTTCTTGTGAATAAAGAGTCAAGCTGTTTCCTTTTGTGGAGCTTCTGTACTGAAAACTCTACCAACTGTTGATGTTTTTTAAAGCACACTGCTGTAGTTGTTCCCCACACTATGAATTATACATTGAATATCACAGCATTTTCTAACCGAGGTCTAGCTTTCCAACATGCTGCAACAAGAAAGTGAATGTAAAGAATTTGTGCATGTCTGTCTCCTATGGACATCCTCCAGAAGACAGCTTCTCAGGCAATGGCTCGTTTTGTGCAAAAAGAAAGGCAGAAGCTAGAAATGGCCCTTTTTTTCCTTTGTGCATGTCACATTTTTCCAGTGAAATGTCCTGCTTGGCTGACCAAAGGCACCCCCTCCGCTTTCACTCCCAAAGTACAAATAGCTTGTTTCTTACCAATGCTTCTTTTTCTGCGAATGGGCACAGGACGGTTCTCTTGCACATGTTTAGCAGAATGAACACTGTAAGATCTCAAGTTTGTTTCTGAAACATCATCATATCCTAGAACAGGAAACAAAATGTTAAACCTCAGGTATGTTATGTGCACCAGTGTCGCTACAGTGCTGTTCCACAGGTACAAATCTGTGCTGTTCATAGGCACAAGATCAAATCCTGCTACAATCAGTCCAATGTAACTCCTGTTAATGCAATTGCAAGGGCGTAAGGCAGGGAAGAAAGACACAGACATTGAATATCATGTATAAGCATGCACAATTTAATTCCAATATCCATTTTACTGAAAGCCCCCAGAAACACTGCACACACTGTGGCACAGAACCATATCTAAAGTAAAACAGTTGCATTTTTATGTGGAAGGCATAATACAGCTTTTCTTACTGGAAAGGTGTAGATATAGGAACAATAATCCTGCATGTGTAATGTTTCTTACAAACATTTTGAAGTTCTGGTATGAGGCAACAGTAGAAAATATGGTATTAGACCCAACAGTAACAATGCTGCCTCTGTAAATTTTCTGTTGCTTGGTTTTCAGGGCAGTACTAGGGCAGAATCAAAAGCAAAAAGTAACTAGCATGGGTTTCCTTTTAGCCTCTCTGTTGCAGAACAAATCCCCTGTGAAGTATCCTAACCTTTGGAGGGGCATCTGAAGCTACTGCAAACTCTGGGACTGCATCCAGGCTTGTCTTGTTCCCTAAATAAGCCTACCACATGGGTTAAAGGGCCATGAGAAAAAGCAAAGATGGAAAACTTGGCATTTCATTTATCATAAAAAACAACAAAATAACTGCTCCAACTATTTGGGTTTGTTAAGTGAAGCAGTTCAGGTCGTGTCCCATGCCGTGGGGTCTGAAAACCACAAGCACAGTCTGCAAACGGGGGATGAGGAAGAAGCAACCAAAGAGAGAACTGCACACAAACCCCAGGACACCCAAACTAAGGGGTTTAGCACTCTGCTGCTTGGAGTGTCCTCTGGAACATCACTGCTGATTTTCAAGGTTTCACTGCTGGCTCCTAAGAAAACTGTGACATGCTTTAAAAAAATGCAAAAGGGTATTACACAGTACTGAATTACCCTCTCTGCAAGCTACCAACACCCTACACTCCCATCTTCTGCACTGTCACACTCCCTGCTTCCAGTTTGTTCTGTACACACAGCTGTCTGTCTCTGGAACGTGCTTTAATCTCAGCTTTATTAGTAACACACATCATAAGGCTCTGCTCCACAAAACAACCAACTCCTTTTCTCCTCCCTCCAAGAAATTGTGCCCTAAGGAACATGCAGCTTGTGAAATCACCTGTACAGCCAGGTGAGGCAGAAAGACAGAAGGATCTCCAGCACCTTAGAAAGAGTTCTGCATCCCAGAACATCCCAGTATTTCCCTTCTTGGAAAATACCACTGTAGGTAGCTAAGAGAAAATAAAATCGGAAGTCCAAGAGGTAGTGCCAGGATCACCCACTGGTCCTGCCTCTTCTCCTCACCAGCTGAACAGATCCTTGTATGAAATTAGTCATTAGTTTCAATTTACTCAAATAAATTGGCTCCTAGTTCCTATCTATGGTACTTGTTTCCCCTAGATTTCGATGGGAAATTTTGGAACCTGACTAATTAGCTGGTATTGGGCCTTATTTGCAGTCCCAGTCCACTAATGTAACACAGCGATGACTAAAGGGTATTATTTCTGCTTTTATTGCACCCCATACTCCACAAAACTCATCAGTGCTATAAATAAAATGGCTTGCCAGAGATCCCACAGGAAGTTTGCAACTGAGCTGGGGAGTGGAGCCAGGTCTCCCACATCCCATTCCAATGGCACCAGGCCATCCACCTGATCCCAAATGGTGTTATGCAAAATGAGGATCCGTTCTGATGTGCCTCCAGCCCTCTTCTGTTTCCTAGCACTCAGCCACCCAACACCTTAATACTGACCTCCTTTTTGGCAGCTTCAAGTTGTCACAACCTCTCCCTCAATTTGAGGCAATGAAGTGATACTTGAAAGCAGCGTGAATTCTGCTCAGCCTGAGATCCAAGCTAGGCTGGGAGCAAGAAGCTTGTCTATGCACAAGCAAACAGTGTTTAAAAGGAGATTAAACACAAAAGTAATGCCTCTAATCCCAACTGCTTGGTGGGCACAGGCATCAGGCTGGAAAGGGAAGCTGGCAGGGCTGCCAGCACTACAGCAGGGCTGGGCCATGGCTCCTAATCCCACACTCAGCAGTGCTGGCACAGCTCCCTCCTAGCATGAAGGATCCCTTGCTGCCTCCTTTAAAGAAGCTGGTAAGAACCAAAGGACTGGTATGATCAGCTAACCAGTGTGTTAAATCATGTGCTTACACATAACTGCTCAACTCAGCTGCAATCAGCCTTTTTCCATCACCATGTTTATAAAGCAAAATGACACCTTGAAGAGATGTGTTGCTTATAAGATGATTTCTAAGGTGAAGAAGGCCTTTGGCTTATACTGTACCTCACTTCTCACTACATATCTTAAGCATGTACTAAGTTCATGTCTCTCTGGGAGGGTTGCAAAAAGAGATCTACACAGCTAGCTCAGCAGAACAAGCTCCAGTCAAACCTCAATGTGTTATCTAACACAAATTGTATTATTTCCACCAACACATCATCCAAGTTTGGTTTAATAAACAGAATCATGGGGCATGGCTGGAGCCAGAGGACACTACAATGCTGAAGGCACTTAAGTGTCCCCCCTGATTCCCACAGTCATTTGGAAGGAATTCCATTTCCCAGTGAAGTCAATGGGAAAATCAATGCATTTCATTCAAGCAATGTTTAAGTCAACAGGAGTCTTGCCCAAGCAGGAGTGAAAAATCACCAAGTCAGCTTTGAAACTCACACTTGCCTCTGAATGTGTGGCCCGAAGACTTCCTTTTGTTTCGTTAAAACCACAATGCTACAAAGAATACTCTCCAGTTTGACTTTAAGGAAGGGTGATACTTAGTTTGTATCAGTTTTTCCCTCAATGTACCGAATTAGTTGCAGGGTGAGGATAAGCTCGAAGCAAAGGAAATGTGCGTTTATGGGTGCTTAGCACCTCACAAAATGAGGCTTAGAGCTGAAAGCCTAGAAATGGGTGGTTCTTAGTTTAGAACTCAAACACTGCTCATCACCAAGTGAAGATGGAGGATGCTGCACAGAGCCAGATTAGTGCAGCTTTCTTTTAACGTTTTAATAATAAAAAAATGTTTTCATGGCAGGCGATCAAGAAATTTCTCTGTAATCTTTTATGTACTGACAACATATCAATGATGGGCATAAAAACTCTTGCAATTAGCCTTGGTCAATCCATTAGTGTAGCTGAAATTGTTCTTTTTTGTCAGATTGGCAATTTTCCACTGGGTCACGGAATATAAATCACAGAGTTCCTGTGACATTCTGCCAATACATGATTACTCTTTTCACTCAAGAAGCATGTGGAAAGCATCCTAAGTTTACTGCTATTTTCTATTTATCAATTTATACTTTTGAATTTCCATCTTCTTACCAAACTATTTCATGTGAGGTACAACCTTCTACACATCCAGTCTTAAAGCAAACCCTTCTAGATTTCACTTTGATGCACACCCAGAAAATACAGATCCAAGACTTCTAGTACCAACAGCAGCAGTTTAGGAAATTCTTATAATCTCATTTTTTTCAGGAATTCAATGTAAGGTACAATAAGCTGAAATGGTCTGTCTCACAATTGGTCCTAGAGCCAGAAAGCCCACGGCAACATCAGTTTGGTTTTTTTGATCTTCTTTTTGGCTGATGCAAAATTTGCCTTTCCGACATCCAACTCCAGAGATGGATGTCATTAAGTTTTCAACTTTGATCTGTTGAAGGAAATATAAGTAGCAGCTCGCGAGATCCTGTTTTGTTTAGGTTGGTTTTTTTTTCCTTTACCTAGGTGTGATCAACCAGCTGTAAAGGAGGAGGAATATTCCCTCATCTGTCTCAGGAAGAACAGAGGCCACACATGGAAGATGCCTCTCATGATGCACTAGAGGTGCAAGAGAAGCCAAAACACTGCACTATAACATCCTTCATTGAGCACCACACCAAAACCCACAAAGTCAAGAGCTCATTTTCCAAAAGATTGAGCTCTGCAGCAGACTAACACTTTTTCCATGGAAGTATACAGTTAATTCAGAACGTTTCTCCACTTAACAAAAGCTGCTCTGCTAGTTCTTAATCACAGGCCGTTAAATTCACATGGCCTAAGGTGACCCTGGTGGATGCCCTTAACCCGTGCAAAGAGGCACACTCAGCCCTGCCTCTCCCCAGGCAGGCAGATGACTTGGGGAAAAATCTGTTCCCAGCGGGAGGCAAACATAATAGGTGATGAAATGAACTCTACCTCCCACAGGACAGATGGGAGAGGTGAAGCACGAGGAGAAAAACCACACTGCTGAGCCAGAGAGAGCTCCACGAGCAGAGCAGAGGAAATGCCCCCGTTTTGGGGATTTAGTCTGCTCGTAGTAAAACTGTACTCTGCACACTAGAGCTGCCTACTTCCTGGGACTGTGCATGCTTTCTCCTTTAAACAGGGTCAGACTCTGCTCTCCTTCATGCCAAGGCAATTCTGTCACTGCCTCTGGATCCCAATTGCAGCAAATTAATACAAGACTCTGTTTCCTGATAGGAACAGAGAATTTTCATGCTGCCTTTGCCCTCTGAGTTGGACATGCAGAACTGGGCTCTGACAAACTGGCCTGGATTTTCCTTTTTGAATACAATGATAAGCTCCATGTTGGGTAGTGTTTTTCTTTAAGTAATATGCCAGATGGTCTGGGGGTGTGGTTTCTAATTTTATGAAGGGGGTTATCAGTCATCTCTGCGCTACAATATAGAGACCAAATCTGTCAGAATAGAAGAAAAACCTGCCCACTCTGACTTACAAAACTTACTTTTCCAATTAAAAATATATGTTTTGCATTGCAGGAGAGAAAATGACTGTTCTTCCTTCATTTTCCACAGATTCCGCCTTGTTACTCAGGAATATCAGACATTTTCTTCATGCATGCCTGATCCTGCAAACTCTTAGCCTACAAGATCATTCTTAATTCTCAAGTCCACCCACTGAGTTTAAACAGGGCTACTCACATGCAGAAGGACTGGCAATACCATGCACTAAAACAAGGGAGAGAATAGTCACTGGAGTGATTTTGTTCTGAGCCCCAGTTGAAACTGAGTACATGCTATAAAAGTGAAATATACCTACTGTACAAGCCCTCACTGAACTGGCTGTTCCCTAAAGGCAATTGCAGCCCTAAGGAAATAAATTTCAGAAATATCATCTTACCAGGGACAACGAGAAAACATTTGATTTGCTAATTCAAGCTAATACTAAATATAGTAAACAGGCCTGATACTGTTTACTGAGGAAAGCACAGCAATTTCAATACTCGATTAGTCACTCTGATAAGCCTTTAGTAAGAATTACTCATGACAGTAAAGTCTGCAGGACTGTGCCCAGGAAAAGCAACTGTGGGTAGTAAAGCAGGGTTACTCCATGAGAACCCAACCATGAGTAGCTCAGAGCACAGCTTAGCACACAGGCAAAAGCAGCACTCACATAAGCAAGAACCGGGTGAAAGGCTGAATATTTTGGTTTTATTTTTTAATATTGTTTGAGTTCATGTCTTAAGGAATTACTGTTTCACAGTGAGATAGTAAAATATTTATGTCTCTTGTTTCTCTAATGGTTTCTAAACTGACAAATTGCAAGAAAACAGCAAAATGAAATGGGTAAACTTGTGGCTGACCTTCTCCATTTTTGGTGCTGCATCCTCCAGTTAATATTTGCCATGAGATAAATAATTATTTTCTGAAATAAATTTCTTTGCTACATCTACCCATTTATTCAGCTCCTGCCGTTGCCCCACTTGTCTGCCTGGTTCACTTGCAATGGAACCACGTGAACTTTTGCTCTCCTTCTAAGTGGTATTTAAAAATGAAGCATGTGCTTGTTATGCTGAGGTATTTGAAAAAATAATGTATTCTGGTAGCTACAGAACCCTGACTCAAAGGCAGGAGCAATATGCACTATTTTAAAATGCTAGCACTCAGATCCAGCCCTTCTGCAACAGCAGCCAACTCCACCAAGTTCACTGGGAAAAAGATTTTAGCAGTAGTGCACTTGTCTGGTCCAAAACAGCCTTCAGTGGGGAAATATGAACTGCACGCCCCTTCCCAGTGGTGAAAGTTTCTTTAATTGTGGTGATAAACAACAGTGATGAAGCACTGCTCTCCAAAAATACTAAACCAATGCCAATCTGGTAATTACTAATTAGCCTCTATGGTAAAGTGTTGTGCAAGACAGAAATACTCCCATTTTCAGTGTAATGGGAAAATGTTTGCTCTCTAATCACATGAAAATTGCAAGCTATGACTGTAAAATACGTTCCTAGTGCATTTCTGCTCGTTAATAGAGCACTGCACAAAAAGCAGAGAGTTAAACTCTAGAAGGATCCTGCAACTCTGAATGAAGGTGATTGAACCTGGCACAGACTTTACAAAAATACACAGCATATGGTTTAAAAGGAGATGGCCCAATACCAACGCAAGCAAGAACTCATTCATTTTTCTCCATGTTTGTGCTTCAGCAAGATGCAGGCTTCCCCTGGGCACATCAAAGGTGCCGGGTTTATTCTTGCTCTCTACTGAGAGAAGAAATCACCAGGAACTAAGTGCATCAAGTGAAACTAAATGATAAGGAACCCAGCAATACCATGCTTCTAGATCTGATTTACTGCTGCAACGATCTGTTAAACTGCACGTTCTCACTACACCCATTTGCATGCCTAATGATGCAGAAAATAACACTGCATTATTTTCTTTGTGGAAAAAAAAAAAAAAAAAAGTGTATTTTTGAGGGTAAGCTGCATATGCAGGTTTCTGTTTAAAATCAGTGCGGACCGTTTATTTTCCTTTTAATAAAGCCCAGCACTTGAAGAGACATTACTTCATTCATAAATATTGTTTCAAATATTTTAAATACCTCTAGGACAGTAGTTTAAAGATAACAGAGCAATGCAAGACCAACAACAAACCTTAGGGCAATTCTTCTCCGCTGCGAGACGGAGAGAGCTCTAAAAACACGGGGGGGGTCACAAGGTCCCTCTCCACCCTGAACCCCACGAAGTTTTAATCCCCGATCGGCCCCTTGGCCGCCGCCTCCCTGTGACAGGCATCCCGGGGCCGCGCGGCTCTCGGTGCGGTCCCCGCACGGTGTCTCGGGCGAGGCGTGCGGGGAGCGCGGGGCGTGCGGGGCCTCCCCCCGGGGCGGCGGCGGCCGACGGCGCGGAAGGAAGGAGGACGGGACTAATTTACCTACGGAGTCAATCTCCAGGAGGCGCTGCAAGTCGCGGATGCTGTGGATCTCGCTGTGCGCCAGCCGCTCGATGAGCTCCTGCGGGATCTCGGCCTCCTTCAAAGACACACACACCGCGGGTCACCGCGCAGTCCCGCCCGCAGCGCCGGGCATCCGGCGCGCCGCGCCTCTGCGCTCGCTGGGTGCGGGGTGTTTGCGAGACATGTGGGGATGAAGCAGGGGGAAAATCCACGCGCACATCCCCCCACAGCGCTCCGCGGGGCGCCGGAGCGCTCCCGCCGCCCCCGCCTGCGCGCCCGCGGGGGCTGCGCGCCGCCCGCCCGACTGCGCCACGGCTCAGCGGGGCGGCAGCTCCGCACGGCCCCGCCTGGCAGCGTGTGCCCGGCAGCGCCGAGCCCCGAGCCCCGCCGGGCGGCCGGAGCCCACCCCGGGCAGCGGCTGCCGAAGTTCGCCCGGGCGGGTGCCAAGTCCCCCGCGGGCGCGGGCTCCCCCGACCCGGGCAGGAGGAGGAGGAGGAGAAGAACCGCGTCCCACGGGGCGCCGCCATCCTACGAGCGCCCACGTCGCGGCTGCCAGTGCCAAGCGGACCGGGTCCCGGGAAAAGTTACAGCCGCTGTGCAGCGCCGAGCACCGCGCTCGCCCCGACCGGGACCACCTGTAGCAGCCCCGGGACGCGGCTCCGCGCCCCCTCCGTCCCCTGCGGGCAGGCGGGGGAGAGAGCTCTCGACTGCTCCGGGGGAGATTCACAAAGCGGGGAGCGGCGTTTTGGGGCGCGGGGGATTCACCCAAGTTCTGCCCGCGGCACTAGCGGTGCCCGCGGCCGCCGTGTGCAGGCAGCGCTGGGCGCCGCGGGGGCGGCCCGGCTCCGCGCACCCTCGGCTTCCGCACAGCCGCAGCCCGCTGGCACCCGCGGGGCGTGGATATTTTATCATATATTTATGATATATATATATATTATATATATTATATACATATTAATTCTTAAGGGCGTCTAGCAGCCCGGGCGCGGAATGCACGGTCATTCCCCTTCGCTTGTGCCTTGCATGAAATGGCAACTTGCTGCCAGGCTCGGCCGCGCAGGGCCCGGGGCAGGGCAGCGCTCCCGGCGGGGCCGGGGCGCGGGGATGCCCGCGGAGCCCAGGAGGGCAGCCCGCTCCCTCCCCGGTGCCCTCCGCCGCGGCTCGCCCCGACCCCCGGCTGCGGCGTGCCCCGGGGACCGGCAGCGCAGGAAGCCGCTCTCACCTACCTCGCAGAAGGTAAAGGACAGGTACCCAAAACCTATCAGCAAAACGCAAGCCCAGGTCCTCATCGCGGTCTAGTGCACTTTAGACACGGAGGGAAGGCAACGCTGATGGAGAGGGGCTGCAGGCCGGCTCCTGCCGCGCAGGAATTCAGTACCATCCCTCAGGGGAAAGGCAGCGGGGTGGCTCGGGGGTCCTCCGCATCCAGGGTGGGTCGGGGCTGCCCGGGGCGGCGGTGGCTTAATGACGGCGCGGCCGCTGTTTGTACGTTCCCCTCGCTACGGGAGCGTGGCTGTTCTCCCTTCTGCCGCTCTCGCTCGCTCCTCTTGGCTCTTAGGACTAGACCAGCCGGTACTTCTGCATATTTGCTTAGATCAGACCAAAGTGAAACCCAAGGAGTCGATCCGGAGCGCAGCCGAAACGCCCATCACCTGTCTGGGGCGGCTGCCCCCCTCGCGCGGGCGGCGCTGGGGCCGCCTCCCCCCGCCGCGGCCGCCGCTCCGCGCCGCGCCGGGACCGCGGGGCTGCGCTCTCCGCCGAGGGCCGGCCCCCCCCGCCGTGCCTGCCCTCCACACCCGGCCCCTCCGCGGAGAGGGGAAAAATCAAAAATCTTTATTGATAAGGAGAGAAATGTTTCTCTTGCCGAGAATGGTCCCGCTTCCCTCCCCGGCTGGGGCGAGGTCAAAAAATAATAATTAATTAGGAATAATAGCAGGGACAAATCGAAGCGGTATTGCAGGATCTCGCGGGCTGCCTTGGTGCAGTTCCTGCTCCACTTTGCACGGGAGAAAAAGACTGGAGGAGGAGGAGGAAGGAGGGGGAAAAAAAAATAAAAAATATATATATATGCAAGAAGGTTTAAATCCCAAGGGGATCGGAGACGAACTGCAACTCCAGGCAGAGGGAGGCTCGGGGCTCGCTCCGGAGCGGTGGCCGGTCTGGAGCGTGGCCCCGGCGAGGAGCAGCATATACCGCTCCCGCCCTGCCGTGCGCCGCCCCCGCCCCTCCTCCCGGGTACTCCCGGCACCAGACCCACCAACAACAAGTCGTGGGGGTGCCGGCAGCTGCGGCGCCTGCTCCAGGGCCAGGGGCTCTGCCCACTGAGAGGGGAAAACAAGGAGCCGGCGGCGGGCAGGGGTCGGGGGGAGCGGGGCAGCCCCCGCCGCCGGCCCTCTGCGGCACCGGGCGGAGGGGCGGGCGCTGCTGCGCAGCAGCCGCCGTGTAACCTGGCGGGCTCGGCCGTGTGCTCTGCCTTTACATAAGGCAGAGCGGATCGCCATGGCCACGGCGCGATCGTGTGTGTGTGCGTGTGTGTGCTTTCTTATCGTTGTTATTCTATTTTAGCGGGGGAGCTTGCCTTTTGCAGAAGGGGAGGGGCAGAGCGGCGGAGGGTTGTGGTGTGCGGGTTTTAACGTTGCTGTTGCAGCGCAGCCTTCATTGCGAAGGACAACACACGCGCGCAGCCTGAAGGAATACAAAAGCACCCCCAAACTGCGCGAGAGGCAGGGGGGGCGGTGCGGGCGGGGGGCAGCGGAGCCCTCCGCCCTGCGGCACCCGGCTGCGGCATGCGCGGGCGCGGGGCTCCCCGCTGCGGCCGCGGGGACGCCGCGCCCCGGGGCTCCGCCGCAGCCGGACCCAGCCTCCGCAACCGCCACGGCCCCCCGCGATTGCTCCGACCCCCTCCAATTGCCCCAGACCCCCGCCCTGGATCCCTGCAACTGCCCCGGTCCCGCACCCCGCACCGATCCTCCGCAGCCCGGCCGGCCCCCCCGCAGCCCGTCCCGAACCCCGCAGCCGGCCCCGACCCGGCCCCGCCGCTCCGCGGGCGCAGCTCGCGTTCCCTTCGCGTCCTCCCTCCTCGCCGCCCCGGAGAGAAATTGCCCCCGTTCCCCCGGCGCGGATTGGCACAAGGTGCCTGCCTGCACCCTGACATCTCCCTGAACTCATTGTGATTTAAATAACAGCCCTTTCTCATCTAAACAAAGGTTCTTAATAGCAGATGCAAAGAATTCAGCTCATCTGAAAATCCAATAGCATTTAAGTGGATTAACTGCAATAACACAACTGAGGAGTGATACTATCCTTCATGGAAGACAATAGACTGTAAATGCACAGCCAGGGAGACTTATCCTTTCATCTCTGAATTTCCTTCAGCATTTCAAAAGCGAATGCTTTCTAGAAGCCCTGAAGGGGTTTGCACGCTACTGGCTTGGACATGCTTCTAGGAAACAACCTGTGCTTTAATGGGCACTTTGCAATTGCATAGAAGTTCCCACCAAAACAGAAGTGGCCTTTCAAGTACGTTTAATTCTCTCTCATGATGTCATGTAGGCTTACAGGGTGGTCTCCAGGACCACAAGGGGGGAAAAAAAAAGTGGGGGTTGAAAAGAGAAAGAAAAGGAAAAGAGATGTAAAAGATTTGGAAGCACTTTAAAAAGGAGAATGCTGCTGCCTTTTTTTTTTTTTTTTTAAGACAGAAAATGCTGAGCCAGTGTGGAGCCATTCTCAAATGCCTCCTGATATAAAAAAAATGACCCGAGTGCCACACTGCAGCAGAGCTATCCATGCAGGGCAGGAGGAGGCAGAGCAGGGCAGGACACTCTGGTAGTGCCATCACTTTCTTACATGGCAGAAGTAAAAAGCAATTGCTTCAGTTAAAAAAAAAGTCTCATCTGCACAGTCTCATTTGCTGGGGTTAAAGAAGCAATTCTTATGGTCCGTGTTGTCATAGTAATAAAAAAAATAATTACTAAACAGTGAAATAGATTCTGACAGTACCGGCTGGCTGAGCATTTACTCCTCTGCTTCCTTCCTTGGTTGGCTAGTGCATTTGGGATCAGAAGTGCTGTATATTTGTAGCTCTTGCTCTTGGTATTTCACTGCAAAAGCCAGCAGAGATAACTCCTGCTTTATCTTATGGTAAAAAAAATCTATGCATTTTGATTTCTCTTATATTTCCCTCATTTTACAAGAGACATACTGCATCAGCATCTTTTTTTTCATCTGTCATTGTGGAGCTCAGATAAGCATCTTTCCTCTGGGTCAAGTTACACTTGGAGTAGCTTTTAACATTAGACTGTTTATAGGGATCATTACAAATATTTGATAATAATGCAAAATATGTAAGATCCCAGAGGAGAGCAAAGACCAGGAAACATAAATAAAATTCACACAGATTCTGCAAACAACTTTATACTTAGGTTGCTTAAAAAACACATTTTGTCCTTGTCTATTGTTTGATCTAAAATTGCATTTTGTTGCCTCTAAGTCCCTACATACAGCTGTGTGAAAAACAAAACACCATTGCATGTTTTCTTCAGCATGGCACCTTCCTGCACATCTATTGCACATGTGTGCACCAGACATGAAATATCACCTTTTATGTAATACCCACAAGCCACACGTGAGGAAGGAGTGACAGCATGGTAGTTACAGGTTTAAAAGGAAATCAGTACCAAGAACAGAGTGACAGAAAATTAGATTTTACACTTTTTTATTTATCTGAGAGCAGCGAGCAAGATATTGCTTGTCTAATTTAAAGCACGCACTGTTAGAAGTCTCTCAAATGTCAGGAATTATAATAGAATTACACCATGACAGAGTGTTGAGAGGGAGGATTCCCAGGGTTTGCACAGCACTTGGCATGGGGGAAGGGATGCAGAAGCTGACACGAAATGAGACCACTTCAGTGTCACCAGAGCTGCTTTCTGAGGGTGGAGTCACCTGAAGCCAGGGTGCCCCAAATCAGGCTTCCAGCACCCACTACAGAGCTCGTTTAAATCTCTGCTGGCTCAGCTCTTAGAAACACAGGCCAGGCAATGTAACAGGACCAAGTGATGTTTCACAGATGCACACTGGGCCTGGGGGAAGGTCACTGGGAGAGGTGCAGCCAGGGATGGCCAGCAAGGTGGGCACTGTGGTGCTCAGAGGAGGCTGAAGCCATGGGCAGCACTGGGCTGGCTCCGAGATGGTACCTGAGGCCCAGGGCATCTATTTCAGAGCCCAGGCTGGAACAATGCTTGTTTGACCCTCCTGACAAGTCTTGAGGTTGCAAGAGGAATCATTTCATTGCAATGACATTCCTTGGGAAACCTAAGTTTTTTCAGATTTGGTTTTAGTGGGGTTTTTGCCTCATAGATAATCCCATTAAAATTAACAAAACAATGGGTTTGGGTAAGGGTTTTTGTTGGAAGAGTGACCTGCTTTTATTGCAGTGTGTGTTTGGGGCTGACCAAAGCTGCTCAGTGTGTTCTGCAGGGTACATCCTGCCACCACATCTGTCCTGGCTCTGGAAAGGAACCATAGGAAATACTCTCAGCAATTTGGACCTGCACCATTCTGTCAGTGCCCCACAGTGTATAACAAAGGATAAAAGTGTAGAACATAAAATCCAGAAAGCTGGACAGGAAGATCACCAACTTCGGGTGGTTCCTCTCTGGTTTTGAACATTTTCTTGGCCTGCAGCTTCAGAAGGGCATGTGGCCATGGTGGGGGGAGGTCATTTTCCTGCTCTGCAGCTCAGTTGCTGCCTGCCTGTGGAAAGGCATGAGGCTGGCACAGGCACAGGTGCAGTGCAGGCAAGGATTACAAATGCAGTAGGCACTGATGGCAGACACACCATTCCCTTTCCTGAATCTCAGCCCATAAAGAGCAGCAAGGAAAGCTGCAAGGAGAACAATCAAGGCTGTTATTATTCCAGCTAGTCCACCTACAAACATGATTTCCTTCTTTTCCAGTTCTTTCTTTTGGATCCTCACACTGGTTCCGTCCTTCTGGCTGAGCTTTGTTATCTTTGTAACTTTGGTTGGTGCAGCTTTCCAGATGCTTTCACAGTTGATAATTTTCTGAAATAGTCATGAGATGCAAATCTGCTACAAGGTTTCAGCTAAGAGGAGTGATCAGAAGTGGTGTGGAAAGATGTTATGATGTCTCTGCCCCAAACATAGAGGGTGGCCGTGGCCAGCATCCACTTATGTGGGTTGACACTTAAAGCTATAATATTTCTGGAGATGTTTTGCTCAGCTATGAATGGTGCAGGGTCCCTGTTGAGCTGATCCTCCACCTAAAATTGCCCTTTTGACTTCAGTGGGAGTTAGACCCAATTGTCTCTGGAGCCATTACTTGTTTTAATAGCCAAGAGACACAGTTAGTAATGCTCTTGTTAATGTGCTCCTCTCTCCCCCAGTGCCCAGCTACTCCTTACCCAGGAGCTTCAGCAGCTCAGCTGAAAGTGAGGGACTGTTTGACCTTCCCTGCTGCCACAGCCACTGCTGAGTGACACACAGTTCACCTTCAGGGCTGGAGCACGAACTGGCAGCCCTGCCAGCCTGGGTAGCAAGATACCATGTTTAGGCATTAAACTAGGGCACTTGCATACCAGCACTGGCCGCTATTTTAGTGGGTATATGAAGCTGATCCCTGCTCCCCACCCCTGTGGGACAAGGGAGCTGCTGTGAGTGAGGGATATCCTCTGCCTGGTGGATAAAGCTATTAAAAATGGGCTGTGTTTTGTCAGGAGTATGTAGTTCATCCAGCTGAATGACTGTAAAAGTACCAGCCCAGCTTAAGGTATGCTGATACATGCTGTAAATGAGAGCACTGCGCACAGGGCTCAGTCCCTGGGGTCCTGTGTGCAGTGTGCTCATGTCTCCTCAGCAATGGGGGTGTAAAGCTCTTCTCCTCTGACTCAAATCAACACCAGTTGCAGTGATTCTGTGGAGACCATCCAGGATGTAACTCAGCCACGCTAAGTACCATAAAATTGTGATATTATTCTCCATTGTTTGTAGCTTGGAGGCCTGTAGAGGCCTAGCTTGGAGCTGTCAGTTTTATTAAGCTCCATCCAAACACAGTGAGATAGTTGTTCTTCCTGAAGAATTTGTGTTCTCAAAGTGTGAGCCGCCCCGTTTGTGTTCTTGTATCCATGCAACCTTGTTGCTCTTACATTACACATTTGTCCTGTGAGATTCCCTCCCTTACAATAAAAACTCACGAGAATGATACGCACATTTTCAACTCCGAGCACACCAGAGACTGCAGGATCCAGCAGTACCTAAAGGACACAGGGGATATGGAGGCTGCTGTAGTGGAATTGCTAACTTTGAACTGCAAATGTTTGTAATGGCTGTGAAGCTTCCTAATTGAATTTCTGACCCTTTTTGTCACAGAAACCTAGTTAATACAAGGGAAGGAGAAGAGCAAGTAAAGGATTGGTGATTGGTTAGCTTTTTTTTTTTTTTAACAGAAACTCCACTGTAGAGTTTTTTTGCATTTTTCTCTTAATTTTCCTGGTCCTACTTGGTCTCAGTGGCTGCACATCGTTCAAGGATCACCCTGAAGTCCCCAGCTCAGAGCAGTATCTCTAAAGAAAGGCTTCATGGAGCGCATGCTGAGTCTCCAAACTCTCCCTCCCTGAGCACTTCCATCCTTTCAAGACACACTGGTATCCACAGACCCACTGATGGTGGTGGTCAGACCAGAGCAGGCAGCCCCTGTGGTGGCATCTCCTCCTCAGCAGAAATTCCTGGGGAATTCAGTGCTTTCCAGCTCTTTATTCTAAACACTTTGTACTTAGGTGATTTCTTCCTGAGAGCTGATAAAGATCTTCCATAGCCATGAGGCATATCAGTAATCAGAAATGCAGGGAGGATGTAGAGCTAAACTTCAGGTGAGAAGCTGGTAGCAACCATTTCCCAAGCCCTTTCCTCACCATCTTGGGACCAGTTTTATCATTGCCCTGCTAAATTCCAGGTCCAGAAGACCTCTGAGAAGCTCCTCTGGTCACATCATTTGGCTGTGTCACATGGAGATGTCTTAACGTGGTCTGTCACCTGCTAGCCACCATCACATGGTCCCTGGGAGCATGTTCCTGATACACTGCTGGGCTACAAAGGGACCACACACCCACATTTACACTAGAGCTGAATTTCCTGGTTCTTGCAAGAACTGAAGTGCAGTTAAACTGTAAAATCATTTATCTTGGAAAAAGCCTCTAAGATCATCAAGTCCAACCATCTTCTCCATCCTATTGAACATAGCATTTGTTCACCTTTCAGCAGTGGTTTGTGATGCCATTCCCATCAGTTGGGACACAGAACTCCCTCTTTCTTGGAAGTCAGTGAGGAGTACAGCCTTAAAGCAGAGAGCAGGCAATGGCCCTTTAAGCATTGTCTGTTTAACTGTAGCACGATCTCTCCTGCACTCCAGTGCTTTCCATAAACAGCAAGCCATCCTGGAAGGGGAGGGAGAGGATGATAAATAATCCTGTTATTCATGCGACCGCGTTCTTTCATGAAACTGGGAAAAGGCAAAATAAAGTGGCGACTGCAAGGCTGAGAATGAAACGTGAGGCAGTGGGTTGTGTTGCTGTAGTTATTTGGGGCTGGAAGAAAATCTGGAAAGAGAAAGGTGAGCAGAAAAGCTTTAAAACGCCAAGAAGAAAGGCAAGAGACAGGACATAAAAGAGCGAGCTATCCCTGAATCCTTGCTTTGTGTCTGGGCTCACTGCTGGGTCTGGCTGTGGTTCTGGTTGTCCAGCAGCAGCTCCCACAGCATGGCTACCTGTGCCAGAGGCTTCCCTGTGTGTGCACCTTGTGAAAATTGGGAATTAGGAGATGACAGAGCTCCAGTAAGGACAGCTGGGTGAGGAGAGAGGCAAAAGCAAGCAAACCCTGGGAAAGAATCTCATAGAACAATGAGGAAGCAGAGAATAAACCTGTTTGCTGAGGGTCCTAGCAAATGAGCTATAATTAGTTTTCGTGGGACAGTTGTGGTATTGCCTTCGTCACACTTTGCATGTGTGTCAGAGGTGCCTCCCCAGTTTGTGTTGGAGGTGCCCACGCTGCAGCCGCTCCAGTTCTCCATCTGTGCATCCCCTGGGCCCTGAGCTGGGACAGCTGAGGCACAGGCATCCCTCATTCCATCAGACCTGCTCGCAGGCAGCCTCCCACAGAGAGCTGGGACACACAGCTGTGGGGAAACATCTTAAACCACTGCAGCTGTCTGCTCTCTGCATGTGAGCCACAGCCCTCCATCCCTGGGATGCTCCTGGAACCAGCCAGGCCCTGTACTGCTGCCTGGTACCAGCCCCATCTTTGGTTTGTAAGAGAATCTCCTCCTGGGACTGTGTGCCAGCCCTTCCAACACTTCAGTAATGGCACACACCCACTTCAGCAGCATCAGGGCTTGGGATAACCCAGCCACGTTGTTATAATCTTCCAAAAGTGCCTCTTCCCCTTGCATGGCATCAGTGCAATTCCTTCAGGGTTATAAAAGCTTAAGCCTTTGTAAACAAGGCAGCCCTGGAGCCTAGGTATTGGAGAGAGAGGATTCCTCTCCATGTCCTAAATATTTTGGATGGGAAAAAAAAAAAAAAAAAAAAAAAAAAAAAAGAACTTTTAAGACATCAGCTTCCCTTCTAGTGTAAATGGGACCAGCTCCACCCAGCTTCAGCCTGGAGTCTCTAACACTGTCACTGTGCAAAGCTCCCAGTAAGGCAAATGGGAATTGCACATGATGTGATGGGAAAGCAGCAGATACCTTTGTAAATACTGCACCCTCACACGAGCCACAAGTTTCTTTCCTGAGACACCCTGCCAAACTAGCAGGTGTTTTTTACATCAGGCCTTATATTAACACACTCCTACGTATGTCTGGCTGCATCTGCTGCATTAACGATCCCTCGGTGCATAATGGCTGGGTTAGTTTGTGAAGTTAAATACCACGGGCAAGAGCCCAGCCACAATGCATACAAACCTCAAACTGCTTCTGTTTCTATCACAGGGGTTACTGCTCTGCTTCTTTCACTGTGACTTTTTCTTTCTTTCTTCCTTTCACTGCGTTTTTCCCTTCTTCCTGCCCATCCTTTCCCCAGTTTGTGGTGTCTAGATTTCCTCCATGTCTTTATTTTCTCCATCTTTTGCTATGTCTTTCCTGTCTGATTTCAGTTTCTCTCAGTTTCAGACACCAGAGAGAATGAAAGCTGCAGCCAGCCAACCCCAACTACTCCAACATACTCCAACAGCCCCAGAATGGTCAGATACTCCTCCAGCCAGTGCATGTCTGGAGTCTTGGGGCAGTGCCATGGGTCTGCTGGGTGGGGATGCCACCATTTAAACTCTGGGTGCTTGTAGTGGCTGCTGTGGAAGTGAAAAAGGCCAGCTCAGGCCTGCTCAACTTTTACTCTCAGTGTAGACAGCAAGTCCAAGTCCAAACCCACTGGGGAAAATATGTGCTTGGAGTGTAAAAGCCTGTTTTTACAGAAGCCAGTGGTAGGAGTCTTTGGGGATTAGTCTTGTGTTGCAATTATCAATGATTTTTAAAATGCATTGTGGCCAGGCATAAAAGCTGCTCAGAAACATGGCAGGGCTGAATCTGAAGCCAGCTATCACAGATTTCTACAAAACCCCCCACCTGTCTTTGTAGAGCTGACGCTAAAGTTAAGTTGAAATTTTCAAGGGCACCAAAGATGTGTGTGTATGTTTAACTTCCACTGAAATGGGACTTTGGGGCATTACTTAATGAGAAGGATTTGACAAATACTCTTCTATCCTCCTTTGTTTAAAATTAAGATGCCAAATTCAAACATCCATGCCAGCGTGGTGTCTGTTTCCATTGCTCATGCTTTTAGTCGTGCAGTTGTTGTCATGGTCCTTCATGGAGGTCTCACCTTTGGTCCCAGGCTCTCTTGGCCCTAGGTTTAGCTTTTTGCAGTAGTTCCATGGTGTGTGCACACACACAAAGCACAACAGCTGGTGGATCTCTTATTCATGGCTTAATCACTTCCCTCCGGAGGTGTGCAGTGTGATGTGTGGTCTTGCTCAATCCTGCCTTCCTCAGGGATGGAGCAGGAGGGTCAAACACAGCCCAGATTCCCTAACCCAGCACTTAGGAACATGACTAACTGGGGGCATGGAGTATTCTCTCGACATCATTAGGCTGGACCTGCTTCTTTTCCTGGCATTAAGCAAGCATTTAGTCCTTTGGAGTTTGTCTTACCACACCCTTCCCATCTCATGGTTATCTCTGTATCACACTTTGAGCTGCCCACTGGTTTTCCACACATCTCCTCTGACTTTCCCCAGGCCATCCATCTGATCTCATAACCACAGCTCCTCTGGTGGTTCACCACATGCCCCAATCCCTCCCTTTGTAAAGGTTGGCTGTATCACTGCTACTTTCCTATCCATCTGGAATTTCCCCTGAAGGCTCTGAGCCACCTACTCCATAAGTGTCATCAGACACCTTTTGCTGGGAGGGACTTTTATTTCTTTGTTTGATGGTTTCGTAATCCAAATTGGCTGTCGATTTAATTCAAAATGCCATCACACCAGAGCAGGGCCTCTGCATTTGAAGCAGTTGAGAAAAATAAAATACTGATAAGGAGCCAGATGGCTCAAGAGATTGGGAACCAGCAATGGAGTCAGTAACCTTGACATCACTGCTCCAAAATGCAGCTCTGATCGACAGTGAACTTCATGGGCTCAGTCCAATTTCTAGTGTATGTAGGGTCATGCCAGAAAAACTTCCCTTATAAACACCCCCTGCTTTAGCTAAGAGGCCTGAAGATGTGTGTGAAGGTCCCTCAAAACAGAGGAAATGTCACCTGCTGCACATGGATGATGCAGTCTGAAGCAGTGCTTGTGCACCTTCTGCAGCAAGGGAAATTCATATTGCAGGATTGCCCACCTGGCCAGCTTCCACAGGAAAGACATTTCCTTCTCTTCCAAATTACCTTGCAAGCCAGTTCTAAAATTCCCTTGTGCCTAAGTCTCATGAAAACTGTAAGTCTGCAGTCCCAGTGGTCTGACTGATCCCATGTGTACCTGGTGAGAGGCTCCTCAGAGGTGAAAGAACATTGTCAAAGTGTCAATAAAAGAAGAAGAAGCAAGTAAGAATTTGAGTCTGGAGCATCCCTAAGATTTAAAAAACAGTGTGAGAACAAAATCTGGCCATGCACACAGGAGCCAAAAGCCTTACTAAACTAAGCTACAGTTTCTTGCAGCACAGCCTTCCTTCCTGCTGATGGTTATTTTCTAACCTTGCTGTGCAGGAATTGGAAAGAAGCAGGGGCCAGAGAAGAGGTGACTCTGAAATGGCACAAGGTCATTACACACAGAGCAGAAGAGCAATCCAGCCTCCCAGGTTTCCTTTACTAAAGCCATAATAGTCTGATAGGGCATCAGACCCCTTACTGGTAGTCTTCAGCTGTATGTGAAGGCAGCAGAGCAAACAACTGCTTTTCCCTGCAAGGTTTCTTGGTGTGGATGTTGTCTGTCCTCAGCCCATGTTCCCTCAGCTGCTTTCTCCCGGATTCCCCTTGCCCCCACTGGAAAGCTGCCCAGAAACTCCCTCCACAGTTTCAGGGCCAAGACCAAATCAGCTCAGTCAGGCTTGTTAGAATCATAGAGTCATTAAGGTTGGAAAATACCTCTAAGATCATCAAGTCTAACTACTAACTCAGCACTGCAGAGGTCTCAGTTAAATAGTGTCCCCAGGGGCCACACCTACATGTCTTTTAAGTCCCCCCAGGGACAGTGACTCCACCATTGCCCTGGGCAGCTTGTTCTAATGCTTAACAACCCTTTTGGTGAAGAAATGTATCCTAAAACCCAATCTAAACCTCCCCTGGCAGAGCTTGAGGCCATTTCCTCTTGTCATATTGCTTGCTGGAGAAAAGACTGACTCTCCTGACTACAACCTCCTTTCAAGAAATTGTATAGAGTGAGAAGGTCTCCACTGAGCCTCTTTTTCTCCAGCTCCCTCAGATGCTTCTCCCAGACCTGTGCTCCAAAGGGACTCCTTGTTATGTGAGTTCCTGCCCTGCCTTGACACCCTGTGCAGGTCGTTCTCATTTTTGTGGTCCTGTTTTGGCTACCCAGGCATCCCCCAGTGCTCCTGGCTGTGGGATGCCCACAACCTGCCAGTGCTGCTCTCTGCACCCCTGAGAGCTGGTCCCATCCCACACGTCCACAGCCCTGTGTCAGCCCCAGGGAGCTGCTTCGTACCATCCACAACTGTTTGGTTTATATTCGCGTATCAGGCCGTGACCCTGAACTGGCTTCTCCCTTTAAATTCCTTCCACATGGCTCTGCCCACACTGTCCACAAAGCCTCTCAAAGAAATGCAGCTTGGAAAAAAAAAATCTGAGAAGAAGAAAAACCCCTTCACAACAAAATGTCCTTCTCTCTCCGGCAGCTCCGCTTGGGTGCGGTTTTCCCAACACTCCCCCGCAACTGAGGCGCGGAATCTGTTCAGCTCTGCTCCTGCCTGCACTGCAGGGACAGGGTCACCCCAGGCTGGGCACAAACACCCCCACTGCAGGGACAGGGTCACCTCTTAACTGGGCACAAGCACCCCCACTGCAGGGACAGGGACAGGGACACCCCAGACTGGGTATAAACACCCCCACTGCAGGGACAGGGACACCGCAGGCTGGGCCCAAAGCACCCACACACAGTCCCCATCCACAGGGGCTGGGCACCTTCCTGGGGTCACTGCATTGCTGTAAAACAGTGCTTTTACCCAGCTTTCATCCCAAGAGCCTTGATGCCCTTTAGCCTCTGCCATTGCCCAGCCCTGTGATGGTGCAGCGGGGCCAGGATCCTTCTCCCCTGGGTGAGGAGCCCATGAGAGCCCCTCTCCATTCTCTCCCTCCATATAAACATATATATAGGACTGTCCCCATATAGTGGCAGCTCCACACATGTGCTGGTGGGCGGGTAGCTCTGCATTTGCCCTCATGATTTCATGCCAGAAACATTTGCAAGTTCAGCTCGCTGCTCGGTTTCCCCTCTCTCTCTCCTGCTCCCTTTCAGGGTTACTCCTCGAGTCTGCAAAGGCATCCCACATTCCCCCCCCAAGCCCTGGGCTCCTGCCTGCCAGCATCCCTCCAGATTCATCATTGCCTCATTCTGCCCCAGCCTCTTAAACATTTCCTTAAAGGATTTCAGTGAGATCAAAATAAATTTTGCCATACGCACTGCTGTTATCAAGCCTTCCCTTTTTGCGTCTTTTCTCAGCAGCTATTTTGGGATGATTAATAATTCACAGTGAGGCTTGGCACAGCAATGGTTAAAGGGACAAAGCTGAGCTGACGCAGGAGCCTTCTGGACAGAAGCAGTTTTATAAAGTCTTATAAGTGCTATTTTTTTCTTTAGGAAAGGAGTGGATTTTTTTTTTTTTTTTTTTTTTAGTTTTGTGAGAACAGGAATGTTTCTCTTTTAGCCAATTCCACATACTTTTTGTTATAGGAGAAGATGTGGTCTGAGGGTTTTAGCAGAGGCTAAAACAGGGGAGAACTGGATCCATTTTGGTGGTGTATCAAGTGGATAGGAAATAATCGAAAATGCTGTGTTAAAAAATGAGTTTAGCAGCAGCTCCAGGAGAACCCTGCTCTGCAGAGAGCCCTCCCTCCCCTCACCTGCCCAGCACCCAGCAGACCTGGCAAATGTGCAGATTTGATCCATTTCCACCCTTTGGCCAAAAGACATTCCTTTAATCATGCCCTCCTGGGAACTGAGGTTGTGAGTGTTTTTCTGTTGGTAAAATGAAGCACACTGGCTGCCAGAGGCTGTTCCAAGGCTGGGTTCAGGGGGTGTGGTGCACAGTGGACAGGTCTCTCCTGGGGCTCCACTGGGATGCTCCCACACATCCTGGCTGATGGGCAGCCTGTGGCTTTGCTCAGGCTGAAGCACATCTAACATTCCTTTCTGGGCCCAGTGGTGCAGCAGCCTCCTGACTTGTACCAGCTATTTTTCCTTCCCCACCTGCTGTCTGGGCTGAAATCAGAGCTCAGATCCATCCCCTCTCATCCCAGCACCCTGTCTCCATCACACCCTGCTCAGTGGAAAGGTGATGGAGTTTTTCCAGGACCCCACATGACACACGTCCCCTTCTGAGGACACTCACTGGTCCCATCGCTTCAGACACACCTCCAGGTCTGCCAACAGCCTCGCCTGTAGTGATGGGTGGGATGTAAAATGGATTAAAAAGCAGAGGCCAGAACTTTTTCAAGTTAATCTCCTAATGCAAAAGGATCATATTTGGCAGCAACATAAGGCAAGCTCTCATCAGTTTATATTTCTGTTTTTCTTCCCTTTAACAATCTAATTTTGTACATTGCTCTGTGGAATCCAGATACAGATAATCCTCCCCCAGTTAACACCACTCTGGCTGTGCCCTATGGAAATCTGTGTGCTGCCTGTGGGAGCTGGAGACATGGGGGTGCTGTGCTGGTCTAGAGACTGTCTGGAGGGGTTTCAGCAGGTAATAGATAGCTCAGGGTCACAGGAAGAACTGCTGGAAACACTTTTCATGGGCATTTTTTTTTGAGAAAGTGGTCTTTTGTGTTTGCATCTCAGCTTACACTTTGGTGCAGGGGACAGTTAGACAGCTATTGAAAACTGAAATATTCTGATGGTCGCAGAGGAGAAACTCACAATTTTCCCTGAAAAACTTTCACACCAAATGTAAAATTTCTGACAAACTATTCAGCCAGAATGACCTTTTGTGCTGCAGAACAAACTGTGATGAACATTTTTTCTACCAGGTTTTTCTCCTGACATTATGAATCCTGATGGGGGATTAGCTAACACAGCTCGTTATCAGCACATGCAGCATCAGAGAGGACTTGGAGCTATGTGAGATCTCAAAAACAACCATCTGATGCCAATATGCAATTTGAGATGCTGCCTCAACCAAAAAGGAAGATCCATGGGCTAAAGTTGGTGTTGATGTTAATCCCAGCTATGGGTGAAGTTGCCCCAAGGCTGAATTTGCCTCAAGAGAGTCAAGCTAGGGAGTGGATTAACTTCTAAGAAAGTCTGAGTGAATGAATTAGCGGAATTACTGGGTAAGGTCAGCAATGAAATTATGAGTCTACAGCAGAGGAAACAGGATGCATTTCTAAAGGGCTAAGAATGGCCCCTTTGCTAGATTTATGGGGCTGAGGTGATGAGCCTGGGGTCAGATAATAACCTTTCAAACCACCAAGGCAGACCAAATATGCTTTGCCATGGCCCGCTTGCTTTTCAATGCATGTGTGTCATGTTTGGAAAACAAGGCCCCGTCTGTCCCGGCCGAAACAGCAGCAACAAAATAACGCTGCTTGTTAGGGAAATGCCACCGCAGAAGAAGATAATTGAAACATTCAGGCTGGCAGTACAGGGGGATAAAGGCAATAAATCCTGAAAGCACGCTGCCTTATCTCGGGCAGGAGCTGCCGGCGCTGCTCCTTGGCCAGGATCCACCAGGCCGGGGAGGCCTCGTCCAGGCCCAGTTATCCTGAGGGCCAGCCTTCAGCCAAGGCCACCAGCCTGCCATAAAACAGGGATGCTGAACAGGACAGAAACCTGTCCCTCCTCCTGCTGCAGCTGTTCTCCCTCCCTGACATAGGGGGAGGCATCTGCAGTGGGTTGGGGTGTGTGAATTAACCCCAGCTGCAAAGCCGCACAAAGCTGTGTCAGGGTGGATCTGAGGAAAAGGTTCTTCACCCAGCTGTGTCAGGGAGGCTTGGGTGTTTATGAAGAAAAGGTTCTTCACCCAGCTGTGTCAGAGAGGTTTGGGGTGGATATGAGGAAAAGGTTCTTCACCCAGCTGTGTCAGAGAGGTTTGGGGTGGATATGAGGAAAAGGTTCTTCACCCAGCTGTGTCAGAGAGGTTTGGGGTGGATATGAGGAAAAGGTTCTTCACCCAGCTGTGTCAGAGAGGTTTGGGGTGGATATGAGGAAAAGGTTCTTTCTTCACCCAAAGGGTGGTTGAACACTGGGACAGGCCCTCCAGGGAAGTGGTCACAGCACCAAGCCTGACCAAGTTCAAGTGTTTGGAGAACATTTGTGGGAGTAGGGTGGAATTTTTGGGTTGTTTTGTGTGGGGTCAGGAGATGGGCTTGGTGATCCTTGTGTGCCCATGATTCTGTGAAAACAGAGGTGGGGCTGGGAGGGACACACAGCCCCTTATGGAGCCACTCCAGGCTGACCAGCACAGCCCTGATGGGTGTCCAGCATTCCCCAAAGGGCTGGAGCTGCTGCTCCAGTGCTCACAGCCTCCTAGGACTTTCCTGATGCCTCCACAAGTCACTGCTCCAGGGACTGTGAATTTATCTTAACATTACAGAGTGTAAGTGGGCAAGGAACCCCCATAATTTACCTACAAATCTGATATAACAATGATGCAAACTTTTCCTCTGGATTTATGTACAGCTGAAACATGAGCAATAGAAGGGGAAAGCCTGCAAACAAAACTAGTATCCTCAAGCCTTCTGCTTATTACGTGGCAACAAAGGTATGTGATGCTGCAAAGCTCTTGGCTTGTGGCCTCGCCCTGCTCTCACACAAGTCCTGGAGAAGTTACGCAAGTGCAACGGGAATCCATGAATTTTGATGAGGAGTATCTCTGCTTCTCACTGGTCATGCCCCTGTGCCAGGAGGCAGCACAGAGATGTGCTGCAAAGGCAGCTGCATGGCAGTGACCACTTCATTACTGCCCAACAGGGCACCCCCTGACTTTGTCCATTCACTCTCAACACTCAGTGCTTGGTCTCCTCTTGTGGCACTGAGATTCTTCTGGGAGTGGTTTTTCAGCTGGCAGCCTGGGCAGCAGCAAGGCCCGGCCCCAGCCAGGCAAAGAGGGTCCATGATGGGACTTGGGCTCCAGGGAGCACATTTGGGCTGCAGGGCAGCTCCCCTTTGAGGTTTATGCGAGCCCACCCTCTGCCCCTTTACTTGCTTGATGTTCTTCAGATGGAGACAGGATTTACAAATGCTTGACTGTAGGAAATAAATGTAAAGGAGAGTGGTATTTCTCTCCCTGCTTCTTTCCCCCATCTGTTCAAGGACTTGATCCTGCAAGTACTGCTGAGACAAAGCCACAGTCAGGGGGGAAATGATGTTTTCCAAGACCACTCCAAGGTGGGCAGTAGCACAGAGCAATCAGCTTGGGTCTGTGTTGCTTTGTGCTTGACAAGCAGCAGCCAGAGAGTCTCCAGGGAGACCTGCTTTTCCTAAGGTGCCAGTACAACTCCTTACACGGAGCACAGCAGTTTGAGGTCCTGAGGCATCACTGTCAGACCCCAGCTAGCTATGGAAATGTTGCTCTGGGAAGAATTACCTCTCTCTACAAAACACAAACCTTTCTTCTTTGCTGCAGTAATTTTTCTGCAATTATAACTTACACAGAACAGCTCAAACTGCAGGCATTAACACAGCACAGGCTGCAGTCTCCCTTTACCTTCGGGTGGACAGCATGGATCAGACAGCACACGGATGGTTTCAGCATGAATCACTCACTGCCTCTGTAACCAACATTCCCATAACCTAAATCTATCAAAAAGAACATAAACCACATCAGAAGCCAGTTCACAGATACTCATTTGCTAAGACTTTGGAAACCTCTTATATTAAACAGATCATCTCTTTACAGGAGCATGAAGCTGCCCTAATTATACAAAGGGTGGAAAGGGACAATCTTCCTTCTGGGAAGGCTGTTTAACTTCTTCTGGCTTCCTAAAAAGCTATTGTCTTATAAACTGAGCATTCCTTCACTGGCCTGGTAGACACAACATTCCCCATGTCCCAACCAAGTGCTGTGCAAGGAGCAGCAGGACCTGAGCCAGTCAGCCTGAGCAGTCCCGGGCACAGCCCCACAGGGGCTGCTGCTGGCTGCCCCTGGAACACCCCATTCAGAGCATGATGTGCTGCCAAACACAGTTCTGCCTTGGCTTTGCCTGTGGCTCTTCAGCAGTGGCCTCTGGCCTGGATTTTTTTTGGAAGGAAGAGGTGCTCTGGGCAGCCCCCTCCTTCACACCAGCAATCACTGTGATTGTAGGAACCCCACTGGGTGAGCAACTGCAGCAGCTCTGCAGCATTGGTCTGGTGGATCTGAGGTTCCTCCACGTGACTGGAGATACAATGAGAGCCCCAGATCTTCAGGAAGAGGAACAGCTTCATCACAAAGGCTGTGTGGTTTCTCAGCAGCCACCAAGGCCAGGTCCACCCACAGGAAGGTGATGTCTCAGGATGCCAACAACACCCTTCAAACCCCCTTTGCTTGCAAACCTTGCTCAGCTCTTTTCTGCAGCTGGAAAACCAACTGTGAGTAGCAGTGAGGTGTCAGCTACTAACACCAAGTCACATCTAGGAAGGACATTACTTCCATGTTATGATAAACCCAGGTGTTTTATTTGGAACCAGTAGCTTTTGTTATTCTCTTCCTTCATCTGACATCAACACTGTGTTCAGTTTCTGCTTGTGTACGTGGTCTGGTAGGTGTCATTGTACAGCTGACAGGCCTTAAATTCACAATTTGTGGGAGGCATATTTATTTCCTAAGGTTTTACATCACTGAAGGTAGCAAGCCACAAAATAAAACCATTGTTGCAAATATCATTTGATGTTAATCTTCGTATAATCCACAGTAAATATTTATGCGCAATGCAATAGTGGATGGATTGTTTACAGTTTGAAATTGTTAGAGAGGATTCCGTATAGATTAGTCAGCTAATCTGCTGTAATCTGCTTAAAAAGCAACTGAAATGGGTTTTCTTTCACTGAATCATGTTAGCCCTGTCTATGCAGTGACTTCAGATAGGGAAGGGATTCAGGCACAAAAGGGCATTTACCTTGTGGGTGCTCACAGCATTGCTCGCATTGCAGGAGAGCCATAAATTTCCCCTTCTGCCTTAGAGAATGGGACAGCTGCCGTGACTGAATTTAAGCTGAGATGAGTGTCAGGCTCTTCTATCCCATTTCCTTGCTGCAGCTTTTGAACTCTATTGCCTGGGGATAAACTGATCTTTGATGAGGCACCTGCACGGTGTCTGCACAGAAGTCATCCTTTCTGAATTTATTCTGTTTTATTTCACTCTATCCTAAGGAGATCTACAGGAGGTGCCTTTACTTAGCATGCTCCTGGGTTAATAGGAAAGCATCCCATATCCTTTACTCCCAACTCACCTTTGTTCACAGCGGAGTTGCAGCTCAGGGTAGAAAAAGATCTTAGATACTCCCTGTACTTGACAGAAGTTCTCTGGGTGATGTGGGTGCCCATGGGACAGGTGTGTCTCCTCTGGGCTGTAAGGTCCAGGCTTGGACCTCCGATAGCCCAGTGAGTGAAAGGTAAAGCCTGGGCAGCAGAGAGCTTCCTCCAACCAACCGAGCAACAAGCCTGTCTGGGACACTCAGCTAACACGTGGCAGAGAGGATGTGAATAGTGATGGAATCCCATTCTGTGGCTTTCAGCAATATTCAGAGGCTGGAGGATCTCTCCAAGCCCTTGTTCCTGGTGTAGGGATACTCACACAGAGGTGGCCTCACAGATACCAGGTGATGGCTGCAGCATGGGTGAGCCCTGAGCTCTCTGCATGCTGTCTCTCCAGGACATAGGCAGGAACCAGGCAGGGAACAGCCCTACTGGGAAAAAATGGGGCTGAAACAAGACACCCTGTGGGTATCAGGCCAATTTATTTCCCATTTACCCACCACACCTGGGACCAGCCAGGTGTAGGATGGGGTTGCCTGTGACTCCCTGCCCACCACTGGTTTTAAATCCCATTTCCTGACCCCTTTCACTGGGAAGGTTGGGCACCTCCTGCCTTCAACCAGGTTTGAGCAGTGGCTGCAGCCCAGCTCTGCTTCTGGAGGTTGAGACCTGGAACCTCCCCAGGGAAACCTGGGAAGGCAAAACACACCTTGTGTCCCCTCCATAATCAGCAACACTGACAGGACTGTGGCGTCCTGTCCTGACTGACCCCCTCCCCTCTGGGAGGGGACCTGGCCCATCACCTGAGCGACCCTCTGGCAATCACATCAGCCTTTGGTGTGGGGGCAGTCACTTTTCTCCCCTTTCACACATCCCCAGTGCCGGTAGATCACTTCAGTGTGGGTCCCTCTGAATAATACATTCATCCACAGTCCTTCCCCCACCCTGTCCTCAGCAAGGCCTTCACGAGTTGAATACGGTGGCTCGGCTCCAGCACACACAGCTGCCATCACTGCTGCAATTCTTTTGCCTTGAGAAAAAGCATATACAATTTAATATGCTCCTGGCACAACAGCTTTTCTGTAGCAGAGGAGGCGGGTTTGTTTATGGCTATTTTGATAGGGCAGCTTTCATCCGGACACAGGTTCTGCTGCATCTCCCCGCCCGCACAAGGGTGCCTTTGTTGGGCTGGTTCTCATGTTCTTCTGCCCATTTTGGTACCTTCTCCCACTCCCTGCAAACCCAAGGTTTAAAAAGCCCTCCTTGCTGGTCATGTTATTCTTTAAGAGCTAGATCCCGGGCTAAGAGCCAGACATGCAAGGCAATGGGAGAGGGTGTGATGCTTTACTGGATATGTGTCAGGGATATGAACCATCCTGCCATCTCATGGGAATTTGGCTCATGCAGCAGAGCTCTTGGTGCTTGTGGTGGCCGTTAGCAGTGACTTGCAGGCTTTCCAGGCTGGGGAGCAGCTCTGTTGCTTTCTCAGACACCTTCTGTCTCACCAACAGCCATATGAACCATGCACAGGGGCACAACTCCTTCCTCCAGGCAGGGCCAGCACAGGGCTTTTCCATGTCTGCAGGAGCTGGCACTGAGAGATGCAGATTCCCTTCCGGCAGCAATTTCCAGAGTCACCCTTACGCAAGATAAAATGTGAACAGTGACGCATGTCTGTGCTCCCACGGCACCTCAGCTCCCCAGGCAGGGTGGGGTGTGCAGGAGATGCACCTGGGGCTGGGAAGTCTCAATCAAACCACCCAGAGTCTGCAAGCTCAGCCAACTCCTTCTATTTGGCAAGCAGCTTGAGCTGCCCCTGGTTGACGAGGAGAAACAATCTCTTGTGTTTTTCAGCTGCTGAGTCTGCTCCCTCTCACTACCACAGTGGAAATAAATGGTGGGAGGGTTTAGCCAGCACTAATTCATTGCCATGTTCAGTCTGAAGCCGCTGTGACTTTGTGCTTGGCCCACAAACACAATGGAGAAAATGAAACCGGATAGAAAATACAGCGGATCATCCGATCATCGTAAGCACATGGGAAAGAAACAGAGTCACTCTGTAGTGCACATGAATTCCACACATGTGGAGGAATGCAAAGCAGCTATTGTACCCCCACTTTGCAGATCCATTTCACTGTTTTCCCAGTTTATCTGGAAAATACATACTGCATGGTACTGTACGTCGTATTTCACTGCTATGCACCGTGATGTCTTCTAATGGAACAATCGCCATGCTTGTAGTCTAAGGGCAATACAAAAGTGCTTTCAAATAATAACAATACATTTTCTGTATAAAGAGGATAGGGAGTAGCCATTTCCCAGAAAGGCTTGATTTCCCTGGAGCCAGCAGTATGAACATCCAGAGCGCCAGTAACAGCAGGCAGTGGTGAGAAATTCCCTACCTCATCATCAGTCTATACATCCTGTTTCCAACTGCCAGCTCTGGGAAGAGTGGAGGCTGTCAGCACCCACCAAGGGTAAGGTGAATGCACCCAGTGAGTCTTGGCAGCACAAGGCTCCATTTATCCCATCAGGGCTTGGGCGGGGGGCACTTTGTTGGCAAAACAGCTCTCTCAGCTTTGAACCAAAGCTTTGAGCAGAGGAGCAGCGTTCTCACAGCCCAGCTCCCAGAGATCACACAGCAGCACAGCATCTGCCAATTCATTCAGCACTGCTGGCCCATGCAGCAACATGGCACACCACTGTTCCACGTTTGGAGGCAGTTTATACTGGAATAGGAGCACTCTTCTTGGGTAAAATGATTATTTTTTTCCTCCATAGGATCTCACGACTTTTTAAAGGGAACACTGCACACTTCAAATTGCTGAAGCACAGGAGCATGGGAAGTATGCTGCAGCTGGTCTGGGTTTGTGGAGGCTCTCTGTGGTACTTGCGCAGAGAATGACTTGAAAACAAGAATTAAAGCACAGCTGGGGAGGAGCTGGCACACTCAGAAGGGAAAAGTTACCCTTGTACATCTGAGATAGGAGTCAGAGCAGCCCAAGGAGACGCTCATGCTTTGCTTTCCTTGCCTAGGCAAAGTGCAGCCTCTTTTCTACAAACTCAATCCAGATTTTTAGACATCAGAAGAATCACTCTGGTATTGGAGCCTGATCAAGCACAAAAAACATCCTCAGCCTTCAGAAAAATACCAGATGGCTGCAGATGCCAGCTCCTTCGGCCAGGCAGTGTTTTGAGAGAAAAGGCCAGCTTGTTGTGGAGTGCTGCATCCCAGATACAACTCTGCAGAGCAGCAAAGAGCCACAGAGAAATCCCTGGAGGTGGAGGAGCATCCAAGCCAACGTATTCCCGTAACATCAGATTTTCAAGGCTACACATATGCTCCTATCCAAATATGCTCTTTCTCCAGAGGGAAGAGGGACCTACAGAAGTGACTCTGGCTGGAAATGCTCTTACGAGTTTCTGAGCAGTCGTGTGCACTTGAAGCTCCAGTCAGAGTTGCCAAATCATTGGAAACAAGTTACAAAAACATGTCTGGCAATGTGAGAGGGAATAATTTGGTCTCCACATAGTGAATTGGTCTTTGGAATATCAACTATGAGACTTTAAGCTGGTTGGTTCTCAGTCACCTACTCTTTAAGGAGGTCATCATGGTGTTGTTGCTGCACAGGATAATATTCTCTTAGTTCTACAGAAGTGGGAGCAAAGAACAAACATTTTCCCATAAATAGCACAGTGAAAGGATTTGTGCACCATTTAAGACTTTAAACTGAATGGGATGCACACACCTTGTGCAACTTTCACAACAGGAGAAATTGTCACCTTTTGTGTGGTGGTGACTTCACTTCCAAAGACCATTGACTGCAAGAAAAACAGCCCTGCAGCCAATAACCAGCTGGGGTTACTTGGTTCTCCAGCAAGCTCTTGTTTCCCACCAATACCTGAACAGGTAACATGGTGTCAGGCTGTGTTTTCTTGATGATCAAGGAAGGATTCACAGGGTTCACAGTGACTCAATGACTTTAGCACCACTTTAGTGCCACGAAGCAGTGGGAGTGCCTGAGCCAGCCAGAGTAATCTGATACACACACCAAAGCCTGGTCAGCCACATGGTCTTGTAAAAACCTGAGGTGCAATTAGTTTCTATTAAAAAAAAAGGAGTCTTTTCTTTTGTCTCAGGAATCCTGAAATGGCTGTGATACAATTAAAACCAACCGAAAAAGGAATGACAATGAGGAGTGGTGAGATGCTCATTTCTGGGGAGCGTGGGCTGGTAATGTCCATCTGGAAGGACCTCAGAGAGAGTGGTCACTTTTGATTACTGCATAATGTGAGTAATTCTCTGGAAAGACCAGTCCTTCCCTTCTGAATCGTAGCAAATGGGGGAAAAATAACACACTCCAAAACCAGAAAGCTGCACAGCCCTTGGATGTCGGGAGCCACCCAAGATTTCTGTGCAGGGGCCACCACACAGAAGCTGCAAGGAGTGAGCCACTGGCCCTGCCCTCTGCTCTGGGGTGACAGCTCCAGCTCTGGAGCCAAACTTGGACCATAACACACCTACTGAAGTGGCCACCCAGAGCTCTGATAGGTGGGGTGACACTAACAGCACGTGGAACACCTCGTCACCCAGAAGCCACGCTCTCCAGTTCTAATCCATGTCTGCACCTTGATGCATGAGGTGCAGGTGGTTCCTTCAGAGGCTCTGCCTTCTCTGAGAAGTTTGGCCTTCCTGGACAGCCCGTGGCACAAACACAAGCCATGGAAGCAGAGCAGTACATCCCTGGTGCCAAAAATGGGGCTTGTGCCTCAGTCCCAGGGCAGCCACGGTTCTAAAAATCCATGTGTGTGTCCATAAGTTGAGAGGAATAACTGGGACAGATCCCTAGCGTGGTTGGGACCATTGGCTTTGCCTGTGATACTGGGAGAAAAGGAGCAGCAGTGGTATTTGAGAAGGAAAGAGCCTGGTTTTCCCCAGGTGTACCCCCTGGACGTACAGGAGGCTCAGCATCAGTCCTGAGGGTTTCACAGCTGGCACCTGCACAACAACAGGAGGGTCCAAGAGACACATCGGACCCCTATTTCTTTATATAGACATATATGGTTACATTTAAACAGATTATTTTTTTTCCTTCATGCTAATCCTCCACAAAACCAGTTTGGTTTCCATTACTATATATAGCACTGGGAATCTTGGTCTATTTTTTGTCCCTTTGCATCTGATTATTTTCAGTAGAGCTCAAAGTTTTGATGATATACAGATTTTAACTGGAACATGACATCTACTCACACAAACTTCCATTAGCAATAAATCCACAATGGCCACTTATAACGTAGAAGAATTTTATTCATACCATAATCCTGTCCCATCATCCACTGCAAATATTACAATTATCTTCAAAATGTCACTGAATATCATTTTGTTCCACTTAAAGCACAGGAATCCTGGTGTTAGACAGTTACATTTCTCTTGAGATTGCTTATAACAGAACCATAATTCAAATGTATTTTCCATGAGCTGTAAAGGTTTAAAGCAAAGAATCTGCAGTGTGTCAGTGTGCTCGAGTAACTTCTAAACAATGAGGCTAATACTTGGTATTTGACAAGAGATGTGTCCTGCATATTATGCGAAACACTCACAATTTTTTTACCAACACAACAGAAAGGCAACAGGTAAAAGAACATACTTGAGTGACTGGTAACATTTAAAAAATATTTCTTTTAAAAATTGCACAAGAGAATACAAAAACAGTGCAGCAGATAACCAAATGCGTGTACATTGACATATCTATACAGAATAGGTCTGCCTATATAAATGTACGTGATAAAAATTGCAAGGTTGGAAACTGTGAGTGGTCATATTTCATAACACGTGCAAGAAGCATAACATAATCATAATAAATAGCAGCAATGAATATACACTAACAGGACCACTGAAATTATGCTAAAATAAATTAAGCACCTTTAAGTGATGAGAAGAGCGTGAAGCTGAGAAGCTTTTTAGCTCTGTGAGAACCACTGCAGGCAGCTACTGGAATATTGGGCCCTTGGTGGGAGTCAACAGGAACATGTCCAATTAGCATTTGTTAATTCCAAAGAAGAAAGAATTGTGTGTCAGTAGGACTCATTGTAGCCATATAGCCAAGTTCAGCTACACCTCTAGTTTCGAAAGGGAGATTGATGTATTTCACTGCTTACCCTTTGGCATGTCAAAGGTACAGAAAGAATGTTATTGTAAAAAGAAATGGAGTTTTGGCCCAGCTGAAGGGCAGGCAGTGCTGTTTAGCATGGCTGAGATGCAGAGCTTTGCTGCTGGCAACGACAAGTTTACCTGCAAAGGTAAAGCTTTGCAAATCACAGTCCCAGTGATCCCATCCTTGAGGGCTGTGCAGATCCCCAGCCTTGAGAGATCTGCAAAAAGCTCCATTCAGGAGGAGCCCCGTGTGTAGGCAGGGCAGCAATGACTGCCAGCAAGGCCATGAGGCCCCTGGAGGGACCTGGGCTCCAGGATCCTGGTGCTCTTTGTTACACAATGCCTGTCTTTTGGAGGAGAAGCAGCATTTTGAAGCACTTATTTGGCTTTCAGAAAATCTTTAAAAATTCTAAAATTTAGTCATATACTAGAAGAAAGGCATTTGAATTTCATTATGTGGACCTTATTAAAAACAAGCTGCTGTATTGTCCCTGAAGTGCACCTGGCACCATCTCTTCAGCATTTCATGTAATGTTCAGAGAAGTGGCTGAGGACATTCTGCTGAGTTTTGAAGCCAACTTAATTCAGCAGAGAAGCCCCCACTGGACTCCTAAGGACTCTAATGTAAACCCTCATTTTAAAAAAGCTGAGGACAAATAACTTAGGTCCTAAAGGCTCCATTTGAATTCTTACAAAACATTGTCCCTTGACCTCTTTACCCAGAAGACTGGAGCAGGCTGTTTGCCTGAGCATATCCTACAAAGCAGACCCAAAAGGGGTTGTGACGTGGAGGAATATGGACCCTATATTTAAGCCACAAACAAAATCACTCAAAAGCTATACTTTTCCCTGGCTTGCTGGAATGATCAAAAGCTTCCTCCAGCCTTCCCCTTTAAATTGCATCTCATCAATGAGACTGCCACTCATTCCATGGGATTTTGGAACCCTCCAGTCCATAACCAGTGAAAAGTCTTTTAGAAGTGACAGGCAGAGATATCAAGGAATCACAGACTGGTTTGGGTTGGAAGGGACCTGAAAGGCCACTGACTTCCAACCCCCTGCCAAGGGCAGAGACATCTTTCACATCACTTGATCAAAGAACCTTGACAAAAGGTAAGACCAGCTTTAAAGATAATAAAGAAAACAGAAATTCATATGTATTTTAAATAGTTGAACCCACACTTTTAACCAATATGAACCAATAATAGGTAAAAATCTTGTCTGCAAGCCAAGAGCTCAAAAGAGCTCCAATCTTCCCCAAAGCTAGTCTTACCCAAATAGTTGTCCTTCCATTTCCATGATACAAGAGATTTGAGCTGACATCCACTAGGTGACATAAACAGAAAAAAAATACACATAAAATGCACACTTCTTTTTTTTTCTTCATAAAGCTGTGGAGCTGCACAGAGCAAATTTTAAGTGCACAAGGTCACATGAAGGCAGCTTTCCAGAGGAATCATTTAGACAGTGAGCGAAATGAAGCTGTTGTATCTCTGAATGTTTCTCTTGAGGATCTCGGAGCAGGGGCCGAGCACTCGCTCGAAGCGGGGCCGGTCCAGCTTCACACACTTGAGGGGTCCACGTGCCACCACCGTGGCTGCCCGGGGCCGGTTGAGCAGCAAGGCTATCTCACCTGGAAACAGAGACAGCAGCTGCCACACACCCTCCTCTCTTTCACAGGGTGCTGGTAGAACATCTCCCTTTATATAGCTCTTGATAGACACTTTACATAATTCTGCTGACAGTACAAATGCATTACACATGCATAATGCATGTGTGTAAAATGCCTTTGAAAACAAATGCTTTCAGACTGTTTTGCTGATTCTGGATCTGTCTCCTGTCAGCTACACTGGTGTAAACCATGGAATGGATTCAGCTTCCCTGAAATCTCTGAGCATCGCTGAGAGCAGCGGCTGACCTGCCCATAACCCCTCGCATGTAAGAGTGGAACACTAATTAAGACAATAAGTACTTGACCCAGACGTGCCTGTCTTTCTGAACCATGCTTAGCTGAATTTTCTTACCAAAATAATCTGATGGACCGAGTCTTCCAACTTCGACGTACTCCTCATTGTCAGACCTGCGCTGCAGGACAGAGGCTGTGCCCTGGGAAGAGAAGGGCAGGGAGTCAGTTGGTTTTGCTCAAACCTGTATTGATTTAAAAAGTACCCAGGCCTGAGTATTTCCTTTTGCATATCACACTCCTTCCTGATATATGAATGAAAGGAATTAAAGGATTAAAAAAAAAATAAAAATCCATCAAACGATTTCTCTATTATGAGTTGTTTGGATGCAGACATATTCAGCTCATAAAGAGGAGAGGAACAGGACAGAACCCAGGAACAAAGTGCATCATGCTTTAACATAAATTTATGCTTTAATATAATTTTAAAATATGTTCTGTGTGGATGCAGAACCTTAGAGAGAGAGACACACAGACAGGATTTACATTAAAAGAAATAAAAAGGCAATTTTCCCAGTAATAATCCTGGGACACAATTTTGTAAGAGTAACTAGAGCTTATTCCTCACCTGATCTATTGCTGAAATAGGTGGCAAAAGACATTTTTAATGCTTGTTGTAACAAAGGGTGATTTTTTTTTTAGGAGCTTTGCCCGCTCGTGGCCTGTAGTGATCTGGACACCTGCAAGTCAGTCTCTGGAGAGATGGAATGTGCCTTGTCTCCACTACCCTTAATAACTGCTGTACCTGACACGTGCTAATACATGTCAAAACTCAGTTACAATCTATTTAAACCTTCAAAGAGTTTTACATGCAGAAATATTCTGACCTGGAGGAAATCTTAAATTATTGTGGCATAAAGCTTTTGTAGAGGAACAGAGAAGGTATCTGCTTTTCTGGAAAAAAATTACAGCAACATATGAGAATATCTTCTGAGTCCAAACCAAAAGCATAGGGAAAGGCCAAATGTTAACATATTTTGATTTTAACTGAAAAAAAAACCACCTCCCCCCAGTGCAGAGTGTTCAGTGAACATTCACTGGCTGCAAATATCCTGCAGCTTCCTTCCAGCAAAAGAAACTTGTGCACCTCCAGTAGGTAAATTTTATTTCTTCTGTCAAGTTTCAAAAACAAAAAGCCTTTTCCTTGATTTAACTAAATTGTTCCACCAACACTGCAGCTTCCCAAGATCTTCCAGTAAATCTGCAAGGGCATGAAAATGCAGAGAGAATGTGATCAGCATTGCTATTCACACTTGCAGCAGCTTTCAGAAGAGACCCACATTCCCAAGCAGCATTCTCAGAAATACCCCACACAGGGAATAATGCCTGCATCCATCCCTCTCTTGCCAAACTTTGGATCAGGTGCAGCTCAGTAAATTGATGCTGTTCTCATGGCGTGTACAGTGTAGAGGGATTCAGCTTCAGAGTCACTTCCAGCCCCTGTCCTCCTCTCATCTCCATCTGGAGCCTGGCAAAAACTGAACCCCTTGACCCAAATAGCTGCCTGCAATCCGTGTCTCCACTTCCTTTCCCAAAACTAATTTTTTAAAAAAGCTTTTATTACAGATGTTTTATTACATAAAACAAACAAAAAAAGTCCCTTCTGAAGTAATCACAGTGACCACCCAGGTCAAATGAAGAAAGGACTCAATTCCCCAGTGCTCACCTTCAGCACGTTGCTATAAAGGTAATCACAATATCAAGCAATATTGCTTTCATCTCCCTGAGTGTCAGCCTTTATTGTGGCTAATATTTTTCTGACAGGGTCCGTGTGATATAGGACTCCAATAAGTCAGCCTTCTGAAGCAATTTCTTCCACTGTTCCACTACAGTCAGCCTTTTTAATCCAAGAAACACCATATCTGCTGGAGAAGGACAGATGTGTCTGGCCTCCACAATAAACGGCTTGGCAGGATAAAGCAATGCATATTCCAGATCCATCTTTTTTCCACTCTTGTTTTAACAGTCACATAGGCTTTTCCCGTTGCCCAGTGAGAGCAGGTCTATCTCAGAGCAAAACAAGCTTCCTGAAGCCCTGACAGAGAGCACCCAGATGTCAGCTCTGATTACACTGCTTGGCCCCTGCTGCAGCAGCCACCAGCTCCACAAGTACATCCTGGAACATTGTCAGAGTGACCTGCAGGGGAAGGCTGTCCACCCCGGGAAACAAAGAAGATGTTTTTATAATTGCCTGTCTGTATCACCTTCACTTTGTGCCTCTTATCTCTGGAATCAGCACTATTCTGACTGTAGTAGAGGAGGAGTCCAGTTGTAGGCAAACAGTGTAAATGGGGCAAAAATAATACAGAAATACAGAAATAATACAGAAATAAAATAATAAAGAACAAAATAAAATATTACCAAATAAAATAATGCAGAATAAAATAATGCAGAATGAAACAATACAGAAGCAGTCCTTCATTACCCATATATCTGATAGAGTTGTCATGAATTCAGTTTTGACCCCTACCCTTGCCTTCATCCCAAGTTTTGTGGCTGTTTTTAACTTCATTTTACTTGTCACATACTTGTGATAGGGTTTTTGGATTTTTGTCCTTCTTGTGCTTTAGGATCCCCTACCTCCCACAAATGATAGGACTGAATAAATCCTCTGGCCCCTGTGCCAGGAGGTGAGGGCATTATCTAGCACGGGTTCAGGAGCTCATCACTGTCACTCCCAAATGCATTTTGTCTCTATGGGAAAGACTTCTCCTTAAATGACACACAAAACTTGGCAAGATGAATCTCTGAAACAAGCTGCATGATCCTAGATTTGCAGGATCAGGCTGCTCAGTGCTGCTCAACTTAAAATGCTGCCTTGTACACTGATACCCATTCAGCCTACACCACCAAGCAAACCCTACAGAGCGCAAGCTAGAAGGCTGTCAGGAAGGTTAACACCATAAAATAAATCAGCCCTTTGTGATGATATTAAACTGAAGGCAGACAGGCATGTCTTTCTGCTAGCAGACACTTGGGAGTGAAATTATGGTCTTTGGAGGATCCAGGAATATTCTCTTTCAGTCACTGGGGAGTGCCTGTATTCCCAGAAACTGATAGCATTAACCTTGTCTCCTCTCCTCTGAGTAAATACAAGCCTCCAATTGCAAAAACAACAAGAGTAGGAGTTCCCAAAGCACTGTGCCATCAGCACCTCTCTGCCATCCTCACCCCACGCACCTGCCTGCTCCCTCTGGCACTGCTCCGGAGCACTGCTGGGAGTGTTTATTCAACTCCTTCCAAATGCTTCAGCAGTTTGTTTTGCAAAAATTTATGCCTTAGATATGGCACCATGATTTAAGATATAAAAAATAAATTAAGGTTTATAATCCATGAGGCCCCATCCTCTCCAAAGTAATGAGATTTTGATAGATGTTTCACTTTTAAACTCTCAGATGCTACAGATAGATGAGGGAGACATTCTAGAGTGTGGCCCATCTGGATCAACACTGGGATTCCCAGGCTTATCCTGCAGGTACTTACAAGCACTAATTGCTTCAGGAGACCTGTTTTTATATTTAAGTATGAATCCTATAGCCAGCAGTTGGCCTAAAGAGCCTGCTACAAAAGGCAAGTATGATTCATGGTGCTAAAAACTGAAATCCTGTATTTTTTCCCCTCTATTCCAGCTCAGTGGATCAGATGGGATCACTCCCAGGCAGCACTAGGCAAAATGTGGCAGCTCATGTTACCCCTGGGCTGGACAGACAGTGCAGAATGGGCTTCACCAGGAGCAAGAGGTGGGATGAGAAACTGCACTGGCTTAGAAACTTTTTGGTTTAAAAGTCAGTCATACTGATTCTTTGGTTTAGTTGGTCTAACCACATATTTTAAAGATATAGCCATCAATAAAAAATATAGTGAGGCTCCATCTAGGATAAAGAATAATTATTTAAAAGAAGACATTATATAATTATTCTAAAATTATAAGAAATAACTTCAATTTTCATAATCAGAAAGTTACTACTTTATATCTCCAGTTTTATTTCATACATTTTTTTACTTATGCTTTTTCTAAAAAAGCACAAGCAACGTTTTTTCCCCCGGCCTCAAAATGTGACATTTTTATCCTAGTTTTGAGCTTAGAAAGTTTTTCTAGCCTATTTTATTTTCCTCTTCACCACCCAGCACAAAGGGCAGTGCAGTGTATGGAATCAGAGATGGAAAGGTCAGGCTGATCATCTGCAATTGCCATTACCTCCATCAATGGCAGCTCTGAACATACCTTTGCTCTTTCTCACTTTGTTAACCTGCACACTCCGTAATTCACATGTTCAAAAGATAAGTTTCCCCTCACTCCACAGCCACACAAATCCTCATTAATGTGTTGCTATTAAATCATTGCAGAGTTACTACAAAAGGAGAAGGAAGGGGCAGTGCAGTGGCACAACACGCTGCTGCTCCCATGGCGAAGCAGAGGGAATGGATGGAGCTGCAGTGGGTCTGAAATGAATGAAAAGATCTGTCACACAGTGTGATTCTGGGAGGATTTCATTTAATTGCAGGCAAGATGGGGTTTGTGGAAGTAATATATTTTATTAGATCAACAAGCAGAGCTAGAGAGCTCTCGGGCACATGTCTGTCTTCAGGTTGCCTGTTTCCCCAGGTAAATCTAATAAAATCCACAATTCACCTGTCTACAAACACTGTCTGGGCCATGTTCTCACATTATAACAGCTACAACCATATTAAGTTGTATCTCATTTAATCATATCTGCTTCCTAGAGCATCTCCAAATCACTAACTTAATTTAAGGAGAGTCAAAAGCTCAAAATTTCCTGGAAATTCCTGGGAGCTGGAACTAATTGATATTTAAAGTCCCTTCTAAGCCAAACCATTCTATGATTCCATGAAACCATGATTGCCTGGTGAATCTGGGAGACCTGTCAGCCAATGCTTCACCCTCCACTTCAAAAAAGGATCATACAAATCAGTTCAGTTGCCTGATGTGAAACCTCAAGCAAATTTGGTCCAGTTTGGAAAACTCTCCCTTCTTGGCTATCCCTCCTGATGAGCCAGTTCTGATGGTGGGAACAGGCTGACAGAGCAGCCCCAGGTTTTCACTGACTGGAAAAGTGGTGGCTGTTTGCTTTGCTTATCTCAAGCAAGTCACTTCTTTTCTGCTTCCTTTAAAACTCACTATAAATACAGCACAAGGCAATGCCCAAGGTAATGAGCTGCTGAGAGCTTTTGAGAACAAATGTGCAACATTTTACACATCCAGCTTTTTTAATTTGGTTGTGACTCGGTACATTTGGAGTTGCACTAATTTCATGGGATTTTTAGGAAGCCAGCACGTTGGGAATGGGGTTAGGATTAATAATGCAAGGTCAAAGGAGCTCTAAAGGCAGTGTTAAAGTTACAAGCTCTGCACCCTGTATTCAGGTGGTCTCCTTAAGAGAGCAGTGCTGCCAAAATCACCTTTACACTGTCAGTGACCATCACTACATTGTCAATATAACATTCATCTTATTGGCCATCATTCTCAACAGCACATCAAATTTTAGCAGAGATGGAAAGCACCTGTCACTGCCCAGCTGGCAGAGGTCCTGGACATCATCTCTGCAGCCACCACTGATATCAAACAACCTGCAGGCTGCTCCTGTGTTTTATATCACACCTGCATCAAACTGTCCTGCATATGCCTGGTGTTTTCCCAGCTCTCTGCTATTCAGACATGTTTATATTAGTTTGGGACTATGGGTTTAGGAATAACACCCAGACCTGGGAGAGAGGAACAAAGCTGTCTAGAGCAGTCACCAAAATAGCCACAAAACATTAAGGTACTTTTAAAGACTACAATCAATCATAAGCCAAGTGTAGCTTAAAACAGCAGAAAGAACTAAGCCACAGGGCATTTCCTAGGGATATACAGGAGGCCAGGGTTAAGGCCCAGACATGACTACACCCAGCCCATCATTAATCACCAGGAAATGCCTTTGTCTTGATCGTTCAGTATTTAAAATCATAGATGTCTGACACGGGAAGACCTTTTCAGTCGTTTTGTTCATCCTCCTACTGCAGTACCTCAGACAATCTTTCTCTTCAGAGTTTCTTTGATACAGCCTGCATTAAACCTGTGCTGTACCTTTGTATTCCTCTTGAGGTAAAAGAAATGCTGTTATTAAATGGAAGAAGTCAAGATTCAGACAGAGAGAGGCCAGTAAACACAGTGAAAAGCCAAAAGAAATTGTACCAGCTGCAATTTGCTTTGTGCATGGAGACCTCTGCAATACTCAGGTGAAATAAAATGGGTTTTGCACGAAGTAAAAAATGGGATTTCTTGTTTTGTTAAGCCTTTCCCATTGAAAGACTTTTCAGGAGCAAAACTTTAAGTTTTATAGTATATATTGACTTCAAACTCTTGCCTTTGAACCACAGCAGCCAAGCTACCATCAGGCTAGACCATGCAGGTGTCCAGTAGAGGCATATCCACACGTTGGGGGACTCATGACTTCATCATCATCACCATTATCACCACCCCCCATCATCAAACAGGGACACCACAGCACCTCTGCCACAGTAGTGCCACACTTCTTCAAACCACCAGTTGCCAGCTGGGACAGGGAAGCCTGGGAGTGAGGGGATGGTGACAGAGGAATGAGGATACCAGCTTTGAGCCATGGGAGGAGCCCCTTGCCTGGGGTGTGATCCCCCTTGGCTGGTTGTCCTGGCTCCATGCCCAGAAAGCTGGAAGCCATTGCACCACAGCCCTTGGGGTTCCTCTGCATTTTTATCTTTACTCTGTTCTGGGATTTTGATCACCCCTTCCACTACACATTCAGTCACCTGCTGCAGGGGTGACAAGAAGCAGAGTTACTCAGTAAAGGTGGGCTCAGATGTTGGTTTTAATGAATCATCTCAGGGATACTTGGCCTTCACTAATCAGTAGCTTCTGTGGGAAAACAACTGAATTAATATTCATCCCAGTGCCAGATTTTAAAGACCGTCTGTGCCAAGCTCTGTGGATTATTGGCAACAAGGCCCTGTTTTCCTCCCTCAGACATGTCAGTGTACAAAGCAATAAAAGTCACAAAGGGAAAAAAATGTTGCGTTTTAGAGATTCTTTCTTTCTACAAAGCTAGCCATTATCTTGCCTCTCTCTGAAGCCAGGAAACGTCCACTGAGTCAACATAAAAGTGACTTTATAATGGGTTATTCATCAACTGTTCATATTTGTGACTGACCTGACAGGGCTCATCTCCTGCAAGCAGAGAGCTACCACCTACAGCCAGGGCAGGGGTGCATGTATGGGAGAGAAAACACGAAAACAGAGCTGAACCTCCCTCACCCTGCCCGCAGAATCCTTTCTGGTGAAAATCGTTTTTAGCTGTTAATGCTGTTTTACGGCCCAATTACTCCTACCACCATCTGCTTCTTTGTGAAAACATTCTGTAGATGCTGAAGTAACCAGACCAAGCAAAAGGCTGAGGCAGACATTGTCATTAAAGTCTCATAACTAATGCTGTGACCAGGGCTGGGAGAGCAGCTGTGACCAGCAAGGGCAGCAGCTTCTGAGCAAGAAATAAAACTTGGAGTAAACTGGAGGAAGGAGAGAAGAGAGTTTATCACAGAGATCTGTAAAATCTCCCATGGAAAGATATCTTTGAGTCCTTTCAGTTAGTGAATCTTGTGTGTTCAAAGGACAAAATTCTGAAGTTCAGAAGAAAAAACCTCACAAACTCAAAATTGCCACATCCTGGAGCACACTGAGAAAGGTCTTGCATGCTCCAGAAAATCCACACTGCACAGCTAATGAAGGAGCCCTAAGGGCTTTATTCTTGCAGCAAATCTGCAGTCAACTCGATATCTTTGCAGAGCAGGGACAAAAGCTATTCCACTAAGGAACAGCTTTAACATGATCCAGAGAAAGGGGTGAACTCCAGCAGGGATTGGGAAGTTCTCCATTTCTCTTCCTCTAGGTTGAGCACCTCCATATTTCAGGTCTTGTTTACACTGCAGTGTTTTTGCTTGAAGACAGAGAAGCTCCCAGCTCCTGACACAGCAGATCCCTTTAATGTCAGTTCAGATTTAACATGCCTGGGGCCATAAAGTTCTTGTTCACCTTGACTAAGTGCTTTGAATCAGGGCTTGTGAGCTCAGGCTCCAGTGCCAAAGGAGCTTATAGGGATTCTGAAAACCTTGAGGGGTAAACAGCCTGTGCTGCTCTCCTTACTCCCATGGAGAGGCTTTTCATCCCCTGTGAACCTCCAATGCTTTTGCAGACTGCCCTGGTGGGAAGACACTTCTGGACAGGATGAAGAGCACCAACCATACCCTAAAGTTGGTATCAGCTCAGGAAGAAGTCACAGACTGCTTTGAATACAGAGAAAATCTTCCACTCTGATTTTTATGCAAATTCAAATGGGGCATGCATATATTAAGACTGAAACTGCCAATTACTTACTTTGGGGTTTCCTTCTCTGCACACCAAATGATTTCCCTGATTTCCCTGATTTCCGGATTTCCACATATCCCATAGTGGTACAGGGCAGGGTGTGTCTGTCATTCCAGCATAAACTTCAATTTTATGGGTTTACAAATCAGATGTTTTAAATTACAGCTGAATGAGACTGGAGACTCCTACACAAGTTGTCATGTCAAAAGTGAACCGGGGAAACATTCATACATTTTTTATTTTTTTTTAAGCTGGGTATAGCATGTGCAAAAAGAGGCTGGGAAAACTACTTTTAAGCCTTTTGGGAACAGTATGGCTGCACTGCATCCTCCTGGGAATTGTGCTTCAAGATGTAGGTTTATCAATATCCCAAAGGCAAAGTAACACAGCAGGTCCTGTGTGTACATGGGGGTGCTGACATAAGCAATGTCCTCACTCCCAGTGTCCTGGAAGACCACCAGCACATCACTCCTCAGCTGCCATTTCAGCCCTCAGGGACTGCTGATAGCATCATTCCTGGGACAGCTTTCATGTTAGAGCTAAGGATCAGCAGTTCTAGGGCTACTTTCCAAAAGAAGACAAATCCTTTGAACTATGTAGCCAAAGACACTGCAAATATTCCTTTAGCCAGTAAATAATCTTGGATTTTTATTATTTGCCAACCTTTGATTTATGAAAGAGACCTTTCTACAAAAACAAGGGAAGAAATCAACACATTTCTGCCAATACAAAGTGCAAGTCACTTCCACAGAACCTGCAGTATAAAATAACACCCATCATTTTTGGGTGGTAAGGTTTAACCTAAAGGAATAAGGATGGTCCATTAATGATGAGGTCCTGGCCACAGCCTCCCACTGTTTCTCTTCCTTAGACCTTCCACAAACAAAATCATGAAGCTCCTTCAAGGTGTCTAATTCCCATCAATTGTTTTTTCAGGAATGAAGAACTATCCCAATTTTTGTGCCCTCTGCTTTAGATCACACCATGCAACATGGAGGTTGCTTCACACACCTCATCAGAAGGTGTGGTGAGGATAAAAACCCTGTGACCTTCATGAGATGTTCATGCAGGTAAAGAGGAATGAGCTGGTTAAAAGGTTACATGTAATATAGACCACAGTTACTAAAACTCTTACAATTACTTAATTATAAAATGATTTATGTCATACTATAAGGAGGGGGCAAATCCAGGTGAAAACTCTTTTCCATCACAAACTATTGGCTGTGCACATTGCTTGTACACTGTTTTCCTTTCCATCAGACCTCTTTTCCAAAAGTAATCACTTTCCTAATATAAAAGCTATGTGACATTAATGGTCTTGCTGAAGGATGAAGCAAGAGGACTTAATTCTGGTTGTGGACTCAAGATTGAGTCATGACTGGGTTTGACAGTATTTTTTAACTGTACATTTTTAAACTATTATATATTATTCTCCACTCTCTGGGTTCATAGCAACTCAAGGCATTTACATACAGTTGTCCTGGTTTCTGCCACAAATGAGGAACAAAATCTGCAAAGCTTTAAAATAGACTAGAAATAGTGGCTAATCTGAAATTTCAAAAAATTGTTAGGAAAATGCTCCCTCGTACATCACTTCTAAGGTTCTGCAGAATTCACAGAGGTGACTGCACTGCAGTGGTTATTGGCTGGGCTGGAGGAAGAGTTGGAAGGAAAGGCCAAAAGCTGCAGTCACTGACAGGTCCTCCATGGCTGGTGGGAAGAAGAAAGGGAGCAGCCATTTGCTTCCTATAAACGTTATCCCATGGATATGCAGCCTGACCCACTGCCCATGGAAGTTAGATTGAGTTTAACAAGACCTGGACTTAGCTGACATTTAAGTCTCTTTGACTCAGCAAAATACTTCACCTCCATCCCTGTCAGGATGGGACCCAATCACACACCCAACTTTCCATCTTTGATGTCGGCTGGCCATTAAAAATGGATCCTGAGCACAGAGGAACTCTGTGACAGGGCCAGTGGAAATGCTGCTGCCCCAGCACAACTGGGTGATGTCAAGAAAATCGAACGTCCCCTTCCTGTAAGAGCTCTGTGGGAAACAATGTCTGTGCAGTTAAAAATAAGCAGAGTACAGAGCCCTGGTGCCTGCTGGCTCTGTTTATTCAGGATATTTTGTTTATTGGGTACATTAGGAGTCGCTGCAGACTGCCTTTGACAAACATTTTCGGTATCAACAAAATCCTGGTAACACTAAGCAGTTCAGATTTGTAGCCTTTGAAACTCCTTTTCTAGACAACATTCATCTTCCTAATTAATAATTAATCGCACTGTGTTTTAAAGAGATTATCAGGTGTGATAGCAGAGTGTGCCTAAGGCAGTGACTTCATTATCCCTATGGAAGGAGTTTACTTTGTAGTTCTCCTGCCTGTCGCAGGGGTAGGTGCCAAAGGGGTCTCTCTTAGGTTAGAATGTCAAAGAGCAACGATTTAGGGCAGGAAACAATTGGGCTATTATTTTTCTTTTTTCTTTTTTTTTTTTCTTTTCCTTCTTAAGGAGCTTTTAAATCATAAATCTTCAGATGTTCGTTGTGTAATTTAAGACTCAAGTCGAGTTTTCCTACAGAAAGGCCCAATTCTGTGTAGGACCAGGTGCCCTTCCGAGGTTACCATGGCAGGAAGAGTTTACAAACACTGTTCCACCTACAGGCTTTGAACTGCATCTGTGCAGAGACGCTCCAGAGCGTGCCAGGAGTGTCAGCAGGGCTGGAAACACTGATTTCACCTACAGGACACTATCTCAAGTACGCTCTCATCAAGAACTCACAGCGGATCCTGCCCAGACCGGAGCCAGTTTGTGGCCCTGACTTGAAATGTCAACAGCAGCACGGAAGGAACAGCCCCCACCAAGGACTACTGGGCTGTTTCCAATGTGATCAGCCAAGGATAGTGCTGGAAAAATAATCATTGCCAATTAATTTCACTCATTTATTTCAATAAGGCAGCCTTTTGCACTATCACTGGGGTTTTTTTCTTTTATCTGTCGATTTTGCTATTCCCATTGCCTGGTTTCAGTAGTGACAGATATTTATGCATTTTCCCATTAAGCTTTTCCTCACCTTTAAGAAGTGTCATTAGGATTGTTCCCACTGATGGGGAAACAGGGAGGGCAATGTTATGCCCACAGACTGGACAGGTGAGACTGAAAATCAGATGCCCTGACCACGCCTCCTCCCTAACCAGCAGGATAATAATGAAGAACATAAATCCCAGATTTTTATAAATGCTTTTCACAAAGGAGTTGGAGAAGAGTGCCCTCTGTAACTTACCACAAATCTACACTTAAATATACTAGGTTTTAAAGCTAAAACCAAAAATCCAATGCCAAACTCCTTGATACCATGGGTCCATTTCTCCTTGAATTGTCTCCTGTGAATTATCTTCTATTTTTAGGGCTTTTATTTTTAGACTGCTGCATGCGATTGCTGGGCAGCTCAACGACATCTATTAATTGCAAATGTTTTACTTCTCATGCAGATTTATTTCTATGCTTTCTTTTTAAACCAACCTGTCCTGGGAGCAGATGACAGGCTGTACACTTAAAGGGCAGCCTCAAGCTGTGCTCTTCAGGTTCACCCTGGCCTTGTCAGAAACCTTTTGCTGTTCTCTCCTCCTCCACCTGCGCACGTTTGTGTGCCTGTGCACACATTTTTCTTAAACCATGTCAAACTTTATGAGCATTAGGGCCATATGGCAGCAGCTCAGCAAGCTCTGAGAGTGCAGCTGAGATTCAGAGAGTCCCTGGGCACGGGGGGTGAGTCCCGTGACAGGCTGGGCGCGCCGGACACGGCGCTGGCTCGTGACGAGCCATGCCAGGGATGTGACAGGGGAGGGCTGGCAGCTGGAAACCCCAGCAGGCTGCAGGTCCCTTTAGTGATTTATTAAATGGTGGTTTTGGCAGCTGCCTTATAGACTTCGAGGTACTGTGCCACCCAGCCAAGCTGGAAGCTGAACTTAAGAGAGTGGTACATGATCAGAACCGCTATTTTTAATACTATTGTTGCTACCTTTCCCAGTAACCTAGACAACAGCAAAAAACCTCTTTTCTTTCCAGTTTCAGAGCACTACTACACTGGTTTGAACTACTGTTTGAGCTGGAGTCAGTGGCAAAGCACAAGTTGGGAATAAAACCAGCCCCTGTTCAACTGGCATTTCATTTAAAGGGACTTTTAACTCCACAAAGCTCACATGCCTTTGCATCCACCACTTTAAAATGCTGGCTAAAAATATTTGCGTTATCTGAAGTCAGATGAATAAATCCTCCCCACTGCTGGGTACACAGTGTGGCAGGGCACGACACAACTGCAAATTTATTTGTTAGAAACCGTACATCTGTTATGATTTACGCTTGCCAAAATATAATTCTTTATGGCAACAATTGTTTCATGGTGCTTAAAGTTTTTCACCTCTGTGCCAGGAATCTCATATGGGATAATTCCATGACCTTGGAATCCAGCAGATACATTCCACATCTGTCTGGTCTGGGAAAGCCCGAGTTTGTTGTGTGAAAACCATAATGGGAAAGTAAGACCTGGAAATATCTGAAAATACAGAAACTGCAGGGCTGCTTATTTTTTTTATTTTTTTATTTTTAATTACTAGTTTCAAGTGCAGTAAATCAATCTCACAGAAGTCGTTACTTTGCTTTTATAAGCAGACATTCATTTCTGATCCTATCTTCCCATTAAGAAATATGGTATAAACATTACAATAATTCTATCTCAGGGAAGAAAAAAAAAACTTTAAATATTAGAACTAAATCTCGTTAAAGGCTGCTTGATATTTAAACAGAAAAGAACCCAAACTACTGGAAGTAAACATCTTACTGGTGCCTGTGAAGATTTAGGGTGGCAGAAAAAACTGTAGCTGTCCTGGAATCTCAAGATATACACTTTTCTCATTAGATTTTTTAGCAAAAAATGAACTATAAACAGCTTTGTGAGCAGTGAACTTAAAAAGCTCTGGTTTCCTGTGATTCTTCCCTGTGCACATTTTCTGTTATTCTAATAATTTGGCTGAGCTCCTGCTGCAGCCTTGCTTTCCAAGAGGCACTGTAGCATTTCCATGCTCACAGCCTGCACCTCACATAACCTGCAGCCCAAATAAACTGTGCAGCACTGGAGGGAGGAAGGTGGACAGAAATCCATGACAAAAGGTTACAGTAAAAAATACAGGGAAAAGCTGAATGTGTTTGCTTGATAGAAGGGGGAGAGTAATTAGACTTATCCATACTAACTGGGATGATATTCCTGGTTTAAAGCAGGAATTGCTGTTCCGATCATCACTGGGGCTATCAGTCTCCCTTTCAAAAGGTTTCAGTGGTTTCTCTTCAGTCTGCAAATCCTGAAGATGCCAATCCACTCACAGGCTGTGTCCTTGGGCAGGACCAATGTCCTTACAATGTCCCAAAGGGATGGCACAGAGCAAGGCAGCAGGGCAGGCTAACCAGAAATGAATGACTAATTCATGAAGTTCAACAATTTGAAATCCATATGTGAGTTCTGGGTGCCTCAGAGAAGCTTTTATGCTAGGAATCCCAAGATTCCCCTTGGAACCAGTATCTGGGATGCACCAAAGCTTTATAAAGTGATAACTGGTTTGTCTAAGGCATGATATGAATGATCATGGTTTATGATAAATCATAGAATGGTTTGGGTTGGAAGTGACCTTAAAGATCATCTTGTTCCACCTTCTGCCACGGGCAGGGACACCTCCCAGCAGTTCAGGTTGCTCCAAACCCCATCCAACCTGGACATGAACACCTCCAGGGGTGGGCCAGCCTCAGCTTCTCTGGGCAACCTGTGCCAGGGCCTCACCACCCTCACAGGGGAGAATTTCTTCCTGATATCTAATCTAAAGCTAGTCCCTTTCTTTTTGAAGCCTTTCCCCTGCCCTGTCACTCCAGGGTCTCACAAATATTCTCTCCATCATTCCTGCAGGCTCCCTTCAGGTGCTGGAAGGGCACAGTTAGGTTACCCTGGAGCCTTCTCCTCTGCAGGCTGAGCAATCCCAATTCTCTCTGCCTTTCCTCCCAGGAGAGGGGCTCCATCCCTCTGCTCATCCCAGTGGCCTCCCTGGGAGGGACCCCAGAGCTGCACAGAGAGAGCAGAGCAGAGGAGCAGCATCCCCTCCCCTGACTTTCTGCCACGCTGCTTTTGAAGCAGCCCAGGACACAAATGTCTTTCTGGGCTGCATGGAATGTAAAATGAGTAAATAAAAAGGTAAATGAGTACCTTGTCCAAAAATCATGTGGCCAAGTTAGCTTTGTAGTACTGGACACGCTGTGCTCCAAAGGAGGCTGCATTTTAGTGATATATGAAATGGTTTGCTGCATACACAGCAGCCAAACAACTTGGCTGCATTTCTAGTGGTTTGGATTAGAAGACCACAAACATCAAAAAGCATATGAAAGAAGCTAATGGCTTTTCAACATATTGTGACAACAAACCAGCCAAAACTACTTTCAAGCAGGTTGTAGAATAATGTGTTCCTGGTGACTTGCAGCAATTTTTCCTACAGAAAAGCTTAAAATCAAAGATGTGAACTCCTGTAAAAAGCACGTTTAAAATACAAAGCTTAAACCCTGTGTGAGCAGGCAGAAATACTGCTGCAGCACAAGAAATAGTTGAAACTGGATGTTCATTCTTTAAAGTAAAAACTATAGGCAATTTCCAAAGTAAGAAACTAAGTCAAATTTGCAGTGGAAGGGTGAGGTGAGCAGATACTTTCTACAGAATGCAGTGTTAATGCTTTTCTACCCATTCAAGACTTAACAGCTGTTTCAGCAAGAGGGGGAAAATAAAGGCCCTTGGTAACTCTTAAGCAGGCTGCCAATTTTCCACATGGGATTCAATGGCTAAGAAACTTAGATTTTTCTAGTCTCCTGCTGCTGCAAGGAATAAGCACATTCAGAAATACTAGGAGCAATAAAAATTCCGTATTTCTGAAAAAACTTCTGTTTCCTAAATTTTTCTCATATACTAAACATCTTCTTAATAAAAAAGATTCCCAATCTAACATCTAGTCTCACTTATTCTAGCATTGTTGTTTTGATGAGACACTGCTTGTCACATATTTAAAGTTCCTGAATTGTCTCCCTGTTCGATAGACAGATGCAGTTACTTGCACTGACAATTTTGTGAGCATTGTAGAAAAACTATGTTCATAAATAAAATACATATTCCCAACACTCAAGAGGAAGGAAGGATGGAATTTTAAATGTCAGATATTGATTATGAACCAAATTCTGGCTGCTTTGTGTAGAGGCACCTGTCCAAAAAATCCACAGATAAGAGCAAGCAAAGCAAAGCCTGGGATGCATTCTGTGTGCATATAACTGGATCCCAGGGCTGCACCATGACCAGCTTCTGACCCCTCTGACCCATCTTCTCCCACTCTGAGGGGCTCCAGCTCCCTCCCAGTTCCTGTGCCACCACTGGAACTCATTGCTGGTCATGTAACACCTGGCCTGGTGTGTGCACTGGAGCTGTCACCACAGCCATGTGTTGGTTATTTGGTTGGTTTATTTTGTTATTTTGGCTATTTCTGCTCTGTATATTTGCATAGGAACACTCACAATCCATAGACAATCATATCCTAATCCTCTCCTGTTATTCAGTCTGAGTGTCTCTAATTTCTCTTTATAGCTTGTTATATCACAGTGCCTTGTGCTTGTGTGAGATACCAGGGATCCAAATATTTATGTCAGAGATGGGGGGAAACCCCGCCAGCATCTGTTTGCAGAAGTGAGATGGTGGAACTGAAGTGTCAGATAATCTCCCAAAAAGATGTCAGCATTTTCAGCTGCCTGACAGATCTGTCTGCCTGTGTCAGAGTAAACAAAAAGATGGCTCAGCCATTAGGACTGAGTTTAAGGCAAAACAAAGAACAAATTATCTGTTTTCAGATCAGGTCTCCTGCTCCAGTTTTCAGATGTCCATTTGTGATATTTCCTGTAAGCCCCTTTGGGAACAATGATCAATGCTCTCTGTGGCTGAGCAGCCCTGCTGAAGTATCAGAAATTTGGAACTAGAAAATTCTCCCACAGTAAACAAAACCTTCAAACAGTAAAGACACCAGACACACCTCAAAATTACTCAGCATTTTCACTTTACTGGAAAGGAGATTGTCTCACTTAAGACAATTCCATGGAACTGGTCTCTGAATTCATTTGAATTTTGAGTAGGTCTCCTGGTTTAACTGGAGTTAGATTTATGCTGAAGTAAGAGATTGAACTGAACCCAAACGTCTTTAAAACAAAGCCTTGATCTTTACCAGGAAATGACAGAGCTTATCAGGTTGCCAATCTTACCTCTGTAATAATGAAGAAGTCATCACCAGGCTCTCCCTGCACAACAATTTTTTCTCCATCTTCAAACTGGACAGGTTCCAGTGCATCAGCCACTGTCAGCCGCTCCCATTTGTCCAGGGACTCTAAAATATTGAAGATCATAAAGCTATATTATAAAAACACTCCAACTTTGGCTGAAGATTCATATCTAAACTGACAGCTCTGCTGTGCCTGGTTCTGTTATAAAAGAAACATTTCTTTCATCCAGGCACTTTGCACGAACCTCCAGTTGGGAAACATGAATGTATTTATTCATTGTGTCTTAGCCATCAGTAATCACCCAGATAGCAATCTGAAAAGTTGGACAGGAGAAGTTGGCTCTGGTTCCTCACTGCTGAGATCTGATCCGTGCTGCTCTGGCACTGCCACGGCCTGGAGCAGCTGAGGAGCTGCCTGGAGATGTGGGAGCACCCCAGATTCCCTCACCACATCCCACACCAGTGTCAGGACAAGTCCTGCAGTGTTTTCATCAGAACTGCTCCCAGTTCCTGGTGGGCTCTGGGGTGGGTGATGCAGAGTGTCCATCTCAAGGATGGGTGAGACCACCAGAGCCAGTGGCCAGACTCTGGTGGCACGAGCAGGAGGAGACCAGCAGCGTGCAGTTTATGGATGTTTGAAATGGCAGCTCTTCTTCATTTGCCAGCAGGATGGCCTGCAAAATGTTTTCCTTTTCATCCCCCCCTCTTAGAGGAGAAAAGTTATAAAACTTAAAAAAAACTTCTGTAATTAAAAATGACAGGTCTGGTTTAGGATTAAGAGAGCCAAAGCAGCCTGTGATAGGGTCCTCATCACCCAGCTGCACCTGCCCCAGATGCCCAGCATGGCAAGGGACAGCCTGCACAGGGCACACCCAGGGCTGCTCAGGGTGCCCGTGCCCTGCCCTGCCTGGGCTGAGGGATGGATTCCACCTGTCCTGCCCCCAGGGAGGAGGTGCCACCTGGGTCTCTCTCCAACACACATCTGCATGAGAATTCACGAGAGTGAATTGTACTTGAACTTTTGTACTTTGATCAGATTTGACTGAAAAATTACAGGTTTAAGAGTTATTAAAAGCAACAGATAATACGATGATTTAACCTTCACTGCCTCAAAAAGCTGGGCTGAAATTCATGTCCCAGAGCTCTGCTGATTCCTACTTACTATGAATTATTGAACTAATGTATGTCAAGATACAGTTTCTGACACCAGGATTAGATGTGTGCCATTCCATCAGACTCTGGTTTCCCAATTTTTTTTCAAAATATTGCTTGGAAGGATTGTGTGAGGGTGAAAGGAAGTTCCTTAAAGTTAAAATACCTTTTGCCTGAGCTCAAAAGAACACCCTGAGCCTGGTAACAAAACCAGACCAAAGTGCACAAAGCACCAAAGGAAAGTTTGGGGTTGACTGACACAGCTTCATGTTTTTCTGCCACTTTCTTGTTGCTGCTTGGGAAATTAATTGTTTCTAACATTTTCCCCACCTAAAGCACTTTCCTGGTGTGTTTGTGACCTTTGCTGCAGAAGAACTAACGTCAAAGACCAAGCCCATATTGTCAATGCACCATTCAAGAACTGCTCCGTTTGATTAAAAATAAGCATAAAACTCTTTCATACAGACTAGAGAAGACTTTTTCTCTTCTTTTATTTTTTGTTTTAAAGTGCTCAGTAATTAACAATGAAAAGAAAGAGCCTCTTCAAACTTCTTCTTCAGTTGGCTTTATGAAAAATTCAAAGCTAATTCTAGCTCTAGTCACAAAGTGTCTCTCTTTTGTCCAAGGGAACTGTACCACTACAAATACATTGGTTAATAAATCCTGCAAACAGAGCACTATATAGAATATTCCACGAGTTTTAGTTGCAGAGTTGAAGTATCAGATAAATTAGACCACATGCAATTATTTTGCAATGCCTAAATTGTACATATCAATTCACAACTTTATATTTAATTAAACTCCAGAAGAAAAATTTGAAAGTATCACTTCTTTCATAAGCAACTACTGATAATCTTAAAAAAAATCTTAGATTTAAAAAAAAAAAAAAAGTGACTCTTGCAATTATACAGCTAATTACAGACACTGGACAGAGCTTGGAAAAAAGAAACATAAGAAGCAGGTAGAGGTTTTTCCACCAGGAAATCACTGAGTTCTGACCACAGTAAGGGATAAAGTGAAGTTGACTTTTCAGTGCTGTTTTGAGATTTCTAAAATATCTTTCTGCTTTGCAGGTGTCATCTACTTTTTAGACATGTCAAAGACATCCTTACACATTTCACCTAAATTTCCATGTTCCTGCAATGACGTGTTATTTTGTTCACTCCTTTTCTGTACTTAAAAAAAGTTCAAATCTTAAAATCTTTCCTCTTTTTTTGAACCAAGATTCAAAAGCCACACTACAAATTAGGCTCTAATTACAATGCAAACCACAATGAAGGAATGTGTTTAAGGAAGCACATCTCTGAATAACCTTTCTACTCTGAAATTGTTTTGAGATGTCTCATTGTTGTAATTGCTCCTCATTAGTGCAGGTGCACAGATTCTTTTTTTCTTTAAATACTCATTGTAATTTGGTATAATTTGTGCTCTTAATTTAGGAAGATTTAAATTAAGCATAAAAGAAGGATTTTAAATGATGAAAACTTCATTAATAAGTGAGCAACATACTTGGCCTCACTTTAAGCATACAAATATAATTGAAAATCTCATGGATAGCACCTCTCAGAAGTTCAAGTATACTCTCAGTGAGACACTCTCATATTTCAGGTACCTCAGCTTGAATGGTAAGTGAATGTCATAAACAAAAAAAAACCCCAGAAAATTTTTAAGCAGAAATATAAATACTTTAATTATATAGCAAAAAAATCCTGAACTGTTTTTTCCAAACATTCCCAGCAAAAACATGATGTTTCTCCTAGAGAATCAACAACTCATTGTACTGTCTAACACTGTCCTCCTTATTAGAGGCTTTTGTTCTCCTAATGGTGATTGATTGGTCAGGCATTATGGGTTTGTTGTTTTTCCTACTGAAGGCCATCAAGAACATGTCCAAATTTCGTGGCTATCACATTAATCAAAGGGAAACAAAATCCAAGGACAAGAAGCTAAACAGATGTTTTAAGAATGTGAGACAGGGGCTGTAAAATGCACAGAAGAAAAAAGATCAGTCCAGTTTGATTTGTAAGGTTGGTTTGTTTAGTGCACACAAACACTGTATTCTTGCAGGAAAAAGCTCTCACCTGCTCCCTGGGAGGATGTAACTGGACTTTATGACAAATTCATATCTCTGCACTGCTTTCTGCTCTATCCACATGATCTTTACTCAACAGCATCTACTGAAAGTACCAGTGTGTGCCTGCTCCACCTTTAGTGCTCCAAACACATGGGCAGTGCACAGGAAAGAACGAGAAAAACAAAAAGGGCCCTTTACACTTTCACTCCTTCAGAAACAGCACAGTGTGAGGCCTTCTGCCTGAGCACTGCTCCTTTCATCGTGCCATCAAAGATCAAAATTCATCCTGCCAACGTGAATAACAGAGAAACCAACAGCCAAGTTCCAAAGGGCAACTGACCCAAAATGGAGACCTTGCTCAGGAACTCTTCGTACATCTTCCGCTTCCTCAGAGTGCTGCCCTGTTATTACAGGAGAGAGAAAAAGGAGGCAGAACATTACACAAAAGTATTTTTGTGATTTCTTCCTACAGCTGCTCCTTTTTTTTTTCCCCTCCCTTTCCAAATCTTAAGCATAGCCAGTGTAAACAGCCTCAGGCAAACGTTTCCCCATAAAATGTCTGGGCAAGTTGTATTGCTGATAAGCAAAGACAGAAGGACTCAAATTCAATCCTGCTGTAATTTCACTGATTTCACTGGTGTTACTGGACACTGCAGATGAATTGTATCCATTTACAGGCATTCTTTTTAAAGCCTGAATTTAATCAATTAACTGTTTAGCTAATTCAACATATATCTTGTTGCCAATGAGGTTCTTAGCAACTACAAAGTGGATAAAACTTAAAATATCCCCCTTGTAGTTCCCATCCTTTTAGTTTAAAAACTCTTTAATGCCAAATATGTATCTGTAAACCTGGTTAGTATTCTGTACAGTGTTGTATCTACTGTTATGCTGAGCAATCTATTCATATTATCATTTTAACAAGATTTAAGCATTTGGGAGCAGACAATCCATCAATGTATGTGCAGCCACCAGCACAGTCATTCCCATTCTAAGATTTTGTTGTGTGATAAATTTCTAAGACACCTTCTCCTTACATGGTGTTTGATCAGCAAGACAGAAACCACAAGCAGCTGTTCCAGCACGCTTTTTTGAAGGTGATTCATGTTGGAATAATTATGATGAAATTTTACCAATACGAAAACAAAAATAATGAATGCATCCTTATTTCCTTTTGCAGTGGCATGAAAGTCTTGTAAAGCAATTCTTCCCAGGTACCAAAGAGGAACTCCAGGGCCTGCCTTGGTCCAGTGCAGTTGGCTCCAGACCGGTGACACCCCAAGTCCCTGCTGCGTGGGCAGATTTCCTGGGGATGTCAAAGGCTGCCTGGTGCCTCCTACTCAAATCTACAAGGCACAACACAAGGATGATACATTGATCCTCTCAAGAAAAGGAAAACAAAGATGCCATTTTTTCATAGACTGGGCAGAGAGGATGGAAGCAAATGTCAGTGTCTGCCATAGAAAAAGTTATTTCTCTATTCCTCCTCCTCTGAGTGACCACATGTGGCTGCTGGGGATAGAGAAGGGGAAAGGAGAGAAACATTTTTCCCTCCGGTGTGAAAGCAACCAGAAGGTTTGGGGTATGAAAATGGGAATAGTTGATGTATTCAGGAATTAAATATCATCCCTCTTCCTACAAGTGCTGTGCAGGTGGGGCTGCAACAACCCCCAAAGCACCACAAATCCTTCCAGCAGCATTCACAATGCACCATGAATCCTTCCAGCAGCATCAACAGGCTTCGGCTCCAACTAGGAGCTGCCAGGTGCTCTCCTCTGGGGACATCTCCCGTTTGTGCCCTTGTCCTGGGGTCAGCCCCGCTCCCAAGAGCCCCAGCAGGAGCTGCCCCTGTTCCCAGGTGGATCAGCAGCAGCAGCAGCAGCTCCCGAGGCTCCCCTGCGCACCCCGGCCGTAACTCCGGGCTGGTGCTGACAGTTCTGCTCAGCGATAGCATCGCTCACCCTGCTCTGACCCCTCTGTCTGACTGACTTGGTGCTCAACCTCGGGGGGCCCCGGCAGCATTTGAAGTGCCAGAAAGAAAAAAAAAGTGGAGAACTTCAAACACAGGAGGCTCTGCGAGCCACGCCAGCTTCTGACAGCTCGCTGGGAGACAAAGAATGGAAATCTGGACACTGTGCAGTTGTTGCTTTCCTCCCTGCAATCCAGTGGAAACGAGAGCAGCAAAATTGACAGCTGTGGAAAACCAGATTGGTGGTTTAGTTTGATGGGCTGGGACACCCAGGGACAGATGTGGAAAATGCTTTTTAAATGACTTGTGGACACAGATGAATTTTAAGAAGCAGTAATCAGCAGCCATAAGTGATGCCTGACCACAGCTTTGAGTATTTAGAGATGCAGGCAAGACCCAGGAAGGTGGGAATTGCAGCCATCCCACCTGGCTCAGACAGAAAGAGCCCACCACTTCCTACAGGAACACAGGTGTGCTATGCCTTGGCTAAACTAAGCCAGGGCAGCAGTACAGAATCCACAGTGAAGACAAGTGCAAGAGCAAAACTGAAGTGGAAATAGTAAATTAAATGTGCTGTTTCAATTTTTTCTATTGTCACACTATCTAGAACCCCTCTTAATGCATAGCTACACTGCCTTAAATATCCCCTGTCAGAATGATCCCACAGCAGTGAGGGAGAACATGGGAAGAGCTGGTGACTGGGGCTTGGGGCTGCTGTTTGCCAGCACATGCACTGAACCCCAAGGTGACCCTGCTGATGGCTCCTGACTCATCCTGCACGATGGCTCCATCCATCCCTCCCTCCCTCTCTCCTCAAGGAGACAAACAGCAGCTTCTGGGGTGGGAGAGCTTCACCTCAGGTTGCCCAGGCAGGCACAGGAGCTTTCTCTGCTTTTTCAGAGCATCTGAGGCTGGATCCAGGTTGGCAGAACCAAATCCCAAATTCAGTTCCAGGTAGGAGAGGCCTGGCTCACCCTTATGCACTTTGTCTTTATTTGAGTGTGTTTTCCTGCTGCAGCTCTCACAAGCAGAGTGAGGGGAAGGATTTGGAGATCAGTACTGTAGTGCAAGCTAAAAACAACCCAGCAGTGGAATTACAGCCAACCAACCATGTGTTTATTTCCTTTGGTATTAACCATCTATTCTCCCATGAAACGGAGAGAGAACACAGAATCACAGGATCATGGAATGGCTTGGGTTGGAAGGGACCTTAAAGATCATCTTTAGCTCCTTCCAACCTACTTTGGCCAGCCTGATTTCCTCTCCCACCCCCTCCCAGGCGTAATATCACCTCTGACTTCTGATGTCCTTTTTACACTTCTTTTCTTTAGTTGCTTTACCCAAATTGCTGAGGCCAGGGCTATGAACAGCATCACAATCGCCTCTCCTACCCTTCAGGTGCCCTCTGCAGAAGAACCCCTGGCACACATGCTGGGTCTGTCCTCCTGCAATATTTTCTGGAGCTCCCAGAAGCAGCAGCAATTAAGGCAGTACCAACATTTACAGACTATGAGATGCTGAAAGTTCACCAGAGCAGGAAAATATCAAAAAGGGACCTGGAGGCATTAGAAATTGGGGCTAGAAAATAATAGAATGAGCATGCATTTGGAAATTATAATTAATAAAAAAAATTCCAAAGCAGAGATGTTTGACATACAGAAGACCTGCAAGTTGTAAAGCTGAAAGAGATTCACAGACGGGAGGTGAGACCTGCATCAGACTGCAACAAGAACACAGCCAAGGCTATTTTGGTCTGCACAGGCAAAGATATCATCCAGGAATGAAGTTTAGAGGCTCCATCTCCGTGGCTCAGATGTGACGGCGCCTGGTGTGCCACATTCTGTCTCGGTACCTCTCCTCCAGAAATGTGCTCCCAAATCCAACAGAGCTTGAAGAAATGCTAAAACACTCAGGGAGAGCTGATAAGGAAGGAGCAAAACAAATCCAGCCTGTATTTGTTGGCTCAGCACTGGGATCATAGGTATGTCATCCTCATAGCTAGCATGCACTGTGGCAGGGGTTTTAAGTAGACAGTGATAATTATCTACAGATATGTGACAGAAAGAGAGGGCAATTCAGTACAGCAGAACTTGACATAACTCAAAGTAATGGGAGAAAATCAAGAAAATCTAATTTAAGATCAATATCAAAAAAGTTTTCCAATGAAGGAATTATTCTCTCGCAGAAAAGTTTCCCAAGGGAAGCAGTAGAAATCTTACAGCTTAAGCCAGATAAAAACAATAGTAAATGTACATGAATAATTCTGCACTGGAAAGGTTCTTGATGGCATGTTTTAAAAAGTCTTTATTAATTCTGCTTTTTTCTATCCTATTAATAACTTATTTCAATAGTTGCTGCTTCTCCCTCTCCCCCTTCTCCTTTGTTCACTTTCTCCCTGGCTCTGAGCTGTCAGGCACAAGCTCATCTCCTCAAAGGCAGTGGCTCCCATTAACTACAAAGCCTTGTTAATATTCTAAGCTGCAGTGCTCCTCCCTGAGACAGTCCCAAGGAGAAACAAGATCACTCTCATTCGTCAAATCCACACAGAAAAGGCCTCAAAGCCATTTTTAGGACCATTTAATGTTGCAAGCCCTAGGCTTAGCTTAAGCAATACACAGGCTGGGGAAAATAAATGCCCCAGAGATTGTACCAGGTCCTTGAGTTCCTATTCAGCATCTGTTTCATCTCATTTCCAACTGCCCTTTCCCAGTTTTCTTCCATTTTTTCTTCTCATTCCTCCAGTCCAATCTTTCTTTGTCCCTCCTGCATTCTTTGTGTCCTGTTTCCAATTCATTTTTTCAGGTGGAGCTGATTGAATCCTTCCTGGAAATCCCCACCTTCAGTAAGAAGCCAAACAAATGTCCACTGAGAGGGCATGACTCAAGTTTCAAAGAAAGAGTTATCCTGACAGGAGGTGCCAGAATGGACTTCAGGACTGCACAGCCCCATTTAATCCCTGATTGAGCTGTTCCTGAACGATGCTTTGGGTGTCCATTCCTGCTGGAGCATGAAAGAAAGAGCCCCTGTGCATTCTGGCCACGGACACCAAGCAGCCCACACAGTCCTGGTGCTCTATGCCACAGATGTCAGGTGGATTGCAGCCCTTGGAGTTGCTTTATGCTTTGGCCACCACACAGCCTGCATTTTATGGCAACCCAGAATCCTCCTGACTTTATTTTATCTCAACTGAAAAAAAACCCTGCTTGTTAAAGAATTTGTTCTCGGGTTCACAGCTGTAAAAAGACAGCAGAAAAAACCCAACATAGCATAAATAAAATGAAGTATAACATTAGGAACTTAGTATCCTTGATTTTTCACAACTTACAAACCAATGTTATAACTCACTTTCTGTGAGCAGTTTGCCAAATAGGCCAAATGTATTGAATCCCACACAGCTCCACTGTCAGAGCCAGGTACCTTGGACCATGGAAACTAGAGGGTAGTTAAATTCTCCTGGATCAAGTCCTCCTCAAGAAGAAATTGCAAGAAATTAATACTTCAAATTTTCTCAGTCTGGGAACTGAATTGTCTAGGGGATCAATCTGATGTTGGGATAGAGACATTTGCTTCTCTGGTATTTGTGGTATTTGCTATATTTAGAATACAAATATTGTACTACCCTGGGATGTTCCCCATTCCGTGATGCTCTCGAATCCAAATTGCAAAGAAGAGGGCAGCAACTGAATTCCATGAGAAGCCTATGGCAGACAAAAAATCCTTTGCTCTCTCCCAGAAGAATGTAAGTAAATAAATGTTGGATATATCCACAAGTGCGTGTGTCTGTGCCCGTGTGCACACACACAGAGAACATATACATAAAAGAATTTGCAGCACAGTGAAAAGTATGTAACCCAGCAGAGATGATTCTATGAAATAAATGGAACACACAGATGGACAGATAATTTGTGAGTGCACCACAGAGAGAAGGTGTTGAAGAGGTTTTTTGTACCCCACCTAATACAATGAATTTCATGGTGTAATACTTTGTCAAGGACTGCGGTTTCCCTGCACATTCTGACAAAAAGACCCATCCCAACATTTACAATCATCACAGCTGCTAAAACAAACTTGAATGTGACCTTCAAGCCATCAAGGTACCTAAGCTGAGGCATGAAATATAAAGAAATGTATCTGTTTCAACAAACTTCCTCTGGGACAGGCTAAATAATAAATGGATGACAAGTGTAACAAAAAGCCAGCAGGAACTTTCTGCATCAGGCTTTGTCCATCCATAATAAGGAAACCCCAAACTGCAAACCTCCTGAGATACATTTTATTCATATCATAAACCAGTCAGGATCAATGAGACACGTAAGTGGGGAAAATGGCACTAAGCAGAAATAAAACCAAGAAATTATTAAATGCAAAGCAAAGGACCAAAATAGAGCCTGCAAGGAGAAATGAGGTGGAGAGTCAAGTGTCTCATGACAGGATAAAATTTTTTTGGCAAGTGTGGATCTGAAGGCATGATTTGCAAATAAATATTTACAACTTGAATAAAATTTCAACACTTGACTGAGAAAACACGGGGCTGGTCATGGCAGGGAAGGAATGCAGACAAGAGAAATAACTATCTGGGGTTATGGAGGGGCTTCATCTGACTACAGCAAAAATCTTTGGCAGACAATGGTCATTTATTCCTTGGACAAAAGGATTTGAAACCAGAAAATAAGGAAAGAGAAACCCACTTGCTCCCAAATTTTGAAACCATCTTAAATGATACACTTCAAAAAAGGTACCCTAAGAATTACTACTCCTTATTTAAAGGCAGAAGTATTTATACATTCAAAACACCCAGTTAGAGGCTAAATGGCAGGAAACCATGTTTCTGGGAGTTGAGAGGCAGCCACTATTACACTTGAACTGAGCACAGCAAAAGCAGCCCCATGATGATGGAGTCAGCTCCAAGTATGAGATGCAGCCACTGAAACATGATGTAATTAATTCTTAGGCTTGAGGAAATGTGCAGAGAGCCATTGTAACCTGCCCTCACACGACTGCACAAAGGCAGGTGTCTCATTTCACCTACAGCAATGAAGTTATCCACCCTGCACCTACAAATCCATGGGAAGGTGACAGGATTCATTCAGTGTGGATGGGTAAAGTGCATTCACCATGGACTGCATTTAAAATTGGACATTTTCTACACCTGTGGCAAATAATCTACCAAGAAATATTTCCTATCTCAGCACTAATAATGCTGTCTGGGTCTAACACAGTGCAATTTTTAGAGGGTTCAACTGTGAAAAAAACACAAGAAGCAAGAGAGGGAGAGAAATATCCATGTTAATCAAAAGGTCTCATTGACTGCAGAAACTGGGCTTGCTAGGTAAGGTACAGCAGGCACTGGTCCAGAGAACGTGTAAATTAATTGGAAAAGCACTTAGGACTACTAGAATCAAACAGAAGTAAAACCATAATATTTTGCTTGTATGTACAACCAAACTAGCATTAAAAACACAGTCTTTCTCACTTGGGACTTTAAATCCTTTTAGCAAAGTCCTGTCTCTGCATCAAATATTTATCTTCTGAAGTGTGCTATCAGGTGCTAATGGACACATGACCAAACTTGACAGCTCACAGGGCTGGCTGACTTTAGGTACCTCTAGTTCCATCAACACCAGCACTGAAATCACCTCCAGGCTGCAAAGCCTGTGAACTTGTCCCTTCAATTCCTTACACAAGCTCACAGGCAGCTGCAGAAAGCTCTGCTTAAAGAGCCAAGGAATATGTGCCTTGTCCTGACTGTTCTTTCCCTCCTACATTCCTTCACTTTTGAATTTTGGATTCTTCCTTGTAGCTTGCTGGTTCATCACAGATGTTATCCCAGTTATCCCAGACACCCCTCCACTGCAACTTTGTAGGACATGGGACAAAGAAGCTGGGTGTGCCTCTTGCATCTCTATAAATTCTCCTGCTCTGTGTTTTAGAAGTAACTCTGCCTTCTTGCCTGCACTGGGAACCTTTCAAAACTATTCATCCTGCTTTACCCACAAGAGAGAAGACAAAACACTTCTCATAATTATTCCTCAATTTGTCTTGGGGCCATCAAGCTGAATATTTTGGGGTAGAATGAATTTCCATCAGCTGTACTCTCCTAAATGCCAGTGTGGTGTTTGTTTACGTGATGCTGAACTCAGCCCATGAAATAGGGGGTGAAAACCAGCAGTGCTCATGCAGACACCCAACAGCCATCACACAGGGTAAACAAAGATCACTTTTACCCTGCTGCTTAAGAATTAATCATTTAAGGGTAAAATCTACTCGGTTCCTTTGCTGGTTTTTCTGTTTTCTGTAACACCCACTGGAAATACAGATGATCTCAAAATTGTTAGTCTGAGAGCACAGTGTCATTTCCTTCAGATCAAAATGGAACAATGCAGCTTTGAAAGACAAGTCCTATTGAGAAATAAGCTTTACACAGAGTAATGTCTGTTAATTATCAAAAAGAAAGGAATATTTTACAGAGAAGGAAGATATGCACACGGACATTGGAAACAAACTCATAAAAAAGTTATGACTTTGCTGAAGTTAATTATCTGTCAAAGTTTCCATTATAAACTCACCCCTGAAGAACCAACAGCAAATCCATAAGCTAGCACACGCCCCAGGTGCCACAAAGGTCTGCAGAGCTTTGCTGCAGGGATGGGGAGTTTGAAAGGAGGAGAGAAATGAATCATTAGCAGCTACAACCCCATGGTATGTGTGCCTGGGTGCTGCCTAACAAAGATGGAGGGCACAGCACAAGCAAGACTTTTTATTATTTTAGTGGAGCTGGATTTACTTTCTATCACCTGCCTTGAGGAATGTAATACAAGATCAGACAAAGACTTCACAGGCAAGGGGTGCTGCTGAGAGATATTTCCAGGCTCACGATAAGGAGAGGATTTGCATAGCTTTGGTGGGTAACAGAGGCCTCCTGAGGTTTTCATTCACAGAACAGTTATGCATAATGTTTCTCAATTGCATTTCTGACTCAGCTCCTTTCTGCTGAATCCTGTCCCCTTTTCTTTCAGCTCACTTCATTCAGCTACTTGGTGATTTTGCCATGTCCGCTCCCTTTCACGTGGAAGCACCAGAGCACTCTGGACACAGAGCTGCAAAAGAAAATACAAAATACCCACTCCACAAGGAAGCCCTTGCCCTTGAGCTCACCATCAAGATGCGTCTGTAGCTGTCTCTGTCGATGCCCCAGAGCTTCAGGTCTGTCTTGGCCTTGACAGTGGCAGCCCGGGGGGTTCCGTAGATCAGCGCCAGCTCGCCAAAGCTGCCTCCTTCCCCAATGCTGGTCACCCACTCCCCGTTGACATAAACCTACCACAGCACAAGACAAAAGAATCAAAAGCAGAGTTGGAGTTCTCCTCCTCACTGCCAGTTACCCAAAAGGCTGTTAGCAATTTCCTTTCTAATTGTCAATGTTGGGGACACAGAAGGAAAACAAGAGCGTGACGCTTCCGACAGTTGGTCCCCAAAGAGGGGAACAACCTGCTCTGTGGACAGAATTTCAAGTTGTCTTGCTTCAGTACAATGACTTTATTTACTCTCTGGGTTTTCAGCTCCCATGGTTAGCTGGCATCATGTTTTCCCCCTTGTGTTCAAGGCTCAGGCAGTCGGCAAGCAGAACTGTCACAACTTTGGCTTTTTATTAACACTGTCAGACTTGAAAGGAAGGAGGTTTGTTGATATGTGTAATGAGGATTACTGAAATGTGCCATGGCCATGAAATGAAAAACAGTCAAAACAAGGAAATATCTTTTGAAAAGGAACTTTGTTTTCTTTTCTTCCCTAAGCCTAGTGCCTCCAAAACCCATTTAAATGTAACTATACAGATCTCCCTTAGTGAAGATGACTAAGGGCTTTGGACCTGAGAAGCTCCAAGCAGAATGACCCTTTAACACCAGCTCTAGAGAGCTCAGGAAGCAGAATTTGACCCACATCCTATTTAGGTACTATATCCTCTTGGAACATGGATTGATACCACTATGACTATATTTGTCCTGGATGATGTTTAATTTAAGAATTCCTGCACTCGAGTGCTATGTGACATCTTCCCTGGAGGAAGGGGACTCATGCAGGTGTTTTCTGCTGGGCAGCTTTTTCCTCACTATTTATTCATGAACAATTCTGCTCAAGAGCCAAAAGAGTGCATGCAAAGGCTGCTGTGGGCTGTGCATTCTGCAGCTTGCTATAAACTACAGAATAAACCCTTTCAATTCTGTCACTGTGCCTGTGAGTTTGGAGGAGAGGGCAGGAAGGACTGGGTGCATTTACTCAGAATATACCCCAACCTGTTACAGACCAGTAACAGCAGAAATCAGCCAGTATTAATTTCATTTGCTTGGAAGTTCTGTGAAGAAAAATAATGGGGAAAAAAAAAGGCAGGTATTCTCATCTTAAGCAGAAAAGTTTTGCGGAGGCAAAGACCATAACCTGACACCAATTAGTGGGTAATAAACTAGCAGTTTTTTAAAAATGCATGAATTAGAGCTGTGCTCAAGCTGGGCATGAGAAAAGATGGTGACCAAAATAAATGAACTGGGGTCAAAACTCAACAACCTGTCAGTATTAATTTTAATTCCATCTTCCTTTTATGATGAAAAGGCATAATACAAAATACAGCTGGAATCAATCCCAATTTATCTTCACAATATTCAATTAAGATTTGCTCCAGCTCCTACTGAGGCCAGTGAAATGCTTCTTCAGTGGGAGATGGATGAGGGCACGAAGCAGTTCAGCTGATCAAGAGACCTCTTGGGCATCAGCTGAAAAGGAGCAGCTGAACTCCAGGCAATGTGGTGGCTCCTGGTGCTCCTGGAACATCTGAGGATCAAGGGGCTTAAAAATAAAGGGTAAAAATAATCCCAAACAGGCAGGTGGTTGCAGACTGCCGAGAAAAAGCTGAAGCCACAAAAGCTAAAGCTTCATTTCATCACCATGACAGGATGAATGTCACCCAGGAGAATATCGCACAAGAGAACAGCAACAGCCTTCCCTTTCAAACCTTCACACTCACCACAGAAAGAAAATCTCACAGAACATTGAATCTACTTTTGATTCTCCTCATGATGAAAAAATGAAAGCAAAAAAAGAAGCTTTAAAAAAGCCAGGCAAACCCAAGCAGTTTCCTGGTGAAACGAGCGGGTAATTCTGTGGTTTCTTTTTTTTTTTTTTTTTTGTGAGACAAGCAGGAGAAAAGGATGAATAAAATGAGGATTCTGAAAGGCTTGTAACATAGTGAGAATGTATGAACATTTCTAAAACTCTATTGGTTCATTGCAAAATTGCCAAGATGCATATTTGACTGCAAGGACACCCTCCTTCTGTGGGAATTTCACTGGATGGGGTCACTGGGTTTGCTACACTACAGTAATCCATGTGTTCTCAGTAAAAAGTCTCAGGGATGGTGGGGAAAATCTAAATTCCAATGGGTTTTGGATCACATCCTGAGTGTCAACTGACATGGTACCCTTGACTCCTTTTCAGCACACCAAAAATACATGTGTATGTGCAGAGTACATGCTCTTCTGAACAACACAGATTTTGTAGCTGCAGAAGGGTCTGAATTATAAGCAGGAATATAAACTTATTCCAACACATATTTTTTAAGCAACATGGTGACATTTCTTGCTAAAGCAGTATGCAGGATGTGATTGCAGCCCAGAGAGGGGAATTATGCTGATAGAACTCAAGACTGAGCCAGTGAAGGATGGACATTAAATGTTGCATTAAATGTTGTTGTTATTTAGAGAGGCTACTGAACTGCTCTAAAACTCCTTTAATTTTGCTGTCCTACTTGACAAGACTGTACAAAACATGTTTGACATCTCCCCTTAAACAGTTTATGCAAATGGCCATTCCTCCACCCTAGGGGTGTCAGGTTTAAAGTGCTCTGAGGTGAAACCAAATCACTGATCTGACAGTCACTGGGCCCAGCACTCACTGCCCCAATAAAATGTCATTTTGAATATCAGTCTCTGAACAACAAAACAGTTTGAGAATAAGTTGTTTTCTAGAAGCAAAACCATTGGACTTCACTCTCTGCAAAGGCCTAAGTCAACACTCAACTTCTGTGTTTGTGAGGAAGTTAAAGTGCATTGATGGCACACTACAAAGCCATCCTGCCCTTTAACAGAGTTCAGCTGCACTATAAATCCCTTTAAAATAGATTTTTTTAAAAGGAGTGGAAAGGAAAGAAGTTCTGTTTGTAAGGTGTGGGAAGCAGAGCTATTTTAGGCTCAGAACAGCTTATGAAAGTCGATTTTATATGGCAGCAGCTCAGATGATCTCCCTATTTATCCTAAAAAAATGCTGGGCTGAGGTTTTGGCTGAGCCAGTTTTAGGCATTTGTGAACTCTCACCAAAGTGGTGAGTACATAAATGAATTATTCCTAATTATCACTTGACCTGCCAGTCACACATCCATTACAGCTGGAACCTTCTTTCATGCAGCTCAAGAGGAAAAGTGGAAGTGCAGATGCCCAAATATGACCAAGCCATCAGGACCATCTACTTTTCACAGAGCAAAAGTACTTTATTTCTATACTATATTTCTACTTTGTTTCTATTGATTTCCATCCTCTAACATGAACACTGCAATTTCTGGGGGCTTGAGAATCACACAATTTGGTTCATTTAATTATCTTTTTAGGAGGAAAATGGGCTGTGATATCCCTAGGCACCAACTGTGGGAGAAGTTGCAGAGTCATACAACATCCAGTGCCACAGGAATGAATCTGGGCCTCCCTCACCTTCAGGTTCTTTCTCTGGAGATGCAGAAAGGAACTTTGCCATGAGCATTTTACCTTGAAGGCAGGATAGGAACACCCACCTCTGAGCTTCACTGCAGTGAATTTATCTTTCCTTTAATTTTGTATTGCTGATTTCAAGTTGACTTCTAGCATTTAATTTTTTTTTTTTTGTGCTGCCACTTTGTGATCTGTGTGGACAATCTAATTTGTTCCAGGCATGGTAATTCTTGTCTTAAATCCTGTCCCTTGTATCTGTTTGTAATAATTTGTGCTTTGGGTCTTGTCAAGCCTAACTATTTGTCCTCTAAAAATGAAGATGTGTTTTATTTATTCTTGGGAAAATGAACAAGCCTTAGACATGAAGGGTATTTCTATGTGGGTAGTTTTCTCAAAGACAGTGTTTTATTTCTAAGTTTGAATTTGAACATATGAACTTGGAGACTGCCTTAAGAATCCTTAAAAGTTCAAGTTGAAAAACTCCAAACTTTAACATATTCTGCTTCAAATTTCAAAAGGCAACCTTCCAATATTAGAAAAATCATTGATGATGGAAGAATTTAAACTAAAGGCAATCTATGGAATCTAACCATTAAATATAATTAGTTTCAAAATCCAGCAGTATTCTCACATAAAACACTGTGTAATTTCCATCTTTGTATACACAAATTAGACAGTTTGTATATACAAATAAGGCCTCAAGGAAGATTTGATCTACAATCAAGAAATAATTTTATCTATTGTCCAATATTCATGTATAGCTTCACATAGAGATTTTTACAGTAAATACAGAAATAAATAAAAAAACTCTGAAAAGTTTTTTCATTTTGATTTTCACCATACTACAGCTTGGCTGCTGTTGTCTTACAAGAAGAAAACCTGAGAATGCCTGTAGAGAAAGTTGCTGTGACATTCAATAGAATAGGAAGTCGCTGGGTCTAAAAAAAAAAATACATCTGTTTGAAAAGGGCAGTCTACAGAGCTTTTTAAAGTAAAAAAATGTGAGGTTGTGAGATTAAAATAACAAACAGGAAGTCACTTTATACTTAGAAATATGGATTAGAGATTTTTGCAAGTCATATTTTAGCAGGTACTTTCAACATCTTTACTGGAAACTATAATTTGAGTTCTGCCAGCTCCTTTTTGGCACACGTTCCCACTTGTCTGAGCAGGAAAGCTTCCAGTAGACAAGTGACCTCCAGGACTTCAAAGTTTGTGCCACCATCTGCCTCGTGTGCCCTGTACCCATCTGCAGGGACAGTCAGGAGATGAAATTCTCCTCAACCCTGATGTGCTAAGGAGGAAAACTGTGAAAATACAATAATGCCAGCTTTGGTGAAAATGTACCTGGTTTGTAGGATACAGCAGAAGAGAGGAAAACCCAATGTTTTCCAAGCCTACCTCTTCCTTATTATAAAATCCTTCTTTTACCTATGAAAATTTGTGCCCTTCTCTTGGCCCACATAAGAAAATGTACAGATATTTTTTTCTGGGTTAACAGGGCTTGTTTATACTCTAAGAAAATGAAAGAGTTGAGAATGAAGTGCTATTCTATTAAAAAAATATTTTATGGTGCTTCTAATTTGACTCAGATTATTTTGTAAGGGAAAATTTTAGAAAGTTCTTACTTAGTCTTTGGGGTGCCTGTGCCAAAACTCGAACAAAAATTACTTTTACATGCTGCAGCTTTTTAAAATCAAAACACCACACATTGATTTTGTTATTCTCACTTTGTTGGTGGTTTCTGTTTGGTTTTGGTTGCTTGGTTGATAGATTTTATTGGGTTTTTTTTTTCCATTTTGTCATGACTTTCTTCCACGGGTAGGGATTTAATGATGACACTTGCAACCTCCTTTATGTCTGTGCATGGAAAACCTGGGTGCCTGTCAGTCAGGATGATTCCCACATATATTTCTCCTTGAATCCACCACTCCTGGTATTCCTTCCACTCCCAAGCAGATCAGGGAATGGCAGCAGAGACCCTGGCCAGGGGTTAAAGCCCCTGTGCACGTGCCAACACCAGCTGAACCAGGCAGAAAATGGCTCGAGGCTCTAAGTCTCAGGGTCAATTGTCTCCACTCCAAGTCACTTTTCTTTCTTGGAGAAGCATGGAAGCACGCCAAAAAAGTCTCTGGCAAGGCTTAAATGAACAGCAGCTCTCTTACTAGTGGCCTGGGGTTTCCTCAGACAGCAAGGATTTCTGCAGTTCTGCCCAGAAAGTGGCAGAACTCTTCTGGGGAGCACCAGTACAGGGTGATGGTGCCTGCCCAGGGGCTCTGGGAGCTGCTGCCCCACACAGGAGCAGCTCATCCTGCCCTGGTGCCCTGGAAGAGACTTTGCTCTCAGGGGGAAGCTGGGATCTCCTCCCTGCAGCTTCCCAGTTGGAGCTGGGATCTCCTCTCCTTCCCTGGGATCTTCCCAGCTTGGAGTTGGGATCTCCTGCAGCTTCCCAGTTGGAGCTGGGACAGCTTCCCAGTTAAAGCTGGGATCTCCTCCCTGCAGCTTCCCAGTTGGAGCTGGGATCTCCTCCCTGCAGCTTCCCAGTTGGAGCTGGGATCTCCTCCCTGCAGCTTCCCAGTTGGAGCTGGGATCTCCTCACTGCAGCTTCCCAGTTGGAGCTGGGATCTCCTCCCTGCAGCTTCCCAGATAATGCAGGGAACTTCCAGCCTGTGGCTCCTGCCTTCCCAGCACAGCTGGCACCTTGCAGTTGGAATTCAGGGGTGTTTTGTTAAAGCTGGGAAGTTTTAGGGAAGCCTCCCAGTTAGCTGGGAAGGAGAAAGAACCAAGCAGAGCAGATGGGGAGCAGTGGGAAGGTGCATCAGGAGGCACCTTGGGGAGGGCTGAGGTGGGGCAGTGTGAGAGATGGTCACAGACGGGTTTGGCCAGACACAGAAGCTGTGCTGGTCTCTGGACAAGCACAGTCCAAATTACATTTTTAAGTCTTGTTAGGAAGCATTTGTCCCACAGGTGATGCCTGTACCTGTCTCTGGTAAGTGTCAGGGTGACAGTGGGGTGGATATGTCCATCTTTATCTGTCCTAGCAGCTATAGGCTGATTTTAGGGGAGAAGGGAATGATAATGCTCATGAAATCAAAGCTGTAATCTACTCAGTGAAACCCTTCCTTGTCACTGTTCTTTAAGAGCACTATGTGCATATAGAATATTAACTCTTTTGCAATTAATTGCAAGGGTTTTGCAAACTGTTATCTGATGCCATTCAGTCCCTCACTGTCCCTGAGCTGAACACTGAAGAAAGCTTTCCTAAAGGTGTTGAGAGAGGACAAATGATTTTTAAAGAGGATTAATCTATAACTCCAACATGTGCATTTGCGTATTTGCGGGTCTGGTTCAAAGCCAGTGAACTCATTTAGCTCCCTATCGGTCCCAAGCCAATTATTTTAAAACTAAATTTTAACACTGTTCTATAAATATTGCCCTTTTATTTTCTGGCCCTGTGGATGTGGCAGTGTTTGCTGTTGAGAGGGCTGTCTGATAGGAACAGTGAGTCAGACGGATTTCCTGAGGAGCAACTTCCAGAGGCAGCATGTGAGGTTTCTCAATTCCCAACAATACCAATTAGATGGTCTCCTGACACAAACAGAGCGCTAAAAGAAAATAACTTTCACTAAAATAACTCTGTGCCTCCTGCCTGGATTTAAAATAAATCACCTTCTTCTTTAAATATGCCAAACCAAACTCATGTGGGCATCTGAAGACTAAAGTTGCTAATGAGAAAGTCTGTCCTACCCAGCTACTGTGGATACATGCTTGCAGCAAAACTGCAAAAGGGTGAGTTTCATACAGGAGAGTAATGATAGGAGGTGAATAATTTATGATTTGGAAGGCAGGTTCAGAAAGAAGCTTCTTTTCAAAGACTTGCTGATTAAACCACTGCATACTCCTGTAAACATTTTGTGGTCTAACAGATCACTTTACACTTATAATAATCCTTGCTTTATTAATATGCTGCATTGTTCTTATATTTGGACCTAATTTTAAAAGCAAATTAAGGTTTCTAAGATGAAACTCACTGCCTGAGGCTGTATCTCAATTTCTGGGAAAAAAAAGAAAACAAAACAAAAACAAACAACACATGAGCTAAGCTAACTGATTAAAGAAAATATTTTCATTATGAACCCTCGGGTGCATTCCAGCATGGTGGCCTGGTCTGCCAAACACTGCACACCTCCAGGTGTGGTTAGGACTCTGAAGATAATGTCATTTGCTTGGTTTTGATTTCCTGCTTGGAATGGACAAATAAGCTAGGATGTAACACATGCCAAATTTAAAACTATGAGCAAATAACACAACACAACAAAAGCAAAGTAATGAAACCAATCCTGTGAAATCTAGTTCAAGAAGAAAAGAGACAGACACACAGCACGTGGCTGGCTCAAGCTCTCTGCCAAAGCACACAATTTTATTCTGCAGCTTCAAAATAAATATTATACTGCAAGAGCATACTTACATCCACCTCGCCTTGGTCAATCACATAGAAGTTGTCTCCCTCATCACCTGGAAGCAAAATACAAAAGGTGATTGTTTCCTGAAGGACTGCCAAGCTATTCAATAACTTCCTGTCCCTGTATTTAATCCTGTACATATTTGCACAGGTTTGTACACCAGATTACTTAGAGAGAGATTAATTTTCTGAAACATCCTTGCTTATTTGCCTTCATAAATCAAAGTACGGCTATGATTTCTTGCTATTAATACCTTTCAATTGTTTTAATTTATCTCTTTTGATTGATTCAATACTTCATTTAGGGTAAACACTCAAGACATTTTAATATAGCCTGAGGCTAATGAAGTCCTCCCTGACGTGCTGCAGGCATGCAGGTAAGCTGCCAAGTGTGATAGCTCTGATACAGCACAATGAGGTGTTGAATATTCCCAACAACCATAAAAATATTTTCCATCTCTAATGACTCTCAGCTTGCCTGTGCCACCCTTATGCATCCTGAGCTGGGGTTTACTTCCTGACTATCTTCAGTTAAGGAATGAACATTTTAATTGGAAGTGCTGTTTATCTACATTTAACTGTAGCACTTTGCAACCATGGAGATCCACCAGAGTGGGGTTCTCTGCATGTGCAGCAAGAGTCTTGCATCCATGAACTTATCATATAGGTGCACATCTGGAGGCCTTTGGAATATGGTTAATCTTCCCAATAAGCAAAGAGGGTGAAATCTCAAATGGAGAGATGTGAATTTAAGGACCCTAGCAAACACACAGGAGGAAAAATGACAGAAAGAATTACCCTGTTGTATGACTGTTTCTCCTGCGATGTGTGTGACAGGGAACATGGCATCGAATATGTCACTGGAAAAAGAAAAGAAACACTTATTAATAAATCAGACCTATTTCTTATCTAGCCAGTAGACCTACCTTCATTGTTTATTTAGCCTTTGTTAACAGATTTTGCAGAAAAAGGAAAGGAAAACATTAGCTATAACTGGAAAGTGAACCCCTGCTCAGCAAGAAATCAAAATAACTTGTTAGGCAGAATCTGTGGTTTAAAACTGAGACTGTGATTTGGTGTGTGCTGTTTTGAAAGAGCTCCTGAATTAAATGGAGAAAGGCACCTCTTAGAGCAGTGCACAAACTGGCCAGCCTGAGTACTGTGTTGTCTAAGCAGAGAGATTTCAGATTTTCAGCTGTCATGGGTTTGTGGCCCAGCAGTGACTGCCAGATGCCCAAACGGGAGCTCTCCTCTCCTGAACATCTGGCCTTGCATTTACAAGCAAAACCTGTTCCACAGTACAGAGCACATTTGGAAAGGTAGTTGGCTCTAAATTAATGTAGCATAAGAGCTGGCAGGAGATTGCACTCGCAGTGCAGAAGAGGCCAAACTCTGAAAATCTCAGCGAGTTACTGGTGAGAAGGAATCCAAGCGATGCTGCAGAAAGAGGGAAGCTGCAGAAGAGCCTCGTGCTCATTAATCACAGCTGAATTACACACAATTACACACCTTTCCACGTCTCCAGCTCACTGTCACATCGCCTTAAAAGGCCAGGCAGAGCAGTGGGGATGGGAACACACCCTGCACCAACACTTCGGGCAACGTGCCCAAAGCCAGTCCTTTGTTTATTGAGGGAGACAGCAGGCTCTGTGGAGCCAGGGCTTCCTTTCCCCACATCAGATTTTGGGGAACTTATTTTCAGAAGCATGAACCACACTGAGACGGGCGCTCCCCACCTCTCTTCCCCTTCCTATGCATCAGCCTCAAGGGCTAAAGGAAATAGCTCCCCGACAAAAACAAAAGGCAGCAAGAGGGGATTGTTAACTGCTCTCTTCCCTGGTCTGGCCTAGAATGGCCCATCCAGGGACCACTGACGACAGTGGAGAGATGGAGCACTTCAGTCTGGAGTGGAGAAGGGACCTCACACACACAGCTACACAAACAGGGAAGAAACCTAAGATCTTCACCAAAACAGGCAGAAGATCAGCCACCAAATCCATAAACCTATGCTACATTTCAATGCCTTATATGGGAAATGCATATTGTAAAATCCCATTATTAGCTTATTTCCTGTTCAGCTGTTCCAGACTTTATTCAGGCTCAGTTCTAGGAAATGTTTCACTCCTAAGTTCAAATTGCTCATGTCTTTCCTCTTCATCAGCCTGAATGTTTTTGCTCGGGATCACAGCTCTGTGTCAGCACCACTCCCAGCAGGAGAACTGGGATACTTCAAACCAGGCACCTCCTGCAGCACCTGCAAGGGATGCTCAGCCCATGGCCTATATACAATAAAATGATATATTTTACTCCTGTTGTTTTCATCAAGTCCAAGCACAAGAGACTTGAATCCATGAACTTATCATATGGCTGCACACTTGGAGGTCTTTGGAATATGGTTAATCTTCCCATTAAGCAAAGAGGGTGAAATCTCAAATGGAGAGATGTGAATTAAAGGACCCTAGCAAACACACAGGAGGCCATGTTCTCTGCTGCTCACAATCATGCAGAGCCCATGGATTCAAGTCTCTGTGCTATTCCTACTCACATTCAGGAAACCCCTCCACCATGGACACAAAGCCTGCTCTGAGGCATCCAGGAGAAACTTCTTCCTTGTTCATTTGAGCACCAATGTTAACAGATTTTACAAAAGATTAAAGGAAAAAGTCTGTGGATCTTATTCTTAAATCCACTCAGCTCATTTTTGTGATCTTGCTTATGTTCAGCATTTCTCCACTTCGAGGGATTTCTCTGCTGGCAGGAACCCTCTGCCTGGTACAGACAGATCTCTGGAGCTGGTCCCTGTGCCAATGCTCCAGCTGGAACTGGGAGCTGAGCTTCCAGCGGGATGGGGAAACAGCCACACAGGTGGGTGCCAAACTGGAACAGCCCCAAGGGACTTTGTGTCCATGAGGGAACTCCAGTTGTTCTTCAGCAGCTCTGGGACCAGGAATTCAGTGTGACAAAGGCTTGTTTGCCTGTCTCTGGTTTCAGAAGAGGCCAAACTGGGGCTCCTCACTGAGTTACTGTGAGAAGGCTCTGCAGCCTGAAAGAACATTTACTGAAGGCCTCGTGCTCATTAATGAGACAGAAAGTTACACAATGTGATACAGCTAAAAACGTCTCCAGCACAGTGAATATCCTTAAAAGGCCAAAGCAAAATGGGAACACTGTTTGAGCAAACTTGGAAACTTTTTTTTTTTTTATTGAGGGGACAGAGGCTCCCGTGGAGCCACAGTTTCCCCCTTTCATTTTGGGTTAACTTATATTTTATTTATGAACCAACAATTGACGGGCGCTCCCCAAACCCTTCCCAATAGCCTCAAGGGTAAAGCACTGCCCCCAACAAAAAAAAGGCAGCCAGGATTTTAATTTCTTCCTGGTCTGGCCTTTTCATTTTATCAGAAAAAACCACTTTCTAAAACTGGACAGATGGAAAGTTTCAGTCTGGCAGGGTAATGAACCCAAAGTCTATGAGAACCAAAACAGCAGATTTACCCCAATACTCTTTACTCCCAAAAATATGATGGGGTGAAATCTTAATCTTAATTCAGTGAAGTCTTGTAAAATCCCTTATTAGCTTAAGACTGTTGGATTTTTTATTCAGACTCAGTTTGAAGGACATGTCATCAAAAGTTCAAATTCTGATGTCTTACATATGAACACTGAATGTTTTTGCAAGGGATCAAAGTTCTAGTGATGTTGAGCAGGAGAACTGGGAACTTGAAACCAGGGCATGTCCTTTGATAGAAATGCTAAGCAATCAGTAATATACAATAAAATGAAATATTTTACCACCATGTGTTTTTTCAAGTCTGGAGAAGAGACTTGAATCCATGAATTTATCATATGGTTTGGCCAAGGTCTTGGAATATGATTAATCTTCCCAGTAAGCAAAAGTGTTTCTCTTTTGGATGCTCAATTAAAGGACCCATTAAAACACCCTCAGATCATGTTCTCTGCTGGATCAGCAGGCCCATGGATTCAAAGTTTCTGTGCTAAGAACTACTCACATTCAGAAACCCCTCCACCAAACAAAACCACCCTCTGAGGCAAATTATCACCTCATTAAAGCACCAAAAAGACCTTACAACAGATTATTTTGAAAAATCTGGATCTTATTTTAAATCAGTTCAGACTCATTTTGTGATCTTGGGTGTTCAGAATTTTTATTCCATCTTCTGTGGCAGGAACCCTCTGAAATAAACACAAAAATGTCACAAGGATCATTGTACCAAAAATCCAGCTGGAAAAATTTGAGCTTAGCGGGTTCCAGCCACACAGGTGGGTGCCAAACTGGAACAGCCCCAAGTGACTTTGTGTCCATGAGGGAACTCCAGTTGTTCTTCAGCTCTGGGACCAGGAATTAAAGGTCAAAGGCTTGTTTGCCTGCCTTTGGTTCAAGCTGGGGTTCCTGGGCCTGAAAGGCTATGTAGAGAAAACAAACTTTAAATACTGAGATAAGAAAGTCTCCAATGTGATACAGCTAAAAATAGGTACAACACAGTGAATATCAATAACCAAACCAAAATGTGCTGTTTGAGCAAACTTGGAAACTTTTTTTTTTAATAGAAATACAGAGGAAATAACTACCCACAGTTTCACCCTTTCATCCTTGTGTTAATCCTCTATTTTATTTATAACTCAACAATTGACTGTACAAACAGTGCCCAATAAATTATGTATAGCACTGCACCCTTCTCCAAAATGTTCCACATTTTATTTCTACATCACCTTTTCATTTTATCAGAAAAAAATCTTTCTAAAACTCACAGACTAAAAGTTTCATCTGGCAGGGTAATGAACCCAAAGTCTATGAGCAGCAACAGCAGATTTACCCCAATACTCTTTACTCCCAAAAATATGATGGGGTGAAATCTTAATCTTAATTCAGTGAAGTCTTAATCTTATTAGGCCAAGACTTGGATTTTTGAAGAGACCCTTGAAGGACATGTCATCAAAATTATTCTGAAGTACATATGAACACAGAGACATGCAAGGCACCCAAAGTTATAGTGATGTTGATTTACAACTCCAAAGTGAAACCAGGGCATGTCTTTGATAGAAATGTAAGCAATCAGTAATATCACAACTTTCACTGAAAACACACCACCATGTTCCTTTTCTGCTGGAGAATTACTGCTCTTAATTGATATGGTTTGGCCAAGATCTCTCACAGTGATTAATGAGTTGAAGTGTTTCTGCTTTTGGATGCTCAATTTGAGATTCATTAAACACCCTCAGATCTCCAACGATATGGATCAGCAGGCAGCCCCAAAGTTTCTCAGCCAAGAACTGGGTCTTTCAGAATGGCACCAAACAAAACCACCCTTCTGGAAATTATCACCTCCTAAAGCACCAAATGCTTAAAATCCCTGTAGGAAATCTGGCTTTTGAATCAGTTCAGACTAAGTGTATAATGGGTTTAGAAATTTTTATTCCATCTTCAGTGCGTGAAATAAACACAAAAATGTCACAAGGATCATTGTACCAAAATACTTCAAAAATTTGAAGTATTTGTTCCTGAACCAAGCCAAAATGTGAAACTGAAAAAACCAGACCTATTTTCCATCCCCCCAATAAAGGTCTGATGCTGGCATATTTAGTTCAAGCCGTGTGTTGCTGGGCCTGTACTATGTAGAGAAAACAAACTTTAAATACTGAATAAGTTGAGTAAGTGGTGCTTGCTAAAGGCATAAACAATACAGCCAAGGCCAAAAATATGGTCTGTTGTTTTTCCCTGTACCACGCACTTGTTTATAAGACATCCAAAATCATTCCCTGGCCATTAGAGCAAAAAACAGCCCTTACAAACACAGTGCTGCAACCATCCCACCACCAAGCAGAGACTGTATCTACAGCTCTGCAAAAGTAGGTGTTTGAAGGTTTTTAAAATAATTATGGCCAAACACATGCAAACACATTCCTAACAACCAAATTTCTTTTTTTTTTTCAAGCAAAAGCAGGTTTTATTCCAGCTCAAACAGAAAGCCAGAAAATCAGTAGTTAAGTCTCCAAACGTTGAACTACCATGATTTCATCTTCTGTCTGAGCTGCAGCACCAAGAACACAGCAGCCTCTGTCTCCTGCCCCTGCACTGTTGACACTGACCGTGCTGGCAATGCTGTGTGCTCAACTGATATGGAAATGGTTTGATTTTCTGCCAGGATTTTTATGATTGTGCTGTAAATGAGAACTGCTCAGAGGGATTTCTTTATTTTGTTGACCACGTATCATTTGCCCTCTTTCCAGATGACTTATTCAGGTGGCAGATGAAGAAAGTAGGGCACCAGTTCTGGTATTTGAGCTGTTGTTTAGTGAGGCTGCAACCAAGAGAGCTGTGCTGCACCCAGCATGTCCTGGGCTCAGCATCAGCACTTGGAGGGCCCTTTTTCACCCTCTCCACTCAAAGATTTTGAGAGGCTTTGCAATTTTTTTAAGCCTTCCCCACCTCCTCCCAGAGGATCTATATCTGGTTGCTCATGGCTCTTGGGAGCCAAGCATTTGTTCCAATGAGAAGGGACCAGGGGCAATTTTTTTGTGTAGCTGCAGGTGGGACTGTATGCACCCGAATGTCCATGTTTAGATCCAAAGGGAGACCCTAGCAGGACACCACCAAGATTTTCAGGGATATTTCTGCCCCTTTAATTCTTTGCAACCTTTTGGATGGTATCACTCAAAAACAAATCACAAGAAAATATTGTGAGCAGCAGAGAACATATAGGGAACAGTGAACTAATCCAGCAAAGGGAAACCAAGAAATGCGTTTAGACATGAAATCTCTATCTATTCAATCAAAAAATACCAGCTGTCTGCTTAGGGAATATCAAAATTTAGAAGACTTTTTTTTAAAAAGGTCAAAGATATCAAAGGCTTGCAGCAAGTTTTAACACATAAAGTGTCTTCCATGAGTGTACATGGAATTGCAAACAACTGCAATCAGATCTGGAATCACAGGGGCTGATCCTCTGCTCTCCGGCATCTCTGATGACTCCTGGCCACCTGGCCAGGTTGAGCCAATTCCCTTCTGATGCCAAGAAGGCAAACTGCACCCAAACCAGTGAGACTGCGCCTATTTAGACCAGAAAAGGATCTATCACAGTGATTGCAGAGTAAATATAATGAAACACTTTGCTGGTTTAATTCAGTAGCATTTTATGGACCCCATTTGCCAAGAAGCAAATGCCTGCACTAAGAGGAAGCCAGTGGAGAAGGCAGGGCCAAGGGGTTCTCTTTCTCACGAGAAAAAGTGAGTGATAAAAATAAATCATCTCATCTGCTTTTACACCGAGGCCTCTTGGAGTCAACGTAGAATAGGAGATAGAAAAAAAAATGATGTGCACTGTGGGTAATATAGCACTGGCAATAGGCAACTGAGAAGAAGCTTGTTAAAACAAAACGAGAGAAAGAGAATTCCAAGCACTTTCAGAACCAGACCATGGCAATGGCCAAAATAGGGAAACTATGTAAGACAATTTATCAGTTTCACAATCAGATTTCTTTCCAGCCCTTGCTGTGCTGAATGCATTGCAGGGAAGGAAAAATGGAAGAGACAAAATGTATACGTGTTAGGCAAAAATGGAAAATCCTCACTGTACCTGCAGGTTATAATTTGTCAAGAGTTCAATGAGAACAATTTCATTGTGCAGGCAGCCTCAGAAAGCCTTCAATGTTTGTGCTATGCAGTTTTTCCTTCTTTTGCTGTCTTTAACAAAACAAACCCAGCCCTGTGTTGTTGAGGACAGCTTTAAAAGATATGGAGCTGTTCTGGCATAATTCAACAAAAGACATGCAACATTTTCTTGGAATGAGGCTGCCCTAGAAGCAAGATTCAAATATTTTAAACCTTTCCCACTTACATACCTTTAAAGTTTAGTAAACAGAGTTGATAGTAACTCCACCTCCCTTTAGCTGTAGCTTTGGGTACTATTTTAAGATTTCTAAACCAGGGGGGGAGGATAGGAGGTGGGGCTTTATGGGGTCTTCTTATGTACTTCTAAGATTTTCTTATGATTCATTTCTTGAAAAGACAACATCTTTCTAGCAATTGTTCTAACAATAGCTCCTCCTACTCTGTAAGGCTGAAGAGCACAAAATTTAAACCAGACTGGCTTCAATAAACATCTGTACAGTGAGGGAATAAACACAGTACTTTACCACTGAATTAATTGCAAGGGTCTCTGCTATGTGTAAGTACAAGGCTCCAATCCATACCCCTTCTTCCTAGGAATGCTGCAAGTCCTTGCTAATGTACAATACTGGAACCACCAGAAGTCATTATTATGATTTACTGACTACTGAGAATAAAAGCATTGCAACCAGGTAAAAGAAAAGAATTCCTTTTTAAAGGTATTTAAAATTAACAGCCCTGAGGTTACAATTGCTATAATCAAATATGTGGTGTGGCAGGCATATACCTAAGAAAGAGTCAGCACTGAAGCCTTAACAAAAACATTATCCATCTGCTTCTGTTAATTTCTTTTCCTGTTAGGGCAGCAACAAATTAATTATAGCAGCATCCAAAGTTATTAACAATTTAGAGTATTTAATTACTTCATTATAATGGCTGATGATTAGTTATTATTACAATTAAGACATGCATTGATTTTACCATAATGATCATAAAAATTGGACATGAGAGGACCTTGTGAATGGCAGGTTAACACTAAAGTCCATGTCTAATTCCATAACATGTATTGAGTCACAGGTCCACATAGCTAACAGACACATGAAACAGAAAGGAATAAAAATTTATCATCTTCTATTTCTGTGAAGTATTTCCATTTTTACTATTTTATGAAGTCCCTTTATAGGTTCATTAATTATGGCACCCAATGAACAGAGTACAGCTTTATGGGCAGAGCATCAATTCATTTTACAGGCCCTGCACATCTAAGTGCCAATGGGTCACATCATCTTCCACATGTTAGCAGCAGCTTCCAGAGAGAGATTCTGCAGGGATCTTCCTCTGGAAAGCTGTCTGCCATGGACTACTGCAATGAGAGGTAAAAAAGGGGACAAACAAGTGGCTCAAGGACAGGCCCTGCTTTGGCCTCTTTTCCTCTCACCCATCCCTAGAATCATCAGCTCATTGAAGTCTCACTGCCAAGCCGGGCTTGTACCACACTTGTCCAAGAGGCAGGCCTTTGTGGGAATATAACCCAGGTTCCCTTCTCGCCATCATCAGCTCCCAAAGCTGGGGGAAGACCCACAGCTCCCTCAGCATCCCCAGGCCATCCCCACTGCCCAAGGAGCCCTGTGGCAGAGCAGCACTGGGGGCTGGGGCAGAGGAGGAACCTTGCACAGTGTGGATGTTCTGCCCCATGCCACCTGTGCCCAAAGCCAGGCTCAGGCACAGGACAGCCCTTTGAGCAGCCCCAGCTCCCCAGAGTCCTTCACAGTAGGCCAGATCCATAGGTTTCAATAATCTGCAGTTCAAGAGCAACTGCAGGCTGGGCTGTACCTCCAGGACTGTAGCCAGCAGATAAAGGAATTTATTTTCTCCCTCTTGGACAGCCTGGAGTACCATTTTGGGTACCAGTTTTGGGCTCCCCCACCCAGAAAGTCACTGACAAACTGGAGCAAGTCCACAGAGGCCATCGAAATGGTCCAGGGCATGGAGCACAGAGCAGATGAAGAGAGAAGGGGAGAACTGTGTTTGGTCTCTTCTGACAGCAGGATCAGGGAGATCTCACTGCTCTTAAGACAACAGGCACAAATGTGAATGGAGGAAATTACCACCTGATCAAGAGGGGGAAAAAAACCTCCCAATGAGGGTGGTCAGAGCCTGAAGAGGGGCCCAGGGAAGGGGATTGTTCCAAGCTGGGCAAGGCTCTGGGTGAGAGCAGCCAGCTCTGAGCAGCCTGGCTGTGAGCAGGAGCTGGGAGCAGCAATGTCTGTCTGTCTGTCTGTCTGTCTGTCTGTCTGTCCACCTGCCGGGAGCTGGGCTTGGCACAGAGCTGCTCCCAGAGGGAGGGATGAGGTGGTCCCAGCCGGGCCGCAGACACGGGGGAGGCAGGGCAGTGTGAGTCAGGGGCCAGCTGGAGCAAATCCCATGCATAATGCACGGAAAATATGCTCTCTGTGCACTGGGGGAGGAATATCTGCCCTTCTGCGTGAATAATTGCAGAGAGGCTGGGTCCCAGCTTCCCATCACCAACAGCACTGCTCACCAACAAAGCCTGTGCATACCAGGAGGCCTGCAGGAGCAATTGGGCAACACGATTTTTCTCAGGAAAAAAAAAAGTTTGGTGAAACGGAATATTCCTGTCAAAAATGGCTGATGTCATTTCCCCATTTTAAATGCTTCAAAAGTTTTGAAACTAATTGTCCTACTGTGATAAGTCCAGAGGATCTACTTCTCATGATGAAATTACTTCAAAATAGCATTTCTTAGTGAAAAGCCAAAATCAAAAGAAGGCATTGTTGATTTCAGTTGAATATAATCACATTTGTTCTCTTGTTTTCTGTGTGTGAGCATTCTCAAGATTTCCATCTTGGAACTAGGATTCAAGATGAAGGATGAATTTAAATGTCAAAAGGAAAACAAGCAATCAAAACCAAAAGTCTAGAGGAGCTTGGGTCAATAAAATACACTTTCTAGTTGATAAAATGTACAAATATATATATGCGCAGGTATACAGAAACACTAATACCAGACTGCACAGGCTTCTTTCTGGTTTAGTAGTGCTTAGGAACAGTACAGTGCTTAGGAACTCTCTCCTTAGCCAGCAGGTACTGGATCTAATGCAAAGACAGAGACATTTATGGAGATTATACACTGTAAAAACACAGCACTGCTGCAAGCACACTCTGCTGAAAGTTTTAACTTGAGAAGTCCCCAAATGCATCGTTATTTAAAGCAGAAAAGGGCGCTGTAACAAATTCAAAGCTGTTATTTGTATGCATGGGCATCACAGAAGTGACCCAGGGAAAGGCTCAACACAAGAACAAACCATGAACTTCAGACCAAATTCATGGTCTGGTGTCACTGAAATGAGATTGGAGTATTTGAGCTGACTAAACACAAGAATGGACCTTTAAATCCCACACAAGTTTATGATTTTTCATTTTCCCCACAATTAATTAATTTTCTCAAAATTCTGGAAAAGCAAATGATGATACCATACTGAAAAAATAAATATTTTAACTTAATACTTGAACAAATAAGTGTTTTAACTTAGTAACTGAAAGAAAATTGCTGCTGCTTGGACTGGAACACACCACCACTAGAATAGCCATCACCCCCAAAACAAGGCTCTGTTGTTGTTAATATGAAGCAAATTCCACCAGTGATAAAGGGCAACCACAACAAAGTCCCCATATTTGAATAATTTATTTCCTTCTGGTACTTTTAAATCCCTTCACTCTTTAATTTCAAGCTCCCTCTTCTGGACTATCCCAATGAAGCTGGAGAGTCACTGTGCACACTCATCCTGGCTCCAGGAACCAGGTGACAGAGCTGAGGAAGCCCAGGGCAGGTGGCACTGACAGAGGTGATCCCTGTGCCCCAAATCATGGCTACTACACCTGAAGTGATCTGAAAATATAACAGAATATGCTGAGATTGCAAGGGCTGCCAGAGGGCTGCAATTGGAAATGCACTATTATGTGACCTCTTGGAGCAGATGATGGAGGAGATGTCCCTCAACACAGGTACATGAACATGTATCCCTAAGGATATCCCTGTATAGGGATATAGGACATTATTTTCAACAAGAAACTGTAACAAATCCTATTTCACATGTACATAAGTAAATATGAACAAAATCATGCTATGCACATTACCTTCATTACCTTACAGTTCACATTTTGCAGTGAAGAGGAACTTCTTCCCCCCCAACAGTAATAACATTTTTTGTTTTGTCTTTAATACTGAGGACATTCTTTCATGAAAATGAAGAGTTTTATATTTTATATATATATATATATAATATATATAGCATTCCTATTATTAGAAAATTGTTGCCAGAGAAAGTTCTATTCTAATAGCATTCCTATTATTAGAAAATTGTTGCCAGAGAAAGTTCTATTCTAATAATGAATTTTTCTATTCAGAATATGGTTACACACAAACTGTTGTGGTTGTGGAACTTAGATATGAACTTGATATTAATCTACTTACTTTCCCCACCCCCATTTTCTGAAGGAATCACTTTTAACAGTTTTCTATAAATATAGCAAAATTAAATTGTGTTTAATAATTACAATTGTTCCTTCAAATTATATACTTACTGCTCCTACACACTATTTTTATGACTATAGCTTGTGAGCCTTGAGTGCCACAAGACAGCACCTCTGCCTGGCAACTGCATCAGCACAAAAATAGATAAGAACGATCAGGTATTAGGCTAAAATCTTTATGCTTCCACACCTGGTGTCATTAACACAAAAATGAGAATACTGCAAGGATGCTAAAGATGTTAAAGAATAACACAGCACTAAAGAAGGAAAAGGTGTTTAATATAAGTGCATTGAGAGGGGGTTTGTTCGTGCACAGTAATTTAGTAGGAATTAATCTGGAAATAAAAAAAATAATAATAATAATAATAATAATAGGAAATTCTTTGGGTAATTCTGATAGTATCAATATATGAGGCCACTGGAACAGCTTGGGAGCAGTGAGAGAGCAAAGCCAAGCTCTGCAGAGCTGTAGCTCTGAGTCCCTGAGTGGTGCCTGCTGCGAGTCAGGAACGTGTCCTGCAACTAATCACAGAGTGTTTGACACGTGTCTGCCCTGGCTGACAAGCTCAGAGCACTGGGCTGCAGCCATCTCCCACATCTTGCTTAATTAATTTCCATCCCTGTTGTGTGCTCCCACACCTGCAGATATCAAACAGCTGCCTAGAATAAAAACATTTTAACCTGTGTTAGCAGATAGGGTTCAATTTAGTTTATAATTGGATAGGTAAATGAAATCATTATAAAATAGCTGATAAAGGTTCTCTGGAATGAGTCAGAATGGTTTTTTAAAAGTGTGTAAATCTAGTGTTAAAGAGCTGATGAATAAAATTCACATCTAACGCAAAACCACATGTCCACAAGCACTTGCTTTTCTATTTGCATATCTATTATAGCTTACAGACATGTGAAAACTCATACACCCACACATTTTCCTTATGTTTTCCTGAAGTTCATCATTACTCCCCTTCATCTCTGATTCACAGCATTTCCGAGATAGAATCTTCTACAATAAAACGAACTGGAGATAAAATTTCCCCAGACAGCAAATGCTTCTTTTGTAGGAGTTCTTAGTGAACTATCACAATTAAGCAGTTCCATTTTTTACAGCACCACTATAACTCAAAGAAGGAGAAAAGAGGGGTTGATTAAATCAGACAAAACATGCATGTTTTCTTAAGTGGTTTGTGTTTGCAGGGCTCCAAAGGAAAGGGAGATTTTTAAGCATGAAAAGCTTAAATCTGTAGATGCACACAGACCTAAGGGCACGCTTTCCTCATACCTATGGAAATAAATTCAGACCTTACATTGCTTCATTCCATCTTTCTTAGTAATTTTCTTCCCAAGTCTTCACTAACCACTGCAATGTACATCAAAGACATCTTGAAGAGTCCCAGCAATATCCCTGGCAGCAACACCTGCTCCTTCCAGCCTCCCAGCACCCATTCCCCAGCAGTTCAGGGTGTTTTTCAAACCTGCCCAGCAGACTCTGCACTCACCTCTTTATTCTGCACTCTGCCACAACCATTACAAAAATCACGAGTGCCCAGTGCTCAATTCTGCAATGTGCACAAGCCTGCTTCCATCTCTCCACAATGACAGCAGATCTGGAAATCTCAGCGATGCTGGGCTTTCATTAGCATAGCTGGGATGGGAGAAGGGAAGAAGCAATATATGCCTTCCTGCATATCTGCAGGACATTTTTTAAATGCCTGGTTGAAAGGGGACATGAAGAATTCATTGGGCAGTCAGTGGGTCAGTATTAACCCAGACCTTTGTGGTCACTCTTAGTCCAAACCTTCAAACACCTTTGCTTAGCTCTGCTAATTCCATGTTTGCTCTCATGCTGGCATAGTTTTGAAGCAATTTCTCAGCAGAAAGAATTCTATTTTATGGCATTAAATAAACCAGGACAAACCCAGCCTCAAAACAAATTGCAAAAAAATAAACCTGCAGGAATACATTATCACACGACTCATGTTGCTTCCTCCCAACTAAATAACCCTCCCAGTTTACAGATTTGTGTTTAATTTGGCCTCTGGCATGACAGAAAAGAATTTTTTGCCCATTTCCACAACTCTATGAATCAAAGGTTGACAACAGTGAGCAGCTCCTCAGTCTGACTCGGAGGCATGCACCAAACACCAGCCAAGTGCTGTACTTGTTCTATCAGGTCTCCTGCACACACATCCCCCTCAAAGACCTGATGTATCAGCAGCTCTAATTGCTCTGAATCTTGAATCCTGGCTCTGTTTGCTGCTCTGAACTGCTCCAAGCACCTTAAAATACTCTGAGAACTGATTTAGGTTAGGTTTAAAAAAATAGTTTTAAAATAAATAGATTTTGCTGCTTAAGGAACATACCTCCACTGGTTTAAATAGGTTTTTTTAATGTAGGGCAAGCGGGCTTTATCTCTGTTGATAAGAAATTCCAATATACAACAAAGAAATGAAGCAGAAATTTCTATACTAAAGCCCACTTAAAAATAAATCCAATTAAAGGGAATAAATAGGACAAGAGAACAACTAATTCCTTGTCTTTGCTTCCCTTCAAGGAATATTCATATAAATCCCTGGTCTGACATTTATGCTGTTACATGTGACAGGGATCAGAATTCTCCATAGCACAATGTTTTTAAACCATTTACTGCAGCAGCACCTTTATAACTAATAATAAAAACCTCTCCACATGCACAGAACATTTTCTATAGGCTTTTATCTATGTGAACAGTCAGCACTCTAAGTTGGAAAAAAGGAGTAATTTAACGAAAAGGGGTGGCAGAATCAGGGATTGGGGGTGAGAATGTTCTGGGATGAACATCTCTCTTATCTGTGCTCCTGAAGTGGTTTGTGATAATGAGCATTATATGTGTGCTTTGTGGTGCAGTAACAATAATTACAAGGAAAATCTTGAGCTTGGTGCCTGAATTAAGTAACTGCCCTGGAGCCTTGAGACTGCTTTATTTATTTTAAAGAGAGGATTTCACAACTCATGGGCCAAATCATTGCCTTCTTTACCTGTTCCTGCGGCCAGAGGAGGTGGGAAGAGGTCATAAGCATTTATACCCCACTTTGAATCTCACTTCTAGGAGGAGGACATCAGGAGGGACCCAGCCACGCCTGGATGGCTCAAGGTAACATTTATATGCAATGTTCCTGCCCAAATATCCAGGAAAGAAAAAAGGGAATGCCTGCATTTGCTGAGGGACACAGCCCAGAGAGATGCAGAGAGCAACACTCCTTTGGGACACTTCAGTGTGAATCTAGACTGAGATGTTATCACACCCAATCAAATGCAATTAAAAAGGAAAACTTTAATAAGGACACTGTAGAGAAATTTCACTCGGTGAGGGTCAAAAGAGAGGGGAGGTGGAAGGAGGCAAAAAGTGCTTCTTAAATGGAGGAGATAAAGATGGCAGGAGATAAAAAGGTCAGACTAGGTGGTCTAAAGGTCCCTGCTAACCCTAAACTCAGTGACAGATACAGAAAAGCAAACACTTGATCTCAGAAAGATTTGCTCATGCAAAGAATGTCTTGAAAATCTCCCAGAAAAGAAGCAGCAATGAAAGCAATGCTTGGGCCCTGGTAGTGGGTAAATACGTGATGAACCACACAGATATCCAGGGCTGCTGTGGGCTCATCCCTCCCGACTGGAAACTGCAACTTGCACTCACATTCCTGAGATTCTCCTTAAAAAACACGCTCTGCAACACCTCAGCAGGAATAACAGAGGTTATTATAAAAATCTTACAGGAATAAGCAACTGAAAAATAAACTGCTGATGTGCTATAGGATTGGTAACACTAGGTTGACTTTTAAAAATAGACTAATACATGCAAAGGTCACTAAAACATTTATATTAACGATGGAGCTGAACACTAAGCAGATATTGACTTCTGTTAAGGTGAACCTCAAGATTTATTGGCCTAAGAGGTAAACATTGACTGAGATAAATCCAAGGTCAATATTTACTACAAAGGACAATAAATCTTGGTGGCCCATGAAACATGAAATAAATAAATATATATGTATATATACACATTCATAGACACAAGCATACCTACTGATATTTACACAAATGATCATCAACTTCATCTTTTACAGCTTGTTCTCCTAATTATTCCAGAGAGAACCAATGAACAATTATGCAACAGCGCTAAGAGGCATCTATTTGTGTATGTTTGCACTGGTGATATCTTGGGGTGACATTTTTGCTTCTCCAAGTGACTCCTTAGCCCACTGAGCCAGGTGAAAGAAAAGCCACAAAGGGAAGTCAAACTAACTGCCCTATTTCCATCTTAGCCTGAGAACCCTTGCTTGTAACTCCAGAAGCAGAGCAGCAAAGCAGCCTGAATAATCATCAAGCTCTGGACTTATCAGCCAGAAAGATTTCTGATGGAGCTCTTCTGAATTCAGGGTACCTCCAGCTAAGGTCAAGTTTCTTCCGACACAGGACAAGCACAGGAGGGGAACACGTGGATATTCTGGAAGTGTTTTAACAAGAGGCACTTTTACTGGAGTTGTGGTCAATTTTGTATAAGCTCAGAACAAAGATGTATCAATCAAGTGGAGGCAAATAAATAAATAAGAGCCTTGGATGACTTTCAGAGTTATAGGCTTTTTCCTTGAACTAGAAAAGCAAATAAATTTAACAGGGGTGCTGACAAAAGTAGACCTTCTTCCTCCAAACATTATACAAGATCTAAGCCAAAAGGAAACAGATGACTTTGTGTGTTTGTAGGAAGTGATTAGAGAAGATAGAACTTAATTTATTAAGATGGGAGATGGTGATTCTTTTGTTGACTTTTCAGGTCAAGTGTTAAAACCTCCTGCAAATAAGGCAGTAGACACACTACAACTGAGCCTTAGTGGGTCAGGGGATCAGGCTCTTTGATACTCAGGGTTTTTCATGTTCTTTGAGCAATTGTTTTGGGAAGCCAAGTGAGAGAAATCTGCAGTCCTTGCCTGGGCTCCCTGGTGGCCCCTTCTCTGCCCACTGCACCAGTTTGGGCAGCTGGGGGCTGGTCTGGACCAACCTACACCCAAAGTTAACAGCAAGAGCTTCCACATGACTTCTGAAGGGCTGACAGACAGGCTAAAAAGAATATAGAAAAAAAGAAAAATAGGAGAAAATAATATTTTTTTTTAAAAAAAGGAAGAAAAGACAGAAAATGTGCTTGAAAAGAAGTATTTCATTTATCTACCAGCCTGACAGGTCCCAGGGAGGAATGTGGTGCTGCACAGGCAATGCTGGCCACTGGGTTTGCAGGAAGGAAGAGCAATTAGAAGCTCTGGGCAGGAAAAGGCCTGTTAGCACTCTTACCTTTAACTTAATCTTTAATCTCCTCCTATGCCTCCAACTTGTCACCACAGGCATTAATCACCTTGCAGGTCTTATAGCCAGCTCAGGCTCATTTATATTATTTGTTTTAATGGCCTCTCTCATGCCATCAGTGTTGAGCAGTGAGTGGATGGTTCTGCCCTTATTTCCTGCTGGCTGCTTTGCTCCATCAAAGCCATGTGGTTTATTTTCCCACAGGTTTCCTAAGGCTACAGCACAGGCACAGGTTTCAGTGATCATATCACAGTTGACCTCTACAGACTGTACTCCAGCATAATCCATGAAATATTATTGCTCTGAATATTTTAGAAGCCTCTGAACTCTCATTAATGTGAATACTTTGTATTTCACTGAATTTTATTAATGTTCTTAGTAATTCAAAGAATGGCAGAATGGCTGCGCATTTAAAAGGATTTATTTGTTAGCTTGCAAAAGAAAGGAAAAGCCATTTTCAACTATAGCAAAACTGGAACATGAAAAATAATAAACTGACAAGAAAAAGACAAAATGTCTTTGTACTCTGTCTTCTAAAGCCCGAGCTCTCAGGCTAAGTGTTCTCTCGACAGACAGAATCACTATATAAAACTTATAGCCAAGATTTTTAAAATTAGAAGCCAAACATCCACATTTATGGGTTTTCAGAAGAACTGATAATTTCAGAATAGTCCTGCTCAGGAAAAATAGGATGCCAAAATAGGCTCAATTAGTTAAGCACAACCTTGAGATGTTCAGCAAAAGGACTGCTCTCTCCTTTGAGCAGAACCTGTGTCCAGAACAGGGAGATTTTGTTTCTTGCAAACTATTTACCCCTCTGAGGATGCTCTAAAAGGGGCTTTCAGTGAATGGTTATAACAATTACAACATTCAGAATATGTACATTTAATGCCACTTTCTCTTTGAAGTGGTGCCAAAAAATTCCCTTAAAAATTGAGTTCTAAAAGCTACTGAGAAGATCCAACTATGAATTCTTAATGTAATACCATATATATTTTATATGGTGAACTCATTTATATGCCAAAACATTTTATATGGTAATTATTTCACAGCATGCAAAATTATGAGGAAATAACGAGGAAAGTTTTGGAAGAGATTTTAAGAGAAGTAGTGACTCAGTGACCTGCTGGGGGAAAAAATGGAAAAGCATAAACCACTTTCAGTTTCATTTGTTTTAATTAGAAATTAGAGATTTCTAAAAAATACTGTTTATTCCACTGGGACTTTGAGGGGAAGACTGCCTAGTTGTTAATTTTCACGCAGTTGAAAACTAAATTTGTCAGACATCCCACAATCTGAAATTGTCGTTGTGAAAGGCTCAGGAAGGTATATTTTTCCTGATGTGAAATGAGGAGTGCAGCACAAATGTCTGACCTTTTTCTAATCAACTCAGAAAAGACTGCATTAAAAGGCACTTTGTTCATCATCTTTGATGTCTGTACATTGATGTCATCTCAAGGTAACCAGGGCAGCTGTAGATTCACCATTAGTCCAACCTCAACCATGCAAGGTTCGAAAACAAATTTTTAAGTCAGGAATAATGAAAGTCAGGGAGGTAATTGGAAAATGAGGCACACTGGAATATCTGCTTTCTCCCTTCATTTGATAACTGATATTCTACAGAAAATAAATCAATCAATTCTGTAAGCAAGCGGGTTCAGTGCTAAGAGGCAAGCTGCGGGTTAAAATGGGAAAGTTGATTAGGAAGAAGAACCATAACGTGTTCAAGGCAATAATTTAAGGTAGATTAACAACGGTTGAAATTGGAAGTGGAAGAACAAACCCAGAGGTCATTTTATTAAGGATATTTCAAGGCCCAGTCCTGACAGGTGGAGATGCTGTGTTCAGATGGACTGCACAGAGGATGCTTTTGATGACTGAAGTAATAAAGTTGGAATGAAATTCAGTAATCTAACGTGAAAGGCCATGCATGTTGGAGTTACAGCAACAATTTCTACTTTAATCTGAATTCATTAAACCACTGGGTAACTGCAAGCCACCCTTTTTACCCCTGGCTGGGAAGAAGGCAAACCCACCTTACATCAGTACAAACTGGGCCACTTTCAAGTGAGCAAGGAAGGGTTAATGCCACTGTAAAAAGCACTTCTGTAAATTATCTCACTTCAATACTAGCCATAATTCTCATCAACCATGAGCAAAAGAAACAGAGAAACAAGATACATTTGATTCAAAAAAGATGTAGAAAAAGGTATTCTGGAGTGATAAGGGTAATGAAGAATCTATCTTTTATACAAGAAAAAAAGATAATCAATCATTTACTGCAGTAAAATAAGTAAAGAATAGATAAAATTTTAATTTATAAATACATAGGAATATAATTTTTATTTATAAATGCATAGGGATGAAAGGGAAGGGTTAGGCTGAAAAGAGTTGAAAAGTAGTTACTTTAACTGATGGACAATGAGGCCATGAAAAATCAACACATATAAACATTTAGGCTGGAAGTGAGACGCTCTCTTGCCATGGGAGAAGTAATGTGCAGCAGCTTTCCAACAACTGCAGCCCAATAAACAGGAGAAAACAGAAACCTCTTCATTTGGGTTATATGAGGGATCATATGACTGAGGTTTTATACAGTTATCAGATGGCTGAACTCAGTGACTCAAGAGAACCCTTTCAGACTGCATCTCCAAGGACGAGCAGAAAGATGTTTCCTAGCAGGACAACGAAGAGTAAAACAAGTGCAGGATGACTGTCAGAGAAACCACACTGATTCCTGACATCCTACTCTTGTAACCCAGACAAAATAGCTGGGAACCTCATCAGACTTGTTCCTCCCGACTTTTTAAAGGATGAGAGGCAGTGCCAAACACTCCAAACAATAAGGTCTTGCCTTTATAAACAAGCTTTGGTATCAGTGGATATAAAGCAGAGCCTTGGCCATGTGCTGAGCATTCCTGTTGGACTGGCACCAGCGCTCTCTCCTGGCTCAGGGGGAAGGTGACGGGGTCAGCAATGAGACATCTCCTTCCCAAAAACACCCTCCCAATCCTGCCACTGGTGCCTTTCAGAAACCACCTCCTCTACAGCCTCAATCTGCCTTCTTTTGGAGCTTTTCAGGCATCCTCTAGTTCCAGTTAGAGCTGGAGGAGTCTCAGTGCGTGTGCTGAGCAGAATTAGGGACTCTGAGGAGCTGTGTGGAGTTCAGGCTCTTGGCACAGCCATGGGTAATGCTCTGTGTCCTGGTACATGCTGGGAACAGATTGTCTGAGTCTGCTGCAAGAATTTCATTGTTAAAGATGTAGCCTGGGACTGCCTTTCTTGCTGTTCCCCCAAACATCCTTCTTCAGCCTTTAATCTCTCTGCTAATAAATGTTATTTTTACACTGCCCTAGTCCTCTCCATATTTTGCACGTTCCCACCAGAGATACAGACAGCCTTTATCCAGACAAACATGCTGGACAGACATGGGATGATTGGAAAAGATCAGTACCAGTGGGACAGCAAGAAAAAAAAAGTCATCCCCAAATAATGCTGTCATCCCCAAAACTTTCTGCATTTTCCCCCTAGTCTTCCACCCTTGCCAGGGGGCACAACCAAGGTGGCACAGCCCAGCATCATGCTGGATGAAAAGCAGAACAAACCAGTGCCACTAGCCACAAAGTGTTTCCTCAGCTTCAGCTAATGGGATGATTAAACCAAAACAGAGCTGCAGATGAACACAGCAACTGGTAAAGGCACCGGGTGATTCAAGCAAGCCCAGAGGGAAGGCAGATGTTTGGGTACTGGAATAAGCAGTGTGAGATCATTAACACCCAGCTGAGGGATCACAAGAAAGGCAAAGGAAGTCTCTGAGGTCTCCTGTTTCTTCCTTTCACCGGCCTGAAGGCCGGACAGAAATACGGGCATGTGTGAGGGAGTGTGAGCTATTTTAACAAAAACATTTCATCCATCCCTAAATATGGTCACAAGATTTTAGATACTTGGCTTACTCTTAAACAGTAAGATTCTGAATTATCTCCAACTGTGTAGGCTGTAAAAGAAAATGCATAAACCAGCAATCCTGCAAACTCCCTAGAAACGTATTCCCTGCCAGTTTTTTCTCTGTAGCTGTTATATTAATCAGTGTCTTAAGGAATTAGAATGCCCTGTGATTATATCTCTTTCAAACCTAATAAGCAATGCTTTGCAATTAACTTCAACTCACTCTCCTTAATGTCATTATCTATCATCTAGAGCTTTGAAACACACCAGAGAAAAATGCCAGAATTATGGCTCCATGTGTATGGGCTGCACTTCCCTTCCAGTGAGCAAACATCAGTATTTCAGTGGCATCTTGGTTACTCTCTTAAGATTTCTAACCCAAACGGAAAAAATGTGAAAAGATCAGCTGTTCTCAAAAATAGTGCCAGAAAAACATATTCAGGGGTTTTTGCCTGAATCAGAGCTCAAATCATTTTCCAGAATCTGGCCCTTAACAAAAACTCAAGAGATCAGATTTCAGGCTTCAGTTTTATATCTTACCAGATAATCACATACAAGTTCATCTTTCAAAGCAGCTTAGATGCACAAGTGTGTGAGTGTGAACGTACACACAGCAAGTGTGACACTGGGGTGTAGTCAATGGATTTTATTTCTGTACTTGTAAATTTATATAGTCTCACAGAAACACCTCTCCTCATCTGCCATATGAAAGTGTTATATGTATAGCATGAATGGTGTGAGGTATTATCAACATAAATTTGGAATAGTCAAGTTATTTATAAACAGGCTTTGCAGTATTGGATTTTAATTGACGAATGTTGATAAAAATGGAATTTATATTTCCTTTCAGGACTCACGGACTAGAATTTTTTTTTTCTGAAATTGAACAGATGCCAGAAATAAATCAGAAATTGCAAAGTGGAAGAGAGCTGTGAGGCAATGCGCCGAGGGCCGGGAAGGGAAGAAAAGTGGAAAATTACCAGAATGTAAACCCAATGGATTTAAGAGAAAAAGGCAGAGTGGCATCAGTGTGAATTCCATGGCAATAGAGATAGGGAGAGAATAAAAGTTGACCAGAAATGATTATCAGCATTGTGAGTCAGGAACTAAGAGCGTTTTTTGAGTTAAACCCTGAGTTTTCAATAAAAATAACAGCAATATCCTACCAGCACCACGTCTCCAAGTGCAGTAGATGGACTTTTTTTCAAGCAAGACACAGAGCAAACACGGGTGAGTCTTCTCTTATCTCTCATTTGCATTTCAGAAAAGAAAACTGTTATAAAGTTGCTTTAATATATGATTTTTAATTATGCTGATTTTTCATGCCTCTGTGACTGGAAAGCTGGGTCACTACCAAGATTGAATCTGGGAGCAATGAACTAAAACACACCAAGAAAACTAGAAGGAAAGATGGAAATTTTCAAAAATAACTGTTAGGAAAATTTCTGGGTTTTAAGTCATATGCTTGCAATCTATGCAATGTTGCATTGATGCAATATTTTAGTCCTGGATTTTAAATCAATAAAAATAAGGAAAAGAAAAAGAAGACTCCAGTGAAGGGAAAACATTAATTCAATCACATTAAAAATCTACTTTATGTAAAACTTCTAGTAACAGTGAAAGCCAGCCAAGTTTAAACAACTCCCAGAATTTGTAAAAACTAATTAGCAATTTTCTGATTTAGTTCCACAAAAGAGCCATCTAATAGCACAATTTCATTCTCTCCTACCAATTTTTTCTGTTGTTTTGCTCCCTGTCAACAGCTCCTTTACTTTGGCCACCAATTTAATGCTGATTAATCCTTGTTCCTGTAGCAGGTCCCATTGACGTCCATGGAGCTCCTCCAGTTTATAAAACTTTGTTTGCAGAGATCAACTTTTGGGATCAGATATTCACTTTGTAATTTTATTCATCAGCCACAATAGCAAGGGATATCCAAAAAGCCTTCAACATAGATAATGTCTGCTTATCCTTCTTAATAAAAAGCCCAGAGAACAACAGGCAAAGATCACCTTTAAGAGCCAACTAATATTAAAATAAATATACTTCACAAAGCTTTCCATGGCTTGCTTTTTGTTGCCATTCATCCTTTCTGCTTCTCTGGTGCACAGAGTTTCTATCAAGCTGCAGATCAGATCCTACAGCTGGATTTTCCATTGCCCTGAGAGCTGACACAGTTAGATGTCATTGATAAATTGATATTAATTGATAGATGTCACTGATAAATATTGATTTAAAGGATCTATAAGGATCTTCTGCTTCTGCCTAAATCTTCTATCTGACCCCTTAACTGTGGCCTGACCACGTGCATCTGAGGCACTGCTTGAGTTCTACAGTGCTTGAAACCACTCAGGCCTTAGAGAAGAAGTGCAGCGGCACCTGCACCAGCAATCAGAATTTATCTGGACCCCAACCAGCCAGGAGAGAGCCCACCCTGCAGTGAGCCCCAGAGTGATGCTGGCCCAGGAGGAGCAGCCCCTCCATCCCTGCAGCCCCAATGGTGCCCCAAGCCCTCCTTCGCTCACAGCCTGGTGAGCACTGAACCTCGTGTTTTCTCACCCAAAGGGCTGCAATTCTCTTCCTTACTTCACATTCCACACATTTCCACATGTGTAAAGGGAAAGCAGCTGTGCAGTATTTTTAGCTTAACCGGTTGAAAGGAAAAGCAAAGGAAGCTAAAATCAGAAGTATTATTTTGCACTGTGCAGCGTATTAATGACGCCTTTCCAACCTCATCAACATTCCCATCAAAACTAACATGTTAATTTATATTCTTCATATAGCACTAATTATGTGTACAGCAGCATGATAGCCTGTACAAGGAGCTATCTCACTACAAGAGATGAAAACATAATGTTCTGATTCTGACCTCGTGATGGGATACATAATTAATTACTCCAAAGAACACTGATTATAATAGCACTAAAATCTGGTTCTGAGAGATGCTTTGAATATCATGGAACTACAAAAGATGCTAAGTAGTTTTATTTAGAGGTGGTGCCAGTGATGCAAAGTTCATTTGAAAAGGCACAGGAGTAAGGCAGTTCTGACTACACAATCCTCCAGTATTGCAAGGAATGGATGATTTCCACTGGCAAAGAGCTGTGAAGGAACACTGCTGTGAACACTGCTACTGTTTTCCACTCTGCTCTCCTTCAGCTATACCTGTAACTGAAGTACTTCTTATCTAATCAAATGCATAGATATGTCAACAAGAGCATTAAGAAAATTACACACATTATAAGGAAATTATACAGGAATTCTTTTCTGTGAGGGTTTTGAGGCACTAGCAGATATTTCCCACAGGAGCTGTGGCTGCCCCATCCCTGGAAGTGTCCAAGGCCAGGCTGGATGGAGGTTGGAGCAACCTGGGATAGAGGAAGGTGTCCCTGCCCATGGCAGAGGGGTTGGAACAAAATTATATTTAAGGCCCTTTCCAACCTAAACCATTCTGTGATTCTATGATATACTTTTCATTTAGTAAGGACAAAAAACGGTTAAAAAAAAAAAATTTTACTGATTTTCCTACTAAAGAACAGATTGAATTCCTTGCAATGTCTTGTACAGCCCCATTGTCTAGAAGTTCCAGCAATATTTAGCTAAAAGGTGCACTCCACAGATGTGCAGTAACTCCTTCAGCTCCAGTGGTGGCCACCCACTGCAGGTACAGCAGTAGAATTCTGTTCTCTGGGTACCTACAGGCCTTTATAAAAGGATTTGTGCACAGAAGAGAGTGTAAAAAGGGTTTCTATGCCTTTCTGCTTTAGCTTAGACTTTCAGAGCACAAAGCAGCAATTTTGCAGCTGCGTTAGAGACAGCTCAGAGAGCAGCAGGGATGCCCAGCTCTGAGCAGCTCCCACACTGCAGTGCTGCTCTGACAAGAGATGGCCTTGGAGTTGAATTTGCATCATCTGGGTTTTCCTCTTTTGCCAGTGCACAAACAGCCCTTCCTCTCTCACAAGGCAGCCCCTCCACAGAAAGATTTACATCCCCACAGCATTTGGGGGAGTTTTAACATAAATACCTATTTTGACAACTTTAAGCCTAGCCAGCTTGAAAATTCGGCCAAAATGCTTTTAAGAACTACTGCTGGGACATAATATATCATGGGGGGTTAGCTGAGACAAAGGTCTCATTAACAGCACACTTGAGAAATTCTGTAAGATAGGTGCAGATTTAAAATATCTCTTAGACTCCCCTATAGTCTCACATGTGTAAATAACAGGAACAGCCACCAAGATTTTGAAGCAGTTCAGGGATTAAACCAGATCAGCTTCAAGAGCACAGAAGATTTCTCAGCCACAAAACTACACAGCTCCAAGGACCTTCAAAGTCAGTTGTAACACACTGTAGGAGCCAACAGGTAGAAGAGACGAAATGCAATATGGAAAAGATACAAGAGGCAACACTTTCCTTGTGATAGTCCATGTTTGCTTTATGCAATTCCCAGACCTGCTAAAGTAGAGTTGTTTACACACTGAAGTGTAGGGCTTCGTTTTCTCGCACACAATAAAAATTTCAGCTAATTTGTATACTTGTGGTAATCTCAATTTAGCCTCCAGGGGTTAGGGTTGGGAAGTGTGTTTTTTACTGCTTCTATTTTCTTTGTTGCTTCGTACCTCTCGTTTTTAATAACCTGGATCACAGTGACCCCAGGTGGCAGAGACAACCACGGCTGCTCTCAGAAGCTGAGCCAGACCTTCACGTCTCATCCCGGTGCTGAGAAATCCCTGGGTCCCAGCCCAGAGTCCCCAGAATCCATCCAGGGCAGCTCAGATGCTGCCTGAGCCTGGAGAGGGTTCATTCCAAGCAGGTCAATACAAATCCCTGTGGGACAGAGCAATCAAAGGTTTTCATCCCAGAACCTCCCCTCCTCGTGTATCCATGGAGCTCTCCCTAATAACTCTTTAATTTTGCTGAAGCCCAGCAGCACAAACTTCTGTATCTGGGCTAATTCGGGTTGCTGAGAGGCCCAGTGAGGGACCTGGCACTGTTTTGCCCCATCTCATAATTCTCTATTTCCAGCTTGTTCTACAGATGCATAAAGCTGCTTATGAAAATGAGACACAGACCTAGATATGACAAAAAACATTAAGTATTTTGCAAAACGTTGATTTTAATAGAACTTAGGCACCTTAATGCCTTTTTCCAAGCCTCATCCACCCCACCTTGCTGCTCTAAATGCCTTAAAAACTCATTGACTTTTCTTTTTACTGCCTGGAAAAATGTCAGCTGCAGGAAGTTTGCATTTTGTGACCCATCATGTAAGACAGCACAAATAAAAGCATTATCAATGCAATATAAAAAATTAACGGTGAGTAGACAACTCCCAGTAGCCTTTCCATCTTTAAAAATGTTATTTCCCAGAAGGAGTGATCAGTGAGTCTTCTCAGCTTTGGTGAGAGCCACACCACAGTCAGAGCATGGCTAAGGCTTGGCTCAGAGCCTGTGCTCCAGAGGAGAAGAGTGTGCTTTAGAGTTGATGTAAACAAATTATTTAAGCACAAAGGGAAACTTTTCAAGCTGCTCACCAGAAGAAAAGTCCAACTCACCAGAACAAAATGTCCAACACTGTTCATTGCATGATGCTTGAATTTTGTATCAATTAGCCATCATGTACAATGCTAACTTTAACTTTACACGTGGGAATTTCAATCTTGAGCCAAACCAGCTCTGAGGGAAGGCAGGACAGGGCACACCAATGCCTTTCCCATGAGGTTGCTCACAGACTGCTGCTGAAGAGCTCCCTAATGGCAATGGAGCTATCCTGCCATTGCCAGAGGGTGTCACTACGGCACTGGGACAAAGCAACCAAACAAAACAGATAAACAAGAGTTGTGGAGAAACCTTTCAGAAATAAGCTCCATGTAACCTTCACACAAACTGTTCATCAGCTCACCCTTGGGCTTTCAGAACATGGTTCTGGAGTCTGGATACAACATCACTCTGAATTTATTTTATTTTTTTTTCTATATATCTGCTGCTCAAAACTGATTTTAACACTAAGGCTTGGAAGGAAGAAAGGAGCTACCTATGAGAATTGTTTGCAGAATCTCCATTGTTCCCACATAATTTTACCTTGTTTTCCATGAATGCATCCTTTGAAAATGAACCTATTCTAAAAGCACATCGTTCACAGAAACAATAACTGTATTTGTAAGGGAACTGTTTTCACAGCAAATTGCTGCAAAAGAAATCTAAATCTTCTGACACAATGACACATAGCTCAGGTAATTAAAAGAGCCAAATTGAGCATGTTAAAGTGATCTTGAGTGCTTGGTTAAAATCCTAAACCAGAAGAGGAAGGAAGCCAGGGAGCCAAAGAGCACAGTAAATGAAAGCACTCAGAAGGCTGAGAAAAAATAACCCTGCAGGACAAGGAAGATTCCAAGGTGCACCAAATTAGTAGGTTTATTGTCTTTGTAGTCTAAATGCAATCTACTTAATACTAATGGCAGGAGACATGGCCATGAGCCTGTATTAATGTGGTATACGATGGCCAAGAAACCTGACAGGTGCTGGAATGTCTGAGCAGCTCAGTCAGGACGTGTGTGCAGGGGATCAGGATGGCACAGTGCTGGTGGCTGCTGCTCTGAATGTGGCTGTCAGTGAAGAGGGTGGGGGACTGTGAAAAAGAGAGAATTAAGTCCCAGATTCCACAAGACCCTGCTGGAGCAACTGAGCAGCTTCATTCCAGCTATATTTTGGTACCAGGGTAAACTGACTGATGCTGCTGAGGACAGTTTTGATTAGGAAGGGCTGCTCCTGCAAAGTGTTCCCGAGCTCTTGTCAACCTGTCAAGGAATCAAACCTTGTGCTCTAATAATAGAACAATAATTTAATATTCTTGGAAATAAATTCTAGTCAAAGCGCAGGATTTAATAAATAAGAGAAGAAATATGACACATTTCATAGCATTAAGGAACAGTAGGTAAACTTGGACGAAACAAGTTCACTATTTTAAACCAGGTTTCTAAAAGCAAAGGAAAATCTGCATGGATGTTAACCACATTGCAGAAAGCAGCTCTGTGAGGAACATGGGTCAACTGCAGTGATTAAACTGTCAGGACTTGAAATCAGGGCACTGATACAATATTTTAATATAGCAAATCCAGTCTATCATGGTGAAGGTTCAGTTGGCTGCTCTGGGAATTATTAGGATGTCAAGAGGCCAAAGTCTATTTCTGGATACTGAAAAGTAATTCCCATTCACCTCATACAATAATGATGTGCCTCTGTTAGGGAAAAGAAGAGCAAGCAATCCAAAGGTAGCAGCAAAGTCTCCTTAAAAATATTTTCAACAATGAATACTATAAGAAGAAATTAAATTCAGAATATATGTAAATCTGTTGGTCTGTTTCTCTTGTTTCTCTCTGACTTTCACAACAAATAGATCTCTCAGACTATCAGACATGAGAAATACAGAGATGTGGAAAACAGAGCTGGAATTTGGCTTAATGACAGCAGACTTGGTCTTTCATTGCAAATGCAGAGAGGGATGGCAGGAGGTCTAGCCTTCATGTGGACCTTGTAACTGTAAATATGTAACAGACTATCAGGTGTTGTCCTATTGATTAGAATGAAAGCTCTAGACTGAGCAGTTTATTCTGCTTACCCCAATTATCACATCTGGAAAATCATTCATTTCGTGCGTCAGACTTTATTCTAGGACATTCCCTCACATGAGGAAAGAACTTTCAGATCCTCTGGGCTCGTGGTACAAATCTACTTTTTTTACATGGTTATATCCATAAACAGAATGAATTAAGCTTGTTCCTGCAAACAGTGATGATAATTGCCAATCTTTTAGTTATTCAGATGGTGCAGGATCAGGACTTAGGAGTGCAGGACACATGGACATAGGTTAGATGTGATCAAGAAGAGTTTTTGGAAGAAGCCAAGCTGGGAAATACTGAAGAACATGGCTTAGGAAGAAGCTTGAGGCAGTATGGCTGTTTGGGCAAGAAAACAGAGTGTTCAGTGCTGAGCACTGCACTCCTGGTCTGGGCAGCAGAGCTCCTCACCAGTGCAGCTCTGGGCACCTCTCACCCTCTCCATCAGCAACCAGAGGAGCCACGCTGTGCACGGCTTCCCTGCCACCATCCAACACCAGCTACAGAATCTCCCAAATAAAACCCCATCCTTTGTAGCTGAGCTGAAACAATAGCCTAGCAAGAGTCCCAGTGTGTGCCTGTTTCAGACATCCAAAAATCAGCTGGGCTCCAAGTTGTAAGAGCTTGGCTTTCAGGAGGGCCGATGTCATACAAGTGTTTTGTTAGCAAGAGATGGCTGCTGACTCTTCTTTAAGTGAAATCAATTTTCATGTCATCACATTTTGCCATCTTTGAAAAAAAACCAAAAAACAAACCCTCACAATATTCTGGAGCAGTTGAGAATGTACTGGGAGGACCAGCAAGAGCAGAGAGCCAAGTTTGATCTGAAGGTTTCAAGCAATGGAAAAATCTGCCACATCCCAAGCTAATTTAAATTATGGATCAGTTCCCTGATTGCTCTAAAAAGAGAAACTAAACTTTTCCAGTCTGAATGTACCCAACTTCAGCCACCAGCTTTTGGATCTCACATGGATCTAACATGTGTCTTTTAAAGAGGTTGTTGCTATCACTTACCTTTCCCTCCCACGTATGATAAATTCACCTTCATTCTGCTTCAATTAACTAAATACAGTCTCCACATACAAAACTGGGAAGATGCTGAGTGCCTTAAAATAGCATCTGATGCTGGTTTTTGGATATGCACTATTATATTTTCGTTTTAATGCACCACACAGAGAAGCACATTATACTTTTCTAATGCAAATTTCAGCTGTCAACAAGCATGTCTTTGGATGATTTATAAATCAGAACTTGAATAAATACAAAAAAGACAACCTCTCTACAAAGAGAGTGATAGTTTGGGGAATTTTGTTTTGTTTTTTAGTTTCTGAAAGCAAAAAGCAAATTGAAAACCCAATTTCTTTTTCTGCTTAAAAAAAAAAAAAAAAAAAAAAAAGAGAGAAAAGGAATCTGGTGGTGCCCAAGGGTTAAAGTATCCCATTTCGGGCAGTCTGAATATCTGAATTTAGCAGCTGACAGTGCATGGTGTGTCAGTCCCTTACAGCTGTTCCAGTTGATTCAAAGACCATCTTTGTTTCTCCAAATCTTAGCAACTGTTGCTTTTTTCCGAAGACAATGATGGACCAGCTGCTACCTCACAAGACGCCATGTACTTCAGGTCAAAGTCTTTAGTAAGGAACTTGTAAAACAAGAACTAAATCATTGTTTGGGTTTGTCAGGGTTTTTTTTTCATTAAAAGAGAGTTAGCAGCCTAACAGTCAAATAACTTACGCTTGGTATTCCCATTAAGTGCACCGAAATGACAGAGAAATTTCATCTGGTTGTTGAGTTGAATTCTCTCCTTCTATACAGAAGAAAAATCCCACTACTAAATCTTGCAGTATTATAGGATATGTTTTTGTTGGAAGGGCAGTTCCTGCCTTTCCAAACACAGTGTTACTAAACAGATGTCACCTCATCATGGAAACACACAGGTCTAACCATTCAGAATGCAAGGTGGGGATTTTCAAGAGAACCTTACAGGAGTTAAATATTCACTTCCCAGTATATATCAATCAGTGGGAATACCCAGTTCCTTCAGGCTCTTTAAAGATCCTCCCCTAAATGCATAACAAAGCAACTGAATCACAGAGTTGATCCTCCAGGAGCAGTCCCACCCCACTTGAAGGCACCAGGCTCTCAGAGTCCTGCAAGGCTGCAGAATCAGTCACCTCATGAAGAGGCAGGAGGAACTGGTGACAGGTTACCTGCGACCCTTCTGGGGGGGTGAAAGGAAGGAAGCAGCATTTTAAAGAGCTTTGGTTGAAATAAACCCTCGTTCATCCCTGCACAAAGACAAATTACTGCTTCCAGCTGCTCTGATGCAAAGACGAAGACTTGCTGAGAAGAGTGGACGTTCTTTTATTTAACCTTTGTTCTTAATTCTGGAAAGCCTTAGCATTGAGTAATGTATTTGCAGAGCCACTGCCAGCTAATTGTTGTGTAAAGAAGCACACAAAGGCACAGGCATGTATACTGCAGTGATAGAAAAATTTTACAAGCCCTGTTAAATTCAGCAGTAGTCATAATTTTTCTGTTTTATATATAGAGAGATAAGTTTAGACTCAAGATTGTTTCACGAGCATGCATGAATACTATTTGCCTCAGGATATTTTTTCTAGATCTAAAAAGGATTTATGTAAATAACTTCTCTGCTTTAACTCTGTTTTTCAGAATGGGTGACATGCTGCCCATATGTAAACCAGTGCTTTATGCAGAATTAAAAATAACCCCCATTAGGCATGGCGCCGCCAGTATTTGTGATGAAGAATATAAACTGTCTAACAAAACATTGAGGGTGAATCACAACCCCTAAAAAGCTACAAACTGACAGTATTTGTTTCTAGAGATAAAAATATCCATAAATACCAAATGTGTGTGCTTTTAGTTTTGTTTAAGAGAGCAGCTTACCTACCAGGCCAAATCCTGACATCACAAAAAGTACATTCTGCTGATGCTGTCAGGCTGTTGTAAGGGGATTGGTACCAAAGCAGATACAATCTCTGGGTGACTGCTGAGAGCACAACTTTGCATAACTAATTTAAAGACTGCTGCCTGCAGGCACCACAATGGTAATTAAAGACAATAATTCTTGGACAAATGAGATGGATGTACTGGAAAATAAAGTCAGTGCTGAATTCACAGCTAATCCTTCAATGGAGAATTGGATCATTTATTTTCCAGACTGGGCAACTCTACCTGGTTTCATTTCCATCTCTGCTGCCAGATGATTCTTGTCTCCAAAATCTGTAATTTTTTCTAGTTTAAGTAGTATTCCTCATTGGCAAGCTCCAATTCAGCAAGACTGAGTGTGCTTCCATTTAAACAAATGAATAGTTCCTTTGACATCCACAGCCAGCCAATGGAACAACTCACAGTTAAACAGAACACTTTTAAACACCATGAGGAATCAAGGCCATAAACAAGGCACAAAAGGCACAAAGAAAAGCTGGATTGCAAGGCAGTTTACCTGGAAAATAGCTTGGTGCTATCCAAAGAAGAAAAGCTTTGTTTAGTGTGCCTTGATAAATCTGAGTTTCCCCTTTTTGGCTGTTTACAACTAGAAATCACAGGACAGGCCAATCATCCAGTACCACTGATGATCAGAAAAATCTCACACACCATGAGGAGATTTTGCACCAGTTTCTTCAGTACCAGACCTGTTACACATGCACAGTATATTTTGAATATATATTCACACTTTCTCTGCCCCCAAGCCACCGCTGTCTGCTGGCAATGTCCTGAGGATCCAGCACAGCTGGGGCATTCACACCTGTACAAACCCTCCTGAGATGTATCAGCACAACACTGGGATCGTGCTGCATCTCCTCTCTCTTCTGCTGCCCCCAAAAAGGAGGGTGAAGGATCCCATCCAACTCTGGTCACCAAAAAATCCTAATGTACCCCCAGGAAGCCATGTTAGGGACCAGCAAAGCCCTTCAGCCCCCACTGCCAAGCCTCGCTGTGCAATTGCTCTCTCATCTCTTATTCTTTCTTTTCATCTCTCATCTTCCCAGTGGTTTAGCTCAGGATCTTGGGTATTCTTGGCAAAGCTTAATACACACATCTATTTCCATCCTCAGCCTTGTCTGGTGACTAGAATGGAAATTAAGGTGCAGTTTTGCCAGCACTTAGTTTGATTTGGGCCCCTGCTGCTGCCAAAAGGGGAGATCCTGCCCTGCCCACCCCATCCTTCCCCTTGCCAAAGCATTCTGCAGCCAGGCACAGGGTGAGAGGAAGGACCTGCTCTGGCTGAAAATAACCCTGCAGGGCAGGATCACTTTTCAGAGAGCTGCTCTGGCTCACCTGGCCATGAGAGCAGCAGGAACACGCAACCAAGGTCTGGCACTCACTGTTACTTCATCCTTTGGTACCAGCTCAGAATTCAGCTTAAATCAATGGTGGAACCACACCCGGAGTTTTCTATCTAAGGTAGAATTTTTCTTGCACTGTTCTGCACACTGTAAGCATTTATGAAGCACAGGCAGAAGCTAAATCTGTGTTTGTTTTTTGACAAAAGACTTAAGTTACAAATGCAAGGCAAACACAGGATGTGTAATGAATATGTCATGGCCGTGGCATCCTGTTTCTAAAATATCTTGCTCCTGAATGGTGCAGTCTTAGGTTTCCTCCACATGTATGAGGCTTTCCAGCTGGCCTGCAGCCAGTGCTTTAATAAAACATGGTATTATGCACAAGTGAATAAAGCTGATGGCAATAATAATGTCCTTGAAATTCACTAATCACCAGAAGTTTCAAGAAGATTTCAAGATGAGATCAACAGGAGAACAACTAAAATTCACTTGTTAGCTATGGAAAGCCACTTTTTTCATGATAATTTATGCTTGTATTGAAAATAACCCCAAGTCATTAGTGACCCAGTTGAAAAGTGTGTTTTCTGAATTTGAAGACAATACCTTGCTGCAAAGGAGCTGCAAGCACTTTAAAAAACTTTAGGATGTAAAATGATTACAAATTGAAGAAATAGTCTGAGAAAATAGATATATTGAAAGTAAATAGACAACAGCTATGAATATTAAGGGAGGGGTGACCAGCATAAATCCATGGTGAAGATTCATGGCCAAAGTAGCACTTTTGCAGGAAAGGAACCACTGATTACAGTGGTCACATCCTAAATAGGACTCAAAAATATCCCATTGCTGTGAAAAATTTAAAAAAACAAGCAAGACATGGAGCAGCTGAGGAGAGGTGAGAACAACAGAAATGGTAAATAAGGTAAGGCTGAGGAACCTGGTCTGATGTTCATCTTTACATCTTAGCCCTAACAAGCACAGGTATTAAAAAATGCTCTTTATCCTCCCACCTTTGCCATGCAGGGAACACACAAGAGTAAACACAACACTGTGTACTGCTGAAATAATACAAAGTCTTCAAGTTCATTTCTTGGTACTTTTTTTGTGTCTTCAAAAGAGCTCAACATTTTCGTAAAAGCATTAAATACCATTTTGTGCCTCTTGCTTTCAAAGCTGTTTCACACTATTATACTGTTCAAAGAAACCAATTTATTAATAATGCAAGTAATAAAATACACCAAAATATTTTGAAAGCTGTTGTAAGCCTTACAGCTGCCTGTACATTAGTAACAAATGCTTCCAAAAATTACATGAGCTAAACATTGATCCACTCTCTTCACTCCTTGATGAAGAAGTTTGACATAGCATTTACACACAGATGTGGTGAACATTTAACTTTTCCACTTCTTTATGTGGTTAGGAGGCCACTGAGCTTCTGCACAGGGACTGACAGATGTGGCTCATGGCTCAGCAGAGCAGCCTGGCGCTGGTGACATCCTGGAAGCAGGAGCGACATTCCTGCTGCTCTCAGCCCTGCTCTGTAGCCATGATATTTTATGAAAAATCCTGAGAAGCTGAGCAGCCTCAGAAACAAAATGTAAACAATGGTTATCTGCTGCTTTGGAATGCAACAAGTGGATCCATGATTGGTCTCATGTGGTTGTTTTTAATTAATGGCCAATCACAGTCCAGCTGTCTCAGACTCTCTGGTCAGTCACAAGATTTTATTATTGTTCCATTCCACTTCTTTTCCTTTTAAGCCTTCTGATGAAATCCTTTCTTCTATTCTTTTAGTATAGTTTTAATATAATATATATATCATAAAATAATAAATCAGCCTTCTAAAACATGGAGCCAACATTCTCATTTCTTCCCTCGTCCTGGGACCCCTGTGAACACCACCACACTGCTCTCTCCCCTACTGGTTATTTCAGTTCTATTTCCTTCTCCTCCTTGGCAATCATCAGCCTCGGGTCCAGCCCCCACTCCCACAGCAGCTCACCCCTGAACTTCCCCACTGCCCCCTCTCAGTGGCTGCCCCTGTCCAGTAGAGACACAACATCCTGTCAATGAAATGATGAAAAGTGACTTTTTTATTTTTATCCACAGCAGAAAAATGAGTAATTTCTTTCTCTTGTTTCCCTTTACTACTCAACATCACAGCAGAGCCAAGTGGGTGTGCTTGTATTCCAGCATTACGTGATGAACAATGAAAAATCTTCACAGCTACACTGCTGGGTTAGAGGAGATTAATCACAAGAGGTCAGAAAAAGGTCACTCAGGCTGGCCCCTTGTCACCAATTTTGACTTTATACACCATTTCACAACTAGGAGGCCTTAGAGGATGTTAATCTGTGGATATTCAGGAGTGGGAGAGGAAATAGAGCGCTGCCGAGTTCTGGGTGTAATTCTATCTGCACACAGACAGGAATCCCTCAGTGGCTGCAGAGGCACAGCAGTGGCACAGCACTGGCCTCACCAGCCTCACCCACGTGCAGAACTCCCAGGCAGCACTGGCCAAAAGAAGGGGATGTTGGTGCAAACCCTAAATCATCTTCAGAGCGGGTCTGAAGCGTGAGATCGCCTTAGAGCCAGAAGGGATAAGATCAGCAAGGAAATTCCCTTCAAGACAAACCATATTATATATATTCAAATAAGAACAGCAGCTCCTCACAGCTAAAACCACATTTCCACTTCTTCAGTGGGCATTTTGCCACCGGCTTTGGGAGAACCAGGATCTCACTCCAGAGTTTAACCAAGTGCCATGAGAAAAGAGTGGAGTGCCAGGTCACCTCACAGAGCTGCACTGCTCTCTGCAATGTTAGCAGCTCTTGAACATCTTGGCAAAAGTTTCTGATAACTAGCTCTGCTGCTTTTGGTACTGTTGCAGTTGCATTTCCCTTTCATTGCACTTTTCAGTATAATTCTACACCAGGGACTCTGTGTGTGTGTAGGACATAGATGGCAGCCCTGTCTGAAGCACGGCACAGGGAAAGATGTGATCTAAAATAAGACTGGAACAAAAGTATTTCCAACACCAGTGCAAAAAGATACTTGTTTACCTTAACTGCAGCGTGATTTCTCATGCAACCAAGCCTTCATATGGAATATCTGACATTATATGCTACACTCTGCCTTTATAAATAAGGGTTTAAGTTTCACAGCTGCCAAGCAGCATAGCAACACAAGTCAGAGCAGGCTAATACAAATATCTTTTTGAAGAAAGAAAAAATGCAAGAGTCATCCATTGTAAATGAGAAATTGCTAGTCCATCCTTCCCCCACCTGAACACCTCCTACATTTTGATCAAACATGAAATTAGATAAAACAATGATAACATCTTCAGTGGAGAAAGCACTGAGGAAAACAAACACAAGCCAATAAACACCAGCACTGCAGCACAGGAAACAAAATAACCTTACCCAGCTTTCCACCATTGCAAGAGCCCAAATGAAGTAATTTACCACTTACTTCCCTGAATACATATTTACATTAAGAAGCTGCAGACTGGAAGTGATGGCAATGGTATGCTCTGACTTGCTGACTTCTCCACACTTGACAAATGCAACCAGACAAGGGCAAGAGCCTGATGTCAGTTTATTCCTTCATTTCAACCTTGTCTGCAGAGCAGAATATGCATCCTTCTGTGAGCTCCTTTCCTTTTTCCTGATGTCAGCTATAGCCTGCTGTGCTCATCACGAGGCTCAAAGGAGGCCTCTGGACACATCCCTGAGCAGGGAAATGGTCTCTACCTGTCCATGCTCCAGTGCACAGCCCAGCAGCTCCTGAATCTTTTGACAGCAGAGGCAGAACACACCTGGCCAAGCCTTAGTTTGCAAAAGCAAAGAGTGCTCCACAGTGCACCTGCAGCACACACAAGGGAGCCTGTGCAGGTCTCTTCTCACGCCTACCACAAATCCATGACAGGACAGAGGAAAATGGGACACAGGGGACAGACAGGAGAGACCATGGCCATGATGTGCAATCAGCGCAGTGTAAGAAAAAGCATTTGTCCTTCAGATTTTTTTTCTCTCACCCTATTTTGATAACTAATTACTGAAATGTCCTTTTTTTCCAGCCCTAAAACCTATCCTTTCAGTGCCTGGCACATCAGCACGCTGACAGCATAATCAGGATTTACAGCAGCTCTGTACAGGGATTCTCCTCTGTGGGTGAAAAAGCTAAAGAAATGTGCAAACTTCATCCTCTTCTAATTACTCCAGAAATCTGCATGTTAACAGGATATCATTAAGATTGCAAAGTAATTAAACTGTGTCAACATCTGCAAGAGGGAGCAAAATCTGCACTCTTGGAATGTGCTTTGACTGCATTTGAGTAGCCCCACTGAGAGACTGTGCTGCTGATGTTCTGCCAGAACTGAAACCACCAGAGTAGAGAAAGTTTTTGTCTTTTCTGACCATGGAAGCACAGAAGAGTGGGGTTGGTGAGGAGTTCCTGACCTCAGTGAGCCTTATCTGCTGCCAGGCAGGGCTGACCTTGTCACTCCTGGCAGCCTAATCTGTCCTTAATGGCCTCAAGTGGTGGAGGCTCCACAACCCACCCAAGCAATCAGAGACCTCCTCTTGGATCTGGCTTGACTTTAAAATTGATTTTCTTTAAAATTGATTTTCTTTACCCTCTGGCCCACAGAGCAGTTTATCACCCATATAGCATAATTCACATGCAATTCTAAGCTATTGTTGCACCCCTCTGTCCCAGCTTTCATTCTGCAGGCCAAGCAATCCCATTCTGCCCTCAGAAGTGATGTTATCTAGGTCTGGATCATTCCCACCACTCCTCCATGAATTTCCTCCAACTGTTTTTCCTTGAAGAGCAGTGCCCAAACTGGACACTGTGTTCCAGCTGAAATCTTTCCAACACTGGGACATCTTGCATGTTCTGTTTAGTTACCCCAGAAAAACATTAGTATTTTCAAAAAAAAGCTTAACATTAGTGACTGTTATTCAGACCATGAGGCACAATAAGTTCCACATAGTTTTTCAAGGAACTACCAAAACTGTCTTACAGTCATAAAGGTGTTTTTCCTGCCTAAGGAATACTTCTCTGCACTTGGCTCAGGGTCAATCCATCCTGCTTTTACTAGAACATTCCTTCAAGCTGTCAGCATAATTCTGAATGCTACCCTTGTCTCCCAGTGTTTTAGCAGCCCTTCCCATCTTCATGTCAGCTAAAAATTCAACACTCATCACCTGTCCCACTGAGGCCCCTAATGACAATAATGGTGAAAAGCAGAACAACCCCTTCAATGTACCTTTGCACTGGAATGATGGACCAGTAGTACCTGCTGTTTGGTACAATTCCATCAGTTTTGCACAAACTCCACATTGGTTTCACTAAAGACACACTTCCCTGGTTTTTTTTATGAACCCATCATAAACGTTACTGTCAAAATCATTACTGGAAGTTGAGCTGTTTGGCCTCCTTTGTGCCTCCCCCAGCTGTACAATTTGCTATCAGTTCTGGAAAGAGAATTTCAAGTCTTTAAAAGTCACACTGGCTGTTACTGAACTCCTTGGTCTCCTTCAGGTGCTTATACATAATTTGTTTGCTCCAGTTTTTCCAAGAACAAAACAATTTACCTGTCATTCCCTTTTATCTCTTTACAGACATTATGCTTTTTCTTTCCCACTCATTCAGCGCTTGGCGTGTCTCGCCTGACTTTCAGAAGTCATGACAAATGCTTCTGAGATTGTTTTAGCTAATTAAGTAATCTAGAATAAAGTTCATCTGGCCCATCTGTTCTGAAAACATTAAATATGTCTGAATACACTCTAACCTGTTCTTGTCCTTTTTTACCTTGTGGTTTTACCCCCTCTCTCATAATACCATGAGCATGTTTGAGGGTGTGACTCAAATGCATCAGTGAGAACAGTTCTGGACCCCGAGATGAAATTTAATCTAATTTCTTGTCCTCACACCAAGCTATGAATTCCCTTGAATGATAAAGCCCCTCATACCTTCGTTCATTGTCATCAAGATGAGCAAAGAGCACGTTCTTGGAGATGGCCTTGGCCAGAGCAGTCATAGTTTTATAGTCCTTTGGAATAACCTGCAGAGAAAAGAATGAAAGGTAATTACATGCCTGATAGTATTCACTCACAAATCATGAAATCTGCAGAAAATTCCACTATTCAAGAAAATGGATGTGACTTCATTTCAGGCACTGAGACAGGATTAGGCTATAATATAAACCCATTAAGAAAGTAATAAATTACAGTTTTGATAATGTGAGGATAAGAAATTTTGTTCTCAAAATGACATTCAGAAAGGCAATATGAGATCAGGGATGACTGGGGAGAAGGATATCCATAAAATACTATAATTAGGAGGTATTGTCAGCTGTGTAGTCTCCTTTCAAATATCTTGGATGGAGGAAAATGTATTTTATGTTCCTCTTCCTTCCAACCCATATCAGAAGCAACCTACTTTTAAAACTGTGAAAATAGCAACATTTCTTTAGGAAAAAGGTAAAAATGTGTTGAATACATCATATTTTTCAGTACTGCCTGTGGTATAAGGAACCAAGCTCCTGATAGGCCCACTTGAGTCAAATCCTGTGCCTTGGCTTCATGGCAAACAAGCAGAATTTCCATTTGAGAATGAAGAGGCCTTTATTTGTTAACTGGAAAGATGTCAAAAGTCCTGTTGTGCCTGAATTTGCTCAAAATAAAAGTTGAAATTCAGGAGAATTTCCACTTTGGAAAGCTAAGATTTACATTTTGGTACCCATTTAGGTAAGATAACAGTAGCTAATGTATCTCTCTATTTGCCAAGTATCTTCTTCTACCAGTCAGAGACTCCAAAAGTAGGAGAGACACAAGAAATTTGTAACAAAATTCTGACCTGTCAAAGATATCCATTGTCTTTGATAATGTGATTTTCCTTAATAGTTTAATTATAACAAGCCAGAATCAAGCATAGCAGAAATTTTAAGTGTTAAATAAACCTTACTACAGTCTGAAATCAGAATCTGTTTGTCAGTCTCAATTACTGCACAGTAAAGGTCTGATAAGGGGCATTTAGCTCTCACATTTTCTTATGATAGAAGTAGTGTATCTGTCTGTGGAAAGTTACTACCTGTGTTGATGCACAAGTGTTTTCCTTCCTTCATCCTGGAAAGCAGGAACTACCCATCCAACCAAGAAGGATGCCTCAAAGGGTAAAACTGATGTAGAACCAGTTCCCACAAAGAATTATCAAGATTTATTTCACAGGGAAATGCTGCATTGTGAAGATCTGAAGTTAAACTGACTTCAGACCTCTCTTGTATCAACTGCTGCATAAATCAGATTACTCCAATCAAGTCTAGAGAAGTACACATGCACAAACTGCATGTTTGTATCAGAGTGAAATCTGATCTAATTATCTAAAAGTTTAAATTTCTCAATGTTAAATTCAGCCAGTATCTTATTCTTGGTTTTTACCCTATCAGAGGAACACTGGATTGCATTGCAGACCTGAACCCTTGCTCTATTAAGAATATACCAGCTCAGCTTACTGCTGATGAGCCAAAGGGGTAAATAATCAGATCACTGAGACACTCAACTCCAGCCTTTCTGTCTGATGATGAAATAGCACTGAGTAGCCTTCCTCAGTGTAAATTTGCAGCAGTGAAAGCCACAAGGCTGTGTGGGTTTGCTGGGGCAGGGACACAGAAAACACAGGAGAGATTCTCTAGGTGTGACCAGGCATCTGACCAAAGTCAAATGCTGCTAAGAATCACTCGGCCATTTCTTACATCACTCTTCCAAATAATCACTGAATGTTCTTTTCAAGCTGATAACCCTCTTTAGAGCAAGATTCCTGTTCTGTTAGTTGTTAACTGTGTTGTCAGATGTGTTGACAAATATTGCTTTCTCTAGTTCAAGGATGAACTAACCCTCCACAGAGATCTTCCCAGGAATGAAGCCATGCCATGTGTTTGCTCAAATCACAAAGCTAAATCTCTTTTGATTTTCTCTGCAGGGACATAACTCATTTCCCTGCCTCTAGCACTACTCATGCTACAGCTCACCCCTTCAAGGGATCCTTCAGACTGGCTTATAACCCAGATGTGCTTCTATCCAACACCTGAATTCAAGCCAGCCATTCTTCTTGACTACTATCTAAAATTCCATCTGTTTGCAATAGGCTAACACAACCTTTGCCTTGCTTTTTACTCTTTTAAATTTGTTCCATAATTTGTCCTTTCAGTGTCTCCTTTTATTTCTGTGTTCTAGAAATCACACCTCCATGGGTTTCACCATGGGATTCCTTTGCTTATGGCAGAAGACAAAGCACTGACACAAATCCTCCCAGTGCTAGCTCTGTATTCCTTCCAGCATCTGTAGCTGTACAAGAAACTATCCCCTAAATTATTATTATTTAAGATCAGTCAGTTCCTAGGAAATCAAAGTCATAACAGGACTAGTCAAGGAACACACAGAATATGATCTGTATTGCTGCTTCTGGTTCCTGCCTACTCATGCTACTGTCAGGGCTCACTGACATCACTGTTGAGAAATGAAGAAAACAAAGTTTACTTCAGGTTCCATTATAAACATAAAATAATTGCTCAAGGGGGTGGGAAGGGATGTTTCCTTTGATTTTCAGAAGAGTCAGATGGAACCCATAATAAGCAGAAACAAATGGGATCTCTTCATGGAAGTTTTTTGGGGGGATATTGTAAAATGCACCAAAAAAAAGTGTTTTAAAGTGGCTTCTGAAGTATCACACAAGTTTCATTAACAGCTTGACCACAGTGCTGTTAAAATTTACAAATTACACTTGCAAACATTATTTAGCTGCCACAAGAATACTCTTACACACTTGTTTTTAGGATAAATGGCTCTCCTAATTCTTTTCTTCCTGGGACAGAAATCCCCAGAGCAGCCAGTGAACTTGTATCATAAGCAGATGACAAAAGCACATCTGACTGCAAAGGCAAAAAGCATTCTGCCAAAAAACAGTGACTGACAAAATGCATTCCCATAAAGAAAAAACTCTTTGAGTTAAAGCTACTCCAGGCGTGCACAAAAGCACATTAGTAGCATCTGTCAACCTTATGAAATACATTTTCAGCCTGGCTCCCTAAACAAACATGACATATGCTATTGTAATGTCTCTCTTTCAATAATCTTTGAAAGCTTTAGCCGGTGTCAGAAAAAAAAAACAACAGAGTTATTAAGAGATATCAAAGATATAACATAGCTAGATATTTGAAAGATTTAGCCAGTGTGTAAAAAAAAATACAGAGTTATTAAGAGATATCAAAGATATAACATAGATAGATATTTTTGTGAAAAAGGTGGTTTAAAAGAGAGAAGCCCAAAATACAGCTCCTAGTAGAGAAATTACCTAATTTGGGATTGGCATTTCTTCAAAGACAATGGTCACACAAAATCACCCAAGTATGGTCAAGAGACTTCCAAAATTCAATGGGTTAAGTGGTACCTAATCAACAGGGGAAATAGTCCCTGAGTGGTCTAGGAAACATAAATGACTTAGATTAAAGAAAACTTGAGGCAGATCTGACTTTTGGAAACAAAAACCAAAACAAACAGGAAATGCAGCAATAGAAAAGCAGACTTGAATAATGAGATGTTCTGATCAAACTCAGAAGATGCTGAAGCCAGTAACTATCAAGAAAATGGCTGAGAATTACTGACCCTGTTAGATGAGCAGCACATCTTTAAAAAAAAGGAACACTGAATGCTGAAATCTCATTGATGGGGGAAACCCTCAATCAAGGAGACAGGAAAAGACCTTGAGTGTGAAGATGGTCAGGCTCTGCTTATGCCAGCATGGGGACGCCACCCTCCAGGCTGGCCCAGGAGTCCAAATTAGGGACAAAACACGAGTCACTCGATTGCCTTGCACATGTGAGAGGCGGAGGGAGGGTCCAGGGTACCTTTCTGACATAGGACACAGCATCCTCCTCCGTGTACACCTCTGCACTGACGCCGCCGCGCCGGCGCCGCGCCTTCACCACCGGGTTGGGCGGCGGCGGGGAAACCTCATCGTCATGGGAATCCGACTGGGAGCTGGACTTCTGCCGGGCCAGGATCTGCTTGCACTCCTCCTACAAGGCAAAAGAGACAATGAAGCAGCTCTCACTCATGGGTACAGTCAATTTTACCTTCTTTTATAGCTATCGGCAGCCCATTCACGTCTGTGTTTGGGTGACGGTCAGTTTGCACTGCTGAACGAAAATTACAGATTTCATGAGAATGGCATTAAGTACAATGTGTGTACAGGCATTGCACCTGTTCAGCTCTTTCTTACACATCATGGCAACCAATGTATATAAAGTGCAGGTATATCTTTGCAGATACTCCTGGTTGAGGAAGCAAAACTTCCATTGCTTACTCTCCAACTTCACAGTGTTATTTTCTCTGTTGGTTTGTACACATCATTGTCTCTAGTACAGACAACTTGTCAGAAGTCACACATTGATAGATTAGATTGATTTCTTCATTTTGGTCTGTTTTGCAAGTTTACCATCACCACAAACAACAATGATGCTCCCTACTCCAGAATTTCTGCCATACAACTGATTTATAATCAATGGGACTCTTTCCAAGCAAATGGGATCCAAGGTAGGCTCCAGAGGACTATGAGAGATGGTGGCTGGCCTAGCACCAGCTGGCCAATGGGGAGGTTATTCTCCAAATTTCATGCTTGTGGAACAGAGAATAAAATAGGAAAGGGAATCCCTGAAGACAGAGTAACAAGAGTAGAGAACAGTACATAAAACCTTCAAGAAAGGAGGTCAGAGTTGCAAGACTGTCAATTCGTACACTGGATTTGACTTCCAAAGGATAGAGACAAACCAGATTACCCATAATTACAGTATTTTCCCAGATCCCTCAGCTTCCTCAGATCCAAGGGAAAGCAAAAAGGAGTAAAATTCCCTTTGCATCATCCACATCCATCAGTCAAAGGAACAGAAGCTGTCTGCTCAGACCCAGCCCTCCTCCTCACCCCTGGCACAGCTCAGCCACAGCACACTCACTGCTCCTGCTGCTCCCCCAGAGCCTTGGGGCTGGCTCATCCCAATCTCCACTGATCCAAGGCAGGGGAGAGCTGGACATGGGGTGGACCATAAATTCTGTTCCCAGGCACGGGAAACCAGAGGGCATGAGCACTGCACTGTAAGGAGGCAGGCTGGCTGCTGCAGCAGTAGTTTCATGGGCTGCCATCTCCTCTGTGCAGGCAAACCCCAGAGCCTGGCAGCCCCAGAGCCATGCTGAGGGATGTGCACACAGCCATCACCCCATGCCTCCCTCAACAAGCCCAGGGTTTTTCAGACAACTCAGCTCAGCAGCACTGCAGGCTCCCCAAAAAGAAAGCACAGCAATGCTGAGCTCCCTGCACACCCCATAAACCAACATTCCTCCAACAGGGATGAACTGCCAGGACCTGGCCTTGGTCCTACAGGAAATTTCCAGTGAGATTTTCCACTCAGAGCCAGGATGGGAGTGAGGGGGGAGGGAGCATCTGGGAGCACCAGCACGAGTGGCAGATCCCCAACATCACCAGCTGGTCCCACTGACAGAGGAAGTGACTGATCCTCAGCTCATCAGGTATGGATGGCACCAGAAAAGGGCAGTACAGAAAACTGGCACAGGCTCACAACTTTCAAGCTTGCAAGAAAAAGGGATGATTAATATATGTTTTGCCATTGGTGTTTGCATCAAATCCATCATGCCACCTGTCTTTTCTGGTCTTATTCCAGTCAATTCCTGCACCATCACTGGCACTGCCCCTCTCATTAACCTCTGACACCAGCCTTCGATGAACTATTGTTACTTGAAATAAATAACTGAGCAGTATTTCCCATGCTGCATGACTCAAAGCAACAAGTCACACATTCTTGTTTTGAAGAAGGCATTAGTGAAATATTTAGGGGACAAGCTCAGAGATAAAATGTAGAGGGCTGGCTAAAGATCTGACTTTTCAAGACCTTGACCTGCCTCAAGAAGTGCCAAGTTCTTTCTGAGATCAGTTGGGGTTTAAATTTGGCTTACAACCCCAAAACTCCCAGGTCATTGCACAGTTGACCTTGGTGCTGTAACCAAAAATCCAGAATTTCAGATGTATTAAATCCCTACTGACACTTTTTAATTTCATATTCAAATAGCAGCACTAGCTATGCAAAAAATTACTCAGCTAGATTTTCCTATAGTGTAAGAACTGCAAATCCTATTTCAGCATTCTCATCAACTTCTTCCTTACTCCCCTCTGTCTCTAGATTCCTAAACTACAATCAAGCAAAATATTCCAAGTACAAATATGTGCTGTATATTACAATTATATTGAATATCTAGTGTTTAAAAACAAAAGCTGTGACTGAAGAATTTCAAATAACATTACTGACTGCCTGCCTCTGATAGTGTTAGTGGTTTCTTGCTATATTAAATGTACACAGCCAAATTCACCTTTTTCATGGGATTAACTGAAAGGCAGTAAAGACTTTTCTGAAGAATAGCAGCTAAAATTTAACTAAAAGGCAAGTACAACAAGAGGGCAGTCGAGTAAGTAATGGTGTGCAGCACTTACACAGTTCTTTTTATCCAGAGCATATTTACTCAGAGAGCAGAGTAGTAGTTTGCCACATTTGAATATAAATACACTCTTCTCTCTTCAGTACACATTGCATAAAAGCCACTTCCAAGGAATTAATAAATAATATCTCCCCCACCCCAGCACAGATTTATATACAAAAGGAAGCTCAGTGAGATAAAATTAATACTACAAAGCATGCTCTTAAACTCAAATACTTTTAGAAGCCAAGAAGATTTGAAAGGATTATAAAAGTGAGTTACGGTGTGATTCATTTTAAAAGGAAGTCTCTTCACTACAAACTCCTTCTATACAAACAGCAGGCACTGGACTGGCTGGTTTTCCATGGCTGCAGGCTGGGAAGGATCCCCATTCCTGAACTGCAGCCTGCCTTTTGCAAACAAAGCCTTTGCTCTGTCCTGGGCTGAGCTTTCAGAGAGACGTCTTCCACATATCCTGGGGTAAAGCTGCACAAATGCAGCCAGTGCTTGGAAGGAGGAATGAGCTGTCTCAAGAGGAGTTCTCCAAACACCAATCTTCAGATGCAGCTTGATGTGAATCCTTGTGCAGAACTCAGCTTCAAGTAAACACCTCATCCTCTTTTGTTGTCATGACAACAAGTGATATCTCTCTCCTTCTCTCTCTCTTTGGATGGCACTGATAATTCATAATCATATTGCCCAGTTGTGTCCACCTCCAAATGAGAAAACACATGGAAGGCACAGCAGCAAAGCAGTGGAACTGCCTTTGATCATTGCCTCAAATTGAAAGAACCAAAAAATACAATTGCAGTAATCAATTTATGTTTTGAATGTCCACTTTCAGCTACAGCCACAGGAATTTAGCATATTGTCCTCAGCATCTCCCCCAGATAATGCTTCCATGAACTTGTAATGAGTTTAAGCATTGCAAGTGAAGCAGCCACAATGCTGGGACAGTTTTTAGGCTTTCCCTTCCTTTCAGACCACTGCTCAAGAGCACACACTCTTCCTGGCCCAGAAGCTTTCTTCCCTATCAGCTGCAGCATTTCTAAACAGAAATTCCCTTCCTCTCCCAGTCTCTCTTTCAGGCTTTGTCACTACCAGAAAACTCAGATGAGCTGAAGGAAGGAAAGCACCTAAGGGGGCCCAAATCACTGTGCAGCCTTACAACAACATCCCAAAAAGACTTTCAAAAGCAAGTCAGATATGTGATATCAAAGCTCAGTATCTCTGTTCTGCTTCCTACAGTGTATACATTGGATTCAAAAACCACACCACCAAGTACATTCTATATGTTTTTTTTTTCCCCTCAAGCACATTCATAAACTGTTCCGCCTGACAGACCTGGATTATTCACAGAAAATGTGCAGGAAGGTTCATGCACAGGTAACTAATCTCTCTTTGCACTGGAATTGACCCAGGGGAGATGCTCTCAATCCTGGAGAGGGTTTCTAACACCCCCAACCACTCCTTGGGGCTGATGATTTACAGCAACCAATAAAGGCCAAAGGCAAACACTTCACTTTACTGAAGCATGGGACTGACTGAAGCCATCACTAAAAGCAGGAAAAATCTGGGAGATCTTAATGTTCTTTCCAGTCTTATCTTTGCCAAGAATGACAATCTTTGTGATCAATTCAGCCTTGTTATTCACAAAATCCCAGTTATTGTTCCACTACCTTCCCCCTGCTCCATTTTACTTTTCTTCCACAGAAATTCTAAGAAATATCTTTAAATGCACTCCCTACCATCCTACCAAGGTATTTATCCCCTCCATAGTTATCCCCCACTTTGATTACTATTCCTGCATCCTCCATGGCCTCTCTGCATCTCTGCTCATTCCCAATTTCCAGTCTAGGCAAAAATCTCCTGCCAAAAATCCACCTGCTCTGGTGACACTCCAGCTGCATGGCTGACCTTCCTCAGACCCTCTACTGCCATTGTTTGACCTCCTGCAGCTTGTTCACACTCCCTGTCTTCCCCCCAGCAGTGTCTTCAGCATCCCAACCCATCACCACCTCTTCCCCACTGTCTTTGCCTCACAGCAAAGTGAGAGGTTATGTTACAAAACACAGACCCTATTTTTGATACTTGGAAGCTTATATAATCAAAGAGAATCATAGCCAACACTTCTAATTCTTAAAATCCAGCCAAATAACAATGTACGCACGCATAGCTTGTGTAAGAAGAGACAAACCCACATAAAAGTGGATTAAGGAACCTGATGAACGTAAAACAGGGCAGCTTGAGATGTGAAACAAAGACATCTTCCATGTTCCATCACTGCACTCTGGTTTTGTCAGGTTTTGGCTTTGAGACTGGGGAAGCCACTCACACTTGTGGACACACAAAGTAAACAGGGAGCTCAGCTCTAATATCCTCCACACAAGCTCATAAGAGCATGGGTTTGCTTAGAACTAATTTTATTTCTTATGGAAAAAAACTTTTTTTCTCTTTCTGCTCTTATTCCCTTCATCCTCCACCCTTCCCTTCATGTAGGAAATTCGCCTGGGGAGGGCTTTAAAAATTCACCTTGTTTTCCTTTACCTCTTCCAAGAAAAGTGTCACCTCTCACAGCCCTGCCTGGGGCTGACTCTGGCAATCCCAGAGGTCCCACCTGAGCTGCTTTTCCTCCAGCTCTTCCCAGTGCTGATCTCAGGGGAGAGGCAGGACAGAGGCTGCCCCAGCCTGCTCAGTCACACAGCCAGAGCACCTGCTGCTCCCACTGCTGTGCTTCTATCAGCACCTCAGGTACGTTCCTGCATGCTTTACCAACATTTCTGACCACCACGGAGATACCACCCAACTGTTTGGCAAGCTTTGAACAATATTATTATTAGGCTTTATAAAACTGCTTAGTTAGTGCATTTTTTGTATAGTTTTTTCTCTGTGTAATTTTGCTTCAAATCTGTAACCTCTCTCCAGCTTATCTGAAAGCAGTGAGTTATACTTTGCATAATAATAACCCGTAATTTTAAGAATTAATTTCATCAGAATTAATTTCATTTTAGACAGGTTCTGGTGGAAATTACTATTTGAAGGACTCTTTTTTGTGATAAAATACTAATACTGGGAGGGAATACTATTATAGAAGAAGAGCCTGGTGCTCAAATTTTGATGCTCTGGTACCTTTGGTTGTGAAACTCCCAGTGGTAGGTAAATAAAGAGTATTTTGCTAACAGAAATAAATATATTTGCATTTTGGTTTATCGCACGGGGACGGTCCCGGCACGCCCGGGTGCAGTTCCGCCCAGCACCGCCAGGGGGCGCCGCGCGGGCAGCGCTGTTGACCCGCGGGGTTCGAGCTCCAAATTTGGATTTTCCCAATTTTGCCCAAATTTCCCTTTCCGACGGCACCGTGAGGATGCGGCACCAGCCTGCATCCCAAACTACACTGCCGACCCGCTGGCCGTGGTTTATTAGAGTAAAATAAAGTTTCCTGCATGTGCTGAGGGCGAGAGAAGGGCCTGGAGAGAGCTCAGCTCCAGAAGGTACCAGCAAAGCCCAGCTCAGCCAGCACAGCCCTGCTCTAAAATACCCCACACTAAAATGGCTTCAGCAAAGCCATTTTAAACACATCCTGCAGTTTCCTGCTGCTTCCTCTTCTTTTGTGCCATTTTCTTCATTAGTTCTATTCTTCATTCGAATTCTCTGCTGTGGAACAGCTGAGCTTAGCCTGGCAAGACAACTCCACCTTTGATCATGTAATCATGGCACAAAACAGCCTGACACTGTGAAATTTTTGCAGTCTCAGTATGGCTAAAAATACAAAGCATTGCCTGTAATTCTTCAGTAATTGACTTTTTCACATAAAGTAAGAACCAGAGATAAAATATGGGTTCCCTGTTTTTTTCTGCTATGCCTCCTTTAGTCCTCAAGTAAACAGGACTAAATTACAGCTGTTAAAATAATGCCACAGTTTCTTAGCTAACATCTATTCCCTCACTCCAAAAAAAACCAAAAACAATTACAATCCCTAAGGGAAAGACTTTCCTCACTCCACCCACCAAGATCTACGCAGTCAGAGGGAAATGTAAAATAAATTGTTCAAAGGAAATATCACAGGTTTTAAAATATAAAGTATCTAAACTGTTTTCAACTATTTTCTGTGCTCAAGGGCATGTTGTAGATTTTTACAAAGTAACTGTTAATGTGATCAGAGTAGATGTCATCTTGAAGTTCATAGGCCACAGCATATAAAAGTGACTTGCAAATTTCAGAATATATAGGCTGATTCCCAGCAATTGCTGGCAACTTAAACAGGTCCTGCCAGTATTAAATAAACAGAAAAATGTGTTTTAAAGTTTTCCCACAATTATTTTCAGAGTAATGGATTTTGACATTGTACTTGATACAAATAAGCAGCAGTTGAAAGGTTTTGGGGGGAGTGTTCTTTCTAACATTGGCACTCCTTCAGAATCAAACATCAAACCTCAGTCTGCAGTACTTTATTCAGAAGTATTTATTCATGTTCTCCCTTTACAACCCTCTCAGGCCATGTCCATGCTGTGAATAAAGAGTGGCCCAGGCTCAGAGCTGAGCCCACATCCATCCCCTGAGCATTACCTCACCGCTGGCTCTGCTCTCAGGGCTCCAAACACCAATTCCTGCCAGAACAAACCTGCTCCTGGTGTGTGACACCTAGGAGTGACACCATGGGGCCAGTGGTGTGCTGGGGTCAGGGTTAGTCCCTGGCCCATTCTCATTTAGCAGCAGGCTGAAGGCAATGGACCCAACTCTGATGTCACCAGAAGGTGAGAAGCATTTATGATCCTCTCTGATCTTGCATATCATAATAAATCTTGCTATTAGGAGTTGATTTTATGAAATTGAGTTAAAAATTAGCAAAATTAAACATAGTCTTTTTTTTTTTTATTATTCACTTCTGTGGTAGCTCCAGTACATGGATGTCGATCAAGCTCCACTGTTTTCCACAAGCTCATTTTTTAACCACTTGAAAAATATCCTACACTTCATCTCTAAACTTCCCACATGTGTTTTTGACAGATAAACTGTTCTTCTCCTGCTCTCTTCATTGGAATGTGTTGTTTATCTTAATGAGTTTGGAAAATAACCCCACAATACCACACTTAATTGGGAAAATGCATTACTTTGTTTAGAAAATCATTAATTAAACCCAAAGATTTTCACTCCTCTCCCTCCACAGGACCAAATTAAAGGAACTAATAGTGAATGTGCCACGTCAGTGTTGCATTTACAAAAATCTAATGAACAATTGCTAAATTCTCAATTCCATTAGGATTCTTCAAACTGCCTGTATATGTTATGACAAGTGTATAAAAACAGAATAAAACTTATTTAAAAATTTTTCTATCTTTAGAAGTCTTCCTTTCAACTGTTCTCACACAACCAACTAAGTCAAAATATTATTCTACAGCAGAAAATCCTTCACAGTGCAGTTTATCCCAAGGAAGTCCTCAGAGATGTTTGGGCAAGAGGGGAGTCAAACTGCTGTAGGAACAAGAATTACAGTGCTGGAAACCTCCAGAAGGAGCCTAAAGCCTCCAGGCTCAGCAGGCTCAGCTCCCAGGCTGCTCTAGAGAGGCAGTGCCAAGATTGTGTCCTCCCACAGCGAGCACAATATTCCCTGCAGTTGATGCCTTGATGTTTCTAAATCATCTTCCATTTTGAGACAAGTGATATCCATCAGCTCCTGTGCTGGCATCCTGATTGATGTCCTACACAATTCTGGCATCTGCTGCTCTTTGGGAAATAATGGGAGACCACATGAAAGAAGATGTCATTTCTCAAGGGTAGGAGCTGCCCTCCTGTCTCAGGTCTGTGTGCTGTGTTAACACCAACAAATGATGATGACCAAACTCCCCCAGTACAGCTCCTAGAGAAATCCCTCCAGCAATGGAGCATATCCCATAATACCACAGCATATTTTAATGTTGTTTTTTTTTTCAAGAATGGTGTTTATCCTTCAAAAAGCCCAAAATTCCACATGTTATGATGGATAATAATTCACAACACAGTAATGAAATTCAACAATTTTGATTCTCTCAAAATGGGTCTTGGCTGTCAGGAGTTTAGAATATACAGAATTAAGAGATTGTTTCTTTTTCACAATAATCAAATACAATTACAAACCACCTTGTACTTTGTACCCCTCTCTGATGTCCCAGGCTGCCACCAAAATGCAATGTTTGCATTTTTTTAAAACTACACTAATTTGGCATATACTCACCTATAGAAAAATGAATGTGAAAAGCAGAGTGAGATGGATTAAATGTTTTACATCACTGGTGATATATCAGCCTTATGCATTATCCACTCCCGAAGGAAGAAACTACTGAACCTTATCTCTCAAGCCTACAACAACACTTGCTCACACCACGTGCTCTTCCTGCAAAGACACCCCTGGGCTTTAGAGAGAATTTGTCTGGGAATGCTCTAAAATGTTTCCCCCTCTCTCCACTGCTTTTGAAGGCAGTCACAGTAAGTGAGGTCTCCCTTAATGCATCCCCTGTCAGAGGATCCTGGGACAGGCACTGCAGACAGGAGAGAGCAGTGAAATTCAATAGCAAACTGTTCAAGGATTTTGAGAACTTGCTGGCTCCCTGATTTTGGTCAGGTTTAGGGGAAGGGAAAACCCTACCACCTGACACTGGAATAAACAACATCTTTTGCACCCACAGGCAGGTTCCTCCTGAGATGAAAGTTCAGGGTACCATGCCTCACAACCAATTTGGGTCATTTTAACAAATGCAGTTTGATGAGATGATTATAATCTTGGTGTTATTCACAAAAAATTCTAATCTATATCTAATGTTATAGTAGCCATCCACAAATGAAGGGTTGGGGCTTTTTCTCTTAACCATTTACATTTGCACAGTTGTGTGGTCATTTAAAAAAAGAAAAAAAAGTACCATAACATTTGAAATCTTTAAGCAATCTTTCATTTTATAAATGGAAAATGTAAAGTCACCTGAAAATTACTGACCTTTTCTAATTTTTCAAAGTGTTCTCTGAGGAACTTCATGGGTCGGTCTGGCTTTGCTATACAGAGGTTTACAATGCATTCTTTTAGAATCTGTTGGATGTTGTGTTTCTGAACATAGAGTTCACATCCCTTCAGGCTCTCATCTTCTTCCACATTGCAGGAAGCAGCAGCAGCCATCTTCAGGCTTGTAAACAGAAAACACAACCTAGGTAAGAAAATGGTGCAAGAAAGAGATAAGAGACAGATCCCAAATCCCTTGTCAGAGAGATCTGAAGAGCAAAGACATTTTAATATTGCCTGTTGCCTACTGAGGACCTATTCAATTTTAACATTTTAATGTTCTGGTGTTGTACGTGGAAATGCTGAACTGTCTCATCTTTGTATCATCAACATCCCACCAAGTACACAAAGAGGATTTAAACTCCTAGATTGTGATCAGCCTTTAAAAAAAAACCAACAAACCGATGAAATTAACCTACGAGGCAAGGAGTTTCAAAAGCACTATTAAATGATGGTGTAAAGCCTTGCTTTGCTGTCCCCGTGGGGACTCGCTCCCGTCACTAGAAGCCCAGCTTCTTGCTACAGAGATTTTCGGGCAATTTTAGCATCCCTCCCTTTCCTTGGCTGCCCCGGACAGAGGCCCCGAAGGCAAGTGAGTTCCCCAAAGGGAACTTTGATGACCCGGGGGGAGAACAGCCCCAAACCCTCTTTATTTCCCCCAGCGGGGTTATGACCGCTCCGTTACGAGCCCAGAACGCCGGGGCAGCTTTATCCCCGGGTCTGTGGGTGCAGGGGGCGGCCGGGGCTGTGCGGGGCTGTGCGGGTATGTGCGGGGCAGTGCGGGGCAGTGCGGGGCTGTGCGGGGCTGTGCGGGGCAGTGCGGGGCAGTGCGGGGCTGTGCGGGGCTGTGCGGGGCAGTGCGGGGCTGTGCGGGAGAATTGCCTCGGGCCCGGCCGGGCGGATCTGCCGCCGCTGTCCCTGTCCCTGTCCCTATCCCCGTCCCTGCCCGTGTCCCTGTCCCTGTCCCTATCCCTGCCCCTGTCCCTGTCCCTGCCCCGCCGCACGGCTCCGCGCCGGGCCGGGCCCGGTAAATACCTGGTGGCCGGAGCCGGCTGAGCGGCGGCGCCTCCGGTGTCCTGGCCGGCGCTGGAGGCGGGGGCAGCGGCTCCCCTGCCGGTATCCGCACTGCAGCCGCCGCAGCCTCCGCTGCTGCCCGCCCGCCCGGGGCCGCGGGGCGCCGCGGGGACCCTGCTGCCGCTGCCGCACAAAGGCTCCGGCTCCGCCGCTCGCCCGCAGGAAGTGCCGCCGCCGTCACTCCCCGGCGGGCGCGGCCTCCACCGCCGCCTCCGCCGTGAGGCGGCACGGAGCCCTCCCGAACCGGGCGGCACGGAACCCTCCGCTCCGGGAGCCACTGACCCCTCCGCTCCGGGAGGCACCGACCCCGCCGCTTGGAACAGCTCCGCACCGACCCCTCCGCTTCCACCCGCTCCGGGCGGCTGCTCCGATCCGCTCCGGGCGGCTCCGACCCCTCCGCTTCGAACCGCTCCGCACGGACCCGCTCTGCACGGCACGGACCCGCTCTGTCCCGCTCGGCACCGATGGACCCACAGAGTACGGCAGGACCTGGCCCGGCTGCCAGCCCGAGGACAGGCCAGCGAAGGGAGACCAGCCTGGCCACCATGGACAATGGCCCGGCCGTTCAGAACAGGCCTGTCCACGAAGGACAGCCTGGATGTGTGAAGTGGCTACACGATGGCCATGAAGGATGGCCATGGCCATGAGGGACAGCAGCCTGGCTGTGACACATGGCCCGGCTTGGGGACAGAGGACAAGCTGGCCATGGAACGTGTCCTGACCATCACGGGTGATGAGCTGGCCTGCAGGACAGGCTGCCGAGACAAGGCAGGCGCTGCCAGCCCTGCGGAGCACCCACTGCTCGGGAAGGGCTGGGAAAGGCTGGGAAAGGCTGAGAAGGGCTGGGAAAGGCTGGGAAGGACTGAGAAGGTCTGGGAAGGGCAGCTCACCAGCTCTGCCCAGAGGTTTTTAGAGCAAAGCCATCGCAGGCAGCAGCACCTCTGTGCCAGGCCCTGAGGAGTGTCGTCCCAGCTGGCACTCAGCCATGGGCCAGCACGAGCTGTCAGGAGTGCTCCAGTGCACGTTTGTGTTCCTTCTGTTGCCAGGAAATTCACATCCATGGTTCCCATAGAATAAAGGGTGAAACAGCACTCCAAAAGATCACAGTCAAGATAGGAGAAGTGCAAGAAGGGAATAAACTCTGCTGGTTAACACAGGGCTATTTTAAAATAATTTGAATTAGTTCTGTGGTTTATTGCACTTTAGATTCGGTGTGATCACTCAAGAAAAGGACCCTGAGAATCTCTTTGGTTTTGTGTCTGTGCCTTGCAGTCCACAGAGGAGAGCACAAAACACGAGGTTGTGTAAAGTACCGCTAAGTACAACATAAACACAAAGTAGATACACATTAGCTAATACAAATAAAGACTAAAAAGCACTCAACGCTGGTACAGAAACTGACAGCTTCCTGCCCGTGCTGTTCGATCCTCAGAGCAGGGACAGCGGGGAGGTGGCACATGTGACCGTGGCCGGGCACGGAGCCCCCGGCGCTGTCGCCTTCCCGTGCCCCCAGCCCTGGCACCACCCGCGGGCTGTCCCAGCCTGGCACCGCTCGTTCCCAGCAGCGGCTCCGTCCCGCCGGTACCGGCCCGGCCCCGGCCCCGCCTGCCTGCCCGAGGGCCCGGGCCGCGCCCGCAGCGCTGTCCTCTCGCTCTGTCCCTGTTGCCCCGTTCTGTTCGTTTTCCCGCGGCTCTATCCCTGTCACCCCCTCTGTCCTCGTCCCTGTCCCTATCACTATCCCTGTCCCCGTGTCCCTCTCTCTGTCCCCGTGTCCCTGTCCCGGTCTCTGTTCCCGTCCCTCTCTCTTTCCCGCTCTCCGCGCTGTCCCTATTCCTGTCCCCGTGTCCCTGTGTCCCCCTGTCCCTGTCTCTGTCCCTGTCCCCGTGTCTCTGTCCCTGGGTCCCCCTATCCCTGTCCCCGTGTCCCTATCTCTGTCCCCGTGTCCCCGTCCCCGCGTCCCTATCCCTATCCCTATCCCTATCCCTATCCCTATCCCTATCCCTATCCCTATCCCTATCCCTATCCTTATCCCGGGTACCTGTCCCTGTCGTTATCCCTGTCCCTGTCCCGCTCTCCGCGCTGTCCCCCTGTCCCCTGTCCGTGTTCCCCTGTTCCTGTCCCTCTCTCTGTCCCCGTGTCCCTCAGTCCCTGTCCCTGTCCCCGTGTCCCCCTGTCCCGGCGTTCCCCTGTCCATCTCCCCGCGCTGTCCCCGCATTGCCGGGCCCGGCCGTAAAGCAGCGCGCTCCCTCCGTCGCAAACGCCCCGCGCGTCCCTGGCGACGCGGCCGCCGCGGTGCCGGGATCATGGCGGCGGCGGCCGAGGCGGCGGCCGAGCTGTCGCAGGCGCTGTCCCGGCCCCTCAGCCTCCTCCAGCAGCCCGACTGCGGCCGGGCGGCGCGGCTGCGGGCGCTGGAGGACATCCGCACGCAGCTGCAGGGCCGGGCGGTGCCGGGCGCGGTGCTGCAGGAGGTGTTCGCGGCGCGGCTGCTGCGGCCGCTGTCGCGCTGCGTGGCGGGGGACGCGGCGGAGCGGTGCCGGGAGCTCGCCCTGCAGCTGCTCCGCCACGGGCTCAGCCAGGGCGAGCGGCCCTGCGAGGCGCTGCCCGTGCTGCTGCCGGCCCTGGCGCAGCGGCTGTGCCCGCCGCAGGGCGCGGAGCCCAGCGAGGAGCTGCGGCTCGGCCTGGTGCAGCTGCTGGGCCTGCTGCTGCAGCGCTGCGGCGCCTCCATGGCCCCCTACCTCGGCGACATCGCCCGCGTCCTCCAGGCCACCCTGCTCGACCACTATGCCGAGGTCAGGCGGGAGAGCTGCGCCTGTGCCGTGGCCTGCGCCAGAGCCATGCCAGGTGCGGCTGAGGGACGGGCAGCGCTGGGGTGGTGTGATGGGGATGAGGAGGGCACGGGGATGCAGGCAGGAGAGGAGGGTCGCACACGCATTCACAGGTGTGCTTTGGGGGGTCTGAGAGAGAAAAGCCGTGCCAGGGGTGCAGGCTGAGCTGTTAGGTGCGGGATAGTAGCAGCAGGAGGGGCTAGGGGAGGGTTTGTGGACAGCGCTCAACTCTGATACTGTATAAAGTTAATGCTACATAAACACAGCAACATTAGTCAGGCTGCTGTTCATAGTGGTACAGAAATCGTGCTGCTCCAGGTCTCTCACCCACGTAGAAAAGAAAAAGAATTACAGAACAGCATTAAGCCCCCCCCAAATGTGTTAGTCCATCCAAAATCATCTCGTACTGCTGGCCCCAACAACTGCTGGGTGTCATGGAAATATCCATGCTGCATGCTGTCACCCACGTAGAGAAAGAAATAGAATTACAGAACCGCATTAAGCCCCCCAAAATTGATTAATCCATCCAAAATCATCTCCTATTGCTGGCCCAAACAACTGTTGGGTGTCATGGATATATCCATGCTACACAGAATCAGAGGGCAGTTTGGGTTTGAAGGGACCTTAAAGATCAGCTAGTTCCAGCCCTCTACCATGGACAGGGATCCTGCCCACGCTGGGAGCTCACATGGTTGATGTTTCTGTCTTTCTGCCCTAACAGAGCACTTCCATCTGCAATCAGAGTCTCTGATAAAACCCCTAATGCAGACAATCTCCCACCAACACTACAGAGTTCGTGTTGATGTGATTCAGGCTACTGGAGCAGTGATACAGTTTGGGAATGGAAAGTCTGTGGATGATGTCCTGTCTCATCTGGCCCAGAGGTTATTTGATGAGATTCCCAAGGTGTGCTTTTCTTCCTTCTTTTCTTGGCATTTATTTTAAATCTGTTTAAAACCCATCCCCATGGTGTGGCTTTCTTGGTGTTTCTCTCCTTGCTTTCCCTGTTTTCAGCTGTCTTGCATTCATCTGAGATCTGTAAATACATCTATCATGGTTTAATCCCAGATGGGATTGAGGACTACACAGCCCCTTGCTCACTCTCAGCTCATGTCACCTGTCCTGGCATTGCTCCCTCAGCTGTTTCTGCAGCTCCTCACTAGCAGAGCTTGAGACACCCAAAAGTCCTTGACTTGGGTAAACTCTGCTTAGCAACAAGTAAACATCAGTGTGTTATGAGCATTGCTCTCACAATAAATCCAAAAAACAGCACCCTGCCAGCTGCTGAGATGAACTCTATCCCAGCTGAAGCCAGGACAATGTCCCACCCAGCCTGTATCAGCTGTAATCTGTCCCAAAGCAATGCTGGTGACTGCTGTCCAGTTCAGCAGGGTGGTGAGGATTTTGTTCTAATGGGTGCCTTCAATTCTGTCTTAAATTCTCTGTCACATCTCTCTGGCCCTTCATTCTCTTGTCTTTTCAGCTGCTTAGCAAACATGGTATGGGTCCCTAAGATACAACTGAAGCAGTAATTTTAAAATTAATCTTTCTTTTGTAGTGAACAGAGAAAATTTTCTTCTGGAGATGTGCTTGGAAAGCTACAAATTCCAGAGAAATGTACATTTCTTAAATTCTCAAGAAGGAATTAACCATGAGAATTTAGTTTTCTGAGCTAGGTCTGTGTCTTGTCTCCTCTCAGAGCTGTGCTTTTGTGCAGAAAAGAGTCTAAGACTGACTAAGCCAGAGAGAAAAATGAGAATGTGATTCCTTGTGTGTTCCTTAAGATGCTTCCTGCAAATGAGGAAATGCTGGGTTCCTATAATTTCTTATGAGGGTATTGATGTGCCTCACCATGTCCTATATACAGAAAGCAAATATTGTTTTTATTATTTTTCTGTTATTTTCCTGACACCTTTAAAATAGTTTTTTTGTCTCCCTGCAGGTACGGCATGCTGTAACAGCTGTCATTGGAGAATGGTTGTTGCACTTACGAGACAGATACTCATATTTTCACAAGCTGATCCCTCTGTTACTTGGCAGCTTTACTGATGAAATTCCTGAAAATACGTATGTGGAATATTTAGTCTTTTTCCCCCCACCCTTAAATAGATGTCAAAGAAGTGTTCCTAAGCTCACAGATGTCTTGCTTGGAGGACAAAACCCCCACTTCTGTTTGTTCGTTTGTTTTTTCTTAGACTGAAAATGTTAGCATTATCTTCAGTTACTTTTGTTACACTGTCCTTTCATGCCTCATTCAATTAAATGTGAGAGAGACAAAAACAGGGGTGGACAGAGACAGAATCATCCCTTGGGAGAAGAGGCCTTTGTCCACTGAGTACAAAAGAAATATGAACTCTCAATTAATGTGCCTAGGTTAAGTGGCAGGAATGCTTCCCATCCTTCCAGCTGAATACAAGTAGTCAGCTTTTCCAGAAGTCTCATTTTAAAGTGTTTTCTTTGGGGGCATGGTGGTATAAAACTCTTATTTTATATCTAGGAAACTGGCTTGGACCTACTGGGAAAAGATAGGCTTGCAATGGGAGAAAGAGAATGAAGAAGATTTGAAGGATAAGATGGATTTTAGTGTTTCACCATCTCATTATCCCAAAGGAGGTAAATGTTGTGCTGAAAGGAGTTTTTGCTTTGTGAATAATCTCTAAAAGCTGCAGTGCAGTACTGACAGGAGAGCAGGATGTGCAATATTCATTACAGTATGTAATATTAATGTAGAGAGATAGCACATATTATATATATATAAAATTATTTAAATTATTAAATTTAAATTTTAAAAGTGATTGTTCAGTAACCTCATTCCTTTTTTTTTTTTTTTTTTTTTTTTGTTAATCTAAAAATTCATTTTGGAGAAAGTAAATGAGGCTGCCTATGATGAAAAAAGGGTAAAGCAATGGTGCAGAAACAGCAGTAAGTTCTGTGTCAACCAGCAGCCAGGTGCACAGGGGGCACAGAAATGACTGGAAAGAAAGGCAGGAGAAAAGAAGCCATGAGCTAAGTCCTTGAGTAATGAGTGCAGGTCACAGCATTAATGATCCATATAATTGGTGCTGAAGAAAAATTTGCAATGAAATTGTTTCAGACTTCTCTGTGAGACACTGGGATGCTACCTGAAATCTGCCAGTGTACCTGAAGAATGTGGGAACAGAGTAATTTCCTTTATTATACGCAAAAGCCCCAAGATATGCAGAATGGGTAGTTTACTTTTTAGTACCATATGATTTATAGGTGGCTTTCAAACACTGTGTTTGCAGTAGCTTGAAGCTTGTTTCCTGTCTTGGGTTCACAAAGTTAATGTTTAAAAATATGCATATGGGAGCTGGGGGAAGAGAGAGTTTATCTGACTCATTTATTGATTTCTATACTCATATTTAACTGAACAAAAACTCTTTTGGTGTGAAAGAACAGGTTCATGCTTGACTTGTGCCTACATGACAATCACATCACAGAATACCCAGCAGCAAAATCCTTTCCATGACAGTGGGTTCCGGAGCTCTTTCTTCTTTCAATTACACTTCTTTTTTTTTCTTTAAAGTTGTTTTACTCAGTAATGCTTCAATGAAAGGGGAAGCACTTCATAATGGTGACTGGTTTGACAGAACTGTTTAGCTTTGAAGGCAGGCAAGTTGATCTGTCATCCTTCCCAATCTTTTTTCTTTCCTCCTTATTTTCTGTATAATTTTACCTCAGGGGTTTGGAAATGCTAAAGAACTTCCACTAGTCATGGCAGAAACATATTTCTTCTCCTGGCAGTCAGAGAATCTTTTAACAGACACAAAGTGATGAAGTTGAGTGTCTAAGCTCCAGTCACTTATTTTGCAATGACTGTGATATAGTGAAGGTCATAAAAGGTTTAATTTCATTGTCTTGGAACAGTGATTACCATTTGTACAGCTGATGGGGTTACCTTGGTTAGTTTTGTCAGGGTGTGTGTTGGGGTTTGTGTGTGTAAGCTGTTGTGGGGCTTTTTAGAAAGTCACATCTACCAATTACTTCATAATTCATTTATATATGATCTCCTAAATAATCTCCTTAGCACAATAAATATGCTTCATGAATTTGGGCAACATTCCAGCCCCACATTAAATTGAATTTTCATGCATTTTTCTTGGTAGAATGATGCAGTTAAGGCTTGAATGTGACATATATGGGTATATTTATATATATGTGCACATACTAAGGAATATTTAAAAGAAATGGCCTGATAATTTTGGACTTGAGTCCCAAGTTAATGGTGACTTTTAGGTATCAGTTCTTGCTGTTTATCTTTACTTCCAAGTTGTATGTCTTATTAATAGTCAGCCTTGATGAGACAAATAGAAGAAAAGTCAGAGGAAAGGATGATTGGCTGCTTAATCCTACAGATACAGAAACAGAGACACTAATATACCTTATGTGGTGTCCTACCTCAGCCTGTGTATGGATGATTGTTATTATCTTTGTCCTTTCTCTTTGCTCTCCATGAACATTTTGTTGGTTTGTTTTATTGGGAGCAGGGTTTGTGTTGGGTATTTTAGTATTTTGTTGCCATTTCTTGTGACTTTAGTGGAATATTTTTTTCTCCAACTGTGATTCTGCAGTACATTTTACTTAAGTAGCTTTGTCCAGCTGTCAGACTAATGGAGCTGCCCCAGGAGCCCTGCTTTGATCTCCCAGTGACAGATCCTGCAGGTCAGAGGGGAGCAGAGGGAGCCCTGGTGTCATCAGGCACTGCACAGCCTGCACTGAGCCCAGCAATCATTGCCTCAGGATACAGGTGCAGACAGTTTATAGCAGGGAAGTCTTTGACAGGAGTAGCTACAGGGATAAATGCCTGCATTTGAACATCTGAAATGAAGGAATTGCTGATAAAGAATGGGCCAAATTCTTCAAACAAAATTCTGCCTCGGGTTCAATAGGATGCCAGTCTGTATTTGCTGTCTCAAGTTGATTTCTTTATTTGACCTTTTGCTACTCATTGTCAGCTTTCATAATCCAGAATGTTTCTTCCATTGACAAAAGAAGCAGCAATTCATGTCCTGATGCTTGAATTTTATTTTTTTCCCTAGTTAGGTATTTCAGTGGTATTTCTAAGCCTTTTGGATCCTCAGACCATTTACTTTAGTCAGTTTTCCTTTTAGCATTTGTAGTTACACAGGCCAGTGCAGGAAAATATCCTGAGACAGCTCAGTCATTTTCTTCCTGAGCATTTACAGAACTCTGTATCAGAAATAAAAAATGCACTCACACATTCGGTGTATTTTGACACCTCATAATGAATGATGTCTCTTTCTTAAAACAGCATGTGAACATTGTGAGTGGCAATTATGAAATCTTGCTTCTCAAAGAACAACTTTTCAGATTTTGTTTGTATAAACATATACAGTGTTAAGAAAAGAAAATAGACTGTAGGAAAAAACCTCTAAAAAAGTTTATTGCTGTTTTTTGGAAAGGGCTGTCACAGCTTTATCTGTAAAGTACAGAACAGGACCTTTGCTAGATGCTTGTGATATTGGTCAAGTTGCTCTTCTGAATCTCAGTGATTTATAAATTAACTAACAAGTAAATTTGATGATTACCAAGACAGTACAGTTGGCATTTGTTGGAAAAGGTAAGTTTGTTAGTTCTCCAGAAATCTGCCTCCTTTCTTGAGGCAGGGAATATATATCTGTAACACTTTTGGGTTCTTTTTGAAATCAAAAGACACATCAATCCACAAAAACTCATTTTCCACAAAGTCATTACAAATTAAATTCAGTCTTAAGAAAAAGAATATATATCCCCCCCAACTCATGTATCATAATTTTAAATGTATTATTCCATTTTTAAACATTGAAGAGGCACTTTTGTGAGCTGCTCCTCCTGGAAAAGCCTTAGCAAGATGGTATAATAGCTGTGATTATTAAAACACTATCAGTTTGTTGGCCTGATCTATTACACAGCATCTGTACAAGCCATAGTTCGTGCCCTCTCTGCCTTCAATTTGCCAGATACACTTTTAACCTTTTCCTTTAGAGGGCACAATTGACATTGTCTGTTTTACTGCAGCTATGTCTTCTGTACTGTTTGTGCCTTCTACCTTCTTTCCTCCTCCAAATTATATTGAACTCGGCATTTGCATGCAAAGGTCTTTCTTCTCTTTATCTGTGTGTGTTTCAGTTTATTTTTCATGGGATTTGTGTTGCTATCAAAATTCAAAGGGAATTATTAAGCTGTGTTTTCCAAAGTGGGTAAAGACACACATTCATTTCAGTTATCTTTCTCTTCTCCTTCTGTAAACATTTTAAAACATAAATCTAAATCACCATTCAATAATAAATACATAAATATTCAAAGAGCTGTGTGGAGTTTTAATTCTGCAGTTTTAATTCTGCAATATATTTTGCAAGGAAATGCAACTTGCACAGGTAAATTCCTCAGCAGCATTTGGAGTATTTTGTTCTATGCTGAAGCAGAAGCTCTTACCTTGCAGCTTTTAAACTTTTCTGAGATTGCTATGCATTGGCTTTTCCTTTGATATTTCTTTTTGGGTTGTTTTTGTTTTTTCTAGAGACTCGACCAGGACTGGGTTGTCGGGAACTTGTGTCAAGAAACCTCTCCAAAATCCTCCCAGGTCTCTGTCATGATATCACAGACTGGCTTGGAAGCACAAGAATCAAAGCATCCCAGCTCCTGTACACATTATTGCTGCATGCAGAGGATCACATCACCCAACACATGGAGCTACTACTGAGAACTTTGTACCAAGCATGCTCAGATGAAGAAAGTGAAGTGGTTAAAAATGTAAGTTTGATCTGTTAAAGTAGCTGTTGTACACTGAATAAAGACTTAATAGTCCTCAGTCTGTCTTCTGAAGGTTGACTTTACCTTAGGTCACTGGGAATTGCCTGGGACTGAAGGATCAGGCTCAGTTTTATATGGATGTTAAAAACATGTGCACATTATATTTCATTAATCTGTTAAAATAAATGTATTCCTCTTTACTGGTATGAAGACCAACAGTAAAGTTATTTAAATACTGTTTAGTTTGTATGCTAACCCCATGAAGCATTGATAATAATCTCTCTGAAAATTATAAGCAGTGAATTAAAGTGTAAAAGCCTTGGGGCAACAAATTCAATGTAAAAAAAATGTGCAGGTCATGCCCTTTCAAGTTAATTTCACTTACCTCCCCCTCTCCATAATCCAACCGTATATTGAGGAATGTTTATTCCATGTGATACCCATATTCAGTGTTTGAATCCTTGACTGACTTAATGCTTGGAAAATGCAGGTTGAAGGGGGTTGTGAGGAATAATTAGTTTGATTTTTACTAAAAATTGATTCTTTCAACACTTTGATCAACAAACCAGTAAAACAGATGCAGTTGAATACATGAGATAAATTTAGCAAAAGAAAGACAGGTGGTACAAATGCTTTTACAATTTTAAGATAAAATCTTCTGTTCCTGTTTCTACTCAAGGAAAAGAACATATGTATAACAAAAATATATCTACGTAACTTACTCTAAAGTTACAAATTTTATTGCTTTGGGAAATTGGAAGAATGTGTTCTGCTTACTGGATGCAGATAGTCTAACCCTAAATTAGGCTCTTCTTTAGGTTCCTGCTCTCAGCTGGGCTGAAAGAAAACATAAATAATTAGGACAATCAAGCCATGTAGCCCTGCTGTCCTGTCAAATTTCCTATCAAGTGCTTATTGCTATAAATCTAAATTCAAAATATGTGTTCAAGCAGCACATAGCTGTCCCTTGCCTTTTATTGGCCATGATTGTCTCTTTCTTGGAATTCCACCACTAATCTTCTCACAGGTGCTTCCAAGAGATTTATTCCCAGTTAGGAATAAATCTCTTGAAATTATTCTAGTATTTAATTCTACTTTTCCTTGTGCCAAACATAAGAGTCAGCAAATTCTCGTTTGGGATCCTTTTATCTCTTAGTGATGCAGCTTCTCAGGGTACTGGGGTAGCCTCCTGTAGTTTGTCACTGTAGGAACCCATTGCAGAGCAGCCACCAACTTGGAAAATGTCCATGTCTTTCTCCAGTCTAGTAATACCAAATGAGACCCTTTCAATTTTTTCCCCTATTTAAATGAATAAATTGATCCATACAAATGTATGAAATTATATTTTTGAACTCTTTAAATGTATTGTCCAGTTTTCAGAGCTTTAAGAGTCTTTTTCCTTCTCTGTGGCAGATATGGAGGAGAATGGAGTTCACATCTACACAGAGGATGTTACAACTCCTTTTAGTCCTATCCTTGTGAAAAGATACAGCTCTATATAGTGCAGATTTAAACTGTGGAACTCATTACTGTATGCTTCTATTGAGACTAAAAAAACTGGCATGATTCAAGTATTAATTAGGTGCACAAAAAAAAGCCATAGCTAAATCACCAGACTATAAATGATAGAGAAAGCTTTCATCTTTGGGGAAATGACTCAACCATGAAATCTGTGGGACTGGAAGAAGTGTTCCTGTTGCACAGGTAGTGCTGCAGTAGTTGATTGTTTCTTTATTCATGCACATGATTGTAAACATTGGGCATCAGTCAGGCAGTAAGCCCTGGTGTGGTGATATTTCATGTGGAATACAACATCCTGATGCATCTGCAAGGCAGGAATGGGATCAAAGGGTGTCACTGTCACGGGGAATACACAGTAATTTAAGCCTTTCAGTTAAAGAAGTAAGAGGGAAAGCAGTGGGCAGTTCCCCCCTGGCATTGCTTCCACACTTAACCTGATCTGTAATGCCAGCTTCAAGGTATAATACAGTAACAAAAAATTCCTCCTTCCCTTTTTGTAGTTAGTTTTAAATCAGTTTTTAACAAACGGGTGATGCATTAAGGGCAAGCCTCAGAACAGCATTTGAGGGACAAAGTGCTAAACCACTAAATGTGCAACATCTGGTTACTCTAAATTGGAAACTTTATTACAGTGAAGTTGTACACTTTGTTTCTGCGCACTGCTTTCTCATGGAAGTTTGTGTGATGTGGGGAAGGCTGCTTGCAATGCCTTATTATGTGCTTACTGAACATGTCAAGAAAATTTCTTCATGCATATAATCATTACTGAGTGAGTGGAAAAGGCCTACAAGGCAACTGCTGATGCATTTAAATAACAGCTGGAATCATAAAAAGAAAAAGTCCATGATACCTTGAAGAGTTTGTATTTTCAGGAAAATCCTCAAGTTACTCCTGTTCTTTTTATTTTTGAACTCTTTAAATGTATTGTCCAGTTTTCAGAGCATTAAGAGTCTTTTTCCTTCTCTGTGGCAGATATGGAGGAGAATGGAGTTCACATCTACACAGAGGATGTTACAACTCCTTTTAGTCCTATCCTTGTGAAAAGATACAGCTCTATATAGTGCAGATTTAAACTGTGGAACTCATTACTGTGTGCTTCTATTGAGACTAAAAAACTGGCATGATTCAAGTATTAATTAGGTGCACAAAAAAAAGTCATAGCTAAATCACCAGACTATAAATGATAGAGAAAGCTTTCATCTTTGGGGAAATGACTCAACCATGAAATCTGTGGGACTGGAAGAAGTGTTCCTGTTGCACAGGTAGTGCTGCAGTAGTTGATTGTTTCTTTATTCATGCACATGATTGTAAACATTGGGCATCAGTCAGGCAGTAAGCCCTGGTGTGGTGATATTTCATGTGGAATACAACATCCTGATGCATCTGCAAGGCACGAATGGGATCAAAGGGTGTCACTGTCATGGGGAATACACAGTAATTTAAGCCTTTCACTTAAAGAAGTAAGATGGAAAGCAGTGGGCAGTTCCCCCCTGGCATTGCTTCCACACTTAACCTGATCTGTAATGCCAGCTTCAAGGTATAATACAGTAACAAAAAATTCCTCCTTCCCTTTTTGTAGTTAGTTTTAAATCAGTTTTTAACAAACGGGTGATGCATTAAGGGCAAGCCTCAGAACAGCATTTGAGGGACAAAGTGCTAAACCACTAAATGTGCAACATCTGGTTACTCTAAATTGGAAACTTTATTACAGTGAAGTTGTACACTTTGTTTCTGTGCACTGCTTTCTCATGGAAGTTTGTGTGATGTGGGGAAGGCTGCTTGCAATGCCTTATTATGTGCTTACTGAACATGTCAAGAAAATTTCTTCATGCATATAATCATTACTGAGTGAGTGGAAAAGGCCTACAAGGCAACTACTGATGCATTCAAATAACAGCTGGAATCATAAAAAGAAAAAGTCCATGATACCTTGAACAATTTGTATTTTCAGGAAAATCCTCAAGTTACTCCTGTTCTTTTTTCAGAGTGTGAAAGCAGCAGAACTGATTGGAATGTTTGTCAGCCCTAAGGTGTCTTTGAAATTAATCACCCCAGCCTTTGAGCAGACACCCAAAGCCTCCTGTGTGATGGTTCTGGCTGCAGTGATTCGAGGCAGCCCAAAAGAAATCTTACAGCCTCATGTGGCCCAGCTTGGCAACACTCTCTCACAGGCTGGAGTCTGTCAGCGGTCTGAGGAGGTAAGGAAGGCTGAAAAACACACAGCAGGATACATGAGCAAACTACTTTTTCACTTATTCTCCCTAAATGCTCTCATTCCTATGCCTCCCTTGCACACCTGTCTCAGGATATGGTTGTGGACATGTGTCTGAGACAAAACAGGAGCTTCCCCATCCTTCCTGGGCAATGTTGGGGTCTCCTGGGCAATCTGCTGCTTTCAAAGGCTTACCAACAGTCCATCCTCTCAGCAGATGTAGGTTCAGGCTTGAGAACTGCTCTAAAAGACTTCATGTAGTGGTAAGAAAATGAAGAGGCAAGGCAGGGAGAGAGGCAGCTGTTTAGTAAGTACTGTACTAGCAAAGGACTACCCTGCCTGGTCCTGAGGCAGAGTTTAACCCATGGTTTGAAATTCCTTGTGTTCACAATCCAAACAAGATCATGCATTTCAATCCTCATCAGTAAAAATGACTGAAAATTTTTATAGTAATTGGCATGTCTGGTTTCCCAAGATTCCCTCTTAATGTTATCAGATTTTTGGTTTCCATTCTTATTTTCCATTTTAAAAGGCAGGTACCAGCACTTTATGTGTATATTTAGGAGCATGTTTTGCAAACTTTTGGTCTTGGTTTTTCTCTTTAAGTGAAAGTCTAAAAAGAAGACCTTTATCAATTAGACATTTACTTCCAAGTGTATCTTTAGGTAATAGCTGAGCCCAAAGACCGTTTTTATTTTAGCATTTGAAGAATATTTACCAATTGCTATATAAGGAGATGACTCTCTTAAACATGGAATGGATATTTTTTAACCTGCAGGATTTTTTTTCCTTCCCATGTTCAAATGTAGAAATAGATCTGTTAGAGATGCACAAGAGGAATCCCTGTACTTTTCCCCACAATGTAATCCTAGCTTTCATTCCACCATGAGTTTGTTAGACCTCTGCTGTTAAGATGACCAAAAAAGGGCCAGTGCTGTGCCTTGAGGAGCTCTGACTTCATGTCAGATGTAGGCTTCCCTTAAAACAGTTATTCATGTGTGCAGACTGAATCTGGCCTAATTGTCTTTCTGAGCCAATGTAAGAAATATGTTTCAAGTTCTTCCCTCATTAGGTTTCTTCCCTAATGGAATATGTACCAGTGATGCAGGAATTAACCTTAATCTCCATGAAGCCTGTGATGATTAGGAGCTCATATAAGTGGAAGCACTATAACCTGATTGTTCAAATAACAATTCCCTGAGGTATAGCTGCAAAATTGCTGTGAGGTTTAGGCTTACCACTTCCATTTGGCATTGGCTCCAGGAGTCAGATCCATCTGCAGCTGAAAGTTTGGCAGAATTGTTCCAGCCTTTAGTCGTGGAAAACAATCTCTCTCTATTTTAGCCAGCGAATGCTGCACAGACACTGTTTAGCTAAGGATTGACCATGTCCATGAGATTAATAACACTTATGGCTAACCTATTCCTAGACTCGATTTATTTTTTGGGAGTAAATTTGTAACAATGGCCCCTTCTGTTCCCTGACAGCTTCATGGATATCTGATGTACTTTATCATAGAAGTCATGGCAAACTAACTGACAACAGTATTGACTTGAACTGGTATCAGTTAGATCAAGATAACATGAATGATATGGCATCAAATGAGATAAATTGGCTGAGATAAAAGCAAAGGCTCAGGTTTTTTTTGGTTTATGTATTTAGCTGTCATTGTTCATCCTAGACAGTCAAACATAGAATAATATTTCAAAGAGTTGTTACAAATATGTTATTAATTAACAAATTGCACTTGAGAAAGAGAAAGTACTATCAGCAAGCACTCCAAAATGCTTTGATGTTTTTATTCACCATTCACCAGTGGAACCATTGTGTGATTAAGAGCAGGGTCATTTATTTTGTTAACAGGACAAGGTAAACACAAACAAACCGTGTGGGAGGAAGATTATATTGTATTCTCTAAAAAGTAGAATATACGTAATTAGAAGAACTAACATGAAATTACCAACATGTTACCAATGTAAGGGATTATACAGTGCTCAGATTTAATTACTGTCATTTCCCATATCTCTCCTTTAAAGAAAACCTTATATTTGCTAAGAAAACATAATAAATATGTGCTTTTATTAATAGGTCTTTTATATGGAGCAGCTGCTTTATTGTGTACAAGCATTGATAGAAGTGTGCCAGGAAGACTGCAAAGAAATTAGCTTGCAGCTAATGAAAGTTTTGGTGACCATAATGGCAACACCATCATCTCAGGACCTTAAAGAAAAGGTAAACTATTTTGTTGAGTTCTTGTCTTTTCATATTGATAAGACACTTTGTGGGAACAGAGCCATAATTATTTGTGGGGAGTATTTGTGGCTAGTCTGAGATTGTGCATCTCTGACAGTACAGAGTGTACATGGTTAGTACCACTATTAAATTTGGAGTTGGGTTTACAGTTTGGGACAGCAGAGCCTGGACAATTATGTTTCTTCATAACTTTGATTAAAAGCTCATAGTGTTAAAATACATTCTGGTTCCAGAAAAGGAATTCAGTTTTATTTTGTGATCAGAAGCATCTAGTATGGGTCTGTAGCTGCAGTTACAACTATAATTTTCTGTTTCTGTAAGTGTTTTTAGGTTAGGTTTGAGAATAGCTGGCTTGAGGTGCATTACTGGAGCATGGGAATCTTGGAGCTGGCTGGGGGCAGCCATGGGCCTAGTATACTGAGCACTTTTTTGGGTGGGTGTTAACCACCTGTTCACAGTTAGGTAAAGTTTCACAACAAGAAGTGTCGAAGATTTTATGTTTGTAGTGGATCCTGCAAAGCCTTGGGCATGCTGGTGGTGCTGGTTGAACTGTTGATGTTTACCTTTTAGTGGATATAAGTCACTGGGAATGTTTGGTTATATGCAGGAAAAAACTGGCATTTATTTTCTGACTGTTAAAGAGCAATTCACTTAGAGGTCAAGAGTACTACTGGCCTTAAAAATGTGATGGTTTCGTAGTGATTTTTTCATCTTTAGCCAAATATCAGACTGATTTTACAGTAGTTGACCTTTTTACCTCCCCACAAGAAACAAAAGTTTGAATGTCACAGGAATGCTTTAAAATCAAGGACAGCTGTACATGCCCAGATAATAGATGAGCTTTTTGGCTCAGCATTATCTCACCCCCTTATTTTTCTCTTCCTCTCTCTTCCTGGAGCTAAATATCATATAAATCAGTGAGCCATCCTCATGCAGTACAATTATGACCTATCCCAGTTGTCTTTTTTCAAACACACACCTTAAGTGCAGTGGCTATTCTGCTTCCTTTGCTCTTGCTCCCAGGCATGGTGTTCCAAAGGCCTGTGGAGGATCAGTATTTATGGCCCCAGAGCTGACAGGCTGCCTCCGAGGAGAGCTCAGAGAGCTCTGCAGGAAGAAATAAAGTGGAACAAAGCTTGAAACAAGTACTGAAAAGACTTTGCAGGTCAAAGAGGGGTGGGATGATGATCTATCTTATGGGAGTGGGATTTGGAGGTTTTGTTTGTTTGCTTGGGGGTTTTTTTTAAACAAAAAAATCTGCCTTAGACAGATGGAGCTGGAATGTTTTGTGGTATCTTGCCTGTTTATCCCTGCAGTGGTCTATAAAGTCAGCAATGTCCATTTAAAACCTTACAACTTCATACTCCTAAGAAGAAAGCAGTTTCATGGAGATAAATACTGATTTTCATAAATGGAAAACTTAATCTCCTGAGATTATTAAAGGTTTAAGATGTTCCTGCAGTTCCAGATGATTTTTTAAGTTGACAGTACTTTGGATGAGAATCCTTTTTCTCATTAGCCTTTCTTTCAGCTAGACACATACAAAATCTGGCAGTGAGATTACATAATTGCAATATTTCAAAAATTGTCAAAAAGACAAATATGGCTTGAATTTTTTTTTTTTTCTCCAGTTACTGATTATTCCAAAACTTCAAAGTGAGCTGTACAGCTTGGAGAAGGCAAGAAGTCCCTGTTAAAATAGCTTAGGAACATGTAGAACAAAAGTATCACAGCTGCTGTATGAATATGAGTTTTTTGCTCAGAAAAGAAATCTGTATTCAGACTCAAAAGATATTGAATATAAACATAAATTATTCAAAAAATTTGCATTATAAAACTTTAATTCAGGCTTTATTGTAAGGGGACAGAAGACCACTGAGATAGTGGAGACCACAACTGCTGTGACCTGGTGGTGAACACTCAGGCCTGGCCTGATTTTTGGCTTTGTGTCCGGATTTTTGGCTTTGTGTCCAGATTTTTGGCTTTGTGTCCTGATTTTTGGCTTTGTGTCCATCGTGTTTGTGGTTGCTGGGGGCTGAGGGAATGGACCAAGAGCACCAGCTGAGCCCAGCAGAGGCACAAGGAGCAGGGTGGGCCATGGCCCCAAAGGGACTGAAGCTGTATCAGTTGGTGGAGTCTGATTTGAGCTCGTCAGGGATTTAACTGGTGACCTAAAAATAAGGGGTTTTTTTCATTATCAGTGCCCTGTGCTATCCTGGCTCTTCTTTCAGCACAGTGATTATTAGCAGGAAAATATTGTGTCATTAAACTTGTTAGCTTTCAAATAGAGGAAAGAAAAATCACCTTAATTTTTATTTAACTGTGAGACACTGCTTAATGAGAAAACATGCATCAGCCTGCTGGCATATTTAATTTATTCTCTCTTTTTTTTGTTTTTAATTGCATTCTTGAAACCACAAAATTTACTTTAAATCATATGTGAACAATGTATTATTTTGTATCTCTTGTTCAGTGGAAAACAATCTTGTGTGTTATGTGTTTTGATGGGACTAGAAATGAGGAATGGTTTCTGTCCTGACACATTCTGTTTAAAGTTACAATTAATTTACAAGTAACTTATATGTAAAATATTCATTTATCTGAGTTGTTTTGGCTGTCTGGCAGAATGCTTCCATAAAGGAGAAATCTACTGTGCTTGAGGCAGGCAAACCTGCTTTAAGAGTAACCTTTGTCCTTAGCAAATCCTGATTTATTTATTTTTTTCTTTGAATTCTCATTTATTTTCTCCACATCTGGTACTTCCATAAAAACATCTTTGTCTGGCAAGTGATTAGTCTGAAAGAGTCTAAAGGTCCTAGACATGTTTGAGCTAACTTGTGTGGTTGAGTTCAGCTTAAAAATATTAAAAATATGAGTACAATTTGTAGTTCTAGTGCAGCACTTGGAGTCAAATGATGTCACTGCCAGCACTGCACTCCATCTTCCCCTGCTGGAACTGGCCCTGCTGGCAGCGCTTGTTATTCCTTAGTGAGGATCCCAACAGGGCCTTGCTCCCCATTCTTGATTCACAGTCTACTGAAATCACCAAGGCTACAGATCCTGCTTCCAGCATGCTTTTAATCTGTTCCTTGGAGAAGTTTTATACTTCTGGTAGGAGCCTTCAGGAACTGTAAAAGCAAATTTTCATTTGCTTTGAAACACATCTGCTGCAAGTGATTAGGAAGATCTATAGGCATCCTTGCCAAGCATGCTCATGTCTGGAATTCATTTAGTAGTTCTTCTTACATGTTTCATTTGTACATGTTTTATTTGCACGTCTCATAGGATAGTCTTAACTCTAAACATGAAGAAGGTATTTCTGATGTAACAGTGAGTTTTGGTATTTCTAAGCAACAGAAGTTGAGAATTTCAAAATGAGCCTGCCCAGCTACTACAAAGAGAGAGCAACTTTCATAATTAAAATTGGGGGGAGAAAGGGAAGAGGGGAAATTCCGTGTTTTCTCTTACCTGCCATAGCAATACTTTCTGAAAGCTACCATGGCTTGGGATTGTGAGAAATTCCCCCGTCTTTATGTTTTAAAGCGTTCTTAAATTAAGGAGAAAAATCACTGCATCTTTAAAACCACTTAAGAGCCTTTTTTATGATGTGGTTAGTTTTTGGATAGGTCTGCACATGGGTTAGAGGCTCTCTCATTTTGCTGTTAGGTTGCTGTGTTCTTGATGATTTCATTTTGAAATCAGGACAAATGTTTCACTTCAAATAAAAGTTAATGGATGTAGTATAGACAGACATTAAATATCAGCCTTGATTGTTTAATAGAAGCTATGAAAGTCTTCCCATGTCCCTTCTTTTCTTACAGAATGAGTTTTAAACATCTTGGGGTTTTTTTAATGGTTTCAGTTAAGTATCCTGTCTCTGTTCTAACAGGTGGAGAAAACAATGTCTTCCTTAGCTGCAGTGCAGCAATTGGAAAGTTTTCATGGTCTCTACAAGCAGCACATAATTCAGCTGCTGGAGTGGCTTGCAGTGTCCTGTGAAGGGTGGAGCTGCTATTCCCCAGAAGTGTTGCAGTTCGAGGTCATCGCAACCCATTCAGGTATGACTTCCTTAGTTCTAAAAAAGATCCAGTCAGGATCTCCACAGCCTGCAGACAGCTTGTGTTTTGTAATGAACAGTGTAACATTCACAAGAACATGACGGAAAATAAAAGAAATGTTGAAGCAGCTCATATTCCCAAAGATGACATGGCTGTAGGGAGAATGCTAAAAGCACTTAAGGAAAATGCACTTTCAGGTGAATGAAATAGGTGAGGATTAAGGGGAGACAAATTGATGTAGCTTGTGTCCAAAAATCCATCTTTTTATCTCATCTATTCACAAGTCTTTCAGAGGATAGCACCTCTCTCTAACAAACAGTTCCTCACTGGGCTGTCCAGCACGTGGCTGTGCAAGGTGAGTGACACACTCTGGTGCACATCTCACACTCCTTCAGTCCTGCACAGTGAGCACTCCTCTGCCACAGCCCCCAGCTGGTATCTGCAGCAAGGGACATGGGGGACAGGCAGTGCTTTCCACCTAGACACCCATTTTAGGATTATTAAAATGAAAAGTCCTGTTTATTTGTTTTTTCTTTTCTCTTGGTTGTAACGGGGATGGGGACAGTCACTTCATGAAGTATCACTGTGCTGCTGCACAGGTAAATTTTAAAGGAATGTATTTTCTGCATTTAATCTTTGAATCTCAAAGAAACCCTCATCAAACCTATGTGAAACACCCACTTGTTGGTTTGTGCAGCAACCAGCATAAGTACTTTTTTTGGTTTTCATCTGTGGAAAGAACAAAAAGTTACTTCAGTGTGAGATTTGAGAGGCCAGCTTTTCTGTATATTTGTGCTCCCATTTCCATGACTGAGGGACTTCTAGACAGTTGTCTCTGTTTTCCTTAATGCTAAATAAATCATCAAATGTCTGGGCAAACATTTTGGCTTGCACCCAACACTGGTAATATGCTATTGTCTGTGTTTTCTGTCTGACACAGCAGCTCCTAGAGCTATTTTTTTTCTTTCTTTTCATTCCCACACATAATGTTGTTTTTAATCAATTTAATCAGCTTTACTCAATTCATATTTTGAGGTTTTTATGTTTTTCATGAGCGTATGCTTAAGCTGAAATTAGCAATGGAGTTTATTTTGTTTATTTTCCATCTGTTGAATTTGCTGTTATCAGTTTGATGTAGTAGTAGTATCTTGTGAATGTCTCAGAACTCACATGAAGCAATGTATCTTGAATAAATGCTGTGAAAATAAAGACCTATTTGTTGGCACAGACATTTAGCAAACTGCAGTTCAACACCCTGTATTGCTTCAGTCTAGACAGTGAAATTTGGGGTTTTTTCATTATTATTTTAAACATTAAATTTCCAGATATTATTAAATGCTATTGAGCTTGTTTTGGAATCTTTAATACTTCAATCTGTCCATCCCATGTGTGAGGAATATTCTTGTCATCATGAATACCAGTGTTGTGTCTCCTCTGGAAGGGTTTTCTGAGTTAGTGGAGTTGGATGGGGTGTGCACCTTAAGGATGTAAAGCTGAAGAAGTTCCTAAAGGAAAGTAGTTTATTGAAAAAAATAAAGCAGAAAGAGCATTCTACAGCAAGAAGCTTGCAGAATAAAGCATGTGTACAGTCTTATGGGCTCTTCCTCTTAAAAGCAGGCAGATGTTAGTCATTATCAAAGAGAAAGGCACAAATTTCCCTCAGTTGTGGGAAAATAACTTCTTGAAATGTTGGATTACAGCTTAGAGTTTTGTTTGTTTGTTTGCTGTTTAAATTTATTACAGGCTGTGAAAATATTAACAAACTAAAGAGTTAATTTAGAAGATATTTTTATTTCAAGTAGCTTCTAATATACATCATATTTTGGATTGTCTTATAAGCTGAAAATAAGCATTATTTAAACAGGGAGAAGGAATGCTGCTGTAGTAATTGTATTATCCAAGTTTTGAAGCTGATCCTTTCAAACAGGCCCTTTCCCATGCCTCTGGGAGTCATGAACATCTCAAATGCTGCATGTGGAAAAACTTGAAAGAAGAAAGTGTAACTAATGCTGCTGTGTCCAGAGGTGTGAGGGTCATGCCAGATCCAGTGTAATTTTTCATTAAGTTTAAGAAAAGCAAAGCTTTGTGCATAGCTTCAGACTTGCAGAGTTACAAGGAAGCAGCATTAATCCTCCAGCCAAAATGCCTCAGGTACTGATGGTCTCAGCAACTCTGGGGTGTCATGGATAGATCCATTCCAGAGTCATGAAATGATGGAATGGTTTGAGTTGGAAGGAGCCTTAAAGACCATCAAGTTTCAACTCCCTGCCATGGGCAGGAGCAACTTCCACTATCCCAGGTTGCTCCAAGCTCCATCCAACCTGGCTTGGGTCACTTCCATGGATGGGGCAGCCACAGCTCCTGTGGTAAATGTGGTACAGTCATGCCAGGCTGACTAAATGAGACGTGGGGAACTGATCTTCAGGCTGCCCTGGCCAAAACTGGGGTACCTGAGCCTGTGGGGAGTTAGCCTGGGGATTTGTGCACCACCCAGTACAGTGTCGCATGGAACCCTCAGCAGCTGCCATGCAAGAGTGGGAGGCTAGGGACTATCCTAACACCACATGTATTAGAAATTTTAATGCAACCACATGTGAAACATGTAAATAGAGCTTACTAGTATTCTGAAAAAAGCCTTCTGTGTTTGTTTGCTAGGTGCTGTCATAGGTGAAGCTCTGGATGACTTTGTTCTGGTTCTGAGGACGTGTCTGCAGCCAAACAGAGATCCCCAGATGCGGTTAAAGCTCTTCACTGTTTTATCCCAGTTGTTGCAGAAACCAAGTGAGACCATCAATTCTCAGGGGTAAGTGGAGCTCTGATTTCACACAGCTATTTGAAAACTCCAGTGGCACTAAGAAATAATGGCCTTGGGAGTTATTTAACCCCTATAACCATCTCCATGTGAGTGTGGCTGGAAGAAGAAAGACTTTCCCACCATCTCCTGCAGCCTATTTTTCTTGCTGTAATTTTTAACAATGATTAGGAGGGTAGAGTGCAGTAATTAAAATATATATATATATAAAAATTGAAGGCTTCCTCCACTGTATCTTCCTACCTGCACCATTACTGGGAATTAAAAGGAATGTCATGCAGATCTGGATAGTTTTCAAAAAAAAAAGAAGATCTGTGGTTGAAAAGAATACTTTTTGAAAGCTAAAAGGGAGATTCTTAGGAAAAGAATTGGGGAGGGGGGGATGTTGTTTAAATACTGTAAAAACTGTAGTCAGTTACTTGTTTAAATAATCATGAACTGACTGATAGTTATAAGATTAATCTAGATATTTTACAATCTAGGAAAAAAGAAAAGCACTTTGAAAACTGTTTGAAGTGTTCCAGGATCTGACTATTTGTTTTAAACCAGTTTGTGTCATTTAACTGAGAATGCAAAGCCCTTGGAACCAAAAAACCCACCCCAATGAGCTGCCAGCTTCATTAATATTCTCAGGAAAGGGAAATTATCAGTGTGCAAAAACCAGAAGAATGTTCAAAGTAATTCAGTGAGTATGGCCACACGGCACCCCCACTCTGCAGACAGCATGATGGAAGTTGTTTTGCTCAGGGCAGTGTGAGTGAATGGCCTTTGTCAGGATGAGATACACCCAGGGAGGGCCACAGACCTGTTTGTGTGAAGGATGGTCCAGTCCAGCTCATAATGAGCCTCTGTCCTCTGACAGCAAAAGCAAAGCCATGAATTTTACTAGTGAGTTTATCTTCAGGACTCAAAAGCAGTGGAGGCAGCTAAATGCCTCTGAAGTTTTGATCCTGCTTACCATGGACACAGCAAATGTTTGCATGGAGGAGGTAACATGTGGAGCTTTTGTGTTTGAAGCAATGTTTGCAAAACATTTCTGGAGGTTTTGATTTGTAAAAGTCAATCCAATTTTTTTTCAAATTAATTGGGTTTAGGATGTTACATTTAAAAAAAAAAGCAACAAAAGCATATATAGAAAACCCCAAGACATATAAGGCAAAGTGCAGCAGTGTCATAAAAGCAGAAAAGGAACCAATGCCAAACAAAAATGTATAAAAAATAATTAACATGGAATGAAAGTTTAAGTATGCAAATTCATAAAACCAATTTTAATGGAAACCCAAGCTCTGCTTTGAAACATCTGCATAAGAGCAGGGTATTAATGTCTCTGCAGATCACATTTTAGTGCTCTTGTATCCAGCTGAGAATGAAGTATCAACTCTAAATACAAACAGCACAGACAGAGTATGTCCTTTCCTGGAAATGGCTGACTTTTAGAATTAAGTTACACAGATTTACAGCAGTAAGATCTGAAAATGGAAAGAGGGAGCATTTAATTGCATCAGCAACAGCAAAAATGAAATGTTAATGGTTATGGGAGATAGTGTTGGGGACCAGTAGTAAGTTCCAGTTGCACTCTCACATTCACTGCTGTCAGTAATTTGTTTAGCTCCTTGAAATGGTTCTCAGAGTTTGGATAGGAAGGCTTTTGGTTATTATGCTAAACACAGTTGTGTGGTCACCTAATTGTGTTTGAGTCTGACATGACTGAGTCAGATAATTGCCAGATATTGCTTTACTGATTCTGTTTCAAGGCACTAGAACAAACATTCTCACAAATAGCACAGCACCATGGTTAACATAATGCTGATGGAATTTACCTTTGTGTTTTGACAGGGTGTTTTCTCACTGCAGTTTAACAGAAAGTTTTATTAAAAACAGAAGCAGCTACTGATCAGATAGCACAGACAGCACAGAGCTGCTTTTAGCTTTGGAGCTGAAAGGAGATTTGGAATGATGCTGATCATTAGTTTTATTTTTTTCCAACAACTTTTTAAACAGGAAATATGAATGCTTAAAAATGTGTTTAAACTACCACATCTAAAGGGTTTTACAGATTTAGATGTGTCTAATGGGATGTCAGATTTCTTGTTATTACTTAAGTGCCATCTGCTGACAAGAAGCAGCAGTGGATGAATCTCTGACTTCTTCAGAGCCCAAGGGCTCCCTTGCCAAGGGGAAGCAGCAGCCAGGTGTATCTATTTCCATAATGTTGCAGGTGTGTGTCAGCACATAGCTGAGGCCTGGCAGTGCAGCTGCTTGTGCTTTAGTCAGGTAATACCTGGACAACAGGGACTACCTGCAGCATGGATTCTTTTTCAAGCGCTCCCTGGTAATTGTTAGTTGTTAACATGGACCTGTTATGTTCCTCCTGTGTCTTGGCACATCACTAAAGGGGCCACTCATTCACTCTGGCAGTGTAGGACGCTTAGAAAAGTCAACAAGAGCTTGTTCCCTTTGTATCAAGCAGCAGGGTGGGGATGTGCTGTTGGGCTCTCAGGGGCTGCACTTTGAACAGAGCTCAAAGGGACAGTCAGGGGAGATTCAGTCTGTTTGCACACTGCCAGCTGCTCTCTAAGGCACAGGCACAGTGGATAACCTGAGCCTCAGTTGCCAGCCACTAATGTCTCTTTGATGCAACAAAATATTAATTAACTTGTAAGATCTGTATTTTTTTTCTTCTTAATTTGAGATTGTTTGAGCTGTAACTAAATGAGTGTGAGGGAATCCTGCCTATTGTAATTGCTGACTCTCACAACAACTTTTAGCATTATAACAACCCATTGAATGGAGGAGGAGGAAAAAGCATCAGCAAAAACATCACAGATTTATGTGTTTGTAATGAAAAACTCTAGTATGGGAGCTGGCACCACCAGAAAATCCTACAAATCTCTCATCTTTATAGGAGATAAGTTTCTGAGCCAAGAGAGAGCTGAAATATTCTTTGTAGGCTCCCAGCTATATCAGTGTCATCAATAGCATTCATACTTTTCACATTATAAATACTTTTCCCTGGCCAGTCTCAAAGGGCCTCAGAGATATTAATGAATCCTCACAGCATTGCACAGGGTGCTATCTCCACTGCGCAGACAGGGAAGGTGAGACACAGAGAAGGTAAGTAGTTTACCAAGGTAACACTGAGTCATGGTCATTGCCTGAAGTGGGAGAAAGTCTAGCCTCTCCTTTCTCTGAATGTTAGGTATTTGTTTAAACATTATCTAGAAAAAATAGGTTGTGAAAAGCTTATCACATACATTACAATAACATTGCCTTAGAAGATGTTATTTATTTTTTACAAAAGTCCCTTTTTTCCCCTTTTCTGCCTATGTTTCTATGACAGAAAATTCTCTTTTACATCCTGTCAGTCTCTTTATCACTTTCTCATGAACCTTTATCTTGCTTTCTTATTTTTGGCTTCAGGCTGTTCCCTAGCTACCTTGAGACTGTGATAAAAGAGATCCTGGCTCCTAATCTGCAGTGGCATGCTGGAAGAACAGCAGCTGCCATCCGTGCTACAGCTGTATTGTGCCTTTGGGCTCTCATCCACTGTGAAATGCTTTCACCAAAAGAGGTAAATGCTCTCTTTCTCATCCTTTGAAATCTTAGGCAGGAAAACAAAATAAATGCAAAGGGGAAAAAAAGAATAAATCCTTAGGGTAAGTAATATTTTCAGAAGGACATACAGTCTTCATAATAAAATTCATTAATTGTAATTGAATGTTAATGACTGAAACAATCACTAGTGGAGGGATGATGACATCCTTGTAAGAAATCTGAGGCCAGCAAAATGCTGAGGTGTAAAATTGAGTAGCATCAAAATTTGTAGATATTTTTTCTGACAGATCATCAGTTCTGTAGCCCGAGGCACTGACCACTGTGAACACAACAATCTGGGTGCTGGACATGACTGGACCCACAGACAGAGCCTGTGCAGCAGCACTGGAGCCAGCCAGGACGAGCTGTGCTGTCGCATGGCAAAGACAAGTTGTCTGGTTGCCTTGGAGCCCACAGGTCCATTTAGAGAAAATAAAGCATCTAAATAAATCTAAAGATTCTGAGAAAGAACATGAAGAATATGAATAGAGACTGGAGTGCTAGCACTTGAAGAGTTGTTACCCCTCCCTGATAAAGGATTAATTGCATCTGGGGGTGTTTTTGAAGGTTCTTTGCTAACAAAATTAGCATTTGGTAATTATGCACTGGAAATATCTTAAATACAACGTCATTTTTAAAAAAATAAATTTAATTTAAATGTTACTACATGTTCACAATCTTTAGTGTCTTCATAACAGACCTTAACTGAACAAAGTGCTTAAACACACATAACAGGTTGAGTTCACATATACAGAAGTGTTGATATCAGAAGCTGCTGTTGTAGCTGAACATTTTTTTCTGAATCGATGCCTTGATGCCTATTTCTGATTAGCGACTGATGTGAAACAATCGGAATTAATTCCAATTCCGAGCCTGCCAGCACCCCCAGCCCGGCGCGTCCCGTTGGGCTCAGGGCGCCATCTGCTGCTCTCTGTGCGGAACGCTCGCTCCGCCTCGCTCCGAGCCTCCACTATTTGGGGGTTTTGTTTTGTTTTGTTTTGTTTTGTTTTGTTTTGTTTTGTTTTGTTTTGTTTTGTTTTGTTTTGTTTTGTTTTGTTTTGTTTTGTTTTGTTTTGTTTTGTTTTGTTTTGTTTTGTTTTGTTTTTAAAGGAGAGTAAGTTTTAAAGCTTTTACCAGCTTGAACATACGTATGAGTTACATAAAACTCATGTGCTTGTATACTGAGTGCTCATGAGCTGGGTGATTGACTGGTGGATTTTCATTTTCCAAGCTAATGTAGAGGCAAAATTAGAGCTCTGTAACTTCAGGGATTTTCAGACTAACATTTATAGCAAATTTTTTAACTAAGCAAAGAAGTATCTGGCACAGCTAATAGTAAATGCTGTAACACTAAGCATATTTTTTAATGCTTTTCCTATTAACTGTAGATCTTAAGAGTGAAAGATGAGCTGATGCCCCAAATTATTGCTTCCATGGATGAAGACTCTAAAATTACTCGACTGATGGCTTGTCGTATTGTTGATGTTTTTCTAAAAGTCTGTGGGAGGCAGTTTGATGCAGATAAATTTAAGAACACTTACACAGGTATGTGTAAAGGTTTAGTAGACTTGGGGTGAAGGCATTGTTAGCTTGTTTGTGTGTTTTAATCAAGATTGCAATATTAACTTTTGCTTTTTTACCAAATGCCACAGTTTGCTCGACTTTTAAGGGTTTGGCAGAACCGAGCAGTATTCCCAACGTCATTATCCATCAGACCACTAGGTGGAACTTCACTCAATACTTTGGTTTGTGCAGGGCTTGCCAGCAGCTCATCTGCATTGCTTCAGAGTTTGGACTATGTGAAATAATGTGCTAAGTATAGTGAGAGCAGAACAGTACTGCAGTGTATAAATGGAAGTCACATTGTTCTCCGTGCTGTGTGTGAGAGCCAAGAGCAAACCATTTCAGTGTACCATAAATAGACTTGAATAGGTAGTGGGTTGGGTTTTTATCTTAAAAAAAAAGCAAAGAAGAAAACTCTAATCTAGAGTTTTGTATTGCCAATTAGAGCTAGGAGCTATAATGCCTCTTAGGATGGAGTTGAAGTGCTGAACTATTATTCAGAAGTACAGACTATGGTTTGAGCCAGGTTTTATGTTCTTATACAGACAAATAAATTTGCCTTTCCCTAACTCAACATCTTAGCAACTGATTTTTTTTCTTATATGACACACTAGAACTTGAACTACAAACATTTTTATTTTGGAGAAATACATGATCAGATAATTCTCAAAGTATATATGTCTTTGTATCTTGCATAGTCACATAGTCTGCAGTGCAGTAATTCACTGAAACAGTAATACTTAATTTAATAATTTAATTAATATTATTTAATAATTTAATTAATATCAAATTAATAGAAATGCTGTGCTTTATTAAATGTAGAAATATTTAAACTCTGTAGTTCTGTAATGCATAAATAGACATCCATAGTTCCTTGTTAGAAGGAGTGCTAGATAATGTTCAATTAATCTAAATACTTCTGTATGTGCCTTTTATTAATGTTTGGAGAACATCATCCAATAACAATGAATGAGGATCTTTTAGGAGCAGTGTGCTACGTGTATATATTATGCTCAAAAGATAAAAATACATCAGAAATACAACAATAATATGCATGTTGACAGAAAACATTTGTTTTTTTCAAATGCAAAAGCCAACTGCAGTGTTGCCAGAGCATTTTGGTTCTTGCTCCCTTTCAGAGGTGTTGAAGCGTCTGGACGATGCCTCCTGTGAGGTGCGCCTGGCAGCTGCTCACACCTTGGCTAATTGGTTTAAGTGCTTAAAGGACAGTGATGTGAAATCCTCAATGGAAAATCATGTTGAGTTTCTGTACCAAGAGCTCTTGGTACATCTCGATGACCCAGATGAAAATCTCCAAAAAGCAGTCCTAGGTAAGACTTTCAGTCATATTTCAGTATATTTTTAACAATGTTTTTTAAATCATCATTTTGAGTGTTCATGAAGGCAGCACCTACAGGTGATAACCCTGCCAGGCTGGAGCTTTCCTTTGGGTTTCAGTGGATGAGCTCTGACCTTTTACCAGTGTGCAGAGGGAATGCTTTGCCCAGTGTTCCCCAGGGGAGGTAGCAGGGCAGCTGAACCTCCAGAGACTTTATAGATGGTAAACAGGATATGGAGCACTGCAGGGTGTGACCATATCCCAGCCTGCAGGAGGGGCAGTCTGGAATTTATTAGTGTAGCAGCCTCTGTTGAAAAGCATAAATATCAAAATATAGACCTCGGCACATGGGGGAGGGAGGAATTGTGCTGTCATCACTGCATCATTTGTAGAACAGTTTCCTGGTGTGCTTTCAGGGAACTCAGGTAGAGAAACACAAAGCAGCTACTGCTTTATAAAACATACTTTTGTCTTACAGAAGTTTTAAAGGAAGGAAGCATTTTATATCCAGATCTGCTGGTGAGAGAAATTGAAGGGGTTGTACACAAGCATCAAACACCAGTCTATTGTAATCAGCTGCTACATCACATTCACTCAGCCAAGGCATCAGCTTTATGAATCACTGCTGAGATTCTGTGTAGGAAACTGATGTGAATTTTGTATGACTTGGATTATCTTTGTATTTTTGTTTGCTTAAGAAAGGCTGAGCTAGAAATACATTGTTTTTTCTTTGTAAATTCACTGTCGGTTCATTTGAAAGTGAAATTAGCACAATTCAATGTTCTTTGCTGTTTGAACAGTTCTTTGTATTTCCTAGTAATAAAACAATGTTTTAATTCACTTTGCATTGGTTTTTCAGATACAAGGTTTAAAGAAGGAATGTTTTTTCAGGAATTTAATTTTTAGATTATTTGACAATGTAATAATTTAATGTCAGAGTTACTAATGTAATACAGCAAGGATTCAGTCTTTCTAAAAGCATTTCACACTGGATAAAATCGCACTTCACAGTCAGGTATGTGGTGACCAGTTTTATTAGGGAAAAAAAGCAGCCAGACTTCTCTTTCATAATGCAGCAGAGTATAATGTTTTGAATATTCATGTTTATGCTGATATAATAGGGAAATCGGTAGCACTAAAAGAATAGTTTTTATTTTTATTGTATTACATTTCATGACTGAGTAAAGCTGAATTTTTTAAATTAAGGTTTATACATGGAAAAATGTGCTGCTTTGTCATTTAGATTAACAGTATTTATATTTTTGTACTAAATATATGTCATTTGCAGTTTTTATGTTTACACCACTGTGCCTTGGAAAGCAAGCAACATTTGTTTGCATATTGCATTGAAATTAAATTCTGTGACTTTAGGTTAAAGCTTGGCTTGTTTGGGGTTTTCTTGAGTAGCTTTGTAGTGTGTATATTTTGGTGTCATCTTCTATTCTCAACTGTGTAATAAAAAAAGGGAGCTCCTGGATGCTGTGTACACCATTGTGGGGTAGAGTGCTGGGGTTTTTTTGCACACATAAATCATGGAAATTCAGGATTCTGATGTGGGTATTTTAAATTATCTGTATTACAGACAGAAAGTGCTCTTTGGCTTCTAATTCCCAAGTGCCTTGGCTTTGTGTCAAGTCTAAAAACAGACTCAGTGGGGGTTGTTCGTATGCTGTAGGAAATGCTCGTGTTTGTCCATCTGACCTAACTTTACCTTTTCAGGCCTGTGACATAGTTGTTAACCAACCCATGATCTGTTTACAGCAATGTCTACTTGCCTTCCCAAAGAAACATTTGAGACAGATTGCACATGCAAGACAAGTTTTATTCCTAGCTTAAAGGCACAGTCAAACTTCTGGCCACTTCTTCACAAAACACTGGCTTGCTTTGAAAATTCTCCAAAAAGGGACAATAACACTAATGATACAGAATAGCTGAGGAGTTTCTTATGGATCCAAAAGCTATTGTGCATTCCTGTAGAATAGGATACTCATTTTAGGCCCTTTGTACTGTCTTTGGAGTTCAGCTTTCTTTTAATGAAAAGCTGAAGTACAGCTGTTCCTGTACTGAGCTGCATTTTAATTGACTAAAAACTATTAACTATTTAACTCATTGTAAATGGAGGGGCAGCTAAAATTCCTACAAGGCAATATACATATAAAATATAAATTTAACATAAGGCAATGTGAGTGAAGTAAAAATCCTAAAAATCATTAAATAGAGTGAAGAGATTGTGGAATCTCCAGCCTTGGATTTATGCAAAATCTGACTTGATACAGCCCTGAGAAACCTGTTCTGCCTGAGCTTGTTGGGCAGGAGTGGGACTACATACAGCATCTCCAGGGGCCTCTTCCAGCCTGACTATTCTGTGGTTCCATGAAATTGTTTCCTTAGTCTAATCAATTATTTAAAAAGCCAATTAAATTAGACTGGAAATAGACTCTATGCTAGCAGAGACCTTGTTCTCAAAATAGCCTTTCAAAGCACTGCAAAGCAGCAGGTTCCTGCAATACAACCTGAAGTTTCACTTCAGCAGCAAGAACCCAGTTCTTATGCTAAAGTTCCCTTGAAAGTCCCATAATTAAATCCTACTTAATGATACTACTACAGGCATGATATTTTTAGCTTCTTCTGTTGACAAAATGTAGATTCTTTACCACTGATTAACAGCCTCATGATAGCTGCAGTACAAATGTTGGTCAAGTGTTTTTAATTACTCTTGTGATCTAAAGCAGAGATGTTTGCAAACCCAACTTCAAATGTGGGATGAGAGAAGAGAACATTCCTGGTTGACGTGGAATCTGGTCAAAGTTTTTCAAGATGTTCTAAAGCTGGCACACAAATAGTAAGAGCTGAAGTATTCATCAAGCTTGGTATCTTCAGCAGGCTGGGAATTATTTTTTCCTCCATATGTTGAACATTTTGTTTTCTTTCAGAACAGTCCATTGTGGGATGCCTCTCAAAGAAAAATCTCCACATTATCCAACAAACCAGCTTTTTCTTCAGAGCCAGGAGAGCTTGTTAAAATGAATATTCTAATAGTCCTTCTAGAGACATGCTAAACACCAGCTTGATCTTGTTTGTGTGTGTGACAAACTAGGGATCTGCCACTACATCCTTTTATTAGGTCTTCTGGGTGTAGGACTTGACAATGTGCTAACCTTGCTTGTATTTCAATTTATATAACCCAAATTTCTTAAATCCCTTTACAAAAATTTACTGTTATTGAGTCTCCTGTGGATGGTTTATGAATCTGGATTCTAAAGTCATTTTCTTTGAGACTCAACTTTCAGCTTCAATCTTTTATGGGACCAGTAAGAACTCAACTGAAAAATTTTGGGGTTTTTTTCCTGTTCGGCCAGATCAGCTTTTATATTTTCTAGATTTAGTTAGTGCACATTACAGAATGTCACTGGCACCATATGCATTACGTCACTTTCAAGCTAAGGCAATTTTGGGGAGCAGAGCTGTTATCTCAAACTTTCAGGCACTTTAGATAAGCAGCCTTTAGCCCTGCCCTTCCTGTGACGAGCAGTTGGGCCTCTGTCTTCGTCCCTGTAAGCCAGAAGACCTGCTGTGGAGGATCCTGGGACTTGGATTCTCAGCAAAACAGAGGTTTTTAGGTAAGTGCATGCATTTGTCTAACTGAATATAGAATCTTTTATATATTTGTTAACTTAACCTTAAATATATTAAATTAATTAGACATTGAGAGGGCACTGACAAATGAGATAACTAAACTTTGAGACAGGGTCTACATCAGAGAGCATTTTAGGAGAAGCTGGTGTTAGGTACGTTCCAGATCCATCCACTTTTCCTGCATGTGAGTCCATCCAGGCAATGTGCAGATTTCCAGGAACACTCTGGCAGATTGCAGACACTCTGCAGGTGTCCAGCCCTGCAGGGTCATGTGAGCCCACAGGAAGGTGCCCTAATGCACCTCTCTGCTTGTGTCAGCAGCCTCCTCCCAGACACTGACCTCCAGCTCTAACTGCAAAGTTATTATAGGCTGTATAACAGATCACAACTCTAATCTAATCTAATCTCTACACAGAGAAATTTAGCTATTAAGGTATAATAAGTTAAAACCAGGAGAAACCAGAAAGAATTAGTATAGTCCATAGTACTGTTTTACTACATAGTACTATGATAAAACTATCCAGTGTTAGTACAGTATAACTATAATAGGTGTTTATATCATTATGGTAGAAGTCATTTTATTTATTTATTTATTATAAATAAATTGTACTATAATAGTTCTATATGGAGAGGTTAGAGGTCTGATGGGCTATTGCACAGGTTTTATCATGCTGGGGGAAGCCCCTTGTCTGCACCACACAAACATACCAGAGCACTGCCCCAAAAATAAAGTAACATCTTGGCTTTGGAAAGCCAGCTGCTGGCTTGAGAGCAGCCAAGCCTCTGTTTTATCTGTAGAATCTGTGTTAGGATCCCTGCAAGGGAAGGTGAGCAACTGTCTGTTAGAGGAGTGGATCAGAGCTAGTCCTACAGGATATATCATGGACTGCTCTGTGTCTCAGCCCTCCATTTGAAGCTCTAACCATGTTTTAAAAATAGAGAAAGAAAAATAAAGGAAAAAGAATCATTATTAGGCATCTGAAGGATCAACAAAAATTACAGTTAACAAGCTTGTGTCCATTTACTGGGATCAATCCCCCAGAGAAGCAGGAGCTGAGCTGAAGCAGCAGATGAGAGCTGTGAGGAGAGCGGCTGCTCTGCCCGCCTGCCTTGGGTGTAATCGGCTTTTCTTGTTAATGTCTGAAATCCCCTGTAAGGCAGGACCACGGAGATCCAGGGGCAAAACTGATCTGAAGTGCTCTGCATCCCCTTCACCTGCTAACCCAACTGCTCTGGGTGCAGCATCCACTGCATCTTTGGCTGAGGGGTGTGAGCAAAGGGCCCTGCTGAGTTTAACCACAGAGGGATGCAAGTGGTGAGAAACCTTTTCTTTAATTAATGAGGAAGAAATCAGATTTACAGATATTTCAGGTGATTTTCATACTATTACATTTATATGATGATCTGCCCAGCCAAGGTCACCAGTCCCATCCTGTGCAGCAGCGTGCCATGCCCAGTATCACCAGTCAGAAACACCTTGCTGCACTGGTTTCTGCCACATTCAGTCTGTGGGGATTTGCCCCTTTTCATAGCAAGGAGCAGAATGTGGAGCACAACAGGTTTGCTAGGTGTGACTGCAGGAGAGCCCTGGGAATGGGAATCATTGTAGGAAAGGAGAAAAAATGTGGGAAAAAGGGAAGGGAAGGGAAGGGAAGGGAAGGGAAGGGAAGGGAAGGGAAGGGAAGGGAAGGGAAGGGAAGGGAAGGGAAGGGAAGGGAAGGGAAGGAAGGGAAGGGAAGGGAAGGGAAGGGAAGGGAAGGGAAGGGAAGGGAAGGGAAGGGAATGTGGTCCTTGGATTGGTTTGGCCCTGTATTACAGTTTCCCCATACCTGGTGTCATTTAAGGAAACTTTTTTCCCCTCTAAATTCTTGACTGCCCTCTACAGTGTTAAAAATTGAACATTTTTAATATGGTAGATTTTTATTCTTACCATTTTTCTCTATACACTTCAACTTAGCCAATAAAATTGTCAGTCCACTTTACATTCAGAATTTATTAGAGGCTGAGAAATCTTGAAGGAACTTTTGCCTGCCTCAGAGCAGTTTCTTCTGAAATGTGGAAAAATTAACTCCCTGTACACACCATCTTGTTTTAACAAAACCAGGAGATCTGACCAAGTTCCCCTTAAATAATGGAAACTTTAAAAAAGTTCTATTGCCTCTCATAGTTGAGTAGTGGAGGGAAAACTGAGCTTCAGCCATCATCCTCCAGCCAGCCTCTTGGCCTGGTTGTGATGGAAAAACAACTGCTCAGGACAAGTCAGAGCAGCCTGGGAAGCTGGCAGTGCCCTGGGAGAATGACATGCCTTGTCCTGCCAGAGCTGAGTGCTGCCTGCCCTGCCTGGGCTCCAGGGAACAGGGTGGGAATCACCCCTCAGAGGGCCTGGCCTCACACCACCAAGGAATTTCAAGGAGATTTAAACTAAGAGGTGATTTTGCCCTGAGTATCTTAAGCCTTTAAATATTATCGACTCTTAAGACAGGAAAACAGGCGTGGAGTAAGTACAGAAAGAGAAGGAGTGGCCAGAAAACTGATTCTGCAAAACACTCATATATGCAGGGAGGAGGAGACTGGTGCAGGGCTGCGCATCTGACCAAACCAGACACTGGCTTCCAAGTGTCACTGGGGTCAGCTCAGCTTTGGCTGCAGCATCTTAAAACTGTCATGTAGCTGGAGCAAAGCGCTTCTAAAAGAAACAGGAATTGCCCCAAATCAGTGCTACAACAATATCAGCTAATACCTTAAGTGAATGTGTTTATCTTGCATTTTCTGTTTCTTAAGGATTAGCTGCCTTCGCTCATTTTGTATCCAAACATTTGGATTATTTGATAATTACATATTTATTAGCCAGTCTTTCACAACAAGCTGAGTCATTTCTCTTGCACACACAAGTAAATAACTTATGGCCTGGTTAGCCTTTCCCAAGTGACAAATTCTTTATTCTATTCACTGACATTGCACCATCCCTGCCTGCTGGGCCCACAAGAGAACTGTGGACTCAGGGAGACTGAAGGCTTAAAAAAAGTCACTCAGGCACAGGCCTGGAATGTATTTGCATACGTTCCCCGAGTGTTTGAACAATGGGGCTTGTTTCTTCTCTGCCAAGAACCAGTCCCATTCCTGAAAGCGTTCAAGGCCAGGTTGGACAGGGCTTGGAGGAACCTGGTGTAGTGGGAGGTGTCCCTGCTCATTGCAGGGGAGTTGGAACCAGATAGGCTTAAAGGTCAGCTCCAAGCCGAAGCAGTCTCTTATTTCTTTTCCGTGCGGCTGTCCGGAGGTTTCTGTGGCCCGATGCTGGCATTGGAGGGATTCGGTCCGGCACCACACAGAGCTGAGACGCTTCAGTCCCACCGGGTGTACTGTGCCAAAGTCTTAGCGGAGGAGGGCGAATCAAAGGGAAGGAAAATCCCAAAAAGGCCGGGTAGGAAGGAAACAGAAAACACTGTGAGGGAAAGTCAGTGAGTCAAGCAATGAAGTGAAAATCTGAGTTAACTCCTCGCCTCTCCACTGCTCGCTCCAGAGACTCCCACAGCTCCATTTTGCGGAGGGGGAAGGCGAGGCAGGAGGCGGCCGGGCTGCGGCCGTGGCGGGGGCAGCCCCCGAGGGGGGCCCGAGGAGGAGGCGGCGGAGGCGGAGCGGAGCCCCGTGCCCCTGTGTGAGGGGCCCGAGGAGGAGGCGGTGAAGGCGAAACGCAGCCCCGTGCCCGAGTGTGAGGGGCCCGAGGAGGAGGAGCCCCGTGCCCGTGTGTGAGGGGCCGCGCGGGGCGGGCGCTGAGGGGGCGCTGCCGGCACGCGCCGCGCGGGCGGGGCGGGGGCTCCCGGCGGCCCCGGCAAAGCGGGCGGGGCCCGGGCAATCTCAGCCGCCGCCGCCGTCGCTGCCGGCTCTGCCTTTCCCTCGCTGCACCGGCACCAGGTAATCCTCGCCGCGGCTCTCCCCGTCGCGCAGGGCCGGGCCGCGCTCCCCCGGCCGCCCCCGGAGCGCGGGGCTGGAGGCGGCGCGGCTCAGCCCGCCTCGGCCGTTGCCAACCGCCCCCGCCCGCGCTCACCCGTCCCCGCCCGCCCCCGCCCCGGCCCGCCCGCCGCCGCTTCCCGCCGGGCCGGGGCCGCGTGTGGCGGCCGCCCGCCCGCGTGGGAGCCCCCGGGGCGCGGTGTCTCGGGTGTGCGGCCTCCCCCGAGCGGGGGATCCGTGTGCCTGGCTCGGGCAGCGGCGCTGGGCAAGGCAGCGGGGCGTGAGGCGCCGCGGGCTGGAGTTGTGGGGCGGGCGCTGACCCCTGGGTAGCCCGAAGTTCTGTCGGTCGGCGCTGGTGGCTGGGAGGAGAGAGAAACATCAGCTACCACGGTCCCTTTGGGCCTGGCACCTGGAGGGTTTCCTTGTTAGAAGAAGCTCTAACCTGCAGCTTTCTGCCCTGATTGTGAAAGAGCTGATAAGTGCGCGGCGGTGCCGGCGCTCGCCGCAGCTGCCGAGCCTTGGTGCAAAGGTAACGTGCTGTGATGGATCTTGTGCTCTGCTCTGGCTAGCACAGGTAGACAGACCTGACCTCGCTGTCCTCTGGCTGTCACCTCAGGGCAGCTGCTTCTGTGGGGAAAGTGTTGTTTAACAGACGGGTTTACTGTGGAAGAGTTTGGCATCGCTCGCCGAGTGAGTGACTGGTCGTGTTTTTACAGCAAAATGTGCTATTTTAGTGCTGTGCTCCTTTTGAGGTGACAGTGCTGAGTCTCTCATGCCATGTTCACGTTTGGCTGCCCTTCAGTGACCACAGGGGTAGAAGTGTCAGGAACACTGGAGACAGCACCTGTTTTCTGACAGTTCCATTAAGTTTTAGATCTCCTGGGAAGAAAAAGCATTTGGTTTACCTTATTTTGCGTTCCTTATTTTACGTTGCCTTATTTAACATGATACTATGTTAAAATAAAATACATTTTATAAATATATTGTTTATAATATGTTATAGGGAAGGAAAATATTAGCCAGCAAATTCCGGATCTCTGCAGCATTTGCAGCCCCCCCATATCACCATCTGGTTTTCAGTTTAATATTACGCAAAAGGGAAGTTCAATATTTGCTAATTTTTTAAAATGTTTCTGTTTCATTTCTTTGCAACTGACTATTCCTGCCTAATGCTTCTGTTGACTTTCCCAGTGAATCTTAATGTCTAATTCCTGCTTTTACATATGGGGGTGAATTACTAGTTGCTGATTTTCATAGCAATGTTGTGGAAGTGAGTTGCAGGGTGTTTTTCGTCGTGAGCGAGCTGGAGTAGGATTTTATTGACGAGATTAGCAGGCTTTTTACATTGCTCTATTAGTAAATGTGGTGGTGTTTAGAGACCCTTAAATGTTCGGTGCTTGACTAGTTTGTAATTTGGTGTTTATAAGGCGTGAACATTTAGGCATTCAGGTGTCGCTTATAAAGAGTAAGATGTGGGGGTTTAATTTGATCGCTAATACCGGGGGTGTTTGATCGGGCAGGCGAAGCGTTTCGGGAGCGTGACGGGCGAGGTTAAACACGCCTTTTGTTGTGCGCCGGCGGGCTGGGCATCGGAGCTGCCGTCGGAGCCGCAGGGGTTAAGGCGGCGGGGTTGGCCGGGCCGCCGCCTCCAGTGAATTCAAACTCGGCGAGTGACGGGGAGCGCGGGGGCCGGGCGGGCTTTGTTGGGGCCGGGAGCCATTTTGGGCTCGATGTCTCGGCGTGTGCCGCCCGCCGGGCAGCGCGCCCCGAGCCCGGGCCGGGCGGATGGCGGAGCGCGGGCGCAGGGCCCGGCCAGGCCCCGGTGCGAGCGGGCCCGAGCGGGCCGGGCTCCGAGCTGCTGTGCGGGGCCCTGCGTGTAAACAATGAACCGGCACGCTGCTGCTTTCACCGCCGCTCGATGCGGGGCTGGTTTTTGTCAGCCCTCCCTTTAGAAAGCGTTTCGAGAGGTACACAATGTAAACGTGCAGTGTTGTGATGAACCTGGGTTTTGCGCCTGTGTTTGGGGATCTGTGCCATAATGCTCCATGGTAACGTCTAGTGTCAAATATCGGTTTTGTTACTTGTGGGTTTTTTTGTTTGTTTGCTCTTTTAAAGGAATAATAATGTTTTGTGGATGTGTGTTTTAATAAAATGTTGATTTAGCTTGGAGCTCTTTGCTCTTCAGCCTGTTCAAACCAGTAATTAACTTGCTATGGTGAAACATCCTTTGTGGAGTATATATACTTAGGAATTTGCATTCTTTAACCAAAACCACTGATTTTATTGGTTATTCTGAGTAATAGAACGAAATCATTGAAATTACAATTAAAAAATGGGTTGCTCTCAGAAACTGATGGAGTTTGCATGTTCCAGTTTCATTGTTATTGATAGTTTGCCTAAATCTGTTTACATATATGGCATCAAATGTGTTAAATCATAGTGGCTTTATCTTACTTTAAAATGTGAGGATAGTAAAAGTTCTATTTGAAGCAGTACTACCAATATCTAGGACTTCATTGTATCATTTTTTATTCCTTGTAACATAAAAAATAAGACATACTGTCTTGGGAATTTTCTCATTGTCTAACAGACTTTGGTGAATATTTCTACTCTGCCAAGGTCCCTTTTGTGAAATGACAATTTACCACTTCCTTTGTTGCAGAGGGTTTCATGAGGAACTGCCTGGACAGTATGTTGGTCAAAGTCTGTATACCCCAAAAGCCATCAGTGAGGGTTTGCTCTGTTCCTGTGGGGTGTTTGTAGTGCACGGTCAGTGTTTGGTGCTGCTCCCCCTGCCTTGTGATGCTTCTGTGCGAAAAAGCCACTCCTGGAGCATTTCATCATCTTTCCTGGAAGCCAGGAAGCTTGCTGCCATGGTGCTAGGACTTTGTTGAGGCTGCCTGATTGTGAAAGTGACTGTCAGATAAGCTTTTTTTTGAAGTAGTGGTGCAGCCTCATGTCACTCAGAAGCTTCAAAGTCCTTTGGAGACAGCCAAGGGCCTTGTGTGCAGGTAAATTCTGCTGCACTGATTTCAGGAGTTCCTGAGTTTCCTTGTGTTCTGACAGAGTCACAATCTGTCTTCTCCCGCCCTTCTGCTGTGCTGATTTATTGTAACACAGATTCAGTTTAATTGCAAGGGAGAGATGATGCTGAGGATGACTGTTGTGTCTGCTTCCCAAAAAAAGGCAAATAGTCCAGCTGTCTCCTCTGCAGGAGCATGGAAGTTGGCTTGTAAGCTGAGGCATTCCAGTGGAACTGTGTGCTTCCCTGTAATTCACTGTGGGCTGTCTTATCAAAGTGTTCTTATTATACAACTACAGGCTTGGTTCTTGCACTATGCACACTTTAGTATTAAAAGTAGTTGTTTATGGGCTTTTACAAAAGGGAAAAAGGCAATTTTAGAATTTGGGCCTGGTAAACTGCAACAAAGCTGAGACTAGAAGTCTCCATGAAACCGAGTCCAGACAGATCTGTGGTACCTAAAGCAGAAAGGGGTTGGGCACCCAGAAGTGTTCAAACTGGAACTAAGCACAGTGCTTACCTCTCAGGTTCTCTGCCAAGTTTTGTGATTTAAGATTTTCAAAATATTTTATTAGCATGTCTCTTTCTGTTCCAGTTGTATATGAAAGTTTCATAAGGCAGAAGAAAGATTATACATGAAAACACAAGTGAACAAATTAGAGTGAGTCAATGTCGTCTGCCCACCCTGTGTCTATTTTGTAATACAAATGTAGAATATTTCTAAATAGAGTTGATCATTTGTTTTGAAGAGGTGGATAACTAAGATTAAGCTGTTGAAGTAAAAGTCAGGCTTTAAAAAAATCCAGTTTCATAGTAAATCCTAGATGCCCATTTTTGCAAATGGTGGTGGCCATCTCTGAAGATGACTTTCAAATTCTTTATAAGTCAGTTAAACCTGTTCTGTTGCTTTGAAAAATTGAGTAGAGATTTCTCCTTCTGAGTCAGAATTAATTTTAGAGCATCAGACAAGCAGTGAATCAAACCAAGCCCCTAAATCTTCCAAGAGTGATTTCTAAGTGTGGTGTTTAGATGGCAAACCTGATATCTTCACTGGAGAGCTGGGTGCTATGAAACCCAGCTATTAATAGACCTACGCCTAAGTACCTTCGAGGCTTTGCAGTTAGCACTGCCTTTGTTGAGCATGTATTTTATCTATAATAACTTAATGATACAATTAAAACCTTATCAAATAAGAAATACTGTTTATGTTCTAGCATTTGCTTTATTCAAAAATTAAATAGAGAGAGAACTGGTGGTGAAGGGGAAAAGAATAGGGAATAAACTGAGCCAACATGTTGTTTTTCAAACTCAGCCGTGGCCCTGCCCATATGGGCAGTGCAGACAGGGAGGAGCTGGGGAGCTGCTCAGAGCTCACTGGCATAGCTGAGCTTTCCATGTGGGAAAATATTGTTGGGTGTCAGAAGGATTAGCTACTGAGTTGCCAGTTAAAAAATAGGTTTTATGATGAAATGATGCGTGCTAAGCACGCGCATCAACTCCAGCGGAAACTGAACAAGGTTTTTCTACCTTGAGGGTTAAAAATCTTTATTGGCATGAACCAATTCAAACAGATCAACCTTAATCATAGTTTTCAGCTTCAGTAGGCATATGTCTGAAAAACCTGTTTTGCTATTTTTTAATACAAGTGCTCTCTGATATTATCAGCATCCCTCATCTTGAAATTCACAGTATTTCCACTTTTGTTCCTGGCGAGTCATTGCTCTCTGGTCCCCATTTCCTGTGTGCTAAATTGAGCTCCTGTTTGTTGATAAAGTAAGGCAGCAGTTGTTACATATTCCAACAGAATTTGCTGCTCATTCTAGCAAAAGAATGAGGCTGCTTTGCTAATGCTTCCGCACTACTGATTTAAGCTTCCTGTAAACAAACAATACATTTATATACAAGTTAGTGAAAACATTATGGCTCTGGGGCAAATGAAGTGAACGTAGAGGATCACTTAATGGAAATGTGTTTTCTATAATACAAAAAAAAAAAGTAAATAGCAGGAGACCTTATTTTTCATTAACTCCACTTTGCATGGGAGTGCTTGGATTCAGGAAGCTACAATGCTTAGGCCCGGAAGTTTTAATATTTTTAAGTCTTCAGTAGTCATGGAAATACTCTCCTGCCTTACTGACCTCAGGATTTGGAGGCTACAGGTAGACTGACTAAGAGCATTTTAATGTTACGTGTACAGATTGCTTTTGAGCTGCTTTTGCCTGTACCTGCTTTTTGTCCCCATTTCTTATGCATATGTAGCTGTACAAAATAAAACCTTATTTCAGCACAGGAAAGTGCATCTCCAAAATGAGATGCTTGTTTATGTTATGATTATGAAAACTAGCTGGGGGTATTTTTATCCTAGTTCAGATATGTCATCACAGATGTGTGGAATATCTTTTACTGCTGTTGAAACAGGAGCCATAGATAATCTGTAAGTAGCCAGGATTCTGTCTTGCTAACCATGCAAATCCAGAATAGCCTAATCCCTGTTTGTTAACTACAAATAAGCTTTCATCCAAGAACCTTTTCTGCAAAATTAAAAATTTTCTTTGGCTAATGAAACTGAGGAGGGCTGAAGGTTTTTTGCCAATACTTTGAAATTGAAAGTCAAATTGTTCATAGTACCACAAGTAGTCACCCATGCAGCTCTGCAAGTTTGTTGATATGACAACATCAGTTTTTATTTTCTTCTGAAAGCTATAATACCTTTCAAAGACCCCATGGAAAGTTTTACAAATGTTACTTGGGTGGTTTTGATTTGGTAGTTTTGGCTTTGGGTTTGTTTTTTTGGAAGTGGATGGCGCTCTGGAAAATGTGCCTAATTCTAACCTATGAGTCACTTTGCAGTTGGCTCTTTTGCTAGGGTGTGTATTCAGTGGTTTTAATGACAGGAATAAATTATGTGAAATGAAGGATACTCCCTCACTGCTTAGGGGATGGTATTCAAAAGTGCTAGAAGAAAATTATTTGACTATATGTAAAAACTTTCTCAAGTTTCTTCTGCATTATCCGCAGTTGGTGCACAGAGCAGCCTGTGCCTTGCTCAGAGGGCACTCAAAGCAAAACACATTTTGAAGAGATCTCTGAACCATGACTGTGTCATTCTTTAGATTTTTAGACTTAGCTTCTTTAGGGGATACCAGCACAACATAGTTCCTGTGGAAGTGTTGTAATTTGGTTGTGATAAGAGTTTGGCTCATAACTGAGCCAGAGAACTTGGAAACAGCTGAAAGTAGGGTATCATAAAGAAGGTCACAGCCAGAAATACCCTGAGCTTCCTGTAGTAATGATAAGGGATACCTGGCACTAGCAGCAATACTACTCCACTACTGAGAGCTCCATGTTTCTGGTAAAAGCTCTTTTATTCAAAGCTTAATAACACAGGCTGAACAGTGCAAGGGCTCCTTGATTGACTTGATGTAATTTGAAGTCATTGCATTACTTTATTTTCACCTTTTACAGTATGATTTGAAACTGTCAACATGGACTTTTCACGTCTACACACGTACACCCCTCCCCAATGTCTGCCAGAGAACACTGGCTATACATATGCACTCAGGTGAGAACCCTTTTCTTCTTGTAGCCAAACTGTCTGTTCTGAATGTTGCTAATCTGGAGAGTTGAGCTTTCATGGTAAGTAGCTGACTTCTTTGAAGAAGTGGGCTTTTTCTAATCGGGTTTGAAAACAAGTGCTGTGTCCTAACTGGAGGAAAGAAAACGTTGAACTAACAGGACAATGACTAAGATAATGACTCAATGTTTATTAGTTGCTATGAATAACTTGTATCCGCCTAGTTACAACTGCTCTTGGATTTCTATAAATATGTCCTCAAAATTCTTCAATGTTTTGTGTCTTGTAACTTTGGTGTGTGCTTTCTTTTGTGACTTGGGACCACTTTCACTTTAAAACACTGATTTTTGCGCACTCATTGCCGCTTGTGTGGGACTTGGCTGGAAGGAAATTATTGATTACTTCTTTTAGCAAAGCTGCTTGTTGGGTGAATGTAAAATCTGTGTTCTAATGAGCTTGCTTTTCCTTGTAACTTGTTTGTATCTTCTAATGATCTTTTTTTTCTTGTATCTTTGTTTTGCTTAAATCAGTTTTCTAGAAACTTACTGTAGTGTTTGGTAGTTTTTGTCTTATGTATTCAGAATAAGTGTTGTGATGCCTGTTTTGAGATTTTTACTATTAATGTTGCTGTTCTAATCTACTGAGCTATTCCTGCTGTTGAGATATATACCTGCTTCAAAATACATCAGTGATCTGAGTTATTGGTTTAGCTAATTCTAAGTTTAAAAATTATTGTTTGTTAGGATGCAGTATGAGATTTTGCTTTTCTGTTTCTTCTGTACATCATTATTATGTGTTGTTATTAAAATCCATTATAGAGATAGGAGAATACTTGGCTACTTGCCAATAAAACAGAAGTTGGTAAAACTGTAGCATTAAGAGATTACTGAGTTAATTCTCTTCTTTTGTGTGCTCCAAAACTGTACATTTACATTTTCTGTTGGGGATCATGGCTTTTTTTTTTTTTTAAGCTATAGCCTAATGTCAGTAGTGTTGCAAATGTGGCATGTTTTGTGTTGCATCAATTCAATTGCAATTTTTCCTGAATTTTATGAAAAACTATTGGTAAAATGTTGATTATGTACAAGTGAGTTTTCTAATTTCAAGAAAAGCATGCTGGGCAATGAAACACGATCTACATGCTTTGTATCCAGCAGCAGTTTCACTTCTGTATTACTGAGTTTAGTTTTGTGTGGCAAATGTACCTTAGAGATTGGCTGAAATATTGCAACTCCTGACAGGTTAAACTCCTGTGGTATTCTTGTGCAAAATTCTCAACCAGTGAGACAGTGGGCAAGTAGAAAGAAAGATGCAGAATGATAAATCCTATTGGACATTTGGAGGATATTTAATTATAACTTTGGTGGGGTTTATTTAGGGGACAACTGAGTGTTTGTCTTGCTGCATAAATGAAGAATGCTTTGCAAAACTGAGGAGTTGTGAAGGGGTTGTATGTCCTGAAACTTTCCAGCTTGCCATTTCACTGTGTGAACCTATTAGGCATGTCCATACAAATGGATAGAGCTGGGTAAGATGAAGTTTAATAACTGAATTAATGAAGGCCAGTACAGTTTAACTAGGTTGAAATTAATTAATTGTAATTCTTCCTTATATAGAAAAGAAGGATTGGCAAGCTCTTTCTTTAAAATTGTGTGATGCCCCAGATGTTGAAATAATGGGAGCAAACTACTCGGTACATTGACATGGCAGTACTTTCAGGGTGTCAAGACAGTAAACCACAGTCTATTGTGCAGACTCTTGCTGTGCCTCTGCTTGCTCTATATGTGCAGAATGACATCTGTTATTGTAGCTCTTCCTACGCTGGGTCAAACAACATTGGAAGATCTGAGGAAATTTCTAATCAGAAATATTTTCATGTTGAAATTTGTTCTTTCTTACCGCTCACCTGTGTTTGTTTTGCTTATATTCTAAACTGATTTATTCTGCCTTTGACAATTCAATTTTTATGGAATCTTTTCTTCAAAAAAATTGGCTTGGGATGTAGCCCTGCAGAAAGCAGTACAGTGAAGTTTGATACCACAAAGCTATTAATAGAGTTGGCTATGATTTATTAATAGAACTTATATTAATACTCACTGGAATCACTGTGTGTTCATAGCTGTAGTGCTTCTACTTTGTGCTTCTACTCCTCCAGCCCAAATCAGAAAAACATCTAACTGATATACCTAAATAATCTTTATCCTCCTCCAAATGCAAGTCAAACTTGTGAATCTCACCCACCTGTCAACATGCAATTTACACCCCACTCTTATGACTGATCTTTCTTTTTAGTCACCATCATCTTTTGAATTGTGTTGTCAGTTTGGGTGGCTTTAACACTTCTTCACAAATATGGGTTAAATCAATAAGAATTTGGTTTGATTTTCTGTGTCAGAGCATTCAACTGGGGTGTAATTTTCTGTGCAGTAATTGAATAAAATCCTTTGAGGTTTTTAAGTATGTTCTGGGTCTGACTGAAGAAATAACTAAACAATTCAAGGTAGAGTCCTTGATCACTTAATGTAAGTAATGCCCCCTGGTTAGAAAGCCTGTGAATGTTTTTGTATTGACTGTATGTCTGTCCATGTTAGATGATGTCTGTTCAGTTGTAGTTTTCCAAGTGTATTGTATGTGCCTGTTATCCTGAATAGTCAAGAACATCACTGCCCATTTCATTCCGGGAGTATTTATAAATAAATGACACTTCAGGTCCTTCAGACATACTATAGACATGCTAAAATTGGCAGACCTCGTTCTCATTCCACTTACTTGAAAAAGAACCTGAAGTCTAGGACATTCTTACTCTGTAGAAGCTCATGTGAAGAAGTATCAAGAAGCTGGAAATGTAAGACTAGATCAAGTCACCAGCTCTGCCAGCAGCCATGGCAGCTGTTTGCTGGGGGAGGGAACCAGTCCTCACTGTTAGCAGAGGTTGTCCAGGAGTGTAGGCTAATTGCATCCCACCTTTAGGTGTTTCTTGGTTAGCTGGACATGTTGCATAGGAGGACATCAATGTACAGGTTAATTTCTAGCCCTTGAAAGGAAGGGCAGTGGTTTTTTATTTACTGTAGTCTTTTCTGTGGAAGAAAAACGGCTGCATTCCAAAGCATGGGAAGTGAAATGGCAAGTTAGGAGACTTCTAGGTACTGTCCTGCTGCCAGAGGACTGATAATGTGAAGAGAATTATTACCCTACATAAGTGAGAGACAAGCCCCTTCTGTTAAAAAAAATTCCATGGTGATTTACTGGGTTTTTTTAGATAGTAGAGCTCAAATTCGAACTATTTATTCAACCCACATTGATATAAATGCTCATTGAGATACTTGGTAACAGCAAGTGTTCATAAACAGAAACAAATTGAGGCTGGTCACAGCTGTCAGCTTGTTCTGTGTACTTTGTGTTCTTGTGAATTGAGTGTCTGTAAGAAACGTGGGGTGAAGATGAGGAAAAGCAAATGCATAGTGGCAAATGTAAATAGCAAAACTGAGTTCTGAAACAACTGTTTAGGGAGGGACTCAATAGAAAACTGTTGTGGCTCTGACCCTCTCAGAATAACAGCAGGAGCAGGCACATTTAACCCATATTCTCTCTTCATATCTGTCAGAGTATGAGTAATTTATGTTTAGCATTTTTGAAAACTGTAAAAATTAAACTCTTTAGTCTACAATTGGTTGAATATATGAGAAAACATGTTATTTCTTCTCCCTCTTCCAGCCAAATGAAAGCAAGGATTAACAAGCCTAATGCATTTTGTATATATGCTGGGTTTGTTAAGTTGTGCTGAGGCTCTTTCCTGCCTTGCACAGGGTTGCACTGCACGTGCCAGCGTTATCGGGGCAGACCAGTGAGATCCAGCGCACAGAACCAAAGCCCTGCCATCAAATCTGTGCTACTCTGGGACATGGAAGCAGCTACTTTGGACAGACTTTGGTCTGATCTTTTGGGCTGAATGCCCAGCTGGTTTTGGAGCTATGAGAAATTTCCCAGCAGTGTGTTGTCTGGGTTTTTTAGCCAAAAGAAATGCAATTGATATGCTCTGACAGCCCCATTTTACATACTTTTCTTTGTATTGAGGAGCAATGAAGGAAGTGATTTCAAAAGCACCACCTTGTCAGAATTACATCATTACTGTAAGTGTAGTTTCAAGGCCTTCTGGTCCTAACTTAATTCTCTGCTGAAGCAGTGCAGTACTTAGCATGTTATTGCTTTGTGATGTTCTGAGATCTTTAATGATGGTGTGAGAAAACTATTTCCATTAAGTCGTTTTTACACAAGTACATTTTATAGCAGCTATTTGTATGCATTTTTAAAGGGAAAGCTTCTATTTCAAATACTGGTTGCACAGTGGAATTACTCATTCAGATCTAATTTGCTTGTTTGTTTTTGTTTGGGGAGAAAGAGCTGCTGTCATAAACAATTCTTTGCATATCTCTTCTTTTAAAAACCAAACAAAGCCTCCAGGAGTACTGAAATGCTGTTACATCTCTGTATATCCCTGTGGCCCAAGAAGGGACAGAGTCCTTATGAAAGCTGGCCCAGAGCACTCAGCATTTGGATGCTGTGGGTCACAGGGCTGAGCAGTTCCAGAGCCTGACCTGCTGTGCAGTGCCCTGTGCCAGCAGCCTCTGCTCACTTGCATAACTGAATGTTTCCTTTGGTTGGAAGTATGACAGTTCTGCTTTAGGCTGAACTTCTGCTTTGGTGAATGTATTTCTTACAGACTCCTCAGGTTAATCTGTTTGTGTTTGCCTTGTGTTGCTGCTTTGTCTTCACTGTAAGTTTTCATGGAGGCTCTGAGAGAACCATGTGCCAAAATGTGGAATTCCTGGGGTAACAACATGAAGGCTCTCTATGTGTAAACTTGCCTCTGTGGAGAAAAACAAATTCAAGTCTCTAAGCATTTTTTGTTAATTCTGACTTAAATATTTGTAATGGTTTGCATTAAATTAGGAAATATTTTTAAACCACTTTTTTAAAAGCAAGTAATGGTTGTTAAACTGAAATAGCTGAAGTAGGGAAGTCTTTAAGTATCTTAAAGGGAGGAGGTTCCTACTTGGTAAGAGGTAGAAATTCAGGGTGATGTGGCATATGGATCTTCAGTTCTCAAAACAAGGACTTGGGAAACAGAAAATCGACAAAAATAAACTTAGACTGAAAATTAATCTTTGCCTTGCAACTTGGAGTGTGTAATTTTTAGTTTGCTTCTAGGCATAGTGAAGAAATTGTCATGAATGGCTTCCACTCTCAAATTGGTCCCAAAAGAATGAGTGCTTGCTCTGGCTAAACTTCATATGTGGTTTCCATGGTGGTTATTTATTTCTGTGATTTATTTTCAGTTGTAGAACTGGTAATATGAATTGCCTAGGAGAACTTTGAATATCTACATATATCTAGATTATTTGGGTTATTTGGTATATCTTGTGGGGATTGTACCATAACCCTGAATGAACTTTATTTAATGGAAACTTGGACTAGCTTGAAAAACCTGTTTGTTACCAGGTTGAAAATTCTCCCAGTAATTTTGCTGTTTTTATTTTACTGCAGTTCGAGTTATTCTTCATCTGCTTTGGATTTTGAGACTGAGAACAAAATAGATCCAGTGTTTGATTCACCCAGAATGTCTCGGCGTAGTTTACGGTTGGCTGCTGGAGGATACAGTAAATCAGATGATGGACAGAGTGATTCCCTTCATGACAGCTCTTATGCTGGAAGCACGTCCTTCAGGGATCAGTCTAAGTAAGCATTTTTAGTCATCACTAGTAAATCCTGAGTCTTACTGCTTGAGCACAATAATGCAGAAAGGTTACCTACAGGTCTTATTTTTTGTTCTTGGTGTTTGCTGCCATACTCTGAAATTTATGTTCAGTATGTGGTTTGCAATGACAATTTTTTACAAACATCTGTGTCAAATTATAGGTGCTTGAAGGCGAGGACTTCCTTTTAAACCTTGTTTGCTCTGTTTAGTCACATCAGTGTTGAAATGACTGTTATTTCATTTATTAATAAAGTGAGAAAGTGACAGAAATGTGTCTTTAGTGCTATGTCTTACTTGCCTTTGTTTCCTAGGGTGGTAAAGCAACGCAGAAGTATGAGCAAGCAGTCTGGCAGTGGAAGACATGTGCCAAGGAAAAATCTGTCCAGCTCATCTATTTTTAGCCAGAGCAGTTTCAATAGCCATGCCAGTGATACATCAATGATATCCACTGTATTGGATGAGTCTCTGATTCGAGAACAGACAGAAGTTGATCATTTCTGGGGTAGGCAATAATTGCTATTGCTCGTATCTGTGCTGTTTGCTTTGGTGTGTATAAATTTATGATCTTTGCATCATCTGTTGTCCACCCCATCCCCAAACATGTGTACATTTGCACTTCATCTGTAGGGGTCTGCTTGCTAAGATGCCCACTGGAAATTCATTGTCCAGTGTGTAAATTTGATTTTCTGGCATGGTTAATGTCAAGACATTCACAGTCAAGTTACTATGCCAGCAAACATAAACACTTCCGTGATGCAATGCCATAATTATATCTCCTGTCATTGCTTTCTTCAAAATGTACACTGAGTTCTGTATTGAAAGAATGGTAAACATATAACTTGTTTTTGAAAAGTCAAAGGCAAAGCATTGTCTTACTTGTTTGTAGGCAGAAATGTGTTTCTTTTTAACATACCTTGAGATGAAAGTTTCAAATTAGTGGCATTTCAGAGTTTCCCAAAAGGTTTTTTGTTTGTGACTGGCTGGTTTGGCTTTTTAACTATACCAAAATGTATTTTCCTGGAACCTTTGCTCTTCAATAAAGATAAAATATGGGAGTTGTCTATATAAAGTATTGTCTGTGTGAAGTATTGTGTACAACCAGCTCAGCAATTTGTTCTATCTCCCAATTCAGACTATTTGTTTCCAGTCAGAATAATTGTGACCTTCCCAGAGTCCTAGTGGGAATAATTGTATCGACCTTGGTAAAACCCATTCTAAATTTTAGATAACCTGGCTCTTAAAACAGAATTTTAAATACAGTAGTATCAAAGTAGTTATGAAGCAGCAGAAACATTGTAAGCTTGTAATTAGCTGCTTTAACTTCTTGTGGGAACTAAGTCAAGGTGCAGTTGGCATTCATGTTGCTTTGCCTGCCCCTTCTGTGGTGGGATGATTTTCACAAGGATTACCCTACTACAATAAGGTCTGGATAGGTGTTTCTCTGATGGGCTGCAAAATGTTAAATGCTAACCATAAAGAGACTTTTTTTGAAGTCCTAGAATTAGCAGGACTTCTAACTTGAGTTTATGTCAGATATTGTAATTCAATTCAGGTCTTTCTTATATTTGGGACCAATTTCTTCTTTTTTTTCGTTTGCAGGCCTTGATGAAGAAGGTGACCCCAAAGGTAAGTGCGCTTTGCTTTTCCTTGCACATGGTTTCTGTGGGACAGGCCCGGTGCTGGCAGTGCTGCCATGGGTGCTGTGCTGTGTTGCAGGCAGTGACACCACGCTGCTGCAGGGGAACGGGGGCATTGCAGCCCCAGAGCTGCAGCCCACGCTGAACGGCTACACATGCAGTGACTGCAGCATGCTGTCAGAGAGGAAGGAGGTCCTCACTGCCTACTCAGCTTCCCATGTGCCATCCTCCAGGATCTACACTAGGGACAGGAGCCAGAAACATGCATCTAGTAAGTTACTTTCTCTTGTGTTTCATTTCTACAGTGTTATTTAAGCATCTGTCTGACCCTGATGAACTTGCCAGTAACTGAATTCTGGAGATCAGCTTTTATTTCAAATACCTTTTTCTGTATCAGTTGATGTTTTATGTACTTGTCAGATTCTGATATATAATAATCTACTGATTTTCAGTGCTGCTGTACAAATCAAACAATTGCAAAATTCAAATTGCCCATGTATCTTAAGTTATAAAATTATTTGGGCAGCCAGAACTGATTGTAAGTCTCCTAATCTGAGATCAAATCTGTGTGGCTCTGCCTATGAAATATTTGGTAATGGTTTCCAAGTTACAAACTTCCTGTGCTTTTTGGTTTACAATTTTTTATCCCTCATGTGATTTGAACTTTCAAGGTTGAGCACAATTGTTACTTTGCAGTGCTTGTGTTATCAAGGGAGTCTCTGAGAGGGCTTTCTACTTTCTGCTTCCTTTTTTCTCCTCCTCTTTTAACCTTGCAGCTTTTTATAGTGTTTCTAAAAGCTAAATCTCAGCTACATGAAAAATTGAAATCCAAAGGGAAAAACTGATTCCAAATAGTCGCTCTAGAGACTACATTCCTGAAGCTTGAAAAACTGAGTCTGTATAAATGAGATTCTGCCTTTCCAAGACAATCTCCATTCAGTGGATTGTTTTCCTCATTGTTTTGCCCATGTCTGCCTGCCTCTTGCACCTGGGGTTTCTTGATTACTGGTTGTCCTCAGTTACCACAAAGGATTTGTTTCCTTAATGACCTTGAATTAGAAAGGAGCCAGATGTGGAATTTTGTGGGTTTGTTAAGTCTTGAAGGAAGTTTGTTTTCAGTACAAGAAAAAGGAATTAGTCTGTTCGAGCTATATGATATGACTTCAAATACTTTAGTATTTCTTTGTAGCTAGTGTGTAGCACAGGGTAGAATTCTTTTGACTTGAACAGTCAACTACTTAAAGTGGCACTGCATGAAAACTCTTTCTGTACTTATGAGTTGGTATTCACACGAGAGTTTTCCTCATCTTTGTACATTCCTTTGAACTCTAATATAGGGGTTTGAGTCAAACTTTGGGGGTGTGTGGGTGGGGAAAAGCACACAGTCATGGCAGAGTTTTGGGATGTGGCCAAGTTCAGGACAGTGGCAGTGGTGGATTTTGGCTTTGTTCCTGTGGCTCTGGAGGAGGGTGTGTCTCTAGCACTTCAGGCAGACCTCTGTAGGAACTTCCTCTGATGTAAGAGCAGGGAAGATGGTGAGCAGTCCTTACTCCTTCAAATCCAGAATAATCCTGTAATGTCTCTTTGGAACTGTGACCCCAAAATCAGGATCAGCAGTTCACATCAGTGAGGAATCCTGAGTTCCATAAGCAAGGAATTCATTGTTCTTTAGAGTTCTGCATTCTCACTAAACAAAGCTGTTCTTGCTGAAGTTATACATTTTGCCTTGAAGTCATTATCCAGGGTGTGTAATTCTTAAAAAAGCTTTCATGCAATATCTAATACACCTAGACTTTTCAAACCACGTTTTCTGAAATTTCATACTCTTGGCTAAACAAAGGCTTTCCCTGCTTTGTCCTCACTCTTATACAAGCTAATGGTGACCAGAGAACAGAAGTACATATTTCTATGGATGAATAATTTGTATTCACACTGTTTTTTTCAATAGGAGGAACATATTTCTACATGAGTAAGATTCTACGATTGGTCAAAAATACTGCAGCATCTTTTGCATCACTATTAGTGCAACTCTTTCAAATGGTTTTGCTGAAGCTGGGTTATGAATATAAAGGTACCTTTTCAGTTGTCTTCCTTGGTCTGCAAACAAAGACAGAGTGTGTATATTGGGGTTTTTTTCTTATGGACTTCATCTTTGGCACTATGGTCTTTTGGCTGGATCCTGTCTTTCTCAGTTTTTATTTCACTTGTGCCACACTTTTCATACCTTTCCTGTTTTTGAAAGTATCAAGATTCCCTTATATGAGATCCACAGGTTGATTTTATTAGGAAATGGTAGAGAGTAAGTTTTGACTTGAGAAACTTGATTTTTAAAAACTGTGACGATAGTGTCAAATTCTGATTTTTCAGTGTCTTTCATTCTCTCTTACCACCCTTAAACCTGCTGTGCACTTAAAGCTCATTTAGATCTGTCTTGGAAAACTCAGACTGCTCTCATCAATCTGCACTACTTTAGAGAACATCTTGCTTTCCCTGAAAATATTAATTTCTTCTTTAGTGCTTTCTCTTCTATAATACCTGTTCTACAAGTGAAGTTAAATTGCCATAGGCAGAAGGGAACTGATTTTTGCATGTGAGTAGAACTTTGCTCTCCTCCTTCTCTCTGCTCAGAGCCTTATAATTCCTAATGCTTTCTTCTCCTTCTTGTAACAAGTTTGTTAAAAGCTGATGCATTTGATGGAATGTTGGGAACAGGAACTTACTTGATGAGGAGTTGTTTGTTGTTTTGTTTTTTTTTTTTACAAACTGCTATCTGAAAAGAAGAAGGATTTTTTTGAACTAAGAGGCCCCCTGATATTTAAAGAAGGAACAAGATGACACAGCGTAGGCTTCTTCCTCAATCATTTTTCAGGTTTCCTTAGAGTCATCTGACTTTAATAGTGAACCAAGCCAGTTTAGCTAAAATCTGTGTCTATGAAAGGCTTTGAATTTGATAATCAGAATCTGTGTGTGCTTTTTGGATGTGTTGCAGCTCACTCAGACTACTGTGGAAGCATGAATGTAAAGGAGTTCTACAGAGAAGATCGTCGCCTTGGTGTGAATGAAGAGTCAATATGTAAGTGCAGTGATTGATGCAGTCTCCGTCCTGGGCTCTACACCAGGTGGTTGCTGTAATAGTAGCATCTCACAGCCCCTGACACTGTGGGAGCTACAAAGTAAATGTTTGGTTTGCAACTTAAATGTGGGGGGGATGGTGATCCCCTGGTGTACTGTAGTATTTCCCCTAGCAAGTTTCCTTCCCTGAAGTTTGCTTAGCAGTTTTTGGGTTGATAACTGATGATCTGAGATAGACTTGTTCAGGTTATTTTTTAACAGATCTTGACTTGATCCTGCCTTTATCCCATTAATCCACTGTTACCACAACCAACAGGTGATGACTGTAAAGGGAAGAAACATCTTGAAATGTACACCACAGACCACATGCAGTCCTCATGGGCTAAAAGGGTAGCAAGGACCATTGGGCACACCTTTTCTTCTGCAGGTTGACTTGGATATTTTTGTTTGCTTTTATTTTGCATCACTGTCTCACAATGTTAATCACACGTTTTGTGTTTGGGCTTTTTTTCCTTCCTTCATCTATCAAAGTAGGGTAGAAAAGTGCCTAGACAACTAACTTCCTTAACACCTCTCCTGTCTGAATTCTTGCTCTGATTTTGGCTTTTGTACAAGCTTGGCAGGCACCTGTAAGTGAAAACAATGCGTAGGGTAATGTGTGCCTCATATGTTAGAAGGAACAAGTCAGATTAATTTATTGTACTTTGGGGATATCTGTATGCTTGGCTAGGTTGAAAAGCTGACTTTAAAGATGAGATACTGGTATGCAGATTATTTGAATAAAGGGGTTTTAACATTTTATTTTTGTTCTAGTGATAGTCAATTTTTACAGGAATCTTGTGTAGGGATAGAATCTACCCTGTGAGATGAGCGTTCCTTAGCTTGAATGACAGAGGCATCAAGGATCTGTTGAGTGCTCTTTATTCAGCAAAGGAAAATGATTTGAGACACTTCAGTCACCTAAATGATTTGCAAAACATTGGGTTGGTATATCTATAATCCCTCAGATTAACCCAGACATATCTGCTAATCTAAGAATGTAGGTTTATTTTCTAAACATTAATGGTGTAGTTTGTTCTGTAGAAAGATTGGTCCTAGTCTTGGACATAGTACTTGTTTGCCTCAGCAGGCTTTAAGTTACAGCATTTTATTATGGTGCATTGGATGGGCAGATTGGTGGAAGTTTTTTTCTCTTAAAGAGATACAGAACTATCCTACTTGAACACTCAGCTTAATGTAAATTTACTGCTTGCAGCTTCTAAGTGGGAATATTTTCTGTTATTTATCAATATTTCTTAGACATCACTGGAATTTTAAATTTTCAGTTGTTCTCACTTCTGCACAGTAACCGAGATAATGAGCTTGATGTATAATTTTGAACAAATAAGATGCTTTTAAAGTAATTGTGCTTAAAGCTTGTTTTTGTGGTAGTACTCTTGCTATTCTCTGCTACACTTTGCATGGCATTGTTAGATAAACATGTTACAAAATGTAAACTTGGATTTTGGAAAAGTGATATTCTAACTGCACAGGTGGTGTTCAGTCTGTTTATTTCTGTCCATGAGAATTCAGTTTCCAAACTGTCTTGGTTTTACTTTATATTTATTAGTGGCTTGCTTTGCTTTTAAGTAGTGAAGAACCAAGTTTGAGATTACTGAAAGGTACAGTTTAAAATTCTGCAGAACATGTGATGAAGAGAAGGTGCAGCTCCTTTGTGCCTGTTACCACATGGAGTTCATTTGTTATAATCCAGGTTACTTTGTGCTTCACGTGTTGCGAACAGCGGGAGCCACGGGATGGCTTGTGTCGCAGAAGGTGTTGTCTCTACTTTGGCTGGCCATTCTCTCTCCAGGTTACTATTCTAATCCCTGTGTGTGTGTGTGCATTGCCTGTTCCTTTTGGCAAATTAGGGGACTGCAGGGGCTTGCACTAATTCAGCTGTGCTTCTGCTGTAGCTTTTGTGTTTTGAAGTGCATGTGCTGCTTTATTGACCAAAATATGCTTAATGAGAGGGTGTGTTTCTGTTCACAGACATTACAGGAGAATAACCAGAGGGAATGAGTGTGTGAATATGGGGTGTCAAGAATAATGGGGTGTGTTTGGTTTGGCAGTCAATTGCTATATTGGTATTCCTCTTACCAAAACCTGCTGCTGCTAATCTGTGTGTTTCCTGGAGCATACCAAGGTCTCCAGTGTGTGATAACTTGTGTTCAGACATTCATACTGAATTTCCAGTGAGGTAGCATTGCCATAACAAAGGAGCATTTCATCTCTTTGCATGGCTGTTGACCTTGTGGAGTAGCTGTTGTTACAATGCTGTCATACTTGTGGTATCTAGATGTCAGTAAGCTGCATGCATTGCCTTATTCATGCGTTTGTCCACTCTGCAAAGCTTTGTTGGTCACAGCTGCATGTCCCTCTGCTTGGTTTCTTTGAACAGTAATTACATTTCACACTCCCACCTTTTGTTTTCTAGGGAGGGCAGCTTCTGGCATGTTCAGGTTGCTAAGAACTGGGTGGTATCAACTTGTTACTCTGATGTCTTTGCTCAAGGCATTTCTTGTAAGAAGGTGCGTATCCTTTGAAATAATTGTTTTGTGAGCAAGTCATTTACCCAGTTATAAATCAATTGATCATGGTAAATGTGTTTTTCTTGTAAACTGTGCTCTCTTTCTCTAGATGCCTTCCAAAGAACTACAGGTGGTTACTGTTTCTTATCCCACTCCTGTTTCTGCTAGGTATGTCAGTTGTTCACTTTTAATACAAATCAGTGTGTGTACTACAGCTGCTCCAAAATAGCATTTTGAATTGATTTATGAAGAAGATGCAGAACTGAAAAAGAGCAAGTTTGTTTGTGAACAGGGCAGTAATTCAGGTTTCAGGGTACTGACAAGTCAGCGAGCTTTCCCCTTGTCACAAAAGCAATATCCTTGATTTAATTGCATAGAGCTCTTTTTAGAAAGAGTGGCTGAATAAGTAAATGCACTGAACTCCTTTTTTCTTTACCTCCCTTCATAGGAGTAGCAGTGAAAGAGTAGACTGGGTACTGCTTGCTTTGTCAGTCTCCATAGAAGTGTGGTTAAGTTTTTACCAACTCATCCAAAGTCTCTCCTTTGCTCTAGATCCTGCTTTAGTTGCTTAAGGTACTGTTGACTTTAGAGTGGTTGGTAGACAGTGTTCAGGCAGCTGTCAACTGAAATGAAACAAATTGAAGTATTTATCAGAAGTGCTGGGCCATTTCTGAAAAGCAGTTTCATGTCTTTGTGAGTCTTAAAAACTTGCAGCTCTTTTGTGGAGAAGATTAAGCTTCTTGGAAAATTACAGTGGAGATTCAAAGTCCTCTGTATAAGGGTGGACAAGGAAAGAATTTACCCTGTGTAGAAAATGCTGCTACTTAGGTGGTTACTGTTTCTTATCCCACTCCTGTTTCTGCTAGGTATGTCAGTTGTTCACTTTTAATACAAATCAGTGTGTGTACTACAGCTGCTCCAAAATAGCATTTTGAATTGATTTATGAAGAAGATGCAGAACTGAAAAAGAGCAAGTTTGTTTGTGAACAGGGCAGTAATTCAGGTTTCCAGGGTACTGACAAGTCAGCGAGCTTTCCCCTTGTCACAAAAGCAATATCCTTGATTTAATTGCATAGAGCTCTTTTTAGAAAGAGTGGCTGAATAAGTAAATGCACTGAACTCCTTTTTTCTTTACCTCCCTTCATAGGAGTAGCAGTGAAAGAGTAGACTGGGTACTGCTTGCTTTGTCAGTCTCCATAGAACTGTGGTTAAGTTTTTACCAACTCATCCAAAGTCTCTCCTTTGCTCTAGATCCTGCTTTAGTTGCTTAAGGTACTGTTGACTTTAGAGTGGGTGGTAGACAGTGTTCAGGAGCTATCAACTGAAATGAAACAAATTGAAGTATTTATCAGAAGTGCTGGGCCATTTCTGAAAAGCAGTTTCATGTCTTTGTGAGTCTTAAAAACTTGCAGCTCTTTTGTGGAGAAGATTAAGCTTCTTGGAAAATTACAGTGGAGATTCAAAGTCCTCTGTATAAGGGTGGACAAGGAAAGAATTTACCCTGTGTAGAAAATGCTGCTACTTCCCACTAAGATATTGCCAAAATAAGTGTAATCTTGTGAAATGCTATTTTATTTCCACGGAAGCCTAAATTTCTTCCAACTTTTATTAGCTCTTATACAATGTGATATGTAGTAAGTGTATCATGCAACATATTTTCCATGGAGATAAAGAGCAGCATTTACATTCAGAAAATGTGGCCTGTCTTATTCAGCAGAGGTGACCAAGGTGCCTGGGAAGCAGTAGTATGAGTTTAGGCTTGTACCATGATATATAAAAGTGCAAGCTGCCTGTCTCACAACTATGTGAGTGGGAATGATGAATGTTACCTAATATTCTTGAGGACTTGATAAAAAATTTTAAAGCTGGCTTGTGGTGGTGTTTGTTTGATGTGTCCTTCACAGCTGCCAAGCAGACCATTTGTAGGTATAAGCAGTCAGAATGGATAATTCTTTTGAACACACATTGCTTTTTGTTTCTGTTCTAGGTTTGTGGTTCTGGGGGCTTAATGGCTTCATTTCATTATTACCTCCATTGAACTGGACAAGAATTGGCACAATACAGAGAACAGATGATTCTGTTCATGTTCCTGAACCACAAGATGACTCTTTTCATTCTGTGCCACCTCCAAAGGTAAGGGAGAACAGACCAGGGAAGAACTTGCATATATTTAAAAATCTCTTAACTCCCATGTCTTCAATATTTTGTAATAAGTACTTGTTGCACAAGAGTAATGTAGATAAGTTGATTTGTATACGTTAAAGCATTATCTTTACATTTTAGGACACCATAAATGTCTTTGACTTTGGTCGTATAAGTGAGCTGGAAAAGCAAATGGCCTTCGTGTCTGACAGATGCCATGACCGAAACAAAGAATACAACAAAGTGATGAGCCTGCTCCAGAATCTTCAAGATCAGGTTGCCACAATGAGTGACAGAAGTGAAACATTGAATTTAATAAAAAATGTAATGAGTCAATATCTTAAAGATATGAAATTGGAGGAAAAGGTAAGACAGTCACCTATTGATGTTTCCTGATACAGATTGTTCTGTTATATAAATGCAGACTGAGAGTGATTTGACTGGAGAATTCTTTTTCTGCTCTAGAAATAACCAATAGGTAGTAAGGGCCAGGGAGTAGTTGTGGGTATTTGTTCCTCCTTTGTTATTGGTGACAAAGGATTAATTCCAGACAGGTGGCCTAAAGTAGATTCCTACATTGCTGAAAAGCTGCTGGATTTATCCTGTTTCTATACAGATAAAGAGGACCATAGGAAGGACTAGTGACAAAGCAGGGATTTTGTGGTAAAATTCCCTGTATAACCCCTACTGCAGCTAAATCAGACTTCTGTATTTATTACAGATTCTGTAATTTCTCACACTATCTGCAGGATAAATCACTTAAACATTCACAGAACAGAATGAAAAGTGCACTTTGCAGAAAATATCAGTTATGGTATTTGTACTCCAAAACAAAATACACCCCCTTTTTCTTCTCTGTTTTTTAAGACTGATTTCCTGGCTTTACATAAAGAACATGAATTGCGCATCCAGAAGCTGGAAGAACTTCTTAGAAAACTCTCAGCTGAATCTGAGGTATTGACAGTGAGCTTTGCTGGCTTGTTCTAATTGTAGCCTGCTGATAAAGCATACTTTTTTTTTTTAATTTGCTGTTCCAAAAAGCAGTTTCCTTTACTGTGGCTATTACAGTTCCCTAAGTCTCAAAATTTTGTGTGTATTTTGGTTCCCCCTTCTTGAAGAGGGTTACATTCCAAAGTTTAAAAATTATTGACCATTGAAGCAGGTTCTATTTGGAATGAAACCTTTTTATACAGAGGAATGAACATAATTGTGTATGCAGTCCCATACAGGTGGTGCTAAAGTTTACTTTTATATAACATTCTTTATCCTCTTTCTTTCACTTGAATTTCTTTGTATATGTTAAAACTTAACTTTGTATGTTTTAGGACATCCAGAAGGAGTTTGACCTGGCCAAATCAAAATCAGTGAGGTATAAGCACTTTTCAAATACATTTTGTTTTTTCACTCCTGCTGCCAACTGACAGTGATCCTTATCTTGTATCAGTTAACTGACCCTGCAGGGCTGTATTGTCAGCAAGAGCACTTCTGTCTTGTACTGGATTTCAGCTGTGGTGCTGAACATCAGTGCAGGACCCTACTCCAGTGTAGGGGCAACCCTACAACTACACTTTCATTAGAGAAATCCATTTATATAGTATAGGAGAATGAGGGACTTCTCATCCTCTTATAAATGCATTAGTTTTCCTTCAGATCACTTAGTGAAATATACAGTGACTGCTTTTGATGAGCTTTGTATTTAAATTCTTTACTGTATCGATTCTAATTTTTGTCTCTTGTTTTTTTTGCTTATTTGTTGAATTGCCATTTAAATTAGAATTAAATGTAAAATGGCTTTAGAATGATAGTTGAGATCTTTTTCCATAGCATTCACTGGATGCTGATCTATACTGGTCATATATGTGTTGCTATTTGTAACTCAGCACTGCCTCTGGAGTTACTCTGGTTTGAGTGAGGTAGCCTGAGACTCACTCTGACCAGTGGCAAACTCACACAAAGTTTGACTGGTTTGCCAGAAGCCCTTAAATTCCCCCAAATCTGTATATGTTTGATTTATTAATTTGTCAGCCTGGTGATAATCTGAGGTCATCACTGCTGGATTTTTCCATTACTTCAAAATACTTTGCATTGAATATATTAATTCTAAGTATGCCTTTAAGTAACAGTATGTTACAAGTACAAGTTCACTGTGGTGAACAATTGAACTAGAAGAGCATTTTGTATTCAACAAGTATATTCTCACACCTTTGGAATTTGGTGGAATGATTCCAAGTACTCTTTCCAAATAATTGACTTCTTGTTTTCATCAGAGATGATGATCAATACAGTCTACTTATGTCCAAAATTAAAAAGCTAGAACTGGAGCTGGCTTCTTTGAAATCAGAGCTGTTATCTGGGGAAAGTGTGAAGACGAGTTGTGAGAAAATGGATGTCATTCATGAAAAAGTAGGTTCTGCAACTTCTCTGTCCCAGTAAAATTTGGTATTACTTGGTTTTGTTCACTAATTTTCTTGAAATGCGCTGCAGTCAGTAACATGGGGGTAGTATTAATCTTAAAGAATGACAGTGTTGTATGTAGGGTTACAGTGAATTTTTCCATCAGTGCATAACCCTTTACTAGAGAGGAGTTTATTGCTTGTTTTCTACAATGGCAAGGGTTTGCTTGGAAGCTATGACATGGTAGCAGTTCTCTGCACAGTTCTTTGTTGATGTATTTTGCTAACCCATGGAAATATGGAAAAGAAACTCATGTAAAAGCAAATTAAGTTTGTTATCTGAGAGTTATTTCTGAAAAATCCTGCCTAAGTTCTTTTGAAGCCTTTTAGAAAGGTCTGACTGGAATGTAGCCAACAAAATACAACAATACTGAGATGGGATTATCAACTTTTACCTAAATAATAACTTGTGATAATAGTCTAGCTATGTAACCTGTTGTGTATTTTATACATATTTATAACAACTAATAATTGTGATTATTAATGGCTTCCACTAGGTAGATGCCCAGGTCAAGGAATCTGTCAAGCTATTGCTTTTTGGTGATCAACAAGAAGACTTGCCTGAATCACTTCTCCAGTGGCTTACCTCCAATTTTGTGAGCAAAAGTGATCTACAGACTGTGCTGCGGGATCTTGAGTTGCAGATCCTCAAAAATATTACTCTCCATATGTCTGTAACAAACCAAAAAGTAACATCTGAAGTAGTTACAAATGCTGTGACTAATGCAGGGATTTCTGGAATCACAGAAGCGGTGAGTGAGTTTTAATGCCTCAAAAGTTCAACTAAAACTGGAAAGAGTTCTTTCATGGGCGCTTTGTTGAGCATGACTGTCAACATAAATGTTAATGATTTCAGGAGATGTCAGGAGCATCAGTTGAAGTGAGGAGAACTGCAGAAAATGCTTTATTGAGTGTATTCTTGCAGCATTGATTGTTGCCTGTTATCAACTCTTGTGTTTTTTTAAAGTGTGCTGTCTTGAAAATTGAATTCCCAAGATGCAAGTACCCCAAAGAAATGCAGCTCGGGGTCTTGGGAAGAAGGAATGCAGATTTAAAAAAAAAAACCAAAAAAACCCCAAAAAAAACAAAAAAAACCCAAAAAAACAGCAGTCAAGATGCAGTATGAACTTGGATTTTAAGACAGACAGCCATGCATTAGAAATGGCCTCTGTCTTGACAGAGGCTTTCAAGGACTTGTGATTAAGTGCAGCACGTCAAAAAGATGCTTGCAACTTCACAGATATGTAAATATTGATTATTTTATTGCTTGATCTTATTAAAATATTTTTCCTTCCATTCTGTTGTATGTGTACACCTCTAGCAAGCACAGATTATTGTAAATAATGCACTGAAACTCTACTCTCAAGACAAGACTGGGATGGTGGATTTTGCCTTGGAATCTGGAGGTAAATAGTAGAGGAAACACCATTTTACTCTTCATGCTTTTAGTAGTATTTACTAGAAATATTAAAATGAAAAGTAAAGCATCAGATCATTGCAATCTGATGATGGTGTTTACAGGCCTGTACATCAGCCTGGGTGTGCATGGACATGAATAGAATAGTTCTCAATATGTCTAAAACTGGATAAGAAAGAAATGAGAAACCTTTAACCTGTTCTTAAAATAACATTGTGTGTGATAGAAGCATTGTATCCACAGAAAGTTATTGATCTTGATGATACCAGATTAAAGATATTGTTAAGCTTTTTATAAGTCTGTCTTAATTGCTCATTCCTTCTTGAAGACTTCTATTTCTGCTAACCTGATCTGTCTTTTTTGAGGTGGCAGCATTCTGAGTACTCGCTGTTCTGAAACCTATGAGACCAAGACAGCATTAATTAGCCTCTTTGGAATTCCTCTGTGGTACTATTCTCAGTCTCCCAGAGTGGTGATTCAGGTAATGGAAAGGCCAAGTAAACAAATGCAGCAATGTTATTTTGTGCGCAGTGGTTTGGGTGGCTCTTTGGGTGCTGGGTGTATCTCTGTAATGGGGCACAGGTTCTTGGAGCTGTGATTCTAAGAGTGGCATTCTTCTGGCAGGCACTGGGCACAGCTTAAGTCCTAGTCTAGCAAAACTGAGAGTCACAGGAAGTTTGGGTGGTGCACTGGGCTTGTGCAGAGTGTGAGGGTTGGGAGGGTTCCTGCTTGAGAACTCATCTCAAGGCAGGTCTTCAAAGCCCCACTGGTAGCTCAGGTGAGAGTGCTGCCTTCCTGAAGAGTTCCACCAAAGAGATTATTTCTGCACCTTACTGTTTAAGACTGTCCCTAAGAACTCAAAATTCATTACAATTCTTTATTGCAATAAACTAGAGAACATTGCAACATTGTTTTTATTGTTGTGTCCCATGTTGTTCTCTCCACCTTCCTTGTGTGCAGCCGGACATGTATCCAGGGAACTGCTGGGCTTTCAAAGGATCACAGGGCTATCTTGTGGTGAGGCTTTCCATGAAGATCTATCCAACTGCCTTTACATTGGAACACATACCAAAAACTCTTTCACCAACAGGAAATATCACCAGTGCTCCTAGGAATTTTGCAGTATATGTAAGTCTGTCTCTGATTTTGAGTTAATGTTTGAACACAGAATATTTGTGTTACATACCTTGGAGGACAGTAACCTGAGCAAGGACAGCAAAGAAGATGACAAACTGTTTCACTCATTGCTCTTAAAATTTGCTTTTATTTGTGAGCTTTGAGATTATGAATAACAAATGTTGCAACTAATTTTGGGTGAGCTATTTACTCTTGCTCTATACAGTAGTAAACACTTCTAGAGGGAGATGATGTTTTTTTATTTGATCTAGTTTTTTCATACATTTTGTTTCATCCTCCTTCCCATTCTTCCTCACTCCACCCACTATCCCTCCCATTTTGTCTCTGCAGCTTAACTGTGATATGCCTTAATTTTTTTAGTTCATTTTACCCAGCACCACAGTTGTGTAGGCAGGATTTCAGAACAGAACAGACCACAGGGTATATCAGAGAGCAGTTATGATATCTGAGAACTTTTTGTCAGGTTTTTCTAAATGCTTAAACAGTCACTTGCAAGCATCTGAATCTTGACTTCAGCCTTGAAGTTCTCGCACTGTTTGTCCTGAGCAGTTTATATTGTACACTGTGATAAGGGTTTAGCCATGAAAATTAAAGGGTTTGACCATGAAAACGTGTAAACAGCACAGCTATTTACAGGGCAGGAAACTGGAACACAGAGCTGTGCTTGCACTTTAAATTACCTGGGGAAACATTCTGATCCTGGCTTCATAGACTTTCAAGTGCTGTCTCTTGATACTCTGTGTAGGCATGCTTCTAGTTTGGGTTTGGTTAGAAATTCCATTGATTTGATGGAAGTAAAAATCCTTATGCTGTTGTTACAGGGTCTGGATGATGAATATCAAGAAGAAGGCAAGCTTCTAGGAGAGTATGTCTATGATCAGGATGGGGAACCACTGCAGATGTTTCCAGTGATGGTAAGTCTGGATTATAAGATGTAAAGTGTCAGGAGAAAACTACTTTTATTTTCTACACTTGTGTGCAATGAGCAGTGAAGGGAAAAAGCCTTGTTCTCATGTGGGCAGTGTAGAAGCTGAGGTAGAATCTACCTGTGCCTCAAACCTATGGCTCGAAGAGATGAGAGGGAAGGAAAGCTTGTTGCTGTGTGGACACAGATGGGGGGAAACATGGGGAGAGTCTGTTCCATGCTGCTTCAGACTCACAAATAATTGTAAGGCAAGGGAGGTTCTCAAAGGAACAGAAAATTCCCAAGGCATAGCTTAGGTTCCTGCAAGTACCAACACTCATTAATAACTGAGAAAGCTTCAGTTGCAGCTGTTTATGCCAGAACCCTGACACTGATTTGTGTGTTTGCTTTTTCCTTCTCCAGGAGAAAAATGAAGACGCATTCCAAATAGTGGAGCTGAGGATTTTCTCTAACTGGGGCCATGTAGAGTACACCTGCCTTTATCGGTTCAGAGTGCACGGGAAACCTGCCCAGTAATCCACACTACAGCTGGGGTGGCTGCTTTGTACATTTTGTTCCTAATCTGTATATACTGGGAAGCCTACAACACTGGAATCTGTAAAGGATGAGGATGCAAGATGCACACTGCAGAACTATTGATCCTCTCATAAAGGCAGAAGACTGTCAGCAGAAATGTATAAACTCCAATTTTAATTTACTCTAAGGCTCAGCTTGTAATTGCCAGTTTGCTTCATATTTCTGTGTCCATGCTGAGAGAAATAATGCATGCAAACAGCTCTGGTTCATAAAGCCCAGTTGACAAACAGGTGACACACGTTTTATTACAAATGAATGTATAGGTTTTTTAAAAAGAATAAACCACACTTTCTGCAACTAGGAATCTGTTCTTTTTTAATCCAGGACTTAACTGCATACTTTTGCTAGCTTGGCACCATAAGCCAAAAACTGTGGTACATTTTGAACACTGACTGTGGCTAAAGGTGTCCTTCAGTTAACAGTTGGTTTTAACCTTTTTGGTGGATCCAAAAGGGCTTCTTTGCTACATGTTGAATATAATAAATACTACTGTCAGGGAAAGCTAACACAACCAAAACCAGTTTCAACACCAGCGACTGAGAATGCTTTACTGTAATTTGTGGCCGTGAATTGCTCTAGAAGTCAGGGATAACTTTAAGTTACTGAAGTTATTTTAAGGGTTTTTACCATGGCAACTTGGCCAGTTTGTTCTTTTTTTAGTGTCAATCCCACATCGACCTTGATGTACTGACTGACTGGCTTGGAGCTGATAAGCCTGCTGAATTGCTCAGTAAACACTGCTGTACAGCAGTTGCACTACCTTAGTTTGTCCCAGCTGGGACAAGATTTCCTTAGACTGGTTCATTGTTGTTCTCCATTTGTACTGTGAGAATTCGGTGTGTGGAAAAGAAGCCTGAAGCAATTCTCGCTGCGTCACAGTTACCAGAGGGACTCGAGCTCAGCGCTGCTGTGTGCAAACACGGGCATTCCTGATCCTCCCCACAAGCCTTAGTCGGGTACCAGAGGAGTAGAGTTGCTCTTGGAAACAACATTTTCACGTAGAACAAGGTGAAACTGCTTGTTGCCCCTCCCTTAGCCTTGCTGCTTTGAAGATCCTTTTTGGAAAAGATTCCTGAAGTTCACTTGTTTGCAGAATTTTTATCTTGCTGTTCTAGTGCATTTTGTAGTTACACAGAACTGTTACACATGGACCTGCTGACTGGTTTTCGGAATTGAGTTATGTATGTTGCACAACAGTCCTCGAATGTTTGAAATACAAAAAGAAGAACTGTTTTTCACTCGACCTAGAAACAGAACCTATGGCCTACGCAGAGGAGTAGATGACATATGTACAGGTGTTTTCATATTATAGGTTATGTATTTAAAATTAGAATTATCCTGTATAAATTGAAATTAGGTAGCTGGGGGGGGAATATTTTGAATAACACTAACTTATTTTTAAGAAAGCAAGATAGGACTTTGTGCAATGTATTTTTGTAAATGCTTTTTAAAATGTCTGTTATTCTTTGCTGCCTCCAAACTGACAAGATGCTATTGAGATGTTTAAATAAAGAGTTTTAATTTTTGAAAGTGCATGTAATACTTGAAACAAGAAATAAAGCCTCTTTTCTGTTTGTTTTTTTTTTTTTTTTTTGAAATCAGCTGCTTAAATAAGTGAGGAAAGATTGTGAGTCCAATGCCCCGAGCTGGGGCAGGGTTGGGGGATTTCATAGAAGTTTTTACAAGGGACAGGGGCACAAAGCTGTAAGGGGCAGGTCCAAGAGCAGCGTGGGTGACACCAGCGGTGGGGCCGAGAAAAAGCGCATTTCGGGCCGGGAAAAAGCACATGTGGGTGGGTGCTGGATGCCTTCCAGCTGTGTGAGGGAAGGGGAGTTGCTTTAACTCCTGTACCCTCAGCCTTGCCTGGATCCCTGCGCCGCAGTACTCCTCAGCCAGGCTCATTGCCCACGCTCCATCCGCCGTTCCTTGGTTTTTATTAAAGTTATCCTGCGGTTTCCTGCGCTGTCGTGGCTCCAGGCTCGGCCGTGCCGGCCTCGAGTCCCGGGCTTCCCCTCACGCCATTCTCAGCCGCCGTTACCTCTCGGGACGTCGCGCGCAGCCGCGCGGGCTGAGCCTCGCGGGCCGCCGTCCGAGCGGGCGGAAGCCGGGCAGCGGGGCGCCGGCGCTGCGTGCGCATGCGCCTGCCTCCCGCCTCCCCTCCCCGTCCTCCGCGCTGATGGCGGCGGCGATCATGGCGGCGGAGCAGGAAGCCGCGAAAGGCGGCGGCGGCAGGAACCGCGGCGGCGTGCAGCGCGTGGAGGGCAAGCTGCGCGCCAGCGTCGAGAAGGGTGACTACTACGAGGCGCACCAGATGTACCGGACGCTGTTCTTCAGGTAGGGCCGCGCCGGGCCCGCCGCGCCGCCCCTCCCCCGCCCGGCCTTCCAGAGCCTTCCCACGCACTCTGCTCCGCTGCCGCCCGCCGCGCCCACGGCCGCTCCCCATTGGTCGTCGCGCCTGTCCATCTCCGCGCCCCGCTCCCTGATTGGTCCGCAGGGGGGCGGGGTGGGGCGGGCGCGCGGCGCCGGCCCAAGCGGGGCCCGGGCCGGGCCGGGAGCGGCGGCCCCAGGTTCGGCTTGGCTCGGCCCGGTTCGGTCGCGTCACCGCCCTCGGCCCCGCCGGCTCCGTCAGCGGCTCGGGGCGGCGGGGGAGCTGCTGCTCGCCGGCCTTTGGAGGCCAGCCCCGACCCCGGCCCGGTCCGCGCCCCGCCGGCCGGGCGCTGGCCGGTGAGGCGCCGGGGGTGTTGCGTCACGCTGCCCGCAGGTCACGGGCAGAGCGGAGTTTCGGCCCCCGTCCCCCAACGCCGCTCGGTGGCCGCACGTTCCGGCCAGGCCGAGTGAGGTCCCCGGCCAGCGGGATGGGCCGGGGGTGTCTCTCCGGGTGTCCCCTGGCACTCGGGTCCGGGCTCGCCCCGTGTCCCGGGCCCGTCCTGGAGCCGAGCCCTGCACAGCCGCCGCTCTGCCAGCTCCGTGTCAGTGTCAGCTGGCTGCGGTGAGGGTTTCAGGGTTTGAAGGTTGGTTGTTGCTCAGCAGGGACACGGGGTTACTTTGTTTCACGGCACGGTCATCCTGGAGCCGCGCTCGGAAAGGGGCAGCTCTCCGGGTGGCCAGAATCGCCTGCTCGGAGGGGCTTTTTGGAATAAATTCCTCTTGGTGTAGTGTTTGTGTACGTGAAAGTGACTAAGTAGAGCAGGCCTGGGCTTTTATGCTAGTCCTGCCTCTTTTGTCATAAGGAGATTGTTTTTATTGCAAAGCACTTTTAGGCTTCATTTTTCAGGCCCACTGCATCTTGCAGGGGGGGTCACCCTTTCTCTCCTCAGACTTTAACATGGAGACCCTTGCTTGTAGGAGCACAGAAGAAGGTGTTTGTTCTAGGGGCTTCCTCAGCTGCTCCCAGCTTTGTTTACTTGTGGTTCTGCTGGGAGAGGGCAGGATGGAAATTTGGCTTCACAGAATCAATTAGGTTGGAAAAGACCTCTGATGTCATCAGGCCCAACTTTTGGCTTTCATCACCTGTCAGCTGGACAGTGGCACTGAGTGCCACATCTGGCTGTTTCTTGAACCCCTCTAGGGAGCATGACTCCACCACCGCCCTGGGCCCAGGTCCAATGCTTGACTGCCCTTTCTGTGGACAAATTTCTCCCAGTGTCTGACCTGAACCTCCTGTTAAAGCCATTTCATGTCATTCTGTCACTGGCTGCCTGGCAGAGGAGCACCTGGCTCCAACCTCCTTTCAGATGTTGTAGAGAGAAGGGTCCGCCCTGAGCCTCCTTCTGTCCCAGCTGAGTCCCCCCAGCTCCCTCAGCTGCTCCTCATCAGACTCAAGCTCTGGACCCTTCCCCAGCTCCACTGCCCTTCTCTGGACACATTCCAGCCTCTCAGTGTCTTTCTTGAAGTGAGAGGTCCAAAACTGGACTCCACCCTCCCTGTCCTGTGTCCCCTATTCTCAGCCCTCACCTGTGTTAAAAGGAGAACAGGCCTATGAGTAAGCACAGAAAAATTGCAGTCATGGAAGAAAGTGGGGAGGAAAGTCCTTGGTGCATAATCCTGCTGGTGCTCCCAGCATACATCAGCCAGCCTGCCCTGCCCTGCCCTGCCCTGTGTCCCAGCACCATCACATTAAATCAGTTTGTTCTTCCATAACCCCTCTGATGGGATCAGCCAGGCACCATCCAGGCCTTAAGACTTAAATTGTATTTGAGAATAAATCTAAATTTAAGACAAAGCCTGGCCTATTTTATAGTAGGGATTATGTGATGTGGTGTCTGCAGTGGTGTGAGAAGTCTTGGCTCAGGAGGTCACTTCTCCTCCAGTCTTCTGGATGTATTTAGTCAGATACTGAAGCCTCCCTGAATTAATTTGGAATCAAAGATCCTGCCTTTTCCATTTTAAATACAAGTGCAAGGATGTGTTCAGTTAAATGAAAGGGTGACATTTGCATGGCTGGGTAGTCTTGTCAATCCTCTGTAAAATATGATAAAAATCAGCATTTTTATTTATAGACACATTAATGCTGATTGGGGTGACCTGAGCTCTGGAGCTGTGATTGGGTTAGCCGGTGCTTGTTCATTTTAAACACACAAGCCTGTGAAACATTTGTCTCATGTGTCAGAGGGTAAACTTGAAGTCCTGACTCAGTTTCATGCACTGAGCTGTGATTTTAGGGTGGAGGAGGGGAAGAAGTGGAGGAGGAAAGATTACCATAAGCCTGCCTCCTGCAGAGTTATTATCCCTCTGTGATCCACAGAGCAGGTGGAAAACTGCTGTTCCTGCCTAACCCTGAGCTCCCCCAGACACACCTGAGCTGGTGGTGTGTGGTACTCCCCAGGCTGGCCTGAGCTCTTCTCTCTTCATGATTTGGTAACTGAGTCACTCCTCAAAGTGTAATATCCCTGTTCCATCCATTTCTATTTCACTGATACTTGTAGGTCATTTTTCTGGTGTAAATAATGTGTTCCAGGACTTCTCTTGTTTTAAAATACCATTTAGAGAAATGTCATCAATATTTATTTTTATTAAACAAGTTTTCTGATAAAAGTTCTTTGAAAAATCTCAGCTCTTTAAAATGTATTTTATATAGTAAAATTGTTTTCAGCAGCTTTTAGTATTGTCTGTAATAATTCTCAGATTAGGAGCTTCCATATAATGAATCCACTGGAAGTAGAACTTGTGGAAGTGGATCCATGCTGAGTCCAACTCCTAGAAGCAAACCTGGATGGGAGCCCAGTTATAAAAACATTGGAGCTGTGGATTCATTTCACTCACATTTACCATGGTGATTGCAGATCCAAGTTGTTGAGAATTATTCCAAAACTACCATTGTGCCTTCCATTATTTCAGCTCTGTTTTGGATAAAACACCTTGGTGTTTCTCAGAGTTGATGAGCAGGATGGAAGGAGTGTCTCCTCCCTCGTTTGTTGTCTGTGTGATGTTACCAGTAGGGGACACGTGTGACAGGAATCTAGGGCACAGCACAAGAGGTTTGGGATGCTCTGGTTGTCCCTTTGGTTGGTGTAACCCCATGGCCACACTGTCCTGCTGTCCCATCACCCCAGAACCACCAACCCCTCTTACCCCAGGGGCACTCTTGGGCTTTGGGACAGCCTGAGGGGCCCTTCAGGAGCAGAGGGGCTGCCCTGAGCCCCAGGAACAAAGGGGTGACAGGGGCACAGCCCAGCCAGTGTCACAGAGGACAAACCAAAGTGCAGGTGCCAAATCAGAGGGGTGGAGCTGACACCTCTGTGATATCAACAAATCAGCTACTGAGAGCACAAGCTTTTTGAGTAGCAGTTGAGAGAAATGGAATTTGGAAACTGCCACACCTAAACTGCTTTTATGGGAAATGCTGTGTTTATAAGCTGGAACTCTCCAAGAGCTGTAGTTACTGACAGTGATGATGTGCAGGAGGCTGCAATCACAGCTCTGTGGTAAGGGGTCCTGAGGTAACCACTGGGAGAAAATTCTGTAATTCCTTATTTCTTTGTTAACTCTTAAGTGAGAAAGGTAGAAGGTGTGTTTTGAAGCATTATATTTTGTTTCCTTTGAAGTGCTGTATAATGAATCTTGCTGGCTGTGCTTATCTTACTCCCAAACCCATGAGAGATGAGCTCCTTTAGTTCAGCAGAGGGCTAGGGCAGGCTGATGTCCCCTGGCAGAGTTGTTGTGGTCAGAGACTTGGACCAGTGGAAAGGTCAGTGAGCCCTCCAGGAGGTATTCCAAAAGTTGTTTCACTGGGATGGCTTTGGTAGAGGCTCAGTACATTGGCATCTTTTGCTCAGTTGAAGTCTTGAGTTCATTCCCTTTTCTTGTTCCAGCCCCAAACATATTTGTAGCTCTCCATTTTCATTCTTATATTCTGAATTTTATTCAGGTCTGGAGCAGAAAACTAATTGCAACTTGCAGTTCAAGCTGCATCATTATTGAAACTAACCTGATTTCAAGATAAATCCCTTGTTGTCATGATTTTAAATTTTAGCCAACTTTTAATCCTTTAAATATAAGTAACTTTAAACATATACAACTTACTTAGTGGTAATTTTTATCATGGCTTTGGGTTTTTTTCAGGTATATGTCACAAGGAAAACATGCAGAAGCAAGAGAACTAATGTATTCAGGGGCTTTACTGTTCTTCAGTCATAACCAGGTAAGTCACTGGTTTTGTGTGTGTGGCTTGAGGGCTGGGAATTGTTACTCCCAAGATTTTGAGAAATGAATGGTGAGTTCCCAGTGGTAAATGTTTGGGGTAATTGCTTTGTAATCTTTTGTTTTATCTCTTTGTTGAGCCTTTCTCCACAAAGAAAGATTATGCCAAGCTGGAACATGCAGCAGTAGTGTTTGTGAGCATCCAAACAATGCCTGTGTTCTGCTTTCCTGGAGGCTTCTCTTTGATGCCATCAAATTACTATAATTTTTTTATCAGGAAGGCTGAGACTTGATACTGTGCCCTAGCTGTTGATAAAAGCATTAAACAGGCTGCTGCCAAAATTCTGGTTGATGTTTCTTTTTATGATGCCCTGATACATTCATCACCGCCAGTATGTGTCTGTTTTGTAGCAAAACAGTGCTGCTGATCTGTCCATGCTGGTGTTGGAGGCTTTGGAGAAGTCGGATGCAAAAGTAGCAGAAGACCTTTTAGGTGAGGTGACCTCTGCTCTTGGCTTGGTGGCATTTAGTTGTGTTTTCCCTTCACAGTGATTTGTTAATAGTCTTGAAAGCTGCAGTCCTTTTTGGATGCCTTCCCAACATGGCTAAGGGTTACCTTCCCCATAGGAATGGTCTGGGGGAAACTTTGCTAGAGAATTGTGGGTTCCTGATGACTCTGTGGGCATGCTTGGAGCTGACACTGCTGCCTGTCCTAAAGACGGATCTTAGAGCTGCATTAGAAGCAGTAGATCATCTTATTTTTCTTAATGTTAAATATTTTTCAATCTTGTTGCTTCTAGAAAACTTGGCTAAATTGTTTAGTTTAATGGATCCAAATTCTCCTGAAAGAGTGGCTTTCGTATCCAGAGCACTAAAATGGTCCAGTGGGGGATCAGGAAAACTTGGACATCCAAAACTACACCAGTTACTAGCTATTACCCTATGGAAAGGTAAGAAAAATCAACTGGCTTTTCTGTGTTTTCCTTTGAAGATGTTGAAAACAAGGTGTTATAAGAGATCTGCTTTGGGAATAATCTAAAGAAGCTGAGGTGGAAATGAATGATTGAGTTCTGCTATTATGTGATTTTTGTATTAATGTCTTATTAATGTTACAGGGAAAAAAAATGGGTCTATAGCTCTATATTAGTGCAAAATCCAAAACACAACTGCTGTGAGGCTCTCTGTAAAAGGCAGGTTGATCCTTTAGACATTGAGGTAGTTTGATTGCGTCATTAGGAGGAAAATTGCCGGGGAGCAAAGATGTTCTGTTGGCAAGTACTTTTGTTTTTAAATCCTGGATAAACATGACAAAGACTGAAAAACATCACCTGGCATCCAAAACAGTCTTTGGACTGTAATTAAGTACTTTTTGAGAAGTTAGCCAGCAGGGTTATTTCAAAATGAATGCTGTTGCCTTTGATTTATGAGCCATTTTATCACTTGTGATGGGATGTAAGAAAAACACAAAATGCTCTAAATAATTATTGTACTTGTGGATGATAGCCAGTATTTACAGTCTTGTGTTCAAAACATAGCAAAGGTGATTGAGAACATTTGAATACATGCCATTTTTTCTGTGGTTTCTCATGGATAACTGTGCAAGATGATTGTTTATTTTACATTTTTCAGTAGCTGCCAAGTGATGACAGTGGTTTCATGTAACAACCCTGACCCAATAATGGTCAATGCTCCAGCCTCTCTGTGTGCCATAGGCAATTCCCTGGCTGCTCTCCTGGGATTTATGTTAGCCTGATGGCTGCTGCCAGCCAGAAAGGGAGGATTCTTCTCACTGCATTCAAGTTAGAGGCTGCTACAATTGGGATAAGAAACAGTTGCATTCTGAAACTAAAAGTCCCCATTTTGTAGCTGCCTGCTCACTGTTCTCTTGAAGAGCAAAATGCCTGCATTTTCTTATTCTGTAGCTTTTTGAGTTTCATCACAAAAGGCTCAGATTTTTAAAACACTGCTTTCAAATTCAAAATATTAGCAGCTATATCCAGTTTTTTCATTGCTGTGATTTTACACAATCCTTTGCTTCAGGTTCTAACAAATCTTTGCCATTTCTTACACCATTTTTCCTCTATAATTGCTGTTCTATTCAGCATATGGAAGTGATTTTAGTTTTGGTAGCAAGAGTGGGCTAAGCTAAAAATAGGAAATAAAAAAAGGATGCTGAAGCTGCTGTTGGATTTCTTGGTGCACTTGGTCTAATATGGAATTTCTTGATTCTTGTCCCAAATATTGGTGATAGCACATCAAGTGTCAGCATTCACTTAGACAAAATGAAACAACCAAAGTTCAAAGGAGCAGTAGCTGTATTTGAGTAAACTGTATTAATTAGCAGTTGTTCAAATGTACTTAGAGTAAAATTTATTCTTGTCTCCCTTTATAAATTATCTGTAACTTACAGATTTTTTATTGTCTTGTTTATATACCACACTTGTAACTCTTATTCTTTTACCAGCTAATAAAGTACAAGCCTAATAAATTTATTTTTATGTTCAAGTTAACTGAACTGATCTCTTAAAAGCCTTTTCATTTTTCTTTTTCTAGAGCAAAACTATAGTGAATCTCGGTATCACTTCTTGCACTCGACAGATGGTGAGGGCTGTGCAAACATGCTGGTGGAATACTCCTCGTCCCGCGGATACCGCAGTGAGGTGGACATGTTTGTAGCTCAGGCAGTACTACAGTAGGTGTTAAACTTCTTCTGAAGCATTCTGCTGACAAGACATTATGTGTGGGACCAATCTAATTTAACCACACAGCCTTTGCAAAAGAAACTGTGAAACTGGCCAGAACAACAGGAGAAAACTGTCTGCAAACCGATGTGTTAAATTTGTCAGACCGGGGAGAAAAAAGTAAAATAATGTATTAAGGTCAAGACCTGAAATTAGGTTAATTGCCTGAACCCTGAAAGCACAATTCTTAGCTCTATGAACACCACTTTATGTCTAGTTAGGGCTTATCTATATGTTCTTACAAATACTGGATTCAAGCAGGCCCTGTATTTAGCACAGAACTTGCTCTCACTCAGGTCCTAAGAGGCAATTGTCATGGTCAGCCTGGTCTGTGAGCAGCAGCTTGATGGTTCTTGCCTTGACAGAATGGCTGCTGGCTCTCACTTTTGGCATTTATTTTGTAGGAGGTGGGAATGCAAGCTATTGTGTGCTTTTGCAGAGCTCATGTAGAATGAAGGTTGACAAAGCCAATTTTACTGTGTTCAATCAGCTGATGACTTTCTTCAGGCAGGGAAGGCAGCTCATGGAGGAGTCTGAGGAGGAGGTGGAGACAGGACTGTGTGGCAGGGAGTCAGGGAGAGAGTAGGTGTTGGGGGAGAGGGAGGAGGTGAGAGCAAGTTTGTCTCTCTTTTGGCAGCAGTGAGCTGTCATGTCAGATTTGTCCTGCTTTCCATAGCTGGTTGCTATAGATTGCTGTGATTTTGAGCAATAGCAAATCCTTTATGGAAATCCAATATGTGAAGGACTCAAACTATTTTATGGGGAGAAATTCTGTGGAGAAGTTAAAAGATTCTTTTTTCAGTGTTTATACAGCACTTCTACTGCATCCTTTACTGGCTTATATGTCAAATACTGTGTTAAATGCTCTTGCATGGTAGTTTATTCTCTAATGAAAATAATTGCAGTTCCTTGCTGTCAGTGAGGCAAAACAGCCCCAAGCCCCTTGCACATGGGAGGGTGCAGAATTAGAGGCCAGCCTGCCATCAAAAATGACATGGCTTGTGGCAGCCTTCCTAGTGCTTGCTGACAGCATTTGTCCCAGATAAAGGCCTGTCAGGCCAATGGGACTTGCAGAGATTGCCAGTTAAATTAACTGGACCTGAACAAGGATTTGATCTGTTTGAGGGATCGATCTGTTGGGGACAAATGGTTTGGGAGCTTGAAGTACAGCTTTATTATGAGATTTTTAGGCATGTGTGTCAAGCTATTAGTGGTCCTGATGCCACATTATGTTGAGGTGGAATAGAATGACAGAGTCAACAAATACTGACAGATACATACTAAAAGGAGATGTGTTTGGGGATGAATTGGTCTTTAATTCAGTTTTTAACTCAGCATAGTAAATCCTGGACCAGCAGATGCAATATCATTTTCATGTGAATTACAGGGTAGCCAGTCTTTCCACATTTTGCAAATTGATGCTCTCTTTTAGTAACTATCCTGTACAATATGTTTAGATTCTGGTTGAATTAATTCTATAAATATTTAATGTCTGTTTTCCCTCCCAACCTGCCTATTCCACAGTGTGTTCTAGTAGTGATTTTCCCCTTCCTCAGCTGATGGCCAAACCATCCCCAAAGATGTCCACCTCTAACAGTTTCCTTTTGCCATCAGTTCAAGCCTGACACAGCCTCTATGCACAAGTGAAGTAGACTTTTGGCTTCCCTTTCTCTGTGGTGAAACCATTTCTGTACCCTTTGTTTTTAACTTGCCCCATTCTCTTTCCTTTTTCAGATTTCTCTGCTTAAAAAATAAGACCAGCGCCTCAGTTGTTTTTACGACATACACACAGAAACATCCTTCGATAGAGAAGGGTCCACCCTTTGTGCAACCACTGCTAAACTTCATCTGGTTTCTCTTGTTGGCAGTTGATGGGTACAGTCTGATTTCTGTCATGTCCTTCTTGGTTTCCTTTTCAGTTGTTAACCGAGATTACATTTTTGGTTGTTTCCTTTCTAGAGGAAAACTAACAGTATTTACAGTATTGTGTGAACAGTATCAACCTTCGCTGAAAAGAGACCCCATGTATAATGAGGTGAGTTACTCATAAACAGGATTTAGCCCACTCAAGCAGTAAATAATGGCTGATTGTCCAGCTCTGTAGATAAGAGCTGGTGATTTACCTGGCCTGGGTGAATTCTGCCACCTGTAAATGAAATAATTTACTTCTTTTTCACCTTGTGTCCCTGCAGTACCTAGATAGAATAGGACAGCTTTTCTTCGGAGTTCCACCCAAGCAGACCTCGTCCTACGGGGGATTGCTAGGTAAGCTCTGCTTGGAGCTACCTCCAGGCTTTGATCAGTGACCTGGATAAAACACCTGTGTTGGAAACACATAATCTGTTCTAAGCAATTTATAATTCTTTTCGTAGCCTGTAGGAACAGCCCCTACTGTAGAATACAAAATGAATGTGTTGCCTGTGAAAGTGGTTTGGGGGAGCTTATAGACTTTTCATCGCTGACAAGGGGAGAAGCAGTAAAAAGACTCTTATGGTTAATTTCTGACATTATGGTATAGCTTCCTAATGTAAGGAAGCATCTTACTGGTGTTAAAGCTTAATTTCCTCAGAGTTCAGTGACTGATTTTTCTTATCCAAATTTGGGGCTTTGGTAGAGATCTAATCAGTACTGATACAACATGAATGTGTCCAAAAGGAAGTTTGAAATTAATACTGCCCTTCTACAAGGACTGAAATGGAATGGAGAATTCAGCCCTCATTTCCTGTCTCTTGAATGAAATTAGCATAAAATTAATGTTTTCCCTGAGAACTAAGCTTCTTTGTAAAGTGACTTGAAGCTTCACCTACAAACATCAATTCACTGATACCCAAAGCCTGATGAAAAACATGAACATCGTGTTTTTACCATCTGTAATTTGCTTTTCAGCAATTCAGGCATCTTTAAATTGGTGCTTCTGAGTTTCAGACAATTTTTTTACAGCATGATGCAGACTCTGGCTAATTTTTGAGAGTTTCACTGCTGGAGATGTGTTTTTCCTCTTTTGGTTGGGTTTTTTTCCCCTCTTAGGGTGCAACTGTAGCACATAAATATGGGACTTTGGGTTTTTCAAGTGTATTCTTGGAGAAGGAACAGTATCAGTGTACAGCTAAGAGTATACAGCTTCCCAAATCAATATTCATAATGGAAACCAGTGTGGGATTACTAATGTCTTGCTGAGACTCTTCTACTTAAAAACTCTTGGGGTTTTTTTGTTACAGAAATCTGTACTGCAGCATCATGGAAGATGAGTTGAAAGTTTTTGAGATGAGAATGTAAAACTAATGATTTTGACTGTTCTGTATTTTATTCTAGGAAATCTTTTAAACAGTCTGATGGGAACTGGGGAAGATGATGACACAGAAGATGGTCAGGAAGACAGCAGTCCTATCGAGCTCGACTGAATGTTGTTGTCATTGGGTGCCGTGTAAATCTGATGATTCGATGACTCCAAAGACACTTTTGGAATTTGAATCCTGCAGTTGTTTCTTGGCTCCTAAAAGGGCTCCTCTGGTCTTTTAGAAATGGTTGCTGAAATGTTTATACTGTCAGTCTATATTATTTATGTAAAAAAAAAAAGAAAGAAACCAACAAAAAGTAGCCAAACGAACCAATATCGGAGCGGTTGTTAGTGGGTTTCCGATCCAGCGGCTGGGACTGATTAAACATAGTCTGCGGTTTCTGATGCAGTATTCCCTTTTGCACAGTCTTTAATAAAGCATAAACATGGGGCTTGTCCTTCACGGCCTACCCAATACCACCTTTGTTCTGAGAAAGCCTCCTTGCCCTCTGCCCTCTTCCAAGGAAGATCTCGAAAGGCAGGGGGAGCAACTGAATAATTGATTTGCGAGGCTGGTGCCAAAAGTACTGCGAGACGAGCCGAGCAGCATAATTTGAGATGCACATCCAAGAGACATTGATACAAGAACTTGCTTCCACTGCCATGAGTAACATGCACACCCTTCATACTGCCTGCCCCTCTCCCCAAGGCCAGGCTCTGGCTGAGCCCATGCGTGTGTTTAGCCGATTCTTCCTGAAAAGCACAAGGTTGAGTAGCTCTTGAGTAAAAGCCCATCAGTGGAACGCAGGTAATTGGCTTCCAGCTGGATCTCTCTTGCCTAGGTATAAAAATTTGGCCTCCAAAATACGTTCTGTGACTTGTGGCTGTTCTTTGGAAGAGATTTTGCCAGTTTAAGTTCCCAGCTGTACATGCAGGCGGCAGCGTTGCTGTGAGCAGAGCAGTTTGCCGTGGGCAGGGTACGTGCTTGAACTGGGCTGGATGGCAAGAAAAGGGATACTGCAGAGCTTCTGGTTCTTTATGATATATTTATTTTTCTTGGGTGATTGATTCATTTAACACTTTCTGTTAAAAAAAGAATAAATCAATAAATAATGGAGTAACTTCACCCCCAGCAGTAGGCATAGCCATTCTCCATCTCCTCTGTAATGCAGCACAGTCTGGTACAGGGAACAGGTACAAGGGCGGGGAAACGCTTTATTTTTTCACTATGAAAATAAAAAGGCTTAGATTAATAAACAGCAATCATGCATGGGGGAGGGATTAATACAAATTTATTGACTGTATGAAAAAAAAAGGCATTGACAGGAAGACTTTGTGTTAATTGTGAAGTCTCAAATAAACACTTTATACCAGGATGTGCGATACTGCTGCTTTCTAAGAGTTTCCCAAGCAGAGCTTTATATTCCTCGCTGTTTTTTTCACTCTGCATTTCACTGTGGGGCATCCAGCCCTCGGTGCTTCGCTTCACCTCTGTGCAGTAAAGGTGTAATTCTCTTGGGGTATTGGAATATCTGGAGCAGATGGGGCTTGCTTTGCTGTGCAGCAGGTTAAGGGAAGAGCTCCCTCTCTGGGCTGGTGCTGTAGATATTTAATAAATTATCTGGGATGTCAGCAGAGGTTTAGAACGACAGCATTTCATTGCTTTTGGCTGCCAGGAATGTGCCTCTCAGGCAGTGTGAGGTGTCCACAGGCATCCAGCTCTGTCCCCTGCTGTGGCCTGTGTATGTGACCCAATGTGAGGTTTTTCCCTCAGCTCTGTCTGCAGCCTCCAGCAGCCCCCACTGTGAGCTCTGCATGTGCCCTGACCCCAAACCCCCAGCCCTGACAGGAGGGCAGAGCTCCAGGGCTGGGGCACCTACACGTGGATATACAAAAATGTATATTCAATAATTACAACAGTATATACAGAACTTACGTGTGTGTGTGTATAAAATATATACCTAGGAATTTAAAATACATGTATATACACACACATATAAACAGCTTTTTGTATAGATAATAATTATATACTTGTATTACATATCATTTATAATATTAATCTTAATTATACATGCACACGAAACAATTTTTATAGCTACCTATAAACACAAACAAGGAGCCCAGTCTGTCCTCTCCCTGCTTCTGCTGTACCTGGGTTGGTAAGTAAGTGTGAATGACAGTGTGTGGATAACATACACTTATAAATACTTTAAATATAAGTTAAATATATAATTATAGTTAGGCATACACATGTGCATGCAGATATACACCTTAAATTTATAAATATATTTATAAATTACATGTATAGAAAGCATGCACATGTGTATATAATATATAATCACATATTTTAGAAAACAAAAGTATAAAAATGTCTACACATAAACAGGTGTGTGCAATACATTTAGCTTATATATTTGTAAACTGAATATGTCTGAGTGCTACACCTGAACAAGAAGAATGTGTGCATATGAACACCTCATACATACACATTTTATATATTACACCTACCCACTATGCAGTTACAGTTATCCGAATAGCCAACATAAAGTTTATTTCTCTATTCCCAAGGACCAGTTATGCTTTGTGTGTGTGCACACACAGAGAACTATTACAGAGAAAATACACAGAATATGCACTGTAACACACACATACACTAATAGTAGCTAAAATAATACACATGGTGGTTTGAGGGTGTCCCACACCCCTGGGGCCCTACTGGAACCTCTTTGTTTCCCCATTTGCTGCTTTTTAACCCCACCTCCCTGCCCTGCCCCAGCACCACACAGCCACGGCTCTGACATAATAATAATTTATTGGTTGGAATGACATTTAGTAGCACAGTTGTCTTACCAGTGACAGAACGAATGCACACAGCCGATGGGATGCTCTCAGATACACAACCACCCGAGGAAACGCGTCGGACAGGTCCGTGGCTGGGGCTGGGCCCTCAGGGCACGCTGGAAATCCCATTTTGGGGTAAAACTCCAGCACCTGGTGTGCAGGTCCCAGCCCGCCCGCCCTGACTGCAGGAATTACAGTGCTCAACACCGCGCTGAAACGTCACTTCAAGCAGCTTTTTTTTTTTTTTTTTTTTTTTTTTTTTGGCAGGAGAAGAAAAATCAACCAAAAAAAATTGGATTATGGGGGGAAAAAGTGCAACCACCAAGTCTGAAGAAGGGATGTGCCTGCTGGGAGTGAGCTGGAATAGGCTTTGATGGTGCCCATCAGCAAAACTGCAGATAAAGCTCAACCCCCCCAGCTCCATCCCAGGCTCCCCAAATGGGGCAAAGCCCCCAGACCATGGAACAGGGATGACCCAGGGAGCCAAACACAGGCCTGGCCCCCAAAGCTCTGCTCCCCCAGCATCACCTCATGGGTTGGTGTCTCCCTTGCAGCCCCCTCCTCCCTGCCCTTTGTTAACAGGCTGATGATGCCCATTTCCTCTATTTCTAAATCCTATTTGACCCTCTCTGGGTACAGCATCACCTCCAGTCCCCAGGGGGATAATTCACTTGTCATTTACCCCAGCACCATGGCAGGCTCAGCTGCTTTGCACAGCACCTTTCCTGTGTTCCCAGGCTGCCTTCCATCCCATAGGGATGTCACCCTTGGGGACTTGCAGCCCCCCTGGAAAGGGCTGGCAGCCATCTGGAAGTGTGGGGATGCTCAGCTCCAGCACCAGGGACCTGAGCATGGGGAAGAGTCCCAGCTGCCCCTGGGATGTGCCACCAACAGTCTCTGCCATCCTGGTGAAGCGGGTGTGGGGTGATGGGGTGGCAGGGCCACCTGTCCCACCCCACAGAGCAGCCACAGAGCTGAATTTCAAGTTGGATCAGGATCTTCTCCGACGTTCCATCGCCGCCCTTCCGACATGATCACGTGAATGATGAGGGGAAAGGGAAGTATTATTATTGTTATTATTATTACTGTTATTATGAATTATTTTTAACATTTCAAATAAAACCACGTCGTGTTGTAAACAGAAGCTCACTCCTCAGGTCTGCCCAGCCAGTCCCAGCTAAGGTTTATGTTTGAAATGGGCTTCCACTGAAAGGAAAAAACAGAGAAAGTAAAGTTAGAGCAAGGCAAGCACTGGCAGGTGCTGACAGCCTGGCACAAGCCCACTCTGACAATGGTCCTTGCTGATGCTCCTTGGTTTCAGTTACCCCTATAACCAAACAGCAGCATGGACACCACATCAGAGGCAAAGAAGAGGGAAGGATACCATCCTCCTCCTCCTCCAGGGTGAGTCTCTCTCTGCTCAAACAGCCTTTGCATCCCCTGGGCAGTGAAGAGCTGCCTCACACAGAGCAGGAGGGAGCGACGCCCTGACCCCCAGTCCCCTCATCCATCCCATCCTCCAGCCCAGGGCACACAGCAGGGCCAGGCTGACATCCAGCCCTCCCCAGGAACACACCTGCATATTCCTGAGGCAGCATTGGCCGGCTTATAACCTTCTGGAAGGTGGTGATCCACTCCAGCTGGTCATCCTCTGTCTCGCAGGCAAAGAGGAATTTCCGATCCGGGGTGACGATGGTGATCCCGTGCTGCCAGTGGTTCCCCTGCGTGGATGGTGGGAGCCCTTCCAGCACCTTGTAGCTGTTCTCCTTGCTCCCAATAAAAACCTCCCCTCTAGCAAAGGCATCCTAGGAGACAGCAGAGCAGAGCAGGGGTGAGGGTGAAGGGAGCTCTGCAGGCCAGGCAGACAGGACAGCTGCAGCAGCCACAAGCCCATCAGCCAAACCCCAAGGGCACCACCCACAGCCCTGCTCCTCACCCAGGGGCACCCACAATACAGCACCAACACCTGGGAGCCAGGATCCAGATGCAGAATATCTGGTGGACAGGGCTCTTAAAGTGGTTTTGGTATTTATAGGGTTACTGCCCACTGGACACCAGGCAGAGCCACCAAGCAGTGACAGGTTGTGCCCTCTTGGCTCTCCCACCAGCCTGCATTTTGCTGCAGATCATTACTGTAATTATTACTGCTATTATAATTATAAGTGGTAGTATTGCAGGTAACTCCCCGCAGGCAGCCCAGGCACCTTCATCTTACCAGGGGATCTTTGAAATACATGAGCCGTCGGTCATCCATGGTGAACCATCGCTTCTTGAATCCCTCTGTTTGCTGGGGAGTCAGAAAATGCCAGATCACACACTGAAACAGCACAGCTTCTCTCTAACCATGCGTGGCCCAGGAGTGTCAAAGCACTTGGAGCAGCCTGATGGGCTGGGGGAGTTGGGAACAGATCACTTCTGGGCCATCAGAGCCACCACAGCCAGTGGCTGGGCCAGCTCCAGCAGGAAGGGACATTGTGTTTGTGATGTAGATTTGGATTTTTTTGACGTTTGCTCCCAGGTGAGGAAAGTGAATTAAACACATTCACAGAGTTATGGCTTTGCCTCTCTGGCAAGGGTTGGATTGTCCCACCAGCAACCCCTTCTCGGGGCCATACAGAGCAAGACTCGAGTTTGGAGGGACTGAAAAATGCTTCAGATCCTACCTTTGGCCCTGTTTTCTCCATGTATCCTTCCTTCAGGTAGTTTCTAGAAAGCTTTGGCACCAGCTGGAGCAACCAAAGAGGAGAGAAAAGGGCAGAGTCAGATGGAGGGGCCTGGGGGTCACTGGGTGTGCTGGGGGTCACTGGAAGGAAAACCCACCCCGAGCTGGCCCCCAGCCCTCATCCCACCCCACAGCTCTGCCCCCGAGCTCCAGCCCGGCTCCTCCCCAGCGCTCAGAAGAGGAGGCTACAACATGAAACACTTTGGAGCAGCTGCCCAGCGCAGCCAGCAGCCTCCAGGAGCATGTGCCACCCTCCTCAGGGTGCAGGGGCAGAGCCACCCTGCAGAACCACGACTGCACCCCTCCCAGATAATTGGCAGAAGGCAGGAAATGCAATTAGATTTCAAAATATTCAGCCAAGGAGGAGCAGGGAGTAATCAACAGGCACCACCACAGTGATGTTACAGCCCAAGAGCAGCACGCAGCCCTGGCTGGCAGCACATCAGAGCAGCCTCCGGAACTGCATTAGCCCAGGGTAACACAATTAGCAGCTCCAGCCCCCGGAAAACACAGGCATTTATAAACCAGGCTGCACTGACCTGCAGAGAGCTCAGGGCACTGACATCCTTCTGCCCTCACCTTCCCTGCCTTCCAGCCTTTGTTTTGGCTTTTGTTGTTACAGCAAGAGCCTTTGGGCCAGGTGCTCAGGGCTCCTGCGGGGGTGGCAGTGCTGGAGCTGCTCCCACCGCCCCTGGGTGTGCAGGGGCTCAGCATCCCTCCGCAGCCATCTCAGCAGCAATTACAGAACACTCCGAAGGATGGAGCACTCCCCAAGCCTTCCAGCTTGTTATCAGGAGCTAAAAACGAGCAAGAGGGGGGGAAAATAGCCCCACCCATCAAATGCTGCAGGAACACTCACATCAGAGTCACTGGCTCCAGGGAATGCCACTTGTAGGTAATGGAAGCGTGCCGCCCGGATGGCGTTGAACCAATCCACAATTTCCTAGTAATGAGGAAGAAAAGCAGAGTGAGGAGGGCAGCCTGCACACAAAATAACCTGATCCTGCTGGGTTTTGTCTCTCCTGTCACTCTGGCCCCAGTGACAGAGCTCAGTGTTGCAGGAATCCTAAAAAACACAGAGTACAGCAAAAAGGTGAAGGATGTGGAACACTCCGCTGCTATTCCGGGCTGCCAGATGTGCACAGAGCTCTGCAGCTTCCAGTCAGCACTGAGGGGCTTTCTGCAGAGGAGAGCATTTAAACATCTCTGAACTGGCAAAACCAGCCCCAAAAGAGCATTTGAAATATTGAGCTGACCCTATAAACCCAGCTGGGCTGGTGCAACCTGCCCACCCAGCCCCGTCCCCTCCAGCAGGACACCTGAGCAGCACCTGCATCCCACCCAAATTCCAGCTAAAAACTTCAATGTTTTGCTAGAAGAGTAGTTTAATATCTTTTTATCTTTGTATCCCAGTCTATCAGCTGTGTCTGTGAGTCCTTTAGGGACAGCCACAGTGACAATGAAGTCCAAGAAGCTCTGGCACTTCTCCCTTTCCTTGGCAAAAAAATCTCTCTCCGTTTTTTTTCCTCCTACAAAATAATTACTTTATAATTTATTTATTTTTAAACTCATGTATTCATTTATCTCTGGTAAGACCCAACAGCTTGTGCTGTGTGTCTCTGAAGGTTTTGCTGAGAAATGCCACATTGATTTTAAATGTTCCACACTTAAAGGGAGCACTCAAACACTGCTTTGTGGTCTGACACTGTGGGACCAGGAAAGGTTTGCTGGGAGGGAATCAGGAGCTGCCCTGCCTGGGATCTGAGCACAGGGAGAGGGATGCTGAGCTGTCTTGCTGTCATTAATGCATGTGAAGCTTCACGCATCAGATCAGGGACATGCTCAATGAGCCAGACTTAATCCCAAAATAAACACTGCCAAACCCTTTCAGGTGAGGTCGCTGTAGTGTAGGAAAGACCATGTCAAAGGAGAAGTTGGCATTCTCTAAGAGTTAAAATTTTTTTATGCTTTAGAAATGATCTGGGTAAGGAGGAAAAGCTCACATGAAATTTTAAAATCTCAGTTTTAGGAGCTGAACTGGGGGTACCTTAAAAATGGTCTAATGTGGCAAATAGCCATTCCAAAAATTAAAAATCCTTGCATTGATTTGTTAAGCTACTTCAAGGTGAGAGAAAAAAAATCCCAAAATATACAAGGACATAGACAAACAATGGAAAACTCTGACCTATTTGTCTGAGGTTTTACTCACTTATCACTTGCTTTCCTACCCTAAGCAGCTAAGGACAGCCCAGACAGCACCACAGAGAGGATCAGTGAGAATTCACTCCTGAAGTTCATGATGACCAAACCAGGCTGGAGCTAACGAACAATAAGCTGTGATGTCAAAATTTTCAAATCTTCTACAGCCACCAATTGGATGGTTATGCACATATTTATTTATTTATTTACCTGTGGGTCTTCTCTGTGATCGTGATGTGAGGTAGGGTTTCACCCTGCAGAAAAGCAGAAGCTGAAACCCTCACTGACTTCCAGCAGCGAATTGCTTTCTGGAATATTGATAATCCATTGACATAAATGAGGTTTGACCAAATTCTTCCCTGTGAGCGTGGTGAGGTCCTGGCACAGGTTTGCCCAGAGAAGCTGTGGCTGCCCCTGGATCCCTGGCAGTGTCCCAGGCCACGTTGGACAGGGCTTGGGGCAACCTGGGATGGTGGAAGGTGTCCCTGCCCATAGCAGGGGGTGGAATGAGATGAGCTTTAAGGTCCTTTCCCACCCAAACCATTCTGTGACTCTATGAAATGTAAGAAGGAGCCTAAATGAGGCTCCCCCACCTCAGAGCAGGGAGAGGCAGCACCTCTGGTGTCCAGGAGGACACACTGGGGCTGCTGGGGGAGCCTGGAGGGAGCAAAGGGCAGCAGGAGAGCACAGGGCAGTCCCAGGGCAGGCTCCAGCCCAAAGGGCAGGAGTTCACCCTGGGAGTTCACCTTCTCGCAGCCCTTGTGCAGCCAAGGAGACAGACCAAATTCAGGGAAGTTGGAAGGGATTGAGCAGGGTCGTGATCAGATTTCATCAGAGCACATCCTGCCCTGCGTGGGAGCAGAGGCAGCTCCTTCCAGCAGCCCCCAGCAGAAACCTCAGCAGCCAAACCCAAACCCCACAGCCCTGAGTGCAGCCCTCACAGCCTGGCTGTGCAAGCCACCAAAGCCCAGCAAACCACAGACTCTGACACAACAGTGGGAGGCAACTTTGCCACTGAAGAGCTGCTGCTCATTAGTCTGGCTTAAATTGCGGCAGAAGGTACCTGAGAGCAGCTCCAGTGACAGGGGCTGGGCTCAAGAAGCACCTGCTGACCAGCACTTGGCATGGAGGGGAAGTCTGGGAGCAGCTCCCTGGGACCCACAAAGGATCACCCCAGACCCATGGGCCCTCTCCTTCACACCTCCCTTCAGAGACACCTGAACAAGGGGATTTAGTGCAATACAAACATGAATAGCTGCATTTTATGAAGTATGAGACAGGCAGAACCACAACAGTTCCCTGCTTCCCCTACATTCCAGTTTGCTCCCCTTTTGCAAGTCTTTGGGCTGAGTCCTCTCATCTTCCAATGCTCCATCCACCCTGTCTCCTTCTCTGGGCACCAAGGAGCCTGCCTTGAAAAATCCTCTACTCCAATCTGCAGGAAATTTCCAATTCCTTCCATTTACATCTCTTTATTTAGAGCATAGTTTGCCACCCTTTGTGCTTGGAAGAACACAACACTCTCAAAGCTGGCCGTGCATCTTGTAACCCTTCCACCCTCCAAGAGATCCCAGCTTGGCTGGAGCCTGGTGTGCCACAGGCTGGCTCCCAAACCTCCTCATCACCTCCAGGGCCTCACCTTGCCATCTTCATGATAGACAAAGATGTTCCTTGTGCTATTGTCCTTCAAGTACGTGATCTGCAGCCCGTGTGGGTTCCCAATTTTTGCAGGCTGGAAAGTGGCGTTGAGGTGCTCGATCTTCATAATTGCTTTGGGTTCTTTTGCCTGGAAAACACAGCTGAGTGAGCAAACACCTGAGAAGTGGCTTTCAAACCAAAAAACAGTTCACTTGGTCAAAAAAAGGCCTGTTTGAGGCCATTAGCTAAAAGCACCTGAATTCCAGCCCACCAAACTCCCTGGTGATGAGAGATCCGAGACCCTGCTCGGGTGTCAATGAGCGCTTCCTGCCAGCCTGGAAAAATGCCCTGTCCTTCTGCAAAATCCAGCAGGGATGCAAAAAGAGACAGCTAACTAACAGGCCAGGGTGCTTTGTGACTCTCCAGCACCCACAGACAGTTCATCCTTGTGCCAAAAGATGAAGGATTATCCCCTTTGCCAACAACAGACCTGGCGGGGAAGCACCATGTCCATGTCCATGTCCATGTCCACGTCCCCACCTGTCCCATCCTCTCAGGTGAGCGACTGGCTGCTGACTCTGCTCCTCCCCTTGCCTTCTGAACTGGAAACTTTCTCCTCAATGGGACAAACACAACCCTTACAGCCACCTCCAGGGTGGGTTAGCCCAAAAGGGAGCCTGGGTCAGGCCCTCCCAGGCACCACCTGCACCCTCAGTGGCAGCACCACAGCTCTGTTCATCTCCCTGCAAAGTGTCTCTAGAACACTCTGTAGGGAGATGAACACTTGGGCACCCCTCCAGGACTGCACTGAGAAGAACAACTGTGAAAAAACCATCCCAACAAATACAGAGCAGCCCCTTGGTGACAGCAGGTCCAGCGCAGGGCCAGCAGAGGCTGTGGGGTGGGGACGTGGTCCAGCACGGTGCAGATGTGTCAGTGCTGCTCTGGGAGCCTTCTGTGGACACACAGCCCTGGTGGGTGGCCGTGGTGGGGAAATGCCAGCAGAGAGGATGTCTAGACAGCACCATTCCCATCGCAGCTGTGGTCAGCGAGGAGGCAAAGCAGCTTTAAACTGTCAGAGCAGCCAAGAGTGGCTGCATGGAACTGCTGGGACTTTCACTTCTCCCTTGGCAAGGACTGGCTCTCCCTTCTCCATGAGATGCAGCTGCACCACACCAAACCAAGCTGAAGGGGAAGATGGTGCTGTCAAAGGCATGGAGAAGTGAGGATGGATGTTCCCATCCTCTGGATCATCACGACACCACGACTGCACCATCTGCTTGGGAGAACTGGCTGCTGGGTCAGCCTGGGCTGCTCTCAGCTGTGATGGTCAGGGAGACTCAAAGGCCAGAAAAAACACCCTGGCTTTCTCCAGTACATGGTGCTGAATGGTGGAGTGTCCATCCATTCATCACAAATGCAATGTTCATGGTAATAGCTCCATTTCTCACAATAATGAAACACACTCTGGGGAAAAAAGCCAAATACTTCCACACTGCTTGACACTGGGACAGAAAACCAGGGAGCTTTCCCTCTGGATTGCATGCCATGCCAGGCAAAGGAGGATTCAGACCCCAGTGACCACTGCAAGGTGGTGACACCTTCATCACAAGGTTGCCATCAATATGAAACTCACGTTATTTGGGTGATGCAGAGCCAGAGCTGAGAGAAACTCCTTTGCTGGTGGTTTGAGAAAAGCCTGATGGACTTTAAAGGGCAACAGAGCAGGAATATGTGAACGGGCGTGGGGGACATCTCTCCATGACTGTGGTGGAGCAGCAAGAGCAAACCCCACTAAAGGGAGGGTGAGCTGAGCCTGGTGCTCTTGTCCTGGAGCAGCTGGGGACTCAGTGCTTGGGGAAATTGTAAAATAAACTGGTGCCCTGGGAATTACATGTTCCGGGATGCTCTCACAGCTGCAATCCCATCTGCACACAGCAACCCCAGGTACTCACATCATTTTTGTTGAAGTATTTCAGAGCACCTTCCCTCTCTGATAACACGAATTTTCGGCTTAAGAATTGCCCATTGTCACGTCCTCTCTTCCACAGAAATCCTTCTCTGTACCCTGCAGCAGAAAGGAGTCACTGAGAGCCAGGGATAAAGTGCTGTACTTGAAAAGAGAATTGGGATAAAGAAAAGAACGGAGCCTTCAGAACTCAGCAAACCAAGTGTGGGGCTGTTGTGATGAGGAACAGCCCTTCTCCTCCAGACCTGCCCTTCTCACTCTGCTCTCATTCCCTGCCAACAGCTTTTGCTTCAGACATCTCCACTCTGGCAGCCAAGGAGAGGCTGCCTGTGCATGATTACAGCTCAGTCCTGGGGTGAGCCAAACACAGGACTGGTGAAGGATGCTGCAGGTATTCCTGATTGCACTTGCTCCCCTCAACAACACAGATTTTTTAGCATTTAAGGGATGGAGAATAAAATTACTCTGCGTGTCACCAAAGATGATCCCAAATCATTGCTAACCCTGGCAGGTGAGCACCATCAGGGTTGTATAGGGAGAGAGGGAGGCCCAGAGAGGTTTGCTGAGCTGCCCAGGACAAGGCTGTGAGCCAGGATCAAAGCCAGTCTGGAAATCCAGCTCTCCCTGCCCTCTTACATTGGACATTTCACCATTTTGATGTTCGCTTTCCAGCTTATTGTGCCAAAGCACAGGATCCAAATTCACTTCAAGGAAGAATTACAGAAACCCAGCAAAATAAAGTGTTATCCCATTCTGTGGCTCACGTGTTGGCTCTTCCCAGGCCAACCCCTTCAGCTGCTCTGACAAAGCCAGCTGCTGATTTCAGTGTACTTTGGTACACATTTTTGCTAACCTTCGTTTTTTCTTTTTCTTCCCTTCAGGGCTGCATCCTCAGGAGCTGCTCCTCTTCTCTGCCCAAACCTGAACCCCTGTCAACACCCATCAGTGCAAACCACCATGAAGAGCCCTTGCACCCAACATGAACCCACACAGGTTCCCCAGGCAAGCTGTGTGTCAGCAAGATGTGTCCTCAAAGCCCTGATCCAAAGGGCTGTGAAAGCAGCCAGAGAAGGTGCTGAGAAACAAAACTGCAGGAGGCACAACAGGAACAGATCACACTGGAGGGCATTGGAGACAGAAAATAAACCCTCTCTTCCGTGTGCTGCACTATTGACCTGAGCCTGGTGCTCTTGTCCTGGAGCAGCTGGGGACTCAGTGCTTGGGGAAATTGTAAAATAAACTGGTGCCCTGGGAATTACATGTTCCAGGATGCTCTCACAGCTGCAATCCCATCTGCACACAGCAACCCCAGGTACTCACATCATTTTGTTGAAGTATTTCAGAGCACCTTCCTCTCTGATAACACGAATTTTCGGCTTAAGAATTGCCCATTGTCACGTCCTCTCTTCCACAGAAATCCTTCTCTGTACCCTGCAGCAGAAAGGAGTCACTGAGAGCCAGGGATAAAGTGCTGTACTTGAAAAGAGAATTGGGATAAAGAAAGAACGGAGCCTTCAGAACTCAGCAAACCAAGTGTGGGGCTGTTGTGATGAGGAACAGCCCTTCTCCTCCAGACCTGCCCTTCTCACTCTGCTCTCATTCCCTGCCAACAGCTTTTGCTTCAGACATCTCCACTCTGGCAGCCAAGGAGAGGCTGCCTGTGCATGATTACAGCTCAGTCCTGGGGTGAGCCAAACACAGGACTGGTGAAGGATGCTGCAGGTATTCCTGATTGCACTTGCTCCTTTCAACAACACAGATTTTTTAGCATTTAAGGGATGGAGAATAAAATTACTCTGCATGTCACCAAAGATGATCCCAAATCATTGCTAACCCTGGCAGGTGAGCACCATCAGGGTTGTATAGGGAGAGAGGGAGGCCCAGAGAGGTTTGCTGAGCTGCCCAGGACAAGGCTGTGAGCCAGGATCAAAGCCAGTCTGGAAATCCAGCTCTCCCTGCCCTCTTACATTGGACATTTCACCATTTTGATGTTCGCTTTCCAGCTTATTGTGCCAAGGTACAGGATCCAAATTCACTTCAAGGAAGAATTACAGAAACCCAGCAAAACCAAGTGTTATCCCATTCTGTGGCTCACGTGTTGGCTCTTCCCAGGCCAACCCCTTCAGCTGCTCTGACAAAGCCAGCTGCTGATTTCAGTGTACTTTGGTACACATTTTTGCTTGCTTCGTTTCTTTTTCTTTTTTCTTCCCTTCAGGGCTGCATCCTCAGGAGCTGCTCCTCTTCTCTGCCCAAACCTGAACCCCTGTCAACACCCATCAGTGCAAACCACCATGAAGAGCCCTTGCACCCAACATGAACCCACACAGGTTCCCCAGGCAAGCTGTGTGTCAGCAAGATGTGTCCTCAAAGCCTTGATCCAAAGGGCTGTGAAAGCAGCCAGAGAAGGTGCTGAGAAACAAAACTGCAGGAGGCACAACAGGGAACAGATCTCACACTGGAGGGCATTGGAGACAGAAAATAAACCCTCTCTTCCGTGTGCTGCACTATCTCAGCAACAGCTTTGTATTTTAGGGGCACCTGATCACACGTAGGGGTGGTAAGACCTTGGCACAGGATGCCCAGAGCAGCTGTGGCTGCTTCCCTGGAAGTGTCCAAGGCCAGGTTGGATGGGGCTTGGAACAGCCTGGGATAGTGGAAGGTGTCCCTGCCCATGGCAGGGTGAAATGGGATGGTCTTTAAGGTCCCTCCCAATCCATCCCTCCTTTGATTCTGCTTAGGTGGAAGCTGAAGGACCACAAGCCCTCCAACCCTTGCTGACTGCTGTGTTGGACCACACAGCACCATGTCACCAACGTGATTGTTCCTCTCCTGAGGCACAGAACGAGGGCTGCAACCTCCTGCCACCATCCCATGGACCACCAGCACCCAACCACGAGCGCAGAAAGCTCTGCCTGGGCAAGACTGATAAAGAAACACCACTAACATTGCTAGCACTGCTGCTGCCACGTTTCCTGCATCACTTCTGCCACCTGCCAAGGAGCAAAATCAACCACTTTGTTCTGCAGGCTGCTCTGGCACAAACCTGTGACTCCTGCAAGAGCCCCACCAAGCAGTTGTGTCAAAGTCAGCCAGCAAATGGCACAGGACACGGCCACACAGCCCAGGTGGGCATTTCTGACCTGTTACAGGGCTTCCAAGATAAAATCAGGAACTGCCACCTCCACAACCACCTCATCCCCACAGCTAAAACTCTGGGGCAAGGAAAACAGGGGCACCAGGCTGGTTGACTGAAAAGAAGATAGTGCATGGTCTTGTGCCAGCTCAGGTGGGCTGGGGGCTGCAGCTCCTTCAGGCACACAAAGCTGGCAGCACCCCCTGGGTGCTCCAGTGCAGCCAGCCCTCCCCTGCCTGAGGGGCTGCAGGGGAAGCAGGGGAGAGGATTTTGTACAAAGAACATCTGCTGCAGCCACCATCTCTCCATCTGACTTCTACCAGCATCTGGGTCAAGTTCCCCATTTTAAAGAAGAGGGATATTGTTACTTCCCCACCTCAGAAGGCTGTTACAGAGCTGAGTTAATGATGGGGGTTTGGTCTCTGAGAATGTGGGTTACAGGAAGTACCCAAAATTACTTGTTCAGTTTTACCCTTTGCTCTCAGAGAAGAAAAATCCCTCCTGCAAGGAGGACAATCAGATCCACTGGCTTGCAAAAACCAACATGCATGGACTTTTCCTCCTGTCATCCAAGGCATTCAAAAGATTAAAACCATGTCTGATCTTCAGTTTCTTTGGCTTCTTATTTCACAGTTTCACCTGGAAAGAGGCAACACAACTGCTTGTTTCCATGATGCTTTTAGGGCTGTGGTAACACCAGGTCTGAGTGTATCCAATACCACACAAATGCAGCACTGTGTGGTTTCTTGCCTTCTTGTCTCACTGCAAGACAAAGCATGGGGGGCTGAATAAGAGAAAAAATGTACTTGTGCATGTAATCCAAGAGAATCACACTTTCCTGGAGTTCAGGCAGGGCACCTCCTCCTACAGAAGGCATTTTTCCTTCCTCTCAGCAGTTAAAGTGCATTGACCCCGATTCAGAGCTCTGGAGAAGATTCAAATCCAGCTCCCTCCCTGTGCTGTTAAAATTGCAGGGTGTGCACGGCCACTCCTCTGAGTGCCAGAGCTGAGCACTCAGCCCCATTAGCACGGTGAGGTGTTAATTAGGGCAGGGCAGGGGACAGGCACTCACTGGACACGTGTGCCCACCTTTCCTGAGAGGTTAAGGAGCTGCATAATTATCTGGAGCAGCTGAGTGTGGAATCCCTGACATCCCACATCACCTCTGGCCCCGGGTCACAACCTCCTTTTTGAACCAAGAGTCTGAAGGACATTCCTCTGAAATAAACCCCGCTGCCCACAGTGAGAGGGGTGGATGGAGAAGGTGGCATATTCTGTATTTTCCTTACAGACTGGACTTTGAATAGGGTTGCAAAAACAACTGTGCACCTCTTGTTTAGCCATGCCAGTGTAAATGGTTTGGTTTGACTGCTCTAAGTTGTAACATCTGTTCCTGCAGCACTCAGCCACCACCAAAGCAAGACATTTCAATGAATTCAACTTGCATACTTTAAGAATTTGCATCCCAATAAAAGCCATAAACCAAGGAATATGAAGTTTGCTCATGGAATGAAAACATCACTCTTTGCCCAGATCCCCCAGATGCAAGCAGGGTCCAGGTCCTCAAATCCCTCAGAGCTTGCACCCTGCTGCCCTGCACAGCACCAGCAGATTGCTTTTTTTGCCTGATTTTTTTGCCTGTTTGAGGAGCTCAGAAGTTCCCTGCAATAATTCTGCAGCCATCTCTGGATACTCCATTTCCTGCAGGTCCCACAGTGAGCAGTGCAGGTACAGCCATGCTGGAGATGTCTCGGCATCCCCACGGCATCAGGGACCTGATGATGAGATGGAAATCCTTCCCCTCCTGCACTGGCCAGGTCAGGAGCCACCAGGAGCTGCTGCTGCCCCTGCCCAGTTCAGTTCTTTGGAAATTACAGCCTCAGCAAGCAGCAAATGAGGTTCAGTGATCCTCCAGTCCCCAGGACCCCTGTGAGGTCAGAGCTTGGTGCACCTAAGGCAGGGTGGGTGAAGGCGCGTCCAGCTCAGCTCACGGGCTGAGAAGGGAATGATCTCCCTCCATCTCCCTGAAGACAACTTTTTCTCCCCATTTAGGACACCACATCTTCCTCACAGCTCATCCAGCCAGGCCAAAGAGCCCAAGAACTCCCAAGTGCAGCACCCTGACACCCACACCATTTTCTTGTGCACGTTTTAGAGGCACAACATTTCCCAGCTCCTAATCAATCAGCCCTCTCCTAACGAGCACTTAGCATCCAAATTACCTTTCCTAAAGGCCATTTTGAAGAGAAGGGTTTCATGCTGTCATCCAGTCTGCCTCTGCTGCCTTCCAGGAGCTCATAAAACAATTATTGTCCCACTGCATTGTCACTTCAGCTATGGATGCAAGCAGCTGATGAGATTGATTGCTTCCACAATACCCAATTAACCCACTCACTCTGCCAACGATTGACTTAATCAAAGGCAATTAGTGCTTGAATGGCTACAGCAGACAGAAAGCCAGGATTTAGTGGATGATTCAGATAATGTTGTACAGACATCTCCTTGGCCTTCTGAGGGAAAACATCTTCACCAATGCTCAGCTCAGAGCTGGAAGTAGATGAAACCTCAGGTCAGTGGTGTGAGGTGGCACAGAAAGGGACTAGGAACACACACTTCTCTTTACTGATAAAAGGAGAACTTGTAATGGCTGATGTTCCCTTTTTCCTGCTTTCTCTGCTCATGCAGGGCCCAGAGCACCAAGCAGTTGACCAGACCTCAGTGACCAACAGGTCCTGAAATGGTAACTTGCCTCTGACAGTCAGATCCAGTCCTCTGAGCAAAGTCAACACTGTTTTACAAAGCCACCTTCAGTATTGATTTCTTCCACAGCTTCTCCCACAACGTAAAAAAATAACACCCCTAAAGACTCATTGTGGAGGCAGGACCACATCTCTGTAGAAAGGCAGGTGTCAGTGTCCTCAGGGACTTCTTCCTCCAGACAAATCACCCCAAACTGGCCCAGCAGAGACCAGACAAAGCCTCACCATGGGAAGGTCAAGAACAACCCATGACACCTAAAGCAGAGGACAGAGATCATTTTAGATCCTGTGAGGAACAACTCCAAAGCTGAAGCCAAGCATGGAAAACTAATTCTCCAGATCACTACAAGAAGATATTGTCATCTTGATTTTGCAATGGTAAAAGGTGCTTCCCAGCTGCTGGGATCAATGTGGAAAATGGAGCCAAATGCATCATCTCTGTGGAAAGATCATGGGGCTGAGCTCAACTGCACATCCAGATCCTGAGGCTGACAGAAAGAAGACAGGTCTGTGCCCCCACACAGGCATGAGGAATTTCAATGCAAGGTCCAAATCCTCAGGTTTACAGTCCCACTTAAGTGTGAGTACACTTGCACTGGTGGCTCACAGCTGAAAATCCAAATTGCTCCTAAGCAAAGCCCCAATAATAAAGCTGAAATCCATTAAGCCTGTGATGTTTGCCACCATTTAAATCAGATTAAAATTGTACATGACACCACTAAGCCAAACAGTCAGAAAACACTCCTGTCAAGTCTGATGTTCCTCCATGTAATCCAGACCCCCCTTCTTTCAGCGGGTTGTCAGCTAAAAGGAGCCATAATAAGAGATCACGAACCTAATCCAGCTTCCTAAGCTGTTTTTAACTGGTTTCTTTAATCACATGTTAGATTCCCCACGGAGCAGCTCTCAGGTGACAAAGACATTAGCACAGGCATTCATTCTCCAGGGAGGGAGCTCAGGTGGGATCACAGGGACCTCAGGATCTCAGGTCAGGTGGGATCACCTTGCCCCTGCTCCAATGAGTGCAGCAGGACCAGGACACACAGGAGCCTCTGCAGAGCTTGGGAAGCCATCAGTGCAATAAAAAATGGGAAATCAGGGCAGCAATGGGTGACAGTCACTGGGGAAGCAACTGCAGGGTGAGGTGGTGCAAAGGAGACTATCAGAGAAAAATCTTCTTTTGGTAGAGTGATATTGATCTCCCAGTGAGCACTCACCTCCTCTGAAAACACTGTGTGGGAGCAAGTATGAGGAGAAAACACAAATTATACAATTCCCAAGTCTTCACCTGACTGCTGCTGCATATCAGGTTTAATACAGAAGACATCCACATCCTCCCTTTTATCAGTTTATCTTATAATTGACCATCAATACAGTACAACTTCCGTGGTAACTTAATTATTGAGCAAGTGTTTACATATTAAAGATAAGGCCACAGCTGCCTGCTGCAAGCACAATTTGATTGTATCTGCTGGGAGATGTTACAACCCCTTGCTACAGAAAATGTCTTTACTGGAAGCCTTGCACTTACATTGCTGAGAATTGAATGTGGAATCTAATTTTACTTGGAAATCAAATGCTTCCTCTTCGAGTGGCATCCCTGCAACACCCACCTGGGAGCCGCTGCTGATTGGAGGAAAAAAATCCTGTCACAGGTAAATAACCTTCAGGTTTTGCTCTTTTGCAGCCAGTCTTTCATAATAGAAGGCAGATGAGAGGTGGGAGGCTCCCAGTGTGATGTTCAGCCCGTTTAGCAGCAGTGAGTGCACTCAAAGCCTGATCCAGCTGCAAAGCCAGGGTGTAAGGGCAGGCATGTGGCACTAACTCACAATAACCCTGCAGCAGCTCACCTTGGGAGCTGAATCCTGAGAGCCAAACCACTCCCAAACCACAGGGCACGGATCCTCCTTGGGTGAGACATAAACACTCCAAAAAATCCTCGCTGCGGCCACTGTGAGTTCAGCTCAGCACATGTCCCACAGCCTTCCCTCCCCTCACCTGGAGGAGCCCTGCCACCATCCCACACCACCATCCCCAGGGATGCCCACCCAGAGCTGGTCCTCTCTCTGCAAGGCAGGGGAGAACCCACCTGCAGCCCCACATGCAGAAAGGCAAGAGGTGAGACTGAAAGAGGACAAGGAACCCTGGCACCCTCCTCATGCACGCCGGTGGGATTCACCAAACCTGCAGCTGCTCAAACACCTCCAGAGCACCAGGAGCCACCTGAAGGTCTGGATTTCACACAGGCATCCTCAACCCACACCCAGGGATCAGGCTAAAATAGCCTCTGAGCCTGAAGAGCTTTTGATGGATGTGCTCCCCACACCAATAAATAAAAGCTCAGCTGCTCACACAGACCAATGCAAGCAAGGATGAGATGAATTTAAACCCCCAACAGAGCTCTAGAGGAGTCAGCAGAGAAGTTCACCGCAGACTTTAGATGAGTTTAGGACTCTGTGTTCTGGGGCATCCTGGAATAAAGCATGCCCCCACACAGGCAGCATTTCCACACAATCACAAATCATGGAAAGCCATTCTCACACCTAGCACTCCTCTTTTTCTGCTTTGAACAGAAATCCAAATGGCTTCCAGCAGATCTGCTGCAGTGCTGCTGTTGGCTCCTGAATGTTTTTATTGAGTGTTCAATGCATTTACAGTGAAAACTTCATACAGCAAAGGAGAATTTTTTAATGTAGGACTCATTTCTGCCCTGGCTGCTGGTGTTCCAGCTGTCCCAGAAATCAGCTGGTACACGATGCTCTGGCAGCTGTGCTACCAAGGAAGGAGCATTTGGCAGCACAGCCACAACCTCCAGGTTGCACAAGGACATTTGCACACCTTGATTTTTCTAGAATGATCACCTCCTATTCCCTGGAGCAGCATAATCCCACTTAATGAACTCCTGGAATTACATAAATCAAGGCTAAATTCTGTCCCAATAAATCACCGACCAAAATTCCCACTGACTTAGCTAGGCTAAAATTTTCTTCCACCCTCTGCAATGCATGAAAGCTCGAAATTCAGTCCCTGCTGAGCAGCCTCATTGTCCTTTAGGTATTTTGGGGATATGCTGTTTGTTACTGCCATGCCCGTGTCCCTCAGGGGCTGCCCTGGTTATCAGGCTGGAGGTGGCTGCTGTGGCTGCACCTCAACAGCACAGGATTTGTCAAACCAGTCCCATTTAGCTGGGGAGGCACCTCCCTGTCCCATTTCGGTGTAAGCATCCCAGAAGTGGGGTGTGGACAAGTCCTCCCCTGCTGCACCGGGGATTTCAAGGTGAAAATTCGTGTGAGTTCACTACAGGGGGAAAATGCAGGTGGGTGGCTGGTGCTGGCAAGAAAGAAGCACCAGCAAATGCTCTGGTTCAGAGCTGAGGCTGATCTAACCCAGCTGCATCTCTGGCAAACTCCAGAAAAAGACATGACCTCACCCTGGAGAATGTTCTTTATCTGGTCAGAGACAGAAACTGCCCGGCCCTGCCCAGGTCTCCAGAGTGAAAGAGATCTTTCTGCAGCAGAAATTGAATTAAGCTACCATGAGTTGCCATGAAAACAGCCTTTCCCATGTTCTTTGTAATCCTATTGCTTCCTGGTCACTCCCTTCTCGTTAGTGGAAGAAAGATGCCCCAGGTTTTGGTCCTGTGTCATTACTCAGGGAATGTGAAATGTGCACAGTGTAAAATCACTGAGAAACACCTGGAGCGCCAAGAACTACCCTCATAAAGCACAGAAAATACAAAGGGACGGTTCTCCTATTCTTTCCTTAAATGTTTATCATCCAAGACATGGAGAACAAAGCCTTGTACTTCTCTTCAGCTGTTTCCAGTTGGTATAGGTCTGTTTATTGACTGCAAAAGCTCAAGGTTACAGGAAGAGGCAGCCTGAGCAATATCAAAATACACTAATTCAAGCCGGTTGACCTCAAACAGGGAAAGCTCAAGGACAGGAGTCAGTCATGATAATTGGGGTGTTTCACACATTTATTGATCTTATAGTCTGTCCTCACCAGCTGGACTGACTCTCCTGGGAACCACTCAGGGCATGCCCAGGGAGCATCCAGGGCACAGCCCAAAACACAGGCAGCACATCCAGCTGCCACAGCCTGCAGGGGCTCAGACCACCTCACCCACCAGAAACTGCACTAGTTCAGCAACTTCAACCAACCACAAATTCAGTGCTTTTGATTTGAGCTGATAAATGTAAATATTTCTGTTACAGGATGACACAAAACGAAACAACATTTCTTAGGTTTGCTTTTCTGAGAGGGGGGAAAAAAAACCCTAACAAAACGTTTTGCAGAAAATCATTAGATGGAAAACAAACAAAAAAAAAAAACAAAAGACCAATCCCCAACTATTTAAAATTTCATGGGGCAGCCCTCACACCTTTCAGCAAGGCTCACACCCACTCTGCTCTGCTTCCCCTGCATTGAGCATCGCTGCTGCTGCGCTTCTTGCACGAGAGCTGCTGCTCCTTGGCTAATTATAGAAGCTTGGATCAGAGCTATGCTGAAGGCAGCTTGACAGAACCAGCTGTTAAAATTACAGCTGGATGCTAAACTAGCTGTGAGCATCCAGCTTTAGCTCACAGTGGTGCTCCCCCCCTCCCAGGGCCAGCTGCTCCTCCTCCCCTAAGTTCAGACCCACAGGTTCTCACCTGCAATTTTTGGCTGCCTAAATGCTTTTCTGCTTTAGGGGAGTTGAAGACATCAGAGCTTTTCTCTTTGCTAGATGTTTCTCTTCCTACAGCAGCTATCTGAAAGATCCATCACCGCCCCATCACTTTGTCACTGCAATGTTCATGGATTTCCTGGAAAGCATAACAGCAGTCGCTGGCCTCTTGCCATAGCTCAGAGAGATGGAAAAAAATAAAAATGCACCAAATTTAACTCTAAAAGACAAGCTTTTGCATGTGGAGCCCTCTCCTTTGCCTTTTGGTGGCGACTTTGCATCCTTATCAAGGCTGGGAAGTGGTGCAGCATCTTCCCCTGATTCCCACAGAGCCCCAGGAGGCGGCAGTGCTCCTTCAGAGGGGTCTGCACCAAGTCTGAATCAGCACTTCCAAACAGCTCCTGAAAGGCACTGAAAGGCTTCTCCAGATCCTGCTCATATGATGCCAGTCCTGTGGAAATGTCAGCACATCTGAAATGGGAGCGAGTCCCTGCCACAGCCCTGCTCCCCTTGCACGAGAAAAAGTAATGGTGAACAAACCATGCTGTCATCTCCATCTCCCCCTGCATCCTCCTCCTGAGCTTAGTTTGTTAAACAGCCCTTTGATGTGCCTTGTCTGTACTGCAGCAAAGCCCTCTTTGATGTTTACACCAATTGTATTGTGAATTTGCTGACAGGGAGCAAGGCTGGGACCCACCACAGGCAGGAGAGCCCTTCCCAAACCCACTGGGGGTGCTGCAGTGCCTGGGTTGGGGCTTAGACCTGCTCCTGGTTACCTGAGTGGATTTTTTCAAATGGATCCATTTCCTTCCAAGGCAATTTGGTTCAATGTTTGTTCACTCACCGTGTGAGTTCTTGCTTTGCTCTGGGTGAGGCTGCAGAGAGCAGAAGTGACCTGCAGAGCATCTCCCCCATCCACTGCCCATGGTGGCAGTGCCAGGGCACAGCAGGGCAGAAGAAGAAGCAGCAATCGTTTGTTTTAAAGCAATGACTGCATTTCCCTCAAACCCCCAAGGAGAGGATGGGGAAAGGTTTCTTGAGCAAGTCCTGACATGGGGTTGTGCAATGTTAAATGCATAAGGGATTACACTGGGAGGACATGAAAAGGAGACTGAGCATCAGCAGTGGGGTCCCATCTGCTTCGGCTGAACACACTGCTCTGCAAACTTTCCTCCTTCAACCATTTCAATCTTTCTCCAGCACCTTTCATCTTAAACTCTTCCTCCCTATTAAACAAAAGGTTTTGGGGAAAAAAAAACGAAAACAAAACAGGCCTTAATCCCCTTTTTTGTACCCAAAACCCGCAGCACAAGTGCCAAGGCAGGGATGGGATGCCATTCACTGGGGTCCTGCCCTGCTCCTGGGGCTGCCAAGGTCACACTGACACACTCCAGGTGCTGCACGGGTGAGCGGGGAGCAGGGGGGCTCGGACCCACCCAGGAGGGCTCAGACCCACCCAGAGGGGCTCAGACCCACCCAGAGGGGCTCAGACCCACCCAGGGGGGCTCAGACCCACCCAGAGGGCTCAGACCCACCCAGGGGGGCTCAGACCCACCCAGGGGGCTCAGACCCACCCAGGGGCTCAGACCCACCCAGGAGGGCTCAGACCCACCCAGGGGGCTCAGACCCACCCAGGGGGCTCAGACCCACCCAGGGGGGCTCAGACCCACCCAGGAGGGCTCAGACCCACCCAGAGGGGCTCAGACCCACCCAGGGGGCTCAGACCCACCCAGGAGAGCTCAGACCCACCCAGAGGGCTCAGACCCACCCTGAGGGGCTCAGACCCACCCAGGAGGGCTCAGACCCACCCAGAGGGGGCTCAGACCCACCCAGGGGGCTCAGACCCACCCTCAGACCCACCCAGGGGGCTCAGACCCACCCAGGAGAGCTCAGACCCACCCAGAGGGGCTCAGACCCACCCAGGGGCTCAGACCCACCATGGGGGCTCAGACCCACCCAGGAGAGCTCAGACCCACCCTGAGGGGCTCAGACCCACCCAGGAGAGCTCAGACCCACCCAGGGAGCTCAGACCCACCCAGGAGGGCTCAGACCCACCCAGGGGGGCTCAGACCCACCCAGGGGGGCTCAGACCCACCATGGGGGATTCAGACCCACCCATGGGGGGCTCAGACACACCCAGAGGGGCTCAGACCCATCCAGGAGAGCTCAGACCTACCCAGCGGGGCTCAGACCCACCCAGGAGAGCTCAGACCCACCCAAGGGGCTCAGACCCACCCTGAGGGGCTCAGACCCACCCAGGGGGGCTCAGACCCACCCAGGGGGGCTCCACCTCCCTGAGGGGGTGTGGGGAGCGGGAGCAGCTCCCTGAGCCTGGCTCCCAGCGTGACTCAGATCCCAGCCAGGGCTGATGTCAGGGCTGGAGAACAGAAGCTGCTCTGTGGCTGGGCAGCAGGAGAAGGAGGTTTCTGTGCCAGGCAAGGTTGCTCCCTGGAGGGATGCTCATGCTTTAACCCACTCCTGACAACAGCACAGCAGCCTCCAGTGACCTTGGGCTGGGCTGGGACAACTGCAGGGTTTGCATCTCCCACCAGGCACTGACACCTCCAGCCCTCTGATGGAAACCTCTGGACAGGGGCTGCTTTTGGGGGCATCTGTACAGCTCTGGATGCAACAAAATGCTCTTAAGCTTCCTTGAAATGCTAAAATGTTCCTTTAAAAGTCCAACAGTGAGGCTGCATCCTGTTTGGAAAGGGCTAGAGCCCTGCTGCCACTTAGGCTGACATCCTGCATCCCTCCCTGCCTTGCTCCCCACTGCTCCTGTGACCACAAAGAGAAGCCTCAGCAGAACCTGCCCAGCACCAAGCTCGCAGCAGGCTGCAAAACCCAGCCAAGAAGCCAAATTCCCTGATGCAATCCCTGCCTGGCTGTGATGCCAAATCACTGCATCCTCTGGGGCACCGAGCCAGGGCAGAGGTCCGTGCCAGAGGTGCAGCATCCCCGTGCCCTGGGCTGCTCCTTCAGCCCCAGATCAGCCTGCCCAGAGACCAGCCCCACCTCCAGCTGCCCTGGGTGCCCCTGCCAAGCACAGGAGCTGCTCCTGGTGCCGGCTGGGAGCAGGGAAGATGCAGCCAGGCTTTGGGACCCTGCAGCCAGGGCACGACTGAGGGCAGAGGTTTGTGACAGGGTTTTGCTGAAATCCACCGAGAGCCAAACCTGGTGCTTTGGTTCAGCCAAATACTGGAATCAGTTGCTGGGAATGTACTGGAAATGGATTTAACAGCAGGCACCACTGATGCAAGCCTAGCACACCAAGCACCAGGATGCACTGCAGGGAACTGGTGCCATGACTCCCTGCCACAAAACATCTCCCCCTCCATGCCCACACCTCTGCTTTGCAAAAGCCAACGTGAATTCTCAATAAAATATCAGATTTGTTTGCTGCTTTTTAACCACATTCTGCTATTACTTTTTTATTTCCATCTCTAGGTCTATGAGGAATCTTCTTACATGGATTGGAAAGAGAGCCTAAGACAGCATAAAAAAGCATCCCACAGTGAGGGATGCTCCACAGATCCTGTGACAGCCACATCTTCCTGATGCCCTGAGTCACAAAAACAAGAGCTTCCCATCAGTGATGGGCAGAGCAGAAAATTATGGAGCTTCTCTCAAAGCCCTGCTCTAATGCTTGAGCCTTTCAAGCATCAGAAGAGAATTTAATCCATTTTATAACTAGCATCAGATAACAGTGACATTAAAAAGCAGTCAGAGCCAAGCAGCAACTTCTTTTGGAGGTTATTAAGTAGAAATAAATTAACTTATTTCTCTATATTGAAAAGTCCTGTCTACAGACTAAGATCAAGGCTGGCTAAAGCTGTTGACAGCTGTTTGCCCATCAGCCACATCTGCATTGAGGTTAAATAGAGATTTGCACTCACAGAAACTTCTGAAAAACTCAGACCTTTGGATCAAGATGCAGCCAGTATTTTCAGAAGTCCAACTCACAAAATGTTAGAAGAGCCAATTATAATTAGGCTTTTTCTACATTTCTATATATGGTGTAAATCAGGAGGCAAGTCACTGGCATTACAGGAAACATGCCAGCAAAAAAGCAGGATGAAGGGAAAATAAACTCTTTATTTGCATGATATTATTCACTTTAAAGACACCTAACACAGCCAGGGTGTTCAGGGCCATTTATAAATTCACAGCATTGTGTGGCACTAAAGCTTTTACTGTGGTATTCAGAGTCCAACGTGACCTGGTGTTTATACAGTGACATTTCAAACCTCACTGCCCTCAGCAGAAATACCACCAGGGCTTTGGGTACAGGAGCACAAACATCACAATCCCTGCAGAGATTCCAGCAATGCCCCAAACACTGGGTTTGGGTACAGGAACACAAACATCACAACTGCTCTGTAGAGATTTCACCACTGCCCCAAACACTGGGTTTGGGTACAGGAACACAAACATCACAACTGCCCTGCAGAGATTCCAGCACTGCCCCAAACACTGGGTTTGGGCACAAGAACACAAACATCACAACTGCTCTGCAGAGATTCCAGCACCGCCCCAAACTCCAAGCAGGCAGTGGGGATTAGAAACTGATTTTGTTTAGCAGAGCATTCATGGCCCATTTACAAACTCAGCTGCCATTGCAACATCAGTGACACGAGCTGGTGGAGCTGCTCCAGTCTTGGACATCCGGACACTGGGACATCTGGACACTCAGACACCCAGACAATGGACACTGGGACACTCAGACACTGGTGGGGGCTGCCCCAGGCTGGTGCTGCAGCCCCAAACAGGGCAGGTGGAGCCACAGCTTCACTCCCACCCCAAAGGCCACTTTTAGCACGAGGAGATGTTGTGAGCTCATAAGGAACTGGAGGAAGGGAGAAAAGGTTTAAAAAAAACCCACAAAACAATGCTGAAGTATTTCTGTACCTTGTCAGATCAGAGAGGAGGCACAGCCCTGCCCTGCACCAGCACAGCATGGAAATGATGGAGGATTGCTTCACACACACCTACCCCAAACCAGGCAATGCCACCTGCCCCTGGAAGGCGCTGGGGTGCTCCTGCACAGCCCAGGGCACCCAGGCAGGTGACCTTGCTCTGCACCACTGTGCTCCCTTAGAGCACACGGTGCCTGCACGAAGCCCAGCGAGATGCTGCTGATAACCCTCCACGTGGCTGCTCTTATCTCGTGGTTTCTCTTACTGCTCCTGTGAGCTGTTTCCTAAGGAACCAAGGCTTCTGTGAGCATTGCTCATCCATCTCTCCTGCTCTGGCTTCTCAGCATCTTGGATAATTTCAGCCAGATGTGGCTCCTGTAGTTGTTGAAACTCCTCTCTCTTTCTCGCTTATAAAGCAACAGGGTAATTTTAAAAATCATCCTCATCCCCAGAACCACCCTTGTGGTGGGGCACTGCCCCTCCTGTGAGGGGCTGGCCTCTCCTGCTCTCACCTTACCCCCATCCTGCTCTGTGTTTGTGCAGTGCTCAGCACAGCATCACCCTGACCACGCTCACCTGGGAAAAGCCAGGAGAGCTGCCCTGGGGCTGGTGGAAATATAAAGAGGAACATCAGCCAAGGATGTGGGCTGCACTAGGGGAAAAAACAACAGTGAACTAAATCTTCCTGCTGGTCTGCATGAGAGAAGCTGAGATGGCAGCTGGCTGCCATCCTGACCACACACATGAGCTGCCTCAAACCCTTCCCAGCGCTAAAAGCAGTTCTTGATTTAGCTGACAACCCCTCAGCAACAGGGGTTTGGTTTAACTCTCTTATTTAAGATGCAGGTCCAGTTGTCACCAGATAAAGGATGCTACAGGAAGGACTCACAGCACTTCTCCCCACTTGCAAGGAACTGGTTTCACACATCAGCTCTGTCTCACCCTTATCAAGTCACTCCCACAGGGGTGATGCTCTGACCATGGAGCAGGTCCAGTGGGATGGAGCAGTGTTCCACATAAAGACTTCCAGACAGCAGAAACCAGCACAAGAAATAGGAAAAAAAACCCAACAACACAACCCACCTTTGTCTCTCTTTGCACCTCTCATGGGAGCTTAAATCTCGGAACACTCTGCCACAACCCTCACATTGCTACAGTGCCCTGAATGGGGACTTTGTTATTTCTTTAAACCTTCTCACCAGCACCTTTTTCCTCCTGGTCCAACTGTCCAGCACAGGAGCTGCACCAAGCCCAGGGCAGTGCTTCCCTGGCACAGGCAAGCCTGTGCATGTGACAGCACCTGGGCAAAACACAAACACCCCTGTGGGGCAGGCACAGCTGCACCCCAGCCCTGTGCAGCACTAAAACCTGCACACTGCACAGGGGGTGCCCTGCTCCCCTGAGCCTGCAGTCCTCTCCACTCTCACCTTCTTGCAAGCACCCCCAGAACAGAAGACCCTGCCTGTCCCCATCCATCCATCCATCCATCCATCCATCCATCCATCCATCCATCCATCCATCCATCCATCCATCCATCCATCCATCCATCCATCCATCCATCCATCCATCCATCCATCCATCCATCATCCATGTCCATCCATCCATCCATCCATCCATCCCCATCCATCCATCCATCCATCCATCCATCCATCCATCCATCCATCCATCCATCCATCCATCCATCCATCCATCCATCCATCCATCCATCCATCCATCCATCCATCCATCCATCCCTGTCTGTCCGTCCATCCATCCTCCCACCCCCACAGGAGGGGATGGTTCTCCTGCAGAGTTTGTTTGTTTCAGAGCCCCTGAGGGGATGGTTCACACCCTCAGTGCAAAGGGCCACCAGCAGCCCTCAGGCTGATGCTTTATTTCTTTGCTCAGTGCTTTGTGCTGTCTGATGTGCAGAAAAGCCCGTGTCCTCTGAGGCTGCCATTAGCACTGGTTTGCTCCCTGGGTGCTGCTCAGCCCTGTAATTTACTTCTGAGGTTGTGAAAAACCCCAGAGCAGAGCTGGCGTGGCTCTGACACCCACAGCTCCTCACTAGCTGGAGGAAATGGGGTAAGAGACAGCAGAGGATCAGGTCTGTCAGTTAAAATAATTGGATTTGAACTGCAACACTGCTCAGTGTTTTGTCTGATGAGGCCCAAAATAAACTGCATTACATCACTGCGGGTCACACTGAGCTAATAAGGGTCTGTTCCTCACACTGGGGAAGGACATTTTTGTGTCCCCTGTGTTTTCTCCAGTGCTTTGCAGTCAGGGCTCCTTCCAACTGTGTGAGTGCAGGGGAAAATTAATTCAAACTGCTGCCCAAATTATGCAAGAGCCTCATGGAATGGAAAGTGCACATTAACAGATTTTACTATTTTAGGGTGTTCTTTTATGTCTCATAATTTATTTTGCCATCATATTTGCAGACAAATAGGAAACAACACAGAAGCCAAGTAATCCTAAGGGTGCTGACAGAAGATGGTACAAGCAAACAGGCACCTCCAGAGAAATGCTACCTGAATAAACCCCAGCTCACCTGAATAGTGACACCATGATCCATCCCACAGCACTATAAATACAGGAATACAATCCAACAGAGCCTAAAGCATCACTGGCTTTGCTAATATACCCAAAATTTTGCCTGTACCTTCCAGCTTCCTCAGCAGCTCCAGTGGAAGCTCACAGGCCACCTCAGGTTGCAGTACACCACATATTTTACTTTGCAACCCAAGAGGTCATCACATCCATGTGTGGATTTACCAGTCAAACAATCCCAGTCCTCCAACTCCCACCCCCAAGGACAGGGTTTAAACCTTCACCTGGTGCAAATCTGGATTCCTCCAACACTTCCATGGGACCTATGACAATTTTTATCAGCTGAGGAGCCCCAGCTTCCCAAAACCAATGAATGAAAGCAGTGAAGTCAAAGTTCAAAGGGCAAACAATTCCCTTCTGTTCTCAGCCACATTCCCATTCTCTCATCTGTAGCCTGAGATGCATTACAGCAGCTGCACCTTGACCAGTTTTTATCATCACAGTGCTCCAGCCCTGCAAATACTGTTCCCTTTTGCTTCCTCCATCTCTCCCTTGGTTAAAAAAAATCCCTCTGATTAAGGGAAATCAAGAGCACCCAACTGAACTAACTTTCAGCAGATCCTCTTGGAAGCACTGCCATAACTGCCATCTATCAACAGCAGTGGAAAACAACCAAGCTTTTTAAAACTGATCAAAACATTTTTAAAATTATCAAACCCTGCAATTGCCTTGTGATACAGATCCAGACCTTTGATGGCAATTACAGCTGTCCCCTGTTTCCAGGAGAATTCAGCACCCATGGCCCATTAAACTCCTTTAGGAGGAACAATTAGCTGGAGACTGACAGTAATTTTGCCAGTTCATTTACCAGAAGGGATAAAGCCAACCTGAACCACGTTAATGTGAGAGTCTCAAGACTGGCATCATTCTGTGCTGTTGTACAAGAAATGTACTGTTAGAGAAAGGGATGTGGCCATGGTGTTAATTAGGATTGCTGGGGTGTAAATAATGTTTTGTTTCATGAAGTCTAGCCAGGGCAAACAAATTATTTAGCTCATACTACAGCTGAATGAAGAGCTCAAATGTATAAGAGGATGTCTCTGGGAATCAATAGTGGATCACTGAAACATTTAATCACAGTTTTACTGATCTCACTGCACCATCTGAGCTCTGCAGTCAATGGTGCTGATATTCTCATTAACAACAGAACCATCAGTCTGAAACACTAACAGGGCAGAGGAGCTGAAAGGGTTTGTGCTCCAAGGCTTCCTAGGGGAGCAAGGAACTCTAAATCTCCCTTTTAGGATTTTCCACTGTGATCTCCTGTCAGAACCCAGGACATCCCTGTGGCTGCCCCAGATGGCACGAGCCCCTGGCCAGGGACTCGGAGACCTTGGCACAAAGACACCTGAGCCTTTGATTTTGACCCATGGAAACAATGACCAGCTTTATATGAGGATTCACAAACCATGAGAGTTTAAGTAGAATGATAGTTAGTTTGTTACAAGGTAGAAAAATAGAATTTTAGGGGTTTTAGAATGGAGGTTCAGAAGCCAAGATGGAGGGATTTGGGTGTGCCTTGTCCTTCTTCTTTCTTCTTCTTAACCTCCATCTTCTGGGTGATGGTGGCACTTTTGGATTGGTTTAGCGTAGAGACAAACTGTCTAACATAGGTGATAGGTATTGGAAAATTATTGCAATTAATGCACACATAGTTTTTAGTATAAAAAGACAACACCACCCTGAGGGCGGTCAGTGTGCCTTGGACTGACTTGCTAGACAGACCTCAGCAGGTCAGAAAAGCAATGTTCTAGATAACAGAGAATAAACAACCCTGAAAACCACAGCTGAGGAATCCTGACTCCTTCTTCGATCTCAGGGCTGGGAAAAAAGAGACTTTCCAACACCTTGGGGTCATCTCAACCACAGAAACCCCGACAGTCTCCCACCAAGGGTGAGTGGCTGTGACTGCACATCCCCAGGAGGAGAGATCCCACTGGGGACTGAACCAGCACCCAGGGATCCACAGCCAGGCTCAAGAGCTGCTTTCAGTGCTCAGCACTGCCCACACTGGGGATTTCTGCACATGGGAAGTGTCTTTGTTTCCCAGTCTGATCCTGCTACCTGGCACCACTCTGTATCCCCCAAGGCAGAGGTTCCCCAGCACTTTGGGAGATATGCAAGACCTTTTGGGGCAGCTGCTGCCGTTGCATTCCACACTGCCTCTGGTTCATCCCCCTCCCCAGTTTGCTGTGTCCTCCTGCCAGGCTTCCCTGCACGACTCTCTCAGCCCTGACCTGCACATCTGACACTTCTGTCCCCAGGCTCATTTCTCCTGAGTCTGGCAGGAGAAACGCTGTGAGAGCTTCTGCCTGGCATCTACAGGCTCCAGACAGTCTCTCCCCAAAGGATATTCTGAAAGACACTGAATTTCTGACCAGGGTTCCATCAGGCTGCCTGGAAAAGGATGTTGCTCAAAACTATTCCAATATAGCATTTTCTTATTTTTCATGCAATTATTGAACAAACATCAGAATGCAAAATAGCCCCTGGGACTGGAAAATGGAATTAAATCTTCCAGCAAACATGAGAAAATGGATACTGACATTTCTATTAGCAACAAAATGTTTCATGCTTAGAAACTGGTAACCTGACACTGCTCCAGGGAATTCAGGAGGGTGAGGAAAAATGGTCTGAGACAGCATTAGGAAGGAACAGAGATAGATGAACACCCCAGTGAGACACAACTGGATGTGGGGTGGGCAGGAGGACACTCTGGTGTTGGTGGCACTTTGGTTTGCTCACAGACAGTTCAGGTCAGTGGAAAAAAGCACCAGCCCAGCCCCTGTGCCATCCCCAGATTGCAGAGCAGGCACAGGAGAGCCAGCAGTGTGAGCAGCACAGGGGCAGAACAGCCCCACGGCACTGGAATGGGACAAGAACTGTCCAACACACCCACCCAAGGACATTTCTGCTGGGGACATGGCCTTGGCAGCGCTGAGTTAATGCTGGACTGGATGATCTTCACAAGCTAAATGATGGCGTGACTTTCAGAGTGTGACATTCAGAGTGCTGCCTTCCCACAGGACACAGGGTTTTCCCTGGGATCCCTTCTCAGGACACGACCCCAGGAAACATCCAACTCCCAGCCTGAGAGCTGAAAACTGCATCAGCAGCTGGTTTGCAGGACAGGCTGGAAGAAGGAGCATTTTTTGGCACAGGGTGAAGGGCGGGCGGGCAGCCACACCTGGGGCTGTGATGGTGCAGCAGGAGAGGGAAGTTGGCACTGGGAGTTTGGTGTGTGCCTCCCCAGCTTGGTTTTGTTGTAACATCAACCTGGTCCCCCTAAGGAGGAGCCACCTGGCCAAAGCTCCCCTCGGAATTCACTGTCCAGGACAACCAACAAATGACCTCAGATGTCATTTGTGTGGCTCCTATGCTGGGTTTTGGAGATAGTGCCATTCTCAGAGACACTTCACCACCTAAAATCACTTACACACCACTTACATGATGGCCACCAGCCTGCTTCTCTTCCCCTCCTCCTCCCCAGAGCACGGCTCACTGAAAATGGCTCACCCTCTTCTTTTATTCTGTATTTAATGGCTTTTGAACTTCAAAGAGAGGTGAGAAAACCCCATCACTGAAGCATGCAGTTAGATATTATGCAGCCACATTACTGAAGAACACCTACAAAATACACTGCTAAAATAAACTCCCCTTTGAATTCTTCTTATAATATCTCTCAGAGAGCTCAGAACACACTGCCCTTCTTCCCACACAGCACTGAAGCACCTACTTCACTTTAACCAGGTACACACTCTTCTCAGAGTCAAAAGGACTCATCATGTGCTTAAAATTATTCATTTTCTTCAAGCACTTGGTTGAATCCCAGCTTTTATATCCAGAAGTTGCACGGTAGAAATTGGAAACATTATTCTTGGGTGGGTATTATACACACATTGGCAGATACATTCAAAAATTATCTAAGAAATCAAACTATTTATTGCTAATAGAACACGTTTGACTCCAGCAGACAGCTTTTATAAAAATCTAAAATAAAAATGCACCTAATGTACTCTCTATGAATATGGATACTCCCCACACACTGTGTGCCTCATGTACACAATACAGCAGAGCTGAAATGCTCAAAACATAAATTGAGAATATATGAGATCAGAATTTAATTGTGGTTTTCATAACAGCAAACTGCTGGAGCTACCTGCATATTATTAGTCCTGAAAAGCATCATGAAAATAATATTTTAACCTTTAATCTGTAACATGGTCTTTGCTAATAAAATTATCCCAGAGCCATCCAAGCACATAGCTGGTGTCAACTACTTAAAATGCAGAATAAATTAAATGCCACTAACATATAGCAAAGAAATACCCAGCTAATTTCATGCACTTTCATGCTGGTGCAGCAAACACAACAAACACGGTGGAGCTGTGTCTCCTCTTCAAATCTTGTTCTTCTGCAAGGAAATCGCCCAACCCAGTGCTCTGCTATCCCAGCCCCTGCAAGGCCACTGTCACCTGCTGAAAGGAGCTCTGAAATGAGCTCTGAAACAAACACAACACCTTTCATCTCCAGCTTTCAATCCAGCTTCACACCCCCTGCTCCAGAAACAAACCCACTGGTACCTGGCCTGACTTGCTCCTGGGGAACAGCCCGTGGAAACCAACAGAAAGACTCTTGGTATCTGATTTGATTCCATCAGGTATCCAAATTCCCAATATTCCAAATCAAATGCAGGGAATGCCAGGAGGTGTCGCCCAAATTTTTAAGTTTTTCTAAGCCTTCTGCTGTTTACATTCTTGTAATGAACCTTCTCACACACTTTATGTAAATAACTGATTGTTTTGCAATCTTTTCTGGAGGAGGAGAAATTTGATGGACTGTTGGTTTGCCCAGTGCCATTGGAGAGGTGACACTTTTGGAAATCTGTAAATGTTGGAGTCAGAAATTAAAAAACTCTCTTTTACCTTGAAAGAGCAGCGTGTCCACGTTGTGTTATTTCACGTCCTATAGTGACACGGAGGGATCTTGTGCACAAGACCATACTTACTTCTACTCAATGAGATATGGGCAATAATCAACATAAAGAACATATAAACAGAGGGGAAGGTGCTGGACATCAAAAAACTTATCAGCCAAGAGTGTCTTTCACTACCTGCAGAATAAGGCTCCTGCTTCTCACTGTGGATGAACTCTTTTCGTTCATATTTGGCTCTGATCCACTGCTCCCGCAGTAATCTGGAAAATAAAAGACAGAGAAAAGGAAACATGTTCCAAGACACACTAAGAAAAAAGTCAGAACTATTAATTCTTCAGTGAAAGCACAAGTGTGATTTAAAAGTCTTCCAAAAATTGCATTGTACAGACAGGAGTCAAGGGTTTCTTCTGCTTACAGCTGGACAACAATAAATCATTTCCTTGTACATCTGATTTTATTGGAAACTTATTTTTAAAAAATGCACAGATTTAGCAGAAGAGCCTGTCCCCACCCACCCAATCAGCCTCTGTGAAAAATTCCCTCAGTATATGAACCATTTACACCTAATTTTCTCAGGCCACACTCTTCAGTGAACAGGGTGAGTAACTGAAAAATCCCAACCACATACAAAAGAGAGATTATTGCCCTGAAGATACCAATGAAGAAGCAGAAGGTGCTGAAAACCCATCTGGCCAAGCTCTTCCAAACTCACAGCCCATACTGCTAAGTTTAAGAAAGCAGTCTATGATGCATGGCAGCAAATATGATTAAAATGTCCTTCACTTTTAATACTGAAATAATACAGATGATTTATACACCAAGACCTCAAATTCTAAAAAGGAAAAAAATACCCCAAAGATTACAATACTTTTTTTTTGCTATTTTATTTCAGCATGAGTATTTGAACCAATGAAGGAACTTTGATCTGGAATATGCTGGAAGTTGCTTCAAACCATTTTTAACTGAACTTATTTCTTAATTGCCCTAGAACCCTAAATAGCCCAGATCACACTCAGAAATAAAGGCATGTGTTATCCCAGCTTCACAGCAGACATTTTGGAGCTGCCTACACTGAAGACAGCAAAAGATCCTTCAGCACTGAGTGTGTTTTGTAAAACCATCACATTTCAACACATCAACTTCTCTGCCAATGAAAACTATTCATATGCTTAATCACCTTTTCTTTTTTGCTGATTATGCAAACCAAATGGTATCTTTTCAGCAGCCACATCCCAGAAATGCTCAAAGAACATAAACACACCAACATTGCTTATGAAATTTCATCTGCAGGTACAGCAAACACATTCAATAAATCTGCAAGACACTATCCAATGAGAACTGTGGCTGTGATTGGTTTCCTGGCAATAAAGGAGGAAATAATTACATAGATTTTGTTCCCCCCCTTGTGCCAGCTCCTTGGTTGGGGCACCAGCCTTCTCCCCAAGGCTTGGGGAGCACCACTGGTTCCCTGCCCCCAAACCAGCAGTGAGCTCCTGCTGTAAAACAAACAAAAACTGTTTTCATTTGTACCAAATCTGCTTCTGCCCTTCTGCTCCTGTTTCCATGGCTGATCTTTTACTGTTACACATCTGCCAAGTTTGACTGTGAGCTCTGAACACCCATCTCCCCTCTGCTGCCATCCTGAGCTGTGCTCTGGGTGCATCCCATCCTCAGGGGGTTCAGGGGCGCTTTGTGCAATCACAGAAACCTTGGGAGGCACCTTAAAAACATCTAATTCCAACTCCTCTGCCATGGGGTTGCTCAAACCCCATCCAGCACCCAAGAGGGCTCTTCTGGGTCCAGCAGGATGCCTTTTCTGGAACTGAGATCCACAAACATAGAAGCCTGATGACCCAAAAGGTGGCACCCAAATGCCTGCTCTATAATGATCAGCAGAGCTACCAAAACTTAATCATAAAATAAGCACAAATACTTCAATTGACTACTCTTCTTGCAATTTTTCCTGGCCAGCTGCTGTGGACAGCTTGTTATCACTGAAGCCCAACTTGGACCTTTTCAGGAAGATGCTCAGGGATGGAACTGGGAGGAAGAAAATTCACACCACCCTCAGCTCCAGCTGACGTCAGTGGCTTCAGCAGGAGCTGCAGCTGCTCTGAGTTCTGAGAGTTCAGCCTTCCAGCATGGGGCTTTAAACACAGCATAAACTGAGGTTCACAGGCAGCAGGGAGAACACTCCTGCTGCAGGATGCAGGCTGTGCAGGGCTCATCCCTGGGGATAAACACCCCTGCTGCAGGGTGCAGGCTGTGCAGGAGACACCCACCCTGCAGGGCTCATCCCTGAGAATAAACACCCCTGCTGCAGGATGCAGGCTGTGCAGGAGATACCCACCCTGCAGGGCTCATCCCTGAGGATAAACACCCCTGCTGCAGGGTGCAGGCTGTGCAGGGCTCATCCCTGGGGATAAACACCCCTGCTGCAGGGTGCAGGCTGTGCAGGAGACACCCACCCTGCAGGGCTCATCCCTGAGAATAAACACCCCTGCTGCAGGATGCAGGCTGTGCAGGAGCCCATCCCAGGGCTCATGAGGAAAACACCCCTGCTGCAGGGTGCAGGCTGTGCAGGGCTCATCCCTGGGGATAAACACCCCTGCTGCAGGGTGCAGGCTGTGCAGGGCTCATCCCTGGGGATAAACACCCCTGCTGCAGGGTGCAGGCTGTGCAGGGCTCATCCCTGGGGATAAACACCCCTGCTGCAGGGTGCAGGCTGTGCAGGGCTCATCCCTGGGGATAAACACCCCTGCTGCAGGGTGCAGGCTGTGCAGGGCTCATCCCTGAGGATAAACACCCCTGCTGCAGGGTGCAGGCTGTGCAGGGCTCATCCCTGGGGATAAACACCCCTGCTGCAGGGTGCAGGCTGTGCAGGGCTCATCCCTGGGGATAAACACCCCTGCTGCAGGATGCAGGCTGTGCAGGGCTCATCCCTGAGGATAAACACCCCTGCTGCAGGATGCAGGCTGTGCAGGGCTCATCCCTGAGGATAAACACCCCTGCTGCAGGATGCAGGCTGTTCAGGACTCATCCCTGGGGGAAACACCCCTGCTGCAGGATGCAGGCTGTGCAGGGCTCATCCCTGGGGATAAACACCCCTGCTGCAGGGTGCAGGCTGTGCAGGAGATACCCTGCAGGGCTCAGGATGCAGGCTGTGCAGGAGACACCCTGCAGGGCTCATCCCTGGGGGAGCACTTCCCTGACTGCCCGGAGCTCTGCCCAGAGCATTGCTGCAGTGGCTCTTGTGCAAGAGGGCACCCCCGGGGCAGCCAGCAGGCACCACGCCCCAAGGGGAGCCCTGAGAAGCTGCAAAATGTTCCAGCGGGTCTCTCTCAACATCTGGCCCTGAACAGGAGTGGCTGCAACTCCTCAATTTCCCAAAGGCCATGGGAATCCAGCTGTGCCACCTTCCCAGCAGCTTCCTGGCACTTCACACACTCTTCCCCTTCCCTTATCATCACAACCCAGGCTCTTTCAGCAATAATTTCCCAAAACCCAGAACAGAGCAGCCCACAGTTTGGACAACTCAGTGCAAGGCCACCAGCTGCAGCTTCTGCTCCAGGGGTTATTTATAGAAAGCAGAACAACTCCAGTAAAAGAAACCAAAACAAAAACCCAGCTAGGACAGCGAGGAGTTCACCATCTCCCTTCACTGCAACAGAGAAGCTGAGCAGGGGTTTCACCACATTCACTCTCTTTTGGCCTAGATGCAATCCTGCCATAAAAAGCTGCTGGTGCTAAACCCCAGTTTCACCAGCACAGCTCTGATGAATTCATACAGGAGCAGGAACGTGTCCTGGGATCTACAGGAGCTGAGAGCAATTGCAGGGCAGAAGATCCTCAAACCATGCAGGGATTGTATGAAAACAACCACCACTTTCAGGAGACTGCTGGCCTGATCTTAATTTAAATATATATCTTCAGGGCCTTTAGAAAGATGTGTTTTAGTTGAAATGCACTTTTCCAGGTGTGACTATGTGTGTATGTAACCCAGGGCAGACACCACATACCCAACACAGGAGCCTCCATCCAAATCCACCCTTAACTCCAAAAGGATTTTGTGACCAGAAATGACTGCAGTAACAGCTCCTTGCTATTTTACTGCATTTCTGGTGATGGGATGATACAGGAAATCAGCAAATATATATTATTTGTGTTTGTTAAAAAAAAAAAGTAAGTGCATCATTCCTAAACTGTGGAGATGCATCAGCTTTCAGGATCAACTCCAAAAGCTTTAACAGCCCACCTAAAGTCTGTCAGGCTGCTGGTTACAGGGAACTTGTCATTTTTTGGCAATTAGAACAGAAAATTCATTGTACTCATCAAAAACCTAGAGGCAAATCAAAAAACCCTGCCAACAAAACAAAATGCTAAGGAAACCCACAATTCAGAATAAGGGAAAATTCATCCCCCAGATGGGAAAGGACTGAGCTGGACTGAGGGACAGCAGGTCCAGAGGCTGACAAAGCACCACCCACACCATTGCAGGCACTTGTTTGCTCTCCTGACCACCCACATGAACACCAGGGCTCTGCCCAGGGGCCAGCAAGGAAGGTTCCAGAAGAAGCCACTGGAGCAGTTTCATCTTGGTCCCACCTACTCAAAGCTCACAGCAAAAAGCACCAGAGGAAAAGCTGCTGAAGCAGTTTAATATCAAACTGTGGCTGCATGGCTGCACTGTGCTGTGTGGAGGAGGTGCTGGCCAGCCAAATTCAGTCTCTCCAGTTTATTTTTTCCCCAAGACTGATTTTTTCTCAGCTGGGTTGGTTGATGCACTCCAGAGCACACCCACAGATGCTGCACATAGAAGCTGTGGCTTTTCTGGAGACACATGACAGACAAGAAACCCCAGCCAGAGGTGAAAGTGGCCCCAAAGACACCAAACACCCCCCACTACCACTGCCTAACTGCATCCTTGTGAGGCACCATCAAGTCCAAGAAAGACAAAAGAAGTGAATGTCATCCAGAAACACCATTTCCAGAAGCCAAATTTGCAGCTTCTGGAATTTGTCAGAGGTTTTTCCAGCAAAAGCCAACATGCTTTCCACAGGCAGCTTGGGGGATGCAGCCCTGCCAGGTTTCTGTCAAACAACTGCTCTAATGAAATTTTAAGTCAGAATCCAAATTCTTTGCTCAGACTGCAAGGAGAGCCACTGCAGCAGAGACTAAAAGCCTGTCTAGCTTCACACTCTTCCTATCTAGGAAGGTCTTGCTGTGAGGACTTGCTTTTAAAGAGCTTTGTGGAGGGATGAGACAGCTGGGGGCTCCTTCAGGCTCTCTGTGCATCAGCTCAGCTTGCAGAGCCTGAGGATTGATGTGCCATCCCCCTGCCAAGAGCAGCACCCCACAGCAAGCTGCCAGAGGAGAGCAAAAACACAGGGGTTTGACTCTCAAGGCATAAAACCCTTGCATTACGGGGAAGTTAAGACTGATTCTCAGTATGCAAAATCACTACATTCTCTGTTAAAATGCTAACTGGTTCCTTTTTTTTGTTTGCTTGCTTTACATGCACTGTCCAGCACACCCCAACACTATTTTTCAGAATGGTTAAACACCAATTAAAAACATGTAGGAAGCAGCCTCTGTCAGTACCACCTTAACCTTGTAGCAATTTCCTTTGGAAATTACAGGAATCAATATGAATTAACAGGTTTACAAGCTAACAGCAAAGAGAAAATGAACACGAAGAGTAAATCCCATGGCTGGTCAGGATTGAAGGACTCAGATCTCAGCACTTGGGTGACTCGAAGAATTCCTGAGGCTGAGTGCCCAATTTGAGCCACCAAGGAGGCCCCACCACTTGGGAAGGAACTGATGAGCAGCCACTCCCCGTGGCCACACTGCAGCACCTCAGTTTTTACACCTGAGATACCACTCAAGGCACTTCTGAAAGCTGGGAATGTAAAATCTAAAAACCCTCCTTAATAACTAGGAATCTGAGCAAATCTCAATTTTACCCCTGTGGACATTATGCAATGAAGTTTTTATAGCTATAAAGTTTTTATTCTCTGTGAGGCACTGGCAAAAGGAGGTGACAGAGGAAGGGGTGAGAAGTTTGCACCCCAGGCATGGCAGAGGAGGGGCCCTGCTGTCCTTCCCACACCACACCAAGGTGATGGGCCTGGTAGCTCCTCTACCAAATGTACCAAACTTCAAATTATTAAAAAAAATTAAAAATCCAGAGGTTTTCCAAGCAATTTTCCCTCTGCACATCTCAATCAACACAAAGAGGCACTTCAGCAATAACTGCTGTTCTGTGGATGAGTGCATGGATGGTGCGTGCCTCTCTCTGGCTGATGTCTCATCTCACTGCAGATACCACACAACCAGCACAGCCCATCCATCTCATCCTGCCCCATTTTCCTGTGCTGACAGCCAGAACACTGAACTGCTCTGCCTGAGGAGCAGATGCAGCTCCCACTGATCCAAGCACAGAGAGGAGCAGAGCAAAGCACTGCAGCTCCTCAATTCCACAGGATGAGCTTTGCATTCCCAAATCAAGCAACAGAAAAGCGTGGTAAGAATTGGGCAGGGACAGGGATGTACTTCCAGCTCTGCAAAAGCCCAGTAAGAGGTTATCTCACGTTCTTCCATCAGTTTTCAGCCACGTAAAACACTGAGCAAAGCCTTTTTCCTTTGCCTTTACTCAAGAGTGAGTACCTGCTGCTGAGTGGTGACTCAAAACGCAGCCATGTGCTTGCAATGTGTCTGCCCCACAAAAATCTGTTTCACAGCTCTCCATCTGCTGCTGTGGTGCACCAAGCTGGGCCACGACCCCTCGTGACCATCCAGGGAGAGGTTTTGTGGTTTAAATTCCACACCCAAAGCTCTTTGGGCCAACGTTGTGGTGGTGTGGGAACATCCCAGATCTGGGGCTCATTTCAGTGTTAGGGACTGCCCAGAGGAATAGGAGCTGGCTGCTCTGGTCACTGTCCCTGGGACATGGGTCAGTGCTGGCAGACAGAGGAGATGACAGGAAGAAAGGGGATTTTTTGTTTTTTTGGGGTTTTTTTGTTTGTTGGGGTTTTTTTCGTGGGGTAATTTTTTCACCTATGAACTTTCCCTGGGCAATTCCAGAGCACCCTCCAACTCTCGAACCTTTGCCAAGTGTCATGCAGAACCAGGAAGCTACAATGGGGTTTTTGAAGGATACAGAAGCCAAATACAGCAAGCAAGCACCATGAATTTCCCAAAGAACCAACCACAGCACTGTAGGCAAGGAGAAAAAAGGACAAGCTGGCACTGCAGCACTTCTTCCCCCAAACTTTACAATTCCTCATGGCAACCAAAAGCAGAGGGATTCCAGAAACAGCATTATAAAATTAAGAAGCTTCAAATGAACAAACAAAAATTGACTTCCAATCCTTAGAATCTGGTTTAAATCCAGAGAAGAGTAATAAACATAATTTTATTCATACTAACCCTATCACTGACCCTACGTATCCTCCTGAGTGCACTGCCCAGGCACTGCAGCTATCCAGCACATGCTGCTGCTGGAATGAGAAGCACCACAAGCTCTCAGTGCTGCAGAACATGGCTGGAATCACTGCCAGTGCTGGATGGAGGTGTCACCCATGGAGATGCTTCCCAGGGCTGCAGGCTGGGAACAGCTCATGCTCTTGCAGTGACTGGACTGCAGCGAGGCGGGGGAACAGCTAAATATACATCCCTGGAAAAAGCAGCACTCCCCTGCACTTGTTCAGCATCCATCTTGAGAGGAACAGAGAGCCCTGAACTAGGGAAAGAGAAATACAGCTGGGCACGGCATCCTTGAGACAGGTGTAATGTGCCCACAGTGCTGAGCTTGCAGCAGTGTCAGGGGAGTCTCTGCTCCTCTGAGTGCTCACATCCATCCCACTGCATGCTGCTGGTATGTCCAGAGAACCCCTAACAGAGCAGAGCTCCAGGCTGAGCACAGGAACCAGGCCATGCAGGCTGGGAATTATCCCAGTAAGAAGCTGGGACCAGAAAAGGGTCAGAAATTTGTCTTCCAGCTGCTCCCAGGAAGACTGGCCTTGCCTCATCCTCCCAATGAATCAGTAAATAACCAAAAAGAAACAACAACAAATCCTTTCAATCTCCTGCTCTAGCTCCTTGCAGGTTTCCAGCCCAGCATGGTGCTGCTCCATCAGCCATGGGCATGGTGGAGTGGCTGCTCCAGCAGGATTCTGTGAGCTCACACAGCCCTGGCTGGGTCCCTGGGAACTCACACAGCCCCAGTAAGGTCCCTGTGAGCTCACACAGCCCCAGTAAGGTCCCTGTGAGCTCACAGCCCCAGTAAGGTCCCTGTGAGCTCACACAGCCCCAGTAAGGTCCCTGTGAGCTCACACAGCCCCAGTAAGGTCCCTGTGAGCTCACACAGCTCCAGAGGGTCCCTGAGAGCTCACACAGCCCCAGTAAGGTCCCTGTGAGCTCACACAGCCCCAGTAAGGTCCCTGTGAGCTCACACAGCCCTAGCTGGGTCCCTGTGAGCTCACACAGCCCCTGGGTCCCTGTGAGCTCACACAGCCCCAGTAAGGTCCCTGTGAGCTCACACAGCCCTGGCTGGGTCCCTGTGAGCTCACAGAGCCCCAGTAAGGTCCCTGTGAGCTCACACAGCCCTGGCTGGAGCTGAGCCAGAGCCTGGCAGAGCTCCCCAGAGTGACACAGCTCTGCAGGATGGAGGGAGGGAGCAGCCCAGCAGCAGGGCTGAGCTGCGCTGGCCAAGCAGGACACAGAACCAGGCACAGACACTGCTGCCAGCCCACAGCAGCAGGAATGGGGATGCTCCTGCTCTCCGGGCTGCTCCAGCAGCTCCTGCTGCCTCTCCCTGTGCAAGGAGGGCCAGGTGTGATTGGCACCCAGATCTCAGGACACCCCCAGGCTGCAGGGACCTGCCCTGCTCCCTCCTCCAGCAGGAGCTCTGCACCCCTCAGGCAGGGACAGGCCATGGAAAGAACCAGGACTCTGCTCCTGGGCAAGCTGAGCACCATCAGAGAGGCAGCATCTAACTGGACTTAACTGAGACTTGGGAGTAAACAAAATCAAAACCCCCTAGAATTGTTTCTCTTACCAATCTTGCTTCTCCAACCCCAACATGACGAGCACATACAAGTCCCAGAATGGCACAGCCAAACTGCTGGGACTCTGGAGCTCAGAACATTGCATAAACGGATGCTTTGCTCTTGCAAGGCCAGGCAGCTCCACTCACACAAAAATAAAAAACCATCTTGTTACCCTAAAAGCCAAATTCAGTTCATCCCCTTGCACCCTGGATGGCAGAGCACGTGCTGGCTGCTCAGCCCCTTGCTCCACAAAGTCACCCCAGCTCATAGGGAGGTTACTCCACACTGCATGGGAGACACAGCCTTTCAGCTGCCTCCACGGAGGAGATTATTTGTCATCTAGGTGGAAAAAAAACCCAACACAAACGCCCATCCAGTATTTCTGCATTACAGATAACCCAGCATCTCGCAGAGCAGATTAGCAAATTTTGCCTTGATGCAGAAGGGGGATCTGAAAAGGCAGAGGAAATCAATGGGTAGAAATTGGCATTCTTGCAGCTCTAGAAACTTGGAAGAGCCTGGGGAACAGACAAACTATTGACTCCCCTGCATCATCTCAACTGTACTTATTAAATAAGATCCCACACGTAGCATAAACTCTACCATATGTGTGCAGAAGGAAAAACATTTTCAGGACCTTTTATAAATGAAACCTCCATTGTGGGGAAAAAAAAAGTCTTATGCTAAAACTAAAGTATTACAGAGGCTGCAGCTGCACAAACAAATAAATGTTGTTTACCAGCAGAGGTATTTACTTACTGGCAGTCAAGATACGTTGGTTTATAATAAAATGGTGGCATTTTAGATTCATATTTTGCTTTTGCTACATTGTTTCCATTCGAGGCCATAAACTGTAAAAAGAGAAAAAACCAGAAATAATTAAGAAAATTTTAGCAGTATTTTCTTTTATTCTCTTTTACTTCTACAGAGCAATAAAATTATTGGGATGGGGGATCTGTTCTCTTAGTGAGAGGCTCACCCAGGAATGTGCAAAGAAGGGCTGCTGCAAATAAATATTGGTTATTATTGCAAATAAATATTGATTATTATTGTAAATAAATATTGGTTATTATTGCAAATAAATATTGGTTATTATTGCTCGGAGTCCTACAGCTTAAGATGATGCTGAGGACATGTCCCAGCCCCACCTGCATGATCCCCACAGGAGCAGGAGGCAGCACACAGTTTCCCCTCAGGCTTGGGAATCAGATGGATTCCAGGAATCCAAATGGGGATTAGGTAACCAGAGGGAAAAACCTCCCACTGGCTTTTAGTCTCCATGTGTTACAGCCCCAGCAGGGTGATAGCCTCTGACAACACATCCTGTGCCTCAGATCACATCACTTGTGCCAAAAGGATGAGTTTGTTTTTTGCAAAGTCATTGCAGCTACCTCAGGAAGGAGCTTGAAGCAATAGACAAATAAATAAATAAATAAACAAATAAACATAAAAGCTCTATCTCCCCTGACAGCCCTCCTTTGCAATAAATAAATCTATAATGTTTCTATCTCCCCTGACAGCCCTCCTTGTCTTCTGATACACAAATGGCTGGTTGAGAACTCAGCAAAGAAAACTACTTATTTCCTCATTCATATATTTTGTTTATTGAATTTCACTTTATAAGTGTAAGAATCCCATTCTTTTGCAGGCAGCCATGCTAAATACATTTTGGTTTGTGTCAAATGCCAAGCATACAAACACAACAAGCAGCTAAACTTTTTTTTTTTTTGTTATTATTACTGTCATGGTTTTGAATTTCTCACATTTATATATTTGATCTATTCCCCCAAAAATACCAGGGAAGGAAAAACCCTGGCAACACTAAGGCCTATTGTGATAAAACACACAACTCCATGAGGTGCAGCTTTCAGAAAAACTTCAGCTCTACCCACAGAAGACAGAAATCAATGACTGGTAGAGTTCTTCATGCCTTTGAAGACACCAGCAGTCAAAGCAGAAAGGTTTCCTGGGTGCCTTTAGCAGCACCACAGAAATCCAGGCTGGTGTGGGGCATAAATAGAAAGAATTTATACTGTGAGGGTTTGGTTTTCCAAGCTGTGGGTTTAAGAGGAAGAAAGCCAGAGACAGCTGAGCTGGGCAGGGGTGGTAGACTAGGCAGACAGGTAAGAAACATTGAGAAGAAAGAAACAAGACAATTCATTGCAAGGAACAAGAGAAGACAATTCATTAAAAAATAGTATTTTTAATATGCCATTTCACTGACATCTTTATAGGGGTGAGGAAATCTTTCACAAAATGTGTGTATATGCTGTACTTTGATCAGCACCAAACCTCGCTCCCACATTCACTACCTAGACCTGCTTTGTGACATCCCATTTCTTGTGGCATCTTTAGGGAGGGAAGAGCCCAAAGGCCTGGCAGGGCAGGGCAGGAGCACCACGTACCTCCACCTGGGCATCGTCCCACTCATCCAGGCGCACCGACTTCACCTTGCTGACCTGCGGGATGCTGCGGTGGATGCCCGAGCAGCTCAGGCAGATGAAGATCCCCAGGCTGTGGGATGCCCAGTCCGGGTCTGGAAGCAAGAAAGAAAGAGGGAATTGTACTTGAGTGAGCTTTTGGATTCAGGGCAGCAGGAGGGAGGCATGGCAGGGGAGGTCAGGAGTCACCAGGTCTGATGTCCCTGAGTCTAAAGGCATCAGGTAAATAGACAAAGAAAATTAATGTTTCTATTGATAGGAGTACAAATTAAACTAATTAAATTAAACTAACTAAAATACAACTAACAATTAACAGATTGCAATCGCCACTGCAGCTGTTATTCCCCAAACCCCAATACACAGACAGCTGCATGTGCCCGAGACCTTCATAGCTCACTCCATGCTCACAAGAGAAGAGGGGAATATCCTTCTCTCATGAGGAAATCCTTCTGAACACTGCATGGAACAGAAACTACATCAGCTCAGGGAAGCCACTGTGCTGCTCCCTTTTTATTTATTTATTACATGTGCTCCACACAGAGACTTTCCTCCCACAGCTGCAGCTCCCACAGCAGCCCAGCCCTCCATGCCAGGAGGTTTCCAGCCCTTGCCTCACTGGAAAAATGCCACCAGTGGTAGCTCTGTACTTTCTCTGAGCAAAACCACGCACTGTTTACAGCCCCAGGCTGACATCTCACACAAAGCACTGTAAACAATCCCTTGCCTCCAAATTCCTCCCTGGGAGAGGCACTGCCTGAAGCAGGGACACAGAGGGACAGGAGGAGGGCAGGGGCCAGGAGCAGGACACATCCAGCAGTGTCCCTGGCACTGCCTTGCCAATGAAGCCAATACAGGGATCTTTGTTTGAACTCCAAGGCAAATGTCAGTGCCTGCAGCTCCAGCTGTGCCCCAGCAGCACGAGTTTCACTGCAGGTCACCCAGGCAGGCACCAAATCCTCCATCCTGCCCAAAGCCACAGGGCTGGCAGCCCCTCAGCCACCCCATGGCACCAGGCTGGCATGGGCTAAGGCAGGTCTCTCTGACAGCCCTCATCATCCATTTATTCCCCCCTGAACCCTCAGTGCCCACAGCACAGCAATTATTTATAAAAGGCAAGGGGATGTGCTTCCTCCTCCTTATCCATATTTAATGCTCTGGCTGTGCCAGTGCAGGAGCAGGCTGGCATGGGGCAGCTCAGCTCCTGAGGGGAACCAAGGGCTGCCACCAGCCTGGCCTTCAGGGACAGCCACCAGCCCAGCCTGCCTGCAGGGACAGCCACCAGCCCGGCCTGCAGGGACAGCCACCAGCCCGGCCTGCAGGGACAGCCACCAGCCCAGCCTGCAGGGACAGCCACCAGCCCTGCCCTGTCTGCAGGGACAGCCACCAGCCCTGCCTGCAGGGACAGCCACCAGCCCTGTCTGCAGGGACAGCCACCAGCCCTGCCCTGTCTGCAGGGACAGCCACCTGCCCTGTCTGCAGGGACAGCCACCAGCCTGGCCTGCAGGGACAGCCACCTGCCCTGTCTGCAGGGACAGCCACCAGCCCGGCCTGGCCTGCAGGGACAGCCACCAGCCCTGTCTGAAGGGACAGCCACCAGCCCGGCCCAACCTGCAGGGACAGCCACCAGCCCAGCCTGCCTGCAGGGACAGCCACCAGCCCAGCCTGCAGGGACAGCCACCAGCCCAGCCTGCCTGCAGGGACAGCCACCAGCCCTGTCTGCAGGGACAGCCACCAGCCCAGCCTGCAGGGACAGCCACCAGCCCTGCCTGCAGGGACAGCCACCAGCCCAGCCTGCAGGGACAGCCACCAGCCCTGTCTGCAGGGACAGCCACCAGCCCAGCCTGCAGGGACAGCCACCAGCCTTTCCTTGCCTGCAGGGACAGCCACCAGCCCTGCCCTGCCTGCAGGGACAGCCACCAGCCCTCCTGCAGGGACAGCCACCAGCCCAGCCTGCAGGGACAGCCACCAGCCCAGCCTGCAGGGACAGCCACCAGCCCTGTCTGCAGGGACAGCCACCAGCCTTTCCTTGCCTGCAGGGACAGCCACCAGCCCTGCCCTGCCTGCAGGGACAGCCACCAGCCCTCCTGCAGGGACAGCCACCAGCCCTCCTGCAGGGACAGCCACCAGCCCTGTCTGCAGGGACAGCCACCAGGCTGCCCCAGCACACCCTGGGGAAGAGCAGTTCAGTCCTCAGAGGTGGCTCTGCTCAGATGCAAACCCCAGTGCTGAATGGGGATTCTCATCAGACACAGCTGGGTGCCCACATGGGAGAGGGGAGCAAATTCCCAGGCTGACACAAGTCCCATCAGGCACAGCAGACACAAAGGTGGTTTTTTTCCTGTTTTTTTCTGTTTCACGTGGTCTCCTATTCTCACCAGAGACCCCAGTGACTACAATCCCAGCCTGGCAAGTACAAACCAGTCAGGTTGATCTAAGGGCCAGGTGCTGCCCACCCTGCTGCTCCCACAAGCAATCAATTAACAGACTGCAATCCCCAAAGCAGCTGTTATTCCCCAAACCCCAATATACAGACAGCTGCATGTGCCCAAGACCTCCATAGCTCACTTCATGTTCACATGAAGAGAAGAGGGGAATATCCTTCTCTCACGAGGAAATTCTGCTTAAAAAGCTGCATGGAACAGAAACTACATCAGCTCAGGGAAGCCACTGTGCTGCTCCCTTTTTATTTATTTATTACATTTGCCTCAGCTCCCACAAGCCTCAGCTTCACATCCCACCCCAGATCATGCCCCCCACTCATTCTAACCTCAAAGACTGTGGCCAGTTATTGAGCTGGCAGCAAGAATCAAGAGTTTTGCATGCTCAGGCACTTTCTGTGCTCTAACTCATCATATTGTCCTCTCTCATCTCCAATCATGTTTGTAATTAAAGCCTGGAGCCCTCCAAACTTCCTGCCACAAAAACACCCCAAGGTTCAGCACTGCTGAAGGTCCCAAGGGTGCAAGTCAGGCAAGGTGACAGCACCAGTCCCATGTTCAAAGAGCCATCACTGACCCTAAAGCAGAGGATCAGACACACAGAATGGTAAGAGGGTCCAGAGGACAGAGCCATGGCAGTGGTGAGGAAACTGAGGCAGCAAAGCTTGAGCTGGGTCCCTGGGCTCAGCACAGCATAACTGAGCTTCAATCCTTCCCAGAGCAATGAGATCTGATCAAAGCACTGCCCAACCCAGGGCAACAGGCTCAAAGTATGCACTGGCCAATCAAACATTTTTATTGAGAGTCCCAATGCCTCTTTAATGTTACCAGATTTATCTCAGGCATGCAGGTGGATTTCTTCATGCTGTCTGCAGCTTCCAAAGAGGAGTCAGGCTTCCAAAGTCCTCCCCAGGAGGGAACCCCTGCCCTGCCTGCCCTGCTGTGTGTGACAGGACCAGGACACTGCACACCTTCCTCCAGCCTGGGAGGGGGCACATTCTGCTGGAGGAACATCCTGCAAGAAGATCCTGGAGGAACCTCCAGCTCCACTGGCCACCAAGCTGCTCATATCCAAGCTGTCCCTCCTTGGCATGGGCAAACAGCACCTCAAGCAACAGGTTTAGTCACACCTGGGCTTTAGAGCATCCTCCTCACACAACAGGATCTTCTTCAGACCAGACTCTTAAACATGCTTCCCCCTGCTCCACACCTGGGCAAGCCTTGTCTAATAAGCAAAGGTGGATTATATCAGCTTTTGGGTACACACACACATCTACAGGGTATATATGCACACCTGCATCCCATCATATACACAGGGTCACCCTGTGGGGCTGCCAGAAGGTGACAGTCCTTCAAAGGAGCAGAGACAACAGCCTTGAGGGGATGTTCTCAGCCTGTTTTAACAAACCACAGCCAGCAGCTCTCTCCTCCTGGTCACCTTCCCTGCAGCATCTCCCCTCCTGCCTAGACCCAAATCCGTGTCCATCCAACACCACCAGTGTCCCACATTTGTATATCCCATCTCATTGATTTCAAGGAGCAGATTTCAAGGAGCACAGAAATGCATGTTTCACCTGCCCCACCAGACCTGGCCCTGGCCACTCACATCCCAGCCAGGTATTAATTAACAGCAGCTTCCTCCTCACTGCTGCTCTGGTTTCAGAAATGTGTCTTTCGTGGCAAGGGTGGGTGGAGGAACTGTGGATGCTCAGCTGGTTGTGTGATGCTCTCCTGCCACAGCCCAAACCCACTCACATCTGGCAGATGGGTTTAGTCCCAAGGGAAGCACCAGGCAGGAGGAGAGTTCAAATACCTCAGGTACCAACTTAGCCCCATCCAAAAAATTGCTGGGTAGTGAGAATCCCCAGAACAAACTGATCTGCCAGGGCAGGCCTCTCTGAAATGTCACTCTGACCATAATTTGAGGTTTCTCATGGCTCTCGCTCTCCTGGCTGAGGACATCTATCAGACTGCAAGGCAGCCCAAACCTTCCCAGGCTGTAGCTGAAAGCCAACAGGAATTTCTCAGCATCATCTGAACAAACCAAAGGGTTGCAGAGCCCTGCCAGCCCTCGGGCTCGTGCTTCCCTGTGACCTCCCCGTGTCACAGCCCTGCCTGTGGCCAGGAAGCAGAGGGTGGAGGATTCCCCAGCTCCTGGAGGGCTCTGCCAAGGCTGCTTCCCCTTCTCCCCCCCCCCCTGCCCTCGTGACACCATTTCCAGAGAAACCAGGGAGGGCTCAGCTGCACCCACACGTCGGCAGGGGCTGGTGACACACCCCGGGCAGGGCAGCGCCCATGGCTGCAGGGATGCTCCTGCAGAGCCTTTCAAGGGCTTTGGGGCTCTCAGGGGCTGTGCTGCTCCCCAAACACTTCATGGGCCCTCCTCTGCTCTCCAGCACAAATTCTCAGCTAAGGGACAGGGATAACACCAGTGATCCCCAGCCTTGGCTTATCACAGACCCCAACCCTCCCAAGGACTGCACCAGAGATAAGACAACATCTTATCAAACAGGAAAATAAATTTTCATCAGTGTCTTCACACAAAACACTGAATTTTGGGGCTGCACCATTCGTTTAGTGAGCCAATGACCCCAGGCTGCATGGTTCCACAGATAGGCGAAATCCACCTTGCTGCTGGACACTTCAACAGCTGGAACATCTTCTCCATGCTGGACATTACTGAGAGCTCAGTAATTTTATTATTCTGTCTGGGCACATGCCAAAATAGTGCAATGAAATGGCAGTATGTCATAATCTGGGCTTTTTGGGCATTGCTCAAAAAAGATGGTTTTTTTCAGAATTTTGAGCAAGCAGCAGTGAAGCCTAATGAAAACTCTCCACATGCCCAAGTTCCACACAAATTACTTTATTCCATTATTTCAAGCCAAAAGGAATAAAAATGAACGAGGAACAACGGGAACATTAAACCAAATACACTGCTGTAAGTGCAGAAAGACTCTGATCCTGAATGACCAATTGCAGCCCTAAAAGGCTTTCACTGCCCAGTGTGGTAGAGATTCCTGGTAACTCATAAACAGATCATAATGCCTTTCAAAATTAAGACATGAGTCAGCTTCATTTTAAAAATTAAAGAAACAAACAAAGCTAAACTAAGCTCAGGAGAAGGGCACTGGGCTGGTATTTTCCCATCTCATTCATCTGAAAGGAAAGGCATAGCCAGAGATTAAAGAAGCACCCAAAACAAAACTAAAACACTTGGTGTGCTTTAAATTCAGCAAAATTCAGAAATGAACTTGTTCACCCAGCCCTTTTTACCACCAGAAGCCTCAGGAAAAGCCAGCACAGTGAACCATGAACACTGCAGCTTGAACCCAGCACTCCTGAATTAAGGAAAAAGAAAAAAAATTAAGAATAGGCACAGAAAATATTATGGAGGAAAAACCAACATAAGACACAGGACAACTTATAGAAACCAAAGAGATTGGAAGCTGGATAGTAATGGATTTTTAAAAAAATAAATAATCAGTATTTCCTGTATCCAGAATATAAACATGGGGTTCCAATTGAAAATCCCTAGGTGCCATCAATCCAAAATCCCATGAAGCAGAGCAACAGGCTCAAAGCAGAAAAGAGCAAGAACTGAAAGAGTCCCAAAACTTGGATGCTTCTGCTTCACCTTTTGCCTTAAAATACATTTATCACTAGTTACAGCAGAATACTGATGATCAAGGCAAACATCTGAGGCCAATGCACAGCAGCACATCCTCAACACATCCTCAGCACACAAATGATGGCCTGGCCCTGCTGCATCCCTGCCACTGCAGCTGGGTGGGAGCTGGTCCTTGCTTGGGATGCAGATTCAGTGGATTTTCCTGAACCCTCTCCTGTCTGAGGTGGTAAAGAGATCTCTTCAGAAAAACAAAGCATCTTTACCCAGCACTAGAAATGGGACTCATTGATAGAGGGCAGAACCACAGGGATTTTAGTGCAGTCCACACAAGCACAAAGCCTTTCCTGCCTGCTGCTCATTTCCTCCCTGCCCGAGCCAGAGAACCTCGTGTTCAGCACCAAAGCTCTGTGGCTATTTACTCTGGGGAAGGATCAGGAGGCTGATAAACAGACCCTGGTCATGCATGTTGAAAAATAACAATAAAAGAGTTAACACTGAAGTCAAACCACCTCCCACCAACTCTCCTCTCTAAGTAGGAAAATTTTTCAGTGCAGGCACTAAACTTGCCAAGGTCTTTTAATTCAGTTGGCAGGTCCCAGCAGCCCCCTCTCACTGTCTGCAGCCCACGACTGTGCTGCAGCCCAGGCACCAGGACTGGACAAAAACCACCATCACATTAAACCTCCTTTGTTCCAAAAAGCGCTTTTTTCCCTGCAGAAAGTGGCATTGAGCTAAACACAACTGCTGTGGGATTTTTAGGTTTTTTTTTTCCTTCTTGCCCTCTCTGCTTACAGCTGGGGAGGAGGGCTGGCTGATTCCCAGGGACAAAAAAAACCCAAAACAAAACCCCCAAAAAACCAAAAAAAAAAAAAAGGAAAAAAAAGAAAAAAGGGGGAAAAAAAGAAAAAAAAAGAAAAAAAAGAAAAGAAAGAAAAAGGAAAATAAAAAAGGAAAAAAGAAAAAAAAGGAAAAAAAAGGAAAAAAGAAAAAAAAAGAAAAAAGGAAAAAGAAAAAAGAAAAAAGAAAAAAGAAAAAAGAAAAAAGAAAAAAAAGAAAAAAGAAAAAAAGAAAAAAGAAAAAAAAGAAAAAAGAAAAAAGAAGAAAGAAAAAAAAGAAAAAAGAAAAAAAAAGAAAAAAGAAAAAAGAGAAAAAAGAAAAAAAGAAAAAAGAAAAAAGAAAAAAGAAAAAAAAAACACCAAAAAACAAAACCAAAACAAACAAACAAACAAAAAAAACCCACCAAAAAAAAAAAAAGAAAAAGAAAAAAAATTTTAAAAAGGAAAAAAAATCATTTTAAGTGAGAGGACAATGGAGGTGCAGGAACAAGTTTCCACTTTGAGCTGGATGATGAAAATCCCGTTTCACACCATTGGAGCAGCAGAGCTCTGGAACAGCTTTCCAGTGGGAGGCAGTGGGGGCAAGAGAGGGAAGAGCTGCGAGGCAGAGCCCCACCAGTCCCCCAGGGGATGGGCAGCGCTCGGCAGCACCCGGGGGCTCAGTCCCCCTCCCCATCTGGGCTCTCAGGAGCAGGCTGGAGGGAGGGAGGAGAGGGCTGAGATCAATCCCTGCCCTCCTCAATCCTCAGCAAATCAAGCAAACCCCAGCGCTCAGGCGTTTCCCTCTCATCGCCGCCCTCACTTGCTGACATCCAGGGAGTGGAAAAGCTTCACCTGCTGTAGGACTGAGAAGGAAAAGGTGTTCACAACCACCTCAGCCTTCCAGAGGCACTGTTACACCAAATCTCGGCTCTGCAGCACAAAGCTCCAATTGCAGATTCCCCTCCAGCACGAGCCGTCTGCTCTTCCTGCATCCTTCACCCCCTCGGGGCCTCAGGCACAGAGGGCAATGTTAGCCAGGATCCGTGTCCCACTAATCCATCCCAAACAAGAAAGATAAAATGATAACAAGAGATGTAAACTGATGCTGGAGGGTTTAAACTGCAGGATTGCTTTGATGGGATTTCCATTTCTGTCTTCAGAGCCTCTCTGTCCTCCTACAATGTAAAATAATTCTCACTCCATGGAAACACGAGCCTAAGTCATAGAAAAATAAAGAGAGGAATACTCAAGGTCTTGTTATGGCCTGAGATAACCATCCGTCTTATGATGTGAGGAAAGATTGCCTGAGACAAAGAATCATTTAGAAAAAGGAAAGGCTGAACTGCCACATTAGTCTTGAAGAAGAAAAGATTATTCTAATGCACAGAGAGCCATTACACACCAGCAATTCAGTAACATTGCTCAGTTTGCACTTAAGACTGCATTTACCATGTTGTCTTCACTGAGAGAGCACAGCTTTAAACCCACGAAAAACACAACACCCAGGACACAGAAGTGTGTAATGACAGAGGACCCAAAGCCCCATCTAATGACTTTATTAGTGGCTCCTACCCCAGAATTCAGTCCCCAAGATGTAACCAAGGCAGCCTCATTATGCATTACAGATCGATGACATTTTCTGCAACTGAAATATCTTTTATTCAAAACAGCCTTGCTTTGCAATTTAAGGTTTTATAAGAATGCAATTAATAAAAAACCTAAAAAAAAAAAAATCCAAACACAAAAAACCTGCCAGTGAAAAATGTAATCTCTCAGTTATTTTACATGCTGATTTTCACTTTCTACTTTAGCATCCTTTCTGTATTCCCAGCTGCCATGGCCAGACTGTTCTCTCCACCTGAGACATCCCTCAAAATGTTTGAAACCCTGGTTTCACACAAGAGATTTTTTTTTTTGCCAGACACACACCCAGATCGTGGGGAAGACCCAGATCTGACCTCCCTGAGCACCACCTTCAATCCCCATCTGCACCCAGGTGCAAGTGGGCACATCCTTGAAGGAAACACACCTTGAACAGGGCAGCCTTACAGGGCTTGGCCACTTCAACAATTTAAGTGGTAAATTCTAGCAAAGCAGCAGGCTGTGCCCAGATGTCCCCAAGGAGATGGGTTGGTCCTGCAGGGGATGAAGTTATTTACCCAGCCCAGGAGGAAAAGCCTCCCCTGATGCCCCATGTCTGTGCCTGGCTTTGCCTTTTGTGTGGTCACAGCTTAGCCCAGCCATGCCAGGCTGAGAGCTCCGTTGCACCAGGGGTTTGTGACAGGACACAGAACACCCAGGACAAGCTGTGGCTTCAGGGCTCTGGCTACTGAGCCTCTCCCAAATGCCAAAGCAGTAACAAAAGAAAATAACCCTTTTTGTCAGCAGGGAAGGAAAAAAACAAACAAACTTTCACTGGCTGGCTGATTTCTCAAACAAATATTTCCAAAAGAAAAAGAAAACCCAGCTGGCTTCCAAATACACAAATTAAAGTGACTAACAGAATTTTCCCCTGTTACATTTCCAACCCATCCTATTCTTTGTTAGGAGCATCCCTGAGCTAAATGGCTCCCTCTTATCATGGATCCTGTATTAACAGAGTATTTCAGGGAAAGGCACTCACCCACCTGAGAAACAGCAATAACAAACCCTGATCTTGGGCATCCCCCCAGCTGTACCAGATCAGCCCTGTGGTGATACTCACATATGGGAAAGCACAGGTCTGCTCTGCTTCCCTCATCTTCTGTTCATTCCACACCCTCCCTCTTCCTTCCTTCTCACTTCATTTTCCCTGCTTTGGTACTTTTCCAGTGTCAGCTGCCACCTTTACCTTTTTGTGCATCCCACTTCTCAGCAAACAACATTCTTGCACCCCTTTCTGGAGGCTCTCTGGATACCTATCCTGCCTCTGCTGCATTACCTCATCCCCAGAAAGAGCTGGCATGCCACACCTGCCCAGCCCTGAATAACTGAATTCAGGCTGAGTATTTTCTGTACTACCTACAGACACAAGTTATTATCTTGTGTTAAGTAGCCCAGGGCATCTCAAGTTTCTTGTCAGTCCCAGGCAGAGGAGCACATTACAGCACCATGAATAGCTCTCCTTTGCCAAAGGAGAAGCAAAGCAGCCACTAAAGAAATTGGGTTGATGAACAGGGAGGTGGCCCTGAGGAAGTAATGCCATGAGGGTTCAGAAGAGGCTGAGTGATGTTAATATAGCACATCTTGTCTTACAAAAGAAACTGGCCCAAATTCTCCTCTCTGACTTTCAGATTCACTAAGACATCTCTGTATGCAAATGTCACCAAAACCCAAGTATGGTTCTATTGTTTTACAAGCCCTTTTGGTGCTTTTAACAACAACCTCCTTACCCTGATATGAGATATGTTATTGACCTACAGCTCCATCTCCACCCTGATGATGCCGAGAAACTTCCCATTTTGCCTGGGGCTTTATGTTCTATACCCACAGGGTGAAGGAGAATCACCCCGCTGATCTGAAAACGGCCCGGGTTTGCAAAGTTTTCTCCAGGAAGGAATAATTTAGGCAGACACCTACTCGGGGAGCCCAAGCTGTGCTCAGCAAGGCACCTCGGAGGTGGGCTGGTACAGTCAGACAGCAGCAGCCGGCAGCAGATGGGTGGGAGCAGGCGGCGCTGCAAAGCCGTTCACGCTGTGCCCAAAGTTCTTTGTCCTTTCCCAGCTGGGAACCGGAGGACACAACGCATCTGAAAGTGAACTGCAGCGTCCTGGGATGCAGATTAGGGATGTAAAACCGCTGGGAATGGTATGAGCTGGATAGCTGTATGCAATAGATCTTGACATCCTAAAGAAATCAATAGCTGGGAAAATAGGGCTCAGCTGAAGTGTTGGGTTTTTCTTTAACCTATAGAGTGACAGAGGCTGAGAAGGACATCCTTTCTATATCCCTCTTCAGAGCCATCCTGCCCAAGCTAACATAAATTTAGGCTATTCTGTATGGTGATTTTTTTCTTTTTAAAAACAGGAAAGTTACTCGCTCTGCAATATTTCTAAGGTTGTTCTCAAAGACAGATCCCACCACCCCATGCAGACTCTGCTCAGCAACAGCACCACGGCCCGACCCCCAAAAATTCACCATCCAAAAGACGAAGAACACATTCCCAGCCCAGATTTTCCCCCCTCCGCACACGCAGACGTGCACAGCCATTCCAGCCCCGCTCCGTGCGCAGCGCAGGCACCCATCGATGGCAGCTGGGCAAAGGTTGCTGGGCAGGATGTCCGCAGCGCTGCCTCCGGTTGTCCCCGTGTGTTTGCCCGCTGTCAGGGCAGGAGCAGCCGAGGGGACACGGAGGACACACGCCACCCCCGGGGCAGGGCAGCCCGGCAGAGCCCGCACCGCCCGGCTCCCGGCCCCGGCTGCGCTGCAGCCCGCGGGGACCCGCCGGGATGACATCAGCGCTCACGGCCGCCCGAGGAGCCGGCCCGGCCCGGGGCAGACGGGGGGAACCTCGGCCGGGGCCGGTGCGCGGGGAGCGCGGCAGGGCAGCGCATCCCTCCAGCCGCCCCGGAGCATCCGCGCTGCATCCCCCGCGTGGGGACGGGGGTCGGGCACACCCTCGGCGGAGCCGCTCCCGGAGAGGGCACAGCCCCGCGCCCCGTCGCTGCCGTGCCGAGCCGTGCTGCATACCGTGCGGCACCGTGCCGTGCTGTACCGTGCGGTGCGGACAGGTGCAGGTGCAGCCGCCGCCCGCGCCCCCGCCTCCCCTGCCCTTACCCGGGGCGGCGCAGTCGGCGCACGCCGCGTTCCCCGGCCGCTGGAGCAGCTCCACCAGCGCCTTCCTGCTCCTCTCCTTCGCCATGGGGGCGGCTCGGCGGGGCTGCGCCGGCTCCGCCGCGCTACGGCAGCCTCATGGCGCGGGCGGGGGGCGCTGGCGAGGCGGGCGGCGCCCGGGCGGCTCCATCGGCCCCGCTCGCCCCGCGCACGCCGAACGCGCCTCCGGCCGCCGGGACGCGCCGCGCCGGGGCGGTGCTGCCCTGCCCTGCCCTGCCCTGCCCGGCCCGGCCCTGCCTTGCCCTGCCCGGCCCGGCCCGGCCCTGCCCGCCGCTAAAGGAGCCGCCCGGTGCCGCCGGTTCCGCTCGCAGCGGGCGCTGCCGAATCCCCGCGCCGCTCGCCCGCGACCTCCAGCGGCAGCGCGGCACCGGGGCGGCCCCGGCCTTCAGGGCATCCCCGACCCCCGAGGGCTCCCCGGCCTTCAAGGCATCCCCGACCCCCGAGGGCTCCCCGGCCTTCAGGGCATCCCCGACCCCCGAGGGCTCCCCGGCCTTCAGGGCATCCCCGACCCCCGAGGGCTCCCCGGCCTTCAGGGCATCCCCGGCCCCCGAGGGCTCCCCGGCCTTCAGGGCATCCCGTCCCGCCGGCACGCAGGGCTGCCTGTCCTGGTTTAACTCCTGCCCGCGGAGGGGATGCTGTCGCCGGTGGGACCGAGGGTCCTCACCTGTGCGAGGTGGCAGCGACCCCTGCTCTCCCTCGCCAGGGCCTTGGCACACGAACACCTTGGCAGGTTCATGAGCAGCACGTTTGGGATGCCCCTCGAACACCAGCAGCTTTTGGGAGGTTGATGAGCAGCACGTTTGGGATGCCGCTCTAACACAGCAGCTTTTGGGGGTGCTTGTGAAGGTCTCATCAGCAGCCCCACGCACTGCAAAACACTCCTCCTTCCCTGCTGTCCTTGCACATCACCACCTGCTTCCATGCCTCTGTCTGGGCAGGACTGTCCTCCAAGCATCTTCCCACGTTTTTCACACCTCCATGGTGTCAGGGGAGTATCAGGGGTGAAAACACATCTGTGCCATGATGGCTGTCCACCCCATGCCATCTATGGGGCAAGACTCCTTGTTCTGCCAGTCAAAAACTAAACACTCAGTCAGGGTCAGGATGTGGGAGGCTTTTGGCCAAGGAAGAGCTCAGAGCTGTCTCCTTATCTAACCCCTGCTGAAACCTTCTTCTCACGTATGGGTCACCTGTGATGCTGCAATGTCCTGTTTGTGGTTCACAAGTCTCTGCTTACAAAAACAATCTTGCTTTTGCAAAGCAAGTCCCTGTTTAAATCATCCAGCTCTGTTTCCTCCAACAAAGCAGAGCCCTCCTGCAAGCTCAGCCCATGCCATCCACGCTGCCCATGAGATTCAGGGTGAGCAGGAGGAGGCTGCCAGTAGCTCCTGGAAAACTTCCACAACCAAACCACCATCTTGATCCTGCAAACATGAGGATGTGAGCAGGTTCCTAAGAACACTGTGGGAGCAAATAGCCCCTTAAATACAGGGAGAGTCATGGCTTGGTACATTTACAATGCTCCCTTTGCCTGGAATACATTTTCCTAAATGACCTTTGCATTTGTGCTGCCAGACAGGTGATTGCATCCAGGTTTATTTCTGTTTTAAACTGATGCTGGACCGTTCCTTGCTGACTCAACCCAGTGTCACACATCATGCTGGGCTTGCTGGATTTACACACACAGCTTGATAATGTCTGGAAATTCATTCCCATCCTAACCAAAGGCATAATCCTCCTCACAGAGCTTTTGTGGGGAAACTGAGCTGCTACACCCAGACCCTCACCTTCTTCAGCCTCTAACACTGACCTGGAGCACTGACTTCTCACAGCCCCAGAGTGAAACCAGCTCAGCAGAGCACCTTAACCCCCACACCTGTGCTGTGCTCAGGCTTGACAGTGTAAATGCTACAGGATCAGAGCTTTACCTGAGCCCAAGTTAGGCCAGGTTTTCATGTGCACTTTGGCTTTTGCAGAAGAAGCATTTGCTGAATGTTTCATGCAACAGCCAGGATGCTGCACATCATCATGGACTTACTGTGGGCCAGGGCTGGGAGCTGGGAGGGGTTTGGTTTGAAAGTCTCTGTTTAGCTTTCCATTAAGACTTATTGATTCTCTTAATTTTTTGTTCCCCTGGTTGCTAGGCAATTCCTGTCTCTCCTCCGTGTGCTGGAAGCCAGGGCTGCAGACAGAAATTTATATCTTGTAATAAAATCAAATAAAGCAGAGCCTGTTGTCAATGATGAGAGGGGAGAGTTTCATAAAGGACAGGCAGAGCAGGGGAGCAGGGCCAGCAAGGGTCGATCAGCAGCATCCTCAGCATTTAAATCTCATCACAATTACTCCAGACTCCACATGGGGAAACAAACAGCCCATGTGGGTGAAGGGAATGTGGACAAAAGTTGGAACTAAATGAGCCAGAAATTAAGATAAACTTTTGTTCAATGGAAATCAAAGGCTTGAGCCGACCTCACACGTACAAAGGTATCTCTGTGAATTTACTCCTGGTTTTTCCAAGGGTGAGAGGTTGGGTATTGCCCTGTGTGATTGGCACAGTGTTGATCCAGGGCAGGCACTGAGGTTCTCCCAATGGACACTGACTCCTGAGGAGTGTGATTCCTGGACAGAGCAGGGACTGCACTGAGCTGTTATCTCACACGGGGTAAAGAGCAAAGGTTGCCCCTGCAGGGCGGGTGGAGGCTGATGGGCATCACTGCTCAGGCTTGTCCATGTCAGACTGTTCCCTCCTCTGAGCTGTGCCCCACACTCTTCCTGGGGGTAGCACCTTTCAGGGAATGCCTAAATGAATTTGCTTCTTATTGTAAAAGCAGGGTAACTTTGATGATGGGGAGAAATGATGCATTTCACTCTATTGATATTAGAAGGCTAATTAATTGCTTTATTATACTATATTATTCTATATTATATTACATTTAAATTGAAATTGTACAAGTACTCAATTTAACTTAACTGTACAGAATTTCGTGACTGTCCACTGACAGTCCCAACACACACATATGGATTTAATTGTTTAATGAATCAAAACACACTAGAATTTAATTACTAATTTTTTTTAGGTAAATAATTTTACAATGTATTCTACTTGTTCTAAAACGCAGGAGCAGTAAATGAGATAAGAATTGTTTTTTTCTTTCTCTGTGGTTCAGAGAATCTCAGAAATATTTTTGGGAAGTTGTGCTTTGCTCTTCTCTGTGAAGAGAAATGCGGCCACAGCTCCTATTTCTTGCAAAATCTCTGACCAAACTTTCTGGAGAAGGGTTGCTGCTGTCAATACATCGCCCTCATTCAGATGCTTCCTGTCTCTCCACTGCTAAGTGGCTTGGAGGTCTGGCAGAAATTTGCATCCATATGTATGTAAGTAGTTACATATTTATGTGTAAGATGTGTTTGTTTGTAAACACACACACTTCTAACTCAGTCTTTTCTAAGTCACAAGGTTGTTGCCTTAGAAACGGACGTTGTTAATGCCATCTCTGAGGTGCTAAGCACAGTGGCAGCAAGGGCAGCCTCTGCAAATGCCAGATGCTGAGGTCAGGCCAAAGAACACCCAGAAATTCCTAGAAACCTTTCCATCATCTCTGTGGTGACGCCCTGAAAATGCACAGACATAACTGCACCTTCTCCTTGCCCTTCCACACCAGCTCCTCTCACCCCGGGCCTGCCTTTTGTTAGCAAGGAGCTGTTTACTCTGGGGGTTAGTTCATTTCCCAGCCCTGGCCCTGGCATGGATAAATCAGTGTCACAACCATGCAAGCGAGAGGGTGTTAAACACAAGCCTTGTTGTGACCCAGGAGCTCATTCCCAGCACTCCTGGGGAGGCATTACAGATTCCTGCGTGAACAGCAAACCTGAACAGAAATATCAATAATTCATGCCACAGCAACTGCATTCAAGCAAAACTCTGGAGGAGCAGATACCAGGCAGGATTCCACTGGCTTCCTCAGCAGCACAGGGGAGGCAGCTCTGGCAGCTGGAGGTTTGTGTGAGAGAGCTGCAGCGCTGGCACCCACACCTATGTACACGAGCACCAGCTCATTTCCGTTGCAGTATTGGTTTCCTGTTCAAAAGAAAAAGAAAAAAGGAAGAAATCCTAGAGGTTTTTCTTTTAAAAAAAGAAAGAGTTTTCTGGGTTATCCAGTTAAATCAAGAGTGGGTATAGCTGGGAGGGAGGAATATCACAGAGCAGGGCAGTTTAAAAACTCTTGAACCAAAAATGCAATATTGATGCCAACTTTCTCTTATTTTGAGCAAATTGCTGTATGGAGCCTGTGAGATTTTTTGGAAAAGCACACCCGCAGCATCTGTGTGGTTAGGATGTGTGGATTGAGTTGAAGAGGATAATGCAGGAGAAAATGATGTGAGGGTGGAAAAAGAGCTGTGATGTCCTGTGTGTGCAGAGCTGCTCTGCACCTGCAGCAGCCCTCAGAGAAGACAAAGTGTTGTGCAGCTCTGAAAGCGTCTCGCTGCAGAGTGATCTGCAGATCAGGGTTCCCTTCCATTTGCACAGTAGTTAATTCTATTGCAGCCCAGTGTCACCAGTGTGAAAAAAGGGGAATCCTTTGCTCCCATGATTGAACAGTCATGCAGCTACCACCATGCAAACCAGACCACAGAGATCCTTTGTAGAGAAGCAGAACTGGGGAGAATGAGGACAAGGGGGGAGGTTCAGACCAAAATCTCCTTTTTTAGATTTCTGCAACACCCCAGAGCTGATCACTGCTCTCTCACAGCCATGCTGCCACAAAACTTCTCCAACCACCAGCCTGTCATGTGCTCAGGACACCCTTTCAGTTTCTTTTCCTCCTGCCTCTGGCCAGCAATGGGCCGGTTTGGGGGTCAGTACGTGGTTGCAGGGGCTGCTTAGTTTCTCAGACAGCGTGGTTGGGAGCCAGAATACATCTGAGAAAGAGAGAGAGATGGTAATTGATGGCTTGAAGATGTTGGATATTTGTATGTCTGCTCCACGGCACCTGGGGAAATCTCAGTGTAAGAGAAACAGCTCTGCAACAGTCCTGTTGTTGCACCAAACCCATTTCCTATGATGTAAAATATGACATGGAGGGGGCAACTGAGGGAATTGGCTTCATGGCAGCTGCAGTGAACCAGATGGAGATATGCTGATTTCTATTGCCCAATGACAGGCTCTTTTCTGTGCACAGAGGAGATGAAATTAGTCCAAAGAAGTCAAGAGTTCACCTATGTCTGTGACAGAGCACTGCTTTTAACATTACTCCTGATTTCCCCTAATTGAGAGACTGAGGCCTGTGGAATCTCCATCTGGAGAAAGCCAACCTGTGTGTGATGACACTCATACATCAGGGGCTCAGCTCCTCCAAAAGAAAGTCAAAGGGATTATTGAGAGCGGGACATCATCAATTCAGTCTGAGTCAGAGCTACAGCAGGACAGGCTCGGTGTGCAAACAGCAGGGCAGCACTTATTGTGGAGATTGCTTTGCTCTATTCCAATAATTTAATCTCTTCCTGGCTCAAATGGCTCATCCTTCCAGGAACAGCTTGGAGACATCCAAGCAGAGCCTGAGCTGTGTGATGTCACCTTGCAGGGTGGAGGCTGAAGTGACCGACCCACCTGCTGAGGCTGAAGTGACATCCCACCCACCTGCTGCCAGCTCTGGGACCAGGGGCTGCTCCAGCCAGGACACAGAGCACAGAGGGTGATGCTGCTACAGGCAGGACCACAGGACAGGCAGGCAAGCCCAGCACTGCACTTCTGGTCTGGAAGTCTCTGCAGCAGAGCCTGAGTTCCTCAAAAGAAAAAAGAAAAACCTTTTTAAAAGGCCATAGAAGAGGAGAGAAAGCAGAGCAGTTATTGGCCTCAGTGGTCAGTCTTGTGTCACAGACTGCTGCTCCAGCTCAGGCAGCTGAGAGCACATCCCCTTCTGTAGCACATCCCCTTCTGTAGCACTGCTCAGCTGAGATTTGAATAAAGCAGTAGATGGAAACAAAACTGCAGGTTTTTCTCTAGAAAGAGATTTAAAATGATGGCCTAAGAGAGCTGCCAAACAGCTGGAGATGGTAATTCATCCTCCCCTCAGTTAACTTTGTCCACAGAAAGTTGAGGGCCATGTCCTATCCTTCCTCTGGCTGCTGATGGGATTGTTTGGATGTCACTGTATGCCTCCTAAAAGCTCCCACAACGTCGAGATACAGAGCATGCTGCTCATTTATCTGTTTATTTCAGTATGCTTTGCCAAAGAAAAATCAGCAAAGAATTAATTAACAGCAATTATTTCTAGCAACAACAGAGCAGCCCTGCTCCAGAAGCCATGAAAACAACATCATGAGACCCCTGTGGCCAAAAAGCCTTTCTAAACAGGTGCAAAAATAAACAGTTTT